>CM056999.1:133117908-134317908 GCA_029891345.1 Dryococelus australis
CAAGCAGATCTTAAGCAGGGCTTTCAAAAGTGCTTATTTTAAGCGAAATGCGTGGCAGTGATATAAATCTAAGGTTCAAATTCGTAGTGACAAATAGCTACCAGTACGGTTAGTTGCTTGCCAAAAATTCGCATTCCTTTTGAACATTATCGAGTTCCTTCGGTTTTTTATTTCGTTTCATGCATCCGCGCGCGCCAGCCAGCAAGATCATCACGGATGAAGAATCATGGAAGTGTAAGATCAGAAACTAAATCCCTTAAAAACTGGCTATTCAAGTCGGAGAAGATCCGACCATTTGGTTTAGTGGCCATGAGGCATGGCACGACATAGGTACCGGATTCCATTATCGGCGGATCGGGAATTTTTCAAGTGTGTAAAATTTTACTTTCAGGGTTGAAGACTGTGCGTTTAGGGGGAAGTATCCTTGCAATCTTGGATTTACGTATTTTCCTCAACTTAATTTTCGGAGTCAATATTTAAAAACCAAGCTAGTCAAGACATGGGGAACATTTTAACACTTATTTCGAAGTTCCACTTATTTTTCTTACATGATTAGTTTCACATCTGTAACCGTAATCAGACATTACCTAATTATTTAATCATTTCAGTCCCACGTGGGAAAATACAGGTATATTTGAAACCCTACAAATAAAAAAAAATTCGTTAAGTAGACGTCTGTCATGTCGATTTTTTACTCCTGGCCATAAATTTTCATTACAAAGATTTGTAAGAAAATTCGAAGATGGAGCCGATATTACACGATATCTGCAGCCGTACTTGGTTCTTGTACAAGCTTCTACAAGGCCTGGTACACGAACCGGTATACCAGCCGCTATATGAGCCGCCATGGAAGATTCATATTACACGAGAGCAGTTTGCGTACTAGCAGTTGGCACCCTCGGTGGATGCGCAGTGTGTGATTCGTAGTAGGTAGATATGAACCCTAGTCGTAGAACTGCTACCAGTTAGTAACTTGCGTAGGCCTATAAAAATTACAAGCACATTTTAATATTGCTGAATTACTGTTCGTATTTTACATAAATGTATTGCTTAATAGTATAATTTAATTCGTTTTCTTGAAAATGACGAAGTTACTAAGAGTACGAAAGTGTTATGTTTAATTTGGATAAAAATTACTGACCGGTTGCAAAATATAGTTTTTTCTTTACGTAATGGGATATTATCAGCATGTAAAATTTAATAATAATAAAAATTTGGGTCCGGTGTGGTTTCGAACTCACGCCCAAAAGTTACTTGCTCATGCCAGACACCGCCAACTTTACCACTGTACTACCAGTTCACACAACACATGAGGTGTTTATATACGGTAGATATAGTTAAGAGTTTCAATTAATTTTTCATACAGTAGGTAATGTTTTATTCAGAACGGTTTTAAACAGTAATTATAAGTTGTCATAACCAATATTAATCGTCGTCGTACTTTTAATCTATTTGAAAGAGTTTCAACCTCACGGGTGTAAAATCAAAATGGAGGCGTTCTTTTCAGTTTCTTCATCAACTCGTTTCAAGTAGTAGCCACGGGGAGCGCCCTACGCTCTGAAACTGAAATGTGATTGGCCAGGTACGAGAGCCGGTGTGAAACCTGCCACGAAAAATAGGACATGTCCAATTACCAAACCTGGTACGAAATCTGCCCGTGCAAGGCGGGAAATGCCATGACGGGTGCCAAACTAGCCCGTATGCCGGCCGCTATGGCGGACCT
Organism: Dryococelus australis; assembly: GCA_029891345.1. Taxonomy (NCBI): domain Eukaryota; kingdom Metazoa; phylum Arthropoda; class Insecta; order Phasmatodea; family Phasmatidae; genus Dryococelus; species Dryococelus australis. The sequence goes on from CM056999.1 coordinate 133,119,632, forward strand.
TGCACAAGTTTTTACGGAATCTGGTATCGTGTAATGTCGCCTTTAGGTTGTTCTAGCAGCTTACTTACAGCTGGTTCGCGCTCGAGAACTTAGGAAGCCCTATTTGAAGGGTTCAGTGCACCACTAGACCACGTTTATCTACATATTTCACAGAAAAACATCAAACTTACGGAGAAAAAAATACATTATTACGTTTTTCAGTGAACATTTTGTTCACAGACTCATTAATATTTTGCATACGAAATTAAGTACTAACTGTATTTAAATTGCTGCCGGATTGTTACCATTTAATGTACGGTTTATTTTAAAACATGGACGTGAGCTACTTGCGATCTGAACATAGCATTCGTTCATTTTATATCTTGCCATTGATAGGATGTTCACGGTTAATAAACCATTAATATGTGGGCACAGAATTCATTTAAATTTGTTTCTGTTTGTTTAATGCTCTATACTGACGTATTTACGTTTACACCTAATGGACACATGAATAAAGTGAAAGGGTCAACGGCAATGTTAATTTTACACGCGGTGAAAGGATACAAAATGGGTAGGAAAGCAAATCCTAAGCAGGGCTCTCAAAAGTTCTTAATAAATCGCAGAGAGCCTTTATCATTCCGACACATGAAGATTAAGCGGTAGGTGAAACTGTAAGAAAAATTGGCGATTATTTCGTTAGTTATTGCTACCAAAGAAGATGAAACATATAAATAGATTTGTTTCAAGTAACTTGAATAATAACACTTCGTAATGAGACGTTACCACACACACCCCTTCCGCGATTGGCTGCCAACACACTAAATTTTCCAGTCGCTGTTTATGTTACAGTTAGGCGCAAGGATTTTTGTTTTCACAGGTTGATTTCTACAGCTTTCAACCGTGGGACTACAATATTACGCCTTGGATGTGCAGTAGTTTTCATCACCGCCACCTTGGCTGAGATCCAAAAAACTCAAAACGAGTCTCCCCTCCCCACCACCAAAAAAAAAAAACTTTTCAAATAAAAGCATATCAAACATTCGAACAAAGCTGTATCTTCAGCGAAGTCACTAGTGTACTGGACAAACCAATGTCACCGTTTTAAATTCTTGATATTTTTTTTTATTGTCCTACGCGAGACCTACTTGTTTTTTAGTGTTACGACAGTTCAGATATAGGACGATTGTTTTCAGCACTATCTGCGTTTGGCATTTCGAAAGATTTCCATTGCACAGCAATTTGCGTTCATTCGTTTGGCATATGCATGTTGATTTTATACTTCAGGATAACCGCGAAGCAATAACAATAATTATAACAATAACAATAATAAATACCTATAGGTAACCATTAAAGAGTTTGAAGTATCAGAAATAAATTGAAATCATAGGATACGTGTTTTACCTTAAACGGTTACAAGCACAAATGCTAAAAACGACGCAAATACTGAAAAGAAAACACGAGAATACGGTACAGAAACTACGCTTCATTAAAATCAGATTTCGCTGAATAGTTTTTTTTTTTTTTTAATGCTTTCACCATTTAGAATAGCATTCTGCACTCTCACTGTGACCCCAGGCAGCTTACCATTTTTTTTAATTCCGTAAAATACATCAATGATATGAGTGACGTAAGTTGGACGAAAAAATAAATAAATTGAACGATATTAACCTAATGGACCTTAGGTTTAGTGGCATTTCTTTTTTTTTTTAATCACATACATCGCACCATTTTTTTATTTGCTGGATAATATTGTCCGTATTGGCACACTTTTTCCTCGGCGCCTCGGGGATGTCGCTAATCTGGCCATGGATATGCGTGCCATTTTGAATTTTAAGTTTAGGGTAAATTTAGTATAATCCGTCCTCGATCAGCCCACATGAACAAATTGGAGATGTTAACACAGTTTAATTTTACCTAAACAAAGGATTCCACCTGCCAGAAGTTATTTTAAACGTTCGAGGCCTCGAAACGCAAGAGCTCTAAGGCCGACTTTTGCCGACTCGCTGCTTGCCACGCAGCCAAGTCCATTCAAGGTTACTACCAACTTTTTGAAGCCCTGCTAAAGTTCAACTGTCAGTCAGTTTATTCATATTTTGCATGAGAACTACTTCTTACTCAAGGCATTACCAACAAACCTTCTCGCTGCTTTTATTCATATTTGCTATAAATGAAATATAAGTTATCAATAGAATACAAGTAAAAGTCCAATTTAAACAAAAATGGTATATTTCTCAAATTACAGTAGTAAAAAATGTTTGTGATACGTAAGTTATTAAGGAAATAACTAAACATCATACACGGGGTAGTTATTCAAAAGTTTGATTCAAAAAATGTTAGACTCTGAATAAACTATATACACGCAGGGCGCTCAAATGGCGTGGTCTTTACGTCGACGACTCGCCTGGACGAGTCTTTAAGGGCGCCGCCTACTTTGAGGTTTTGTAACGAGTTTAAGGCAGGGAAGCGTGAGAGCGATAAGGGCTACACTGACACGCGCGCCTGATGCCCCGTCGCTCCTAAGCGCAAGGCGCTGAACTGGCGTGCAGTGTTCTTGTCGTACACGGCACTTTAGGCGGTGACGCTATCACTTTATTGGTGGAAAGTCTGAAGCAAGTTCAATGCAAGTCCCTATTATATTTATAATATAATATATACGAACTATTATAATAGTTTCCCATGTTTCCACCCGGTATGTTATGAGCTACAGCAGTATTGAAAATAAGTTTTAAGCTATGTTGGAGGGCTCAGGAATAGCATCCTACTATAGGCTGTTCACGGTAAAGTGAGCACTTTTTAAGGCCCTCCCAACAGGCATAAACCAATAATAAATATATCTTATTGCAGCCTCAGGCATTAAATTTTGAGGGTGGTGAAATGTGTACACTGTGTTTATTAGTCGCATTACAATGTTTATATTTAAAAGCAGCAGGAAGATGTAAATTGTATGAAAGGAAAAATTAAGAAGGGCCTTAAGAAGTGCTCACTTTACCGTGAACAGCCTATATATAAGGAGGCGATCTCTGTCTGCACGTCCCTCTTTAATACAATCTAAGTCCCTTGAAACTCAACAAAATTTCTTCCAATTCTGCAGAGCGAATCCTCGTGGTCAAATACATACAGGTCAAGTTAGAATTTCAGCAAGCTCAGATTACGCAATCATGACCTTTGACCCTAAAAACAATTTTTTTCCTGTGAAAGTTTTGTATTAATGCATAAAGATTATTAATTAGATATATGAAGGTAATGGAATAACAGTGTTTACTCTAAATGTATCGCTTCAGTGCTAAGTTAATTAAGTGGGACCACAGTGGCCCAGTGGATAGAAAAATATCAAATATGTTTTTTTTTTCCAGTCCTTGTATAAACAAATTTTCTAACATTGTAAATATTCTAGGCACGTGACCATACTGAAAACACGGTCACGGACTAACCCCTAGTTTATTATGTGTATGATGTATTTTAAGACTGTTATACGTGCCTCGTCTGAAGTGTGTTTTCGTACATTCGTATCATGGGGGACACGTTTCATGGTTTCGTAAACAACACGGATTTCAAACACATAGCAGCGCTATTCCAGCGCCAGTTACACGGCTCCCTAAATTAAGCCCCTCCTAGGTTCAACTAGGACGGCAGGAGATGTAATATCCAGAGTGTTTCGTCGAAGCGCGGGATAAAACGTGGCATCAGCGGGCTGGAACGGGTCCAGTTTGGTGAGAGCCGGCTCGCCGTGAAAGGAAACCGCATTGCTGATATGTTGACACAGGAATCAATCTTGTCCAAGTCCCTTTACCACACACACACCCCCCCCTTTTTTTTTTTCATCCCAAAAGAAACAAAGTAACATGTGGTAGAGGGGGAAAGAGGCATGGTAAGTACCGCTTGCTTCGGTTTTCAATCCCCCCCCCCCCCCGGAGTTTTAACAGGTTCGTTGGCGAGAAACGGATATGAAACTAACGGCCCCAACCTCTCTTTCCCATCCACCCGTTAACTTTAAAGACGTGTATGCAGGGCGTACAAAACATCAAATTTTGTGAATTACATTTCAATTTTAAAATAAGTATTAGTTTTTAATAAATCGGGCAACATAGCCCATGATGAACGTTCCTCTATGATCTTTTGCATTAACATGTTCTCGCCTCTTTTAAGGGAAATTAATTATTACTAATTAAAATTGCTGAGGCAATTGCAACCACAGCAAACACTATTTGAAAACCATTTAACATTACAATTTAAGCCCTTTATCCCAAAGGAACTTACATTGCTTGAAATTATATTGTGGCGAAAATCTGATCAAATGTAAGGTGGTCTAAGATTGGGGTAGATTTGTTCATGTGATTGGAGATATACACGGCCAATCTACGCATGAGGGTTGAATCCACGCTCAACACTTTTATGACAGCTAAAATTTTAAGGAAAAAAAGCTGAGACTGTACATGGGCCCTCTTTTTTTACCTTCCATCAAATCACAATCATTGTGTAGTTAGTAGCTGTAATAGTCTAACACGCGTTTTTTTTTTTTTTTGCGCACTACATACTAGAACCACAGGGAAAACATTTGTTTTGCCAACATAACCTTGCATACTAAATAATTGTTTTACTGTTTAACCTACACTAAAATAACGTAGGCCACTACAAAAAAGTACCCCTCCTCCCCGCCCGAAGGTTAAAACTAACGTACACATGCTAGAGCTTTACAATCTCCGAAGAAACGCTAATAATCTCCCCCTCCTCCCCCAGTGAGAGCCACCAGACATGCACAATAAACATGATTCCCAAATAAATTTCTTGTACACGTCACAGAGGAAATGGAATAGGCCCTACTAAAAAAAAAAAAAAAACCTCAATACGAAACTGATAGTGCATCACTAACAAAGAGCAGCATGCCTTCCGTCAAGCAAAAAACAAAAATACTATGACCCGATCCAGCTGTTAATACGCTGATAACTTTTTTCTACTGTCTGCCATCAATGCAGAACGACTGTCATCAGTGCAGAATGCTGTTCAATTCAAATCAGCGGAGCAGTTAATTTTGTGTGATTATATCAGTTACAATATTTATTACATAACGATTCAAACATGGACGACCTGTATTTAATATCACCCCGTACACAAGATAATCACTACAGCCCAAGCTCACCTCATTGAACACAAGACGTATCTTATTTTTCGTTGAATTGAAGTTTTACCTATATTTTATTCATACCTTTTAATATTTCTTTTATAATAACCACGAATAACAGCGAGAAAACATGTGTGTTGATAGCAACTCGTAATAAATTGTTCTGGCGTAAAATAAAATTACAACTGAGGGCGCAGGAAAGCGGTACGTTGTCCTCTGGTGTTATTTTGAAAACTTACGTTAAGCTTAGCTTGCACAAGGCGGAGGAATATCCTGCAAGTAGAACTATAGCAGGGCTTCACAAAAATTCATAAGTAACCGTGAATGGATTATAAGCTTAATTTCTCGCAATTCAAATCTGTGACAGTAGGATGTCATTACAAGTGTTCTAAGCCAATAAATTAAACTACAGACGTACTTTATTTCTGCTATCGTAACTGCGCAGGGAATTCCTAAAAATGCTGTTTTTGACCGTTTTCATTATTATTTTTTCTCTTTGAGTTTATTTGATAGAATAAAAGTAAAAAGTGGAGGCTGTGAACAGTTTTTTTTTCTCTTTCCTGGAAAAAAAATAATTCCCAGATCATTTGTTTACCGGAATACGCGTATATGTGCAAACGCCGATTTTACAGACAATATTTTACTATGGAATTAATAATTTTACTTTTGTACCAAACATAGTTCAACTTGTTTACATTATATGTTATGACATTTTTCTAAAATAAAAAATATTACACTATGTATTTTTTGAATAATTTGATGCCAAATCAATTTTTTTCCCCCGTTTTGCTGAAGACATATTAACAATTTCAAAGTTGTACAAATGAAAAAATTTACAAAGTAAACTAATGCCATAAGCTACCACGTGAAATATATGCCATAACAAAATAACAAGCCATATATATATATATATATATATATATATATATATATATATATATAATTGTTGAATATAAATATTTTTTTAAATTTTAACTTTTATTTATGTACATGCTGTTATTTGGTGACTGTCACACGGTAGCCCATGGCAGTTTACTTTGTAAAAATTTTTATTTGTAAAACTTAGTATTTGTTATAATGGCTGGAGCATAACAGAAAAAAATTTAACTTGTCATTAAAATATTTAAAAAATTTAACGTGTAAAATTATTATATTCAAGAAAAATGTAATCACATATAATGTGTACAAGTTGAACGTCTGGTACAAAAATATAATTGCCAATTTTTTTGAGTCCAATGCCGTTGAGACGGCCTGATATGATCGACACCAACTAATAATATGATGCACTCGAAATGCTAAGTTTTAAGCGGCCTCACACTCTACAATGCTTGGGTTTCCAAGTGCCTCATCAATAAGCTTCCTCGGATAAGCAATGTAAAGAAAGTAAAGGGTGTATTATTGCTGCAATAATTAGGGTAGGGCCGATAACACGGCCATCGGCATCTGAACATTATTTGCAGATTATTATTCACTGATTAGTCGCAATAATTTATTTTACACGCCGTTAAATCACTCGGCATGCTACATCTCATAAAACTAATTTATCACATCGATCAATAAGATATTCTGACCGAAACCCAAAATATATTCGGAACGGTTGTTTTCCGAAGACTTGTTTCCATTTACATTTTACCGTACTTCCTGTTGTTACATTCCCCGGAAATTGTATGCATAGTTCGTTTTTGGACACTACGTAAATGCAAAACAACGTAGTTAATCGACCACTGGTGCTATTGATAGTATTGTTTACAGCTCACAAGAGTTTTTTGTTTTATTTTCTTCTTGCGGTTTTACTGTTTCTACTGCATTCGTAGGTTGGCGACAATGAGAAAGCAACCTGTATTCTTATTCATCTTACGCATACTGCACTCGTAGGTTGGCGGCAATGAAAACGAATCACTCATTCCATGACACTTGTTATTGACAATGGGAATTAAAAGCAAATACACTAAATTTTGAATGACGTAGCTCTAATTAGAAACTGTCGGCTGCGGTTTTGGTTAGTGTGTTAAGAGTCTGAATAAGAATCGGCAAGAAATAATTGGCAAAAATTGGCGCAAATATATCAGTTGTCATTTTAACCAAGGGATTGAAAATTGCTCGGCTGACGAAGGAATACTAAGCCAAAATATTAATATAAAAATTTTTTCGCTCAATTTCAAGTGAATATTTAATATTAAATTAATTTCAATACGTTCTTTTTAATGACATCTTTAGGCTGTTGGTTTAAACAAACATGCATGTTGAGGTTACGTATGGTATTTCGCAGATCTAAAATACAAGTCCGCATCAGATTGCCTGAAGTTTTTAAGGTTGACATTAATGAACTCCGTTTGTAATGAATGTTGTATTGTCCGGTAACAGTTTTTCCTTGACTGTTAAGTCACTTATTTACCCAGTTAAACTGTCTTATTGTATAATTTATTATTACAATTAGTTCTGTATTTCATTTCTATGCTGTAGACACCTAATACAAATTGCTTGAAGTGTTCACAAAACTGAATACTTAAATTTAAGTAATAAAAAGTATTTCCAAATATTGAGAATTGGGGATTATGATTCTGCTAATCAAAACTCGTATCGGCATCGCTGTGATCGGCGGCATCGGCAGTAGAGAATCGGTATAGTTGGTATCGGCAAAATGTGGTATCGGCCCATCCCTAACAATAATGTATCCACTGTGTTAAGCTGGTTTTGTAGGCTATACTACGAAATTTTTCAGTTATTACAGAAATGTAAATGTAAATATATGTACAAATCTATGCATTTTTATATGAGAAAAATCTTACACTTATTTGTGTTTCATGGATTCCTAAATAAGATAGTTCTCAGGAATATTGATATGGTCAATATACATTTTTACAATACATATTAATTAATTTAAATTTATAAATTTTGCACATAAAACCATTCCTAATATCATACAATTATTAACAAAATGTGAAAATCATAAAATACTCTATAAAAGGCAACCTTAAAAACTTACTATCAGTAAAACCATTTTGGAATTGTAATAATATTAATACCTACTATCATAAAACATAAGCTTTAATTGCACAGCTTATGCAGATCTCGCCCTTCATAATGTTAGTACAATTATTCATTTTATCCTATTATCATTTATTAGAATTAACTGCACCGTTTCGAAATTTATCTCCAAGATCTTGGATTTGCTCCTCTTTTATACTGTAGAAAGGACGTTGTAGTAATTAATTTATTATCATTGTCTTAAAATTTTTTAACATTAGCAAACCTTAAAATTCTTAAATTTTTCGACACGAAACAAAGAATATTTACAGCGAAATTTCTAGACATGTACCAAGGCAATGCGGCACGGAAAATGGTGACTAAATAACAAATGCAAGTCACACACAGACTGACAAGTGAAAACGTTCAATTTCACGGGACATTAATGATTGGAATATGCAAGAGACTTTTTCAAATAAAAAAAAAAGTGAAAGGATTTCATTATTCAACAGTTCCAACCTATAATACTCCATTTATCTTTTTATCCCAATAACCGAAAGCTTTCGAGATTCTAAATATTACTTTTGAATACCATACTTAATCTCGAAACATTCAGGGAATCGTGATTTAACGATCGAGAATTTCGTTTTGTGACACTTAAAGGTACTGAAAATCGACGACCGGATACAAATATCGATGACAGAGAAACAAATTATGTAGAACTATCCACAAAAAAAAAACTAATCTAATGATGTGGTGACTAAATTTCTCAGCTAGTTCCAATCACTCGTTCCTAGAACATCATAACCTGTCATATCCCGCTTTGCAATCGTGACAAAATTGCTAATTATATATTACTATAAAATCCATGCAGTTGTCACTTTATATTATGTGACTTAGCTTTATCCTTCATTTACTTAACATTTCAACAGAAGTTGTTAGACTAAATTTGCTCTTTATACGTTAAAAACAACGTGAAAACGCTATTTAAATCTTTATTATTGCATGTTGGTTTGTCAGACGCAGAAATATCAAATGTACGCTTAATTCATGTACCTACCCATTAGTTTCAAAGCGTCAATTTTTTTTTTATCCTGAAAATGCCTCCTGCTATCGCGAAGCGCGACACGACACGTTTCGCTAATCGCATTAGCGCCGTGACGATACGCCGGCAGCCACGCCTTGCGGACGCTAACAAGATGAGTGAAAGCGGTAATGAGATGAGGCTTACGTTTCTTACCGACGCTTCCCATTTGAGCCAACAACGGGCAATTAGCAAGCCTGCAGCCATTCTACTTCATTACGAGGTCCGCCTGTCATCCACAGATATTGTAACTCATCTCGAGCGAGCGTACAGTTCAGAGACGACACAGTCTTGCCAAGAGAAGAGCCCCGAAAAACATTCACTAGTTGTTTTTAATTTCAACCATAAGGACGCCAAATCTAAAATTCTTTATGTTCAGAAAGTGAGCGTCACGAAATGTTGCTCTCGGGTCCGTGGCAATTACTAGTTGAGAATTAGCAGTATACGTTAAATGTAAATGTACGATAGTATAGGTCGGTCCTTCAACTCCATGCTTCACACACAAACGTATCGTTCTGGCGTCATCAGGCCGCGGCGGGAGCCGCGCTTCGAACCTCCGATTTCGAGCGGTTTAGTGTGCTTAAGACAGCTGTAGCGACCGAACGGCTCATTCGATCGGAGAAATTGTGAAGTCAATCAATTTGTACGTAAAAAAAAAAAAAAAAGGAGTAACTACAAGCATAACCAAGAATCATAAATAATAAACACGCATAGAGACTTTCGAACAATTAATAATTTTCTTTGCAGATTAAAACCAAAATAGTTAAAAATTACGAGTTAGGCGAAAAAGACACGGTAAAGTGAGCACTCTTTAAAGCCCTGCTAAATTATTCCTTTGAATTAATGTGTATCTTTCCGCCACTTTTTAATATAAACATTGCAATATGACCAAAACACAGTGTGTATATATTTCATCACTCTCAATATTAACGTCTATGGCTGCAAGAAATGTATTTTTTAGGGATTAATGCATTTTGTAAGGGCCTTAAAAAGTGCTCACTTTAACGTGAATAGCCTATAACGATATTAATGACATGAATAGTGCTCGACAAGAAAAATATAACACAAAGGATGACAACTACTTCAATCCATTCCGGAGTTACACGAAGAAGTTCACAATTCTACGCAGCAGCGAAATGCGGGCGTGGCGATTGCGTCATCATCACATGCCACATCAGATGTGACTAAGACTAAACGACGACGACGACACAATAAGCGCAAACGCAAAATGCACCTAAAAAGGTTGCAATAACTTAGAGAATTAAATGCAAAACGAAGGAAGAAGTCAACAGACACGTCTCCATCAAATACATCAATGACGTTTCATTTTTCCCCTTCTCTCCAACCATAGATGTTGTCACGTAAGAATACCTACGGCCGTGTAGACGACACAGCCCACCCTATTTTGATACTCTACGTGTCCGAAGGCAGTGAAGTCGAAACAATACATTAAGTTACTAGTGGCACACGCATACGATAGTTCAAGTTCGTTCCACGTTATTTCGAACTAATTCTTCTTCATCACAACCTACACATAGCTCCGTTGCTTACAAGGCTACACAACTCCGCAATACGCCTCGCACAGCTCTATTCTCCATCGAGCAACGTCATACTGGGATTTACCTCTCGCCCAGACGTTCCATCAAATGCTAGAATGCTGAAGGTCATGTCTTGTATGAAATAACTTATATTAATCCTTCATAAGGATCCTTAGCAGATTTCTGTCACCCTCGGGAGAAAATGAATCCAACTAGAGCAAACTTGTTATATAGTAAATTCTTTCACTTCAATAAGTGTGGTAAAAGAGTAAATTGACACAGTACATTCCCTGATCCAACAACTCGGGATATTAATTATATAGGTCGTCTGACAACACAGTGTACAGTGTCACGGACACCCTATCTTTACAGAAACTACTCTTCTGCCGCCCGTGCTGTGTTCCGTCAGGAGGTGTTAAGGTTGAAGTAAAGCAACTGCCTATTGAGCGCTGCGCCCGACTATACAACGCGAAGAACTCATAAAAAAAGTAGTACAGACACCATAAAAATTGTCACAAAAGTGCGATTTATGCTCAATATGAAAGAAGAATGTATGTAGTTTGCAACATTATAGAATATTTTACTAAAATATACTTATTAAATGTAAAAAAAATTAGAGATTAAAATAATCTGTACTTTTAACATAATGTAAGCGCATTTTCATTCTGGATGCTCCGGAAAGCAGAATTCGCAAGAAAATATTCTTTAAGAATGGTCGTCATAATATTTACTTTGATCATGTGTAATAAAATCATAGTAATGATGTATCATATCAATTTTATAATTAACTTTATTTACGTCAGTTTAAGCCATAAATTTTTGTGACAAATTGACGCATATAGAATAATCATAAAAATGATTTCCTACATTATTATAACAATTTTATTACGCATAATCATAGTAAAATTTATGACGATATTCCACGACGAAGATTTTCTTGCAAATTCTGCTTTCTGAAGCACCCTGAATGGACATGCGCTTAAATTTTGTTAAAAACACAGTATTTTATTCGATTATTTTTTTAACATTTAAAAAGTATATTGTAATAAAATATTTTATAATGTTAAAATATGTATTCTTCTTTCATATACAGCATAAATCGCACTTTTCTAACAATTTTTATTATGACTGTACTATATTTTTATGAGTTCCTCACATTGCATAGTCTGGTGAAGTGCTCCATAGGCAGTAGCTTTACTTCAACCTCAACGAGATTACTCATTAAATTCAGAAATAAAAATTTCGAGCATGTGGTTCATGAGCATCAAAAGGCGCATCAGATGACATAAATTTCAAACTACTAAACTATAAAGGCGTAATACAAATTGCGCGTATTAGGGGGTCTCTCTCTCTCTCTCTCTCTCTCTCTCTCTCTCTCTCTCTCTCTCTCTGATGAAGCCTCGTGTATAAAAACTACTAGAGCAATGCTCAAAAAGCACTAAAACGATTGTGATGAATCCATCTGTATTTTAGATGCCAATGAAATACCTCAAAAAATGTTTTGTACCACCGGAATTGAGTTAAGAGGTCACTCACGGCCCAAGTATGGCATGAAAATACACACTGTTTGTACAGAATACCACGCCAGACTTGCCGAACATCATTTTGTAATGCGTCGACTGTCCCAGCGGACATCATGTGCAACCAATTACAGGAAAGTTGAGTGTGTGTGTGATCTAAACTCACGGTTTGGTAACTATTTTCCTCCTGAGGCGTTTATATTTATAAAAACATCGAATAGTTATATACTGTAATGGGAAACGTTTAAAATACACGGAAATGAAAGCTAGAAGGATTCTGAGAAGTAATGGGCGGTATTTTTTTCTTCAAAGGCTTCCTGCCGCAATGGCTTGATTAGTTAACACTCCCCAGTTAATTAAAAAAAAAGCTTTAACGTTGCGAACGCACAATGCAGTCAAAACAACCCGACTGCTTACTCCAAGTTGCTGTCGTTACAGTAATAGATTCGTTTATCTTTACTGAAGTGCAATTCAATCTTGTTAAGCGTATCTAGTGATACAAACAGATAATAGCCCCATTACTCAGGCCGTTCCCTTCGCAGCACATGCCAAACACACCCGTACAGTTTTGTCCTTCGGTACAGTGGTGAGACGACGACGCACTACATCTATTGTACTGTGGTTAAACTGTCTGTTGTTGATTTTTTTAAAACCCATAGTGAAGTGTTAATTATTCGTGTTTGACAATTCCTTTCAGACAATGTTTACAACATCGTAGTGAAGTATGCAAAATAAACTCATTCGGTAGTAGATTGCGTGATAGGCAAGAGGTTTTGTTAAAATGATTGTGTAAAGCCCTTGTCACACTGTCAAATTTTTCCATCAAACTGCTTCCAACAAGTTTGGCCAAATAAAGTTGGACAGTAATGGCGTCATCGAAACACCACAACACCGCCATATTTGTTTGAGAGAAATTTGTATGTCTTCAATTTCCATCAAACGTTAGAAGATTGGACCGGTTCTGAAATTTCTTTGATGTTTGATGATCTCAGTCAATCAGAATCGTGCTCGACAAAACGTGACCTCAAGAAGCTTAAAAATAACGAACAATTGCTAACAACAAGTAGACCTCTTTTCGAGAGCTCAGATATAACATTTGCATGTGAGTACATGCTTTAAGTACTTATGTTCATGTCCAAAAACCGTCATTTATTTCGGAAAAATAAGTCATTTCATAAGCATGACACTAGAGTAAAAAAACACTTGCACATGGCTTCAGTTAACTTAAAACAAGTCCAGAAAGGGCCGTCCTATCTTGGTAGCCAACGTTTCTATAAATTACCACAGCACCTTCAATAAATTTGCTTTTCTAACAAAAAACTCTTTAAAAAACAGATGAAAGAATTTTTTATTGAATGCATTTTATAGTGTAGATGAATATCTAAACTACAAAAATTAAGAACTCGCTGTATAACATTTCATTGTGCACATTTTTGTTCCGGTTTTTCTCGTTCCCCTTTTCTTCTGTTTCAGTAAAACGACGACGTCCCGCAGCATGTTGGAAGATTAGTCACATCATGGAGAAAATATATTATGCGTGTACGTGCAATATATATATATATATATATATATGTGTGTGTGTGTGTGTTTACTATGTCCAGTATATAGATTTTGTATACTGTAATTTGACTAGTTCAATATTTTTGTACATCTATGTATTGGAAAAAGACCTTACGGGCGCAATAAAACAAACAAGAAACGAAGTGTGTTATGAAGATAATTCATTTATGTTGAAGCTGTTCGGGCATGAATGTTAGTTTAAGTGAATATTGCGTACAATATTACGAACTCTAAGAGACATTAACTTTCATTGTGCAGGAAATACCCGATAATTAAATTTTGAATTTTGTAAAGAAGCGAAAATGAATTACAACATTCCTCACATTTCCCCTCCTGTAACGGACTGCAATATCTCACTATGAAAATACTTTTTAAATAATCATTCAAATTAGATCTCCACAGTAAAAAATGTTAAAGCGTGGCACATTTTCAAACACATTCAAGATTATTTGTTAAAATTTGTTGGAAGAAAAAAAAATTGATGGCCATATTTGACAGTGTGACGGGCATAAGCAAAGTGTGAAAACGACAGAAAAAGAAAATTAACTGTTACAAGTCGCCAGACGGGCGTATTCGAGAAAACCATAATTTAGTTTTTAATGTATTTACAGTGACTAATGGGGTATTCATACAACCACACGTTTAGTCCTAGCGTGTGTATTTGAGGCAACGTAAAGTCACAAGCCCTACGCAGACAGAAGGAAAGAGGAATAGCATGCACCGTCGTACTAGTTAATAGCACACCAACGTCAGAAGGACGAGTAGGGAAAGACCGAAACGCCCATGTAATCCACCTCCAGCAGTTGTACGTACAAAGACGGTTCCCTGCACATCAGTTGTCACACTGTTTTGGTAGTAAGAGGTATAGGCTGTTCACGGTAAAGTAAGCACTTTTTAAGGGGGCTACCAACCGGCATTACCCACTAATAAATATATCTTCATGCAGCCTCAGGAACTAAAAGTTTAAGAGTGGCGAAATGTATACACTGTGTTCATTGGTCACACTGCAATATTTATATTAAAAAGTAGCAGGAAAATGGAAATTGAATAAAAGGAAAAATTTAGAAGGGCCTTAAATAGTGCTCACTTTACCGTGAACAGCCTATAGTGGCCAGAATAGGGCGCCAGAAACGCGAACTGTCTATGACGCAACGCGAAGAAGTTGTTTCTCTCTATAAGCAAGGCGGGAGGTATCGTGAAATTGCGGAAACTCTCTCCGTTTGTTTTTGGAACTGTCAGTTCCATACTCAAGAAGTACAAAGAAATAGGGGCAACAGAAAATAAGCAACGACCAGGACGGCCAAAAGTGCTTACGTGCCGCGAACGACGGCACCTTGTCACTTCAGCACGTAAAGCGCCATTCTGAAGTGCAGCATCTTTGACGGAATAGACCGCATCAACATCTGCACACTAAGTACTAAAACTGTACGAAATGCATTATATAATGCCAATTTCCATTGTATGGCAGCCAAAACAAAATATTTTTGCAGTAAACCGACAAAACCACCTGCTATTTGGCAGCGAGTACCATGATAGGCGTAACGAATTTTGGGATACGGTAATTTTTCCCGTTGATTCAATATTTCATATATTCGGTTCAGACCGCAAACGGTGGCTGTTGCGACGGCCAAACATGAAATTGCAGTCGAAACGCATTATACCTACGTCAAACATGGAGGAGGAAGTGTTATGGTTTAGGGGTGCATGGCGTCTTCTGGGGTTCGGAATTAAGATTTTATTGAAGGTGCTATGGATGCCACAAAGTATATAAGTGTGTTGCACCAACCTATCAAATAGTGTGCAGAAGCTGGATCTGGCAGGGGTCTTTTGGTTATTATACAATGCTCCACTACGGCTTCTAACCCCACCGCAGAGCCCCGATGTCAATCCCATAGAGCATTTGTGGGAGTATCTAGGCAAACGGGTACAGAAACATCGCTCTTCGAGCAAGCAAACACTGTAAAAACTGCTTTTGGAAGAGTGGGCAAAAATCTCCCCAGCACACACCACAGCGTTAGTGCGGTCTATGCCACGTCGTCTCGAGGCAATCATCCGTGCTAACGGTATGCACACCAAGTTTTAAATAATTGATATGCTAACGCAGTGTACAAGAACGTGTTTAGTTAGTAACTGTATGAATACTTTTTTGAGTTGTCGACAAACATGTCGGTATTGCTTCATGTGTGGTTTTGTTATTGTGTTATGTGTACGGGGAAAATATGATTTGCAAATGAATGGAACCTTACTGCTTAGTTGTCCATGTTGAACCTGGAGTACAAACTATAGGTGTATGAATACTTTTTTGAGTAGCTGTATATTTCAATTAGAATACACAGACATATTATTTACAACATTAAAGTGCTTATCTCTACTACTGGTCCTTATTGTTCTCGGTGAGCGCAATATTTAAAGCCACTTCTCAATTCTAATTGGCGTCCTTATCACTGTCTTTGTACTTGCTACAGTCAATCCACAATAATTATTTACACATACTCAATCAAAAGTATTTTGCCATTATTCCACGTGTCTGTCACGCATATAGTCCCACTAGTCACTTTCGTCGCTTCTCTGGTACCAACTCCCGGCGCTTAGTACAGGGCTCGAGACTAATGACCGGATGCACCATCGTGGTTCGAAACACAATACCAGATCGGATCTAAGATCGACACCGAAAACTGTTGCACCATTCGAGTTCAGAGTTGGACTTGAGATCGAGATGAAGTTCATTTCGAACAGTCGAAATTGGGTTCGAAATCTCGATCCGAGATCAGCAGCCATCGTCGACAAATGTAGTTTGAAAATGCGCAGACAGAACTACGTTCGACTGTTTGCTTGGGAAATTAAAACAACATTATACGCACTTGAATATTATTCAGTAAAATTCGTACAACAATGATACACTTAAAACCTAAAATATCGCACATCTAATTCTATCTGTAGTGAAAAATACGGCTACTTCCATGACGTCACATATTACGAACCAATAGCAAAATGTATCTCATACTTAATCTATATCTCTCACTATGGAACCAAGATCGACGAATCGGAGATCCAGAATCATAAAATTTCGTTGGTGCAACATTTATACACTGGAACCAAGATCAAACTGGATCCCGATTCGGAACTAGGATCATTCAATCTCGGATCGGGGAAGATGATGGTGCAAGCGGGCATAAGATTGTCAACTCGGAGGCCTACCGTGCCTATACAGAGCTGCTGACCCGATACACAAGATTTCCCGCACCACGAATCACGCTGTGGGAGGCAAGGACGATGACCATAACATTCTATAATGATAACCAAAGAAATTCCATCTTCTAAGGACAAATGCAGCACGAGTTCCGATAGGCTTATCGCGGGACACTTCGAGCTACCCGGCGGCTCCTTTGTCACTGTGCGCTGTTCTCGGGTTAACCGTGATGCCCTTGACACGTCGCACCTCGCACGCCCCAGCGCAGCGCAGCAGGCCGAGACAAGGGGAACCACGCAGAGCGGTCACATGTAACATTATGTAGCAACAGGCTATTCTGAGATGACCCTTTAGTCGAAAAAAAGAAATTACAAGATACGTTAGCAATACTTCAAAGCATAAACCCGAAACGAGAGACGAACAAAAATATGACAAAAAAAAATCAAACTCGCGATTGTACAGTACAGGAGGTATTACATCGAACTGTTTACGCCTTTGTGTCTGCTAACATCCCCCTTTTTTCTCAATTTCTAATTAAATTTTCTCTTCAGCTGAAGTTGTTAGTGATAATTCGCTGCCAGATTTCTCGCGTTCCACAGAAACATCGCTTTTTTCACGATAATTTGAAAATATATGACGGATGGAAAAAGGGGGCTGTATTTATTGAAGCAGGCAATATAATTCTATGGCAAGCATGGTTGTTCTCGAGAAAACTTGAATATGCACGATTTAGGCTTGAATGTACGCTTCAGAATAAACTTGGCACATTTATACGTAACTAAACCCAAGCATCACTGCCCCTGCGAATGCCATTCAGTAAAACATATTAACAAAAGGAAAGACAGTGCCAGTAGTGAGTAAGCAAAGAAGTACTCTCACACTAATAAATATTTACAAGGCCTTTCTCCCCTCCCCCTCCAAAATTGCTTGTAGCCATCCGCTCCCCCTCGTAATGGTCTGGTCCATTTTTGACGTCTCCTATTTCGTGTACCCCGGGTGGTTGCCCTTCGCACATGTCCAACATCGTATATCGCTATCGTCGCGACATGAGATATATTACTATATGTCTAACACCAAATTGCAGTTATATTTCAGAAAGATGTCATATTGCCCGTGTTATTTACGGGCCGCAATAGGTGACTGCCTGGAGAATAGGAAGTCAATACCATAGCACACTATGACGTGCGATTAAGCTGCCAATGTCGCCTACAAAAAGCAACAAATTACCAATTCACTGAGTGTTTCAGGTGTTTGCTACTGAAAGCTGTAAGTGGTGTCGCGGTAACTTTCTATCCACGCTAGAAAAGGTTCGGGAGTATGCCTACAAGCGCTAATGTATTGCCGAAAGCTGCCTTCACGATCGGCTAGTTCAAACCAAACATGCGGCTGAGAAGTGTTGGAGATGCATTTTTTACAAACAGGCACGACACCCACGCGTTAATTTTTTTAAACGTTGTACACGCCAAAAGATTTACCTTATTCCATCAGGAACGTTATTAGGCCTAATAAGCATGTCAATGTTGCCTCATTTGACGTTCGTTTTAATATACAACGCAACATCTTCGATTACTTATTAGGTAATGATAACGTCCTTTTACTAGCGAACGTGCGAAATTTTGGGCCAGTCGACATGGGATAGCCCAAACAAAACCCTAGGTACACATTCAAACTTGCGACTGTTTTCTCAAGAACAGATCCCTTGAATGTTACACCAAGAATTTTCAGCTGAGATGTAACTAATATCCATGTCACTCATTTTATATCAGCATTTAATTCCAAACTGATATACAATAAAAAACGGCACATTCACTGTTTCATTACAAGGGGAGGGGTGTTACATATTGCCCATAAATGTTTACATATTTCATATCTCAATTCACGATAACATTATTCTGGATGCGATTTCGTCACAAATATTTTATAATTTAAAAAGATTTTAATATGGGTTTTTGAGAGTGCACACCTTTTTTTACATCAACTTTGGGATATATAAACCGTACTACGTTTATAATTCCATTCAGCATACGGAATCATTAAGGGTTACAACCAAGTTCTGAATAAACCTACAAAGAACCGACACCATTCTAGACATAAACGTTGTTAGCATTCGTCAAGCTGTTTGTGTAAATACACTGGTAGGCGACTATAAGGGCTATATAAAGTTGATTTGTATTCAGAGTCGGAGCACGCACTATCAAATTTAAATACGTATAATACCTGTTTGGACAACATTATACGGGCAACTGATTAAGTAAATGTTCTGCATAGAAAACTGTTTGAAAGTTAGTATTTAAACAGAAGTCCGACCCGAAACGGAAAACACAGTGATAATATGAATCCTAACATTTCTAACAGATCTAAGAGACAACCAGTAAAACCACAGGACCACAGGCATGCCAAGATATTTCCATAAAGGGGAAGAGGGGCCACTAAGTGTCACGTGATATATGTATAAAATTATCATTTTAATTTACATGTATACATACACATATGCACATACATTATTTTTGGGTATTATTTAAAAATTATTTTAACTTTCTTCACCTGCAGTTCAGGGAAAGAAAAAAAAATCATTTGTCGAAAATATTGCGGTTGGTGAAGCCATTTTTGGAGGTTACGTTACCTGCGCACTACGCATACTGTGACATGAAAGTTGTTACTATCCAACTCCTGGTCACTATTCCCGGTCAATCTGCCCACGAACGTACGATGTTTAGAGGTGAACTGCCTAAGACAATACATGTTTACGATTGTCTGTTACGGAAATATTTACAAACATGACCTACATATTTGCTGTACTGAGTAAAATGGCGAAGAAAGGTCTTCAAGTAAAAATCTGACAAGCAAACATCGGACACGCTAAATAACCAATCCTGAAATGCCAATTACATTTATAGACGACTCTGTCCGGAAAACCTACAAATTAAATTATTCTTGCTTTGTAAATTATTTCCCAATATCTATCACTAATATATTGTTCCCATAAATATTTGTCATAGATTTCAAATTTTGCGCTGTACACAAGTAATTTCCACAGACTTCAAATAGACACGAATCATCGCACATAGCACCCTTGTTCAAGGTTTATTAAACTTGTTTATGAAAGCAGTGCTCGGTCGATGACAAATAAGTTGACGAAATTGTCATTTTAAAAGTCTGTATTAAGAGAGGAGGGAACCTGACCCACCTAGTTCACCCTACAAGTAAAACTGATCCCGTGTTTGCTTCATAAGTAGGTATAAAAGGACAAGGAACATCCAGCACAGCAGCAAGTCGAATTAAATTCACGGTTATTCGAACTTTTCTGAAGCCCTTCTCAGTTACACTTTCAGGATATTCCTCCGCCTCATGCTAACAAAGCTTAAATAAGTAAATAGGCTGTTCACGGTAAAGTGAGAACTTTTGAAATCAACCTTTGGAAAATGTCACTGCTCCTACCTGCATATATTTCAAAGGGCGCACTGAGCGACATGTGCCCAGTAAAGTTGGTAACGATTGATGGGAAGTAGTTCCATATCTTAACGGCTAATTAAAAGTGATAAGTATCCATTTCTGACAAACTTAAATTATTTATTTCGCTTTTTGTTGTTTGTTTAATGCATGGAAGTGTAAAAATGAGCAGATTTGTAAAATATTTACTTTGCTAATAATTTCAGAGTTTTACTTGAGCGACGCATGAATAAAGTGATGAGGCCCATGGCAATGTTAACCTTACATAAGGCGGAAGAATACACTACGTGTATACAAGTAGATCTTACGCAGGGCTTTCAAAAGTACTCATTTTACCGAGGGCAGTCTATAGGAAATTACACCAAAAGGTAGCGCACCGCATTCGTGCGAGTCACTTTTAAAGGTATTTTACACAAGAACTATTAGTAACAAGACATTACCAACATACCTATATTCTCACTGATGTTATTAATTTTTATTTTAAAATAAATATCATAAATTATAAGTAAAATACAGACAAATGCTCCATTTAACCAAAAATAAGATATTTATACGTTAACAGAAGTAGTAAACGATTATGATGTATAATATATTTAGGAAAGAACCGAACACCTTACATGGGGTGATTTTTCAAAAGCTTGATTCAAAAAGTGCGAAGAAGCGGCGAATAACCATATGACCTGTCGAATGTGATCCCCACTTTGGAAGCCAACACTCCTGAAAGAGATTAGATCCACGTCGTTTACAGACAGAAAATATCCCGGCCACAACTGGGATCGGCAGTGTGGATGCAGGTGACCAGAGCTGTCTAGATCCGTCATGCGGTACGCGGAAACGTCAATTATAAAAACGGTACAGGGTGAGGCCGCGTTAAACAGCTGCTAGCGACAGATGCAACGCCGCCGCGGAACGATATAGCGGGCCTACTACAACGTTACACACCGTGCTCTTGCGGATCACCCAGCTAATAACCATGTTCGCGTGTTTGCCGTGTGAAGAGTGAAATAACTGCACTTCTGTGCTCGCAGGCCGGGACGATCTGCCAGGCGAAAATAATGTTACGTATATGCTGTTCACGATAAAGTGAGCACTTTGTGAGGCAGTGTTTAAAACTTCCTTTCAGCTTAGTCCTATTTGTATCCTCTAGGCCACGGGTTCCCCAAACAAATACTACCGCCTCCCCTCCCCCCCCCCCCCAAACCCTCGGTTTCCAGACTTCTTTATTATAAAGGTAAAACCAAAACGGATAAGAGTCTCAAAGATTTTGCTGAATCATTAAATTTTAATGATTATTGAACACAAATGGTGGCAAACAAATCAATCAATGAGACAAATGAGCTTGCATGTTTTTGACAAGATTCCCAATTCTTGGTTCAATAGAAGCACAGCGCAAATCACTGGAAATATCGAGTTTGTTTCTATACTTCGGCGCCCGCGCCCCCCTTAGAATGTCTAGAATGTCGTCGCGTCAAACTTCGGGGGGGGGGGGGGAGCATCCACTTTGAAAATCAATGCTCTAGGCAATTGTTATGAAAATTGCCATGCGATTAATAAACACAGTGCATACATTTTATAGCTATCGAAAGTTAATGTCTGAGGCCACAATAAAATATACTTTTTTGGTTACTCTGCCTGCTAGGAGAGCCTTAAAAGTGCTCACTTTACCATGAATAGCCTGTAAATGGTCATCCTACTCCAGGTACAAACTTCGTGAAATAATTTGTTACAGAAAACGAGGTAAAAAAAACCCCGATCCAGGGGGGGAGGGGGTCACGAAGCTATACTTCACACTGTAAAAAAGACAGAAAATATCCCGGCCACAATTGGGATCGGCAGTGTGGATGCAGGTGACCAGAGCTGTCTAGATCCGTCATGCGGTACGCGGAAACGTCAATTATAAAAACGGTACAGGGTGAGGACGCGTTAAACAGCTGCTAGCGACAGATGCAACGCCGCCGCGGAACGATATAGCGGGCCTACTACAATTACATTACTAATAACGTGTTTCCATCGAATACACTTAGGGCCTAGCCTAGTAAAGTAGTGGGAAATTTTAAAGTGTGTTAATATATATCTACTACTAAGTACAGCTATTTAAATGTAGCATCAAAGCTTAATACTTACAGCTAAGCACGCAGTTTGACAATTATACAATGCGTATAATTACCACTCCAGCAGTAGCCCCTACCCCCCCCCAAAAAAAATTAATGGGTTTCTAGATCCGCCACTGAACGACCTATGACCTAACGTGATTATTTAGGGGGAGACATGCCCTTGAAAAGTGTGAATTAAAAGTAGTTAGCAAAATTAAACTGCGAGAGCTGAAACAAATTACTGAGCAGTGTTATCCCAATTTTATATGTCATGTGTGAACATTTGGCAGGTGATAACATCGCTCATATTAACATAGCGGGCTAGCAAACTAAGACACCGTTTCCGGCGTTGCACGTTTTCTCGAGAATCGTTCGCATGAGACTGTTACATCATCAAGGCAATCTTTTCTGTTTCTTTACCGTAAATGTTATTATGTTATAAAACTCTATAAACTCGATAACCACCCATGGGTAACTACACACTTCTGTTGATTACTAACGACGCCCCGTACTTTCCTAGCGACGTGCAAAGTTATCACTCGCCGCGTGTTCATGGACGGCGGATATCGAATCAGGCCCACAGATTTATTGTTTCATCTCGTATAGTTTGATATTTTACCATTAATTCATTTTAATTCCCTATTTTCAAGTAATGTCTCTCTCTATTGTCTATATTTATAGCGAATTATCTCACAAAGTTTGTACCAGGAGTCCAGGATAACCCTGCGATTTCAGTGCTTCACGGTTCTGTGTAAGATTATAAATTCATTGCACATCGCAAAAAAAAAAAAAAACCCGTATCGTCGGTAGATACAAGACTCAAGATAATGATATAATCAGAAACATGCGTACCGAGTAATATGTAATACGGAGGTAAAGCAGAAAAGAAAAATCTATTATAACTTGTAACGCTAAAGATACTCAAATGTATCGCTTCACTACACAGTTAAAAATTTCGGTGTAATTACGCATTTGGACGACACATGAATAATGTGAGAATGTATATGAAAATGTTAATTTTACATATGGTGGATGGATACGAAATACGAAAAGTACGTCCTCAGCAGGGCTTTCACGAGTGCTCAATTAACCATGAAACGCACATACGCATATTAAAAAGTAAAAAAGTTGAAACATTGTAACGAGTTTGAAACTTCCCACGCCTGTCCGATATGTGCCCCCCCCCCCCCCCCGGGCCCCTTTTCCCCCTACCGCAAACTTTTGCACCATTAACTCATGCCGAACTTGGGAGCTAATCCTGGCGCGTCGAGAGGTAGGCCTACATGACTTACTCGTGCAGATTGGTTATTGAACAACACCTGACCAGAGCGGAGTCGATCGTATCCCAGTTCTAAAAGGATCCAGGTTACCTTTACATTGGCAGAAATGTGTAAGAGAGGAGAAACCTATACATAACGACTCGGAGACAAATCGCAAGCGGCGCCGCGCAGCCGGGTTTAAGTTCGCGGAGTTGTAGAGTTCTTTAAACGTGCGCGGGAAATAAATTACCGACAAATAGGTTTTCGGAAGCCGATAAAAACAAAATTCAGGGAAGGGCAATCGCATATAACTGGTTTTGCCAACTTTGTTAGAGAAAGTTTTGCCACAATGACGCAACTGAGCTACATGGTATATTATCTTGCTCCACAATGACATAAGAAATTACGACGTAAGAAATGGCTCATCAAAAATACACCACTGAGGTAAAATATATCTTCTCAAAAGTTCGGTAAAAATAATTATTTTGATCTGAATTTATTTGTTTTTCAATATTACTTTCCATTAACTTCAATGCATTTACGTTTTTAGTATCGATTTATGTTGGGCGAGTTATAGAGCTCGATCTGTAACGCAGCAATTCAGGAGACTGCCACCTATATCACGAGCAGTGCTTTGTGTTTAGACGGTCTCTATGACCAGAGAGTATGCGAACGGTGAGAAAGTTCTGGCATAGGCGTTCACCATTCTATATACTGCATATTCACTACAGCAGCGAACGATATAAAAAGTGATTGTAATGTTAACTATTCGTTAAGTAAAATAACTTTCTAAAATGACGAACATTAATTATTTAAGTATTTATTTATTGTTACGTGCAGACTCCCGCATCGGCAGGGGCACCGTGTTACCTATTACTAGAGCCCCGAGTATTTCGCGGATTGAGTTGGCAGCAAGCTAGGCTGGACAGTCCTCTATACACTCGAGAAATTATCGTTAGCTCATTGGTTGCTATGATCAACTGAGGCCTCTGTGCAGGACTGTTAAACACACACACACTATTGATCCCAGCTTATTACAGGCTCACGGTTAAACGGGGTGTAACTAAAGAACTGTCGTCCAATCAGAACAGTAGGAGAAAAGAACAAGTGTTTGAGTCTACCTCGTATCCGAATGAATACGCGAAATACTCGTGGTTCTACTGATAACGCATGGTCTCGGAGCTGTTATGGTAACCCACCTCGACCTTCCCCTCCTCCAACCTAGGCAGTGTCTCGTCACTACGTCGCCCGGCGGCAGGGGGAATGATTGACAGCCGACCTGGCTGGCGTCAGTCAGTACCCCCCTTTTTTTTTCACCCTTACCGATGCCGGAGGAGTCGACAAATTGAGAGGACGAGCAAGAATTTTCTGGCAACTACGTACCTCCGCGCAACGCCACATTTCAAAAAGGTTCTCAACTGTCCGGAAGACCGGCCGTGTTTGTGGTAGCCACCTGCCTGAAGTGCGGTAATCTGGCGAAAACTGGTGCAACGTGGGACATCAGCGGAGAGGGCGGACAACGACAAGGACGCGCGAAAACTGCAGACGAGTGTTTGTTGTGCGGTACGGACGGACGAGTGTTTGTTGTGCGGTACGGAAGGACGAGAGGGCGTTGTACCGACGACCGACGAGGAGAGAGAGCTACTGTGCATGGGGGCGCTCGGAACACTCTTAGAAAATTCCGAACTGGTAGAATATGGACTGAATTAAGGTGCGACTGTATGAATGTGTGATTTGGACTTATTGCAGATATGATAACTGTTAAACATGGACATATAACTTGTAAAATAATTAAATAGTTTATGCTGTTTATTGGAACTGCTTTTAGTTATTTGACTGTACTAATTTCTCTGAGGTGATTGTGAATTATACGAATTAAATTGACTAACTGTAAATAGCAAGTGATAGCCATTTATTGTGACATATTACGTCGAGAGAATTTTTTTATACCGTAGTCGTAAATAAATTAGGAAATTATTAACACTCTTATTTAATTAAGAACCCCGTCTCATAAAGAACACAGCTACGCCCCACTGACTTTCAGAAATTGTAACACTATTTTGCCTGGAAACTGCGTGAAAAATGTTCCCTTATTTATTCTTCTATTACATATCATAGGGGTGATAATGTGGTGCATGATCCTCTTCAGGGAGCTCGGCAAGTGACTGTATTTGCATATTTTCATCTTACGATGAAGTCAGGTTGGAAAATGAGTGTCCTGAGTCAACGATGTACACGGGTGATCGGATGTATGATTTGAACTGTACACACGTGGAAAACGTGGGTGGAGTTATGGGAAGATGTGAGAACACGTTACGTAACAGCTTCTGCCAACATCTTCAACGGCCTGTTCACTCAACCTGTGACGTATTCTTTCCAATCCTTTTTGTTACAAGCACAGCATGAGTAAAAAAATCAGTTGCAACATTGAATACAGAATACATATCGAATTCAAATACCCGAACGAACTATTGCTCAATCTTGTCACCCGTGTACTGCAGGCGGTAAAGTAAAAACTATATGCGCACTATATCCTAACAGTTTCTAAAAGTATCCTGTTTTATGTGTAAATTATTGCACATATATTTTTATTTCGTTATTAAAATAATTGTAATGTTTCCACATTTAATGCAAAATGCATATATATTATAAAAATATAGGGATGATTTAAAATCAATGCCCGACAAAAATTCAGCAAACTGCAAACCACCACCTTAAGCAGATATTACACGGTAATACTGCAGTACTTGTCTTTGTACAAACTTCTCCTGGGTCTGAAGTACGAGCCAGTATACCAGCAACTATGCGAGCCGGCATGCAATATTGCCATCCACACGAAAGCAAATGGCATACCAGTAGGGGAAGGCAAGCTCCGTGGGTGACCAGATAATCAAAAGCACATGGTTCACTGTAAATACGGACCCACGCACGTAGAACGGTTTTAAAATAATAATTTTAAGTCGCCCAAAATATATATATTTTTTAAATTTCAGGTGGTTTTTAATAGTTAATGTAACCTGGTACGAAATTTTATCGTACAAAGGACATGTCATTACGGCTACCATACTACCTGGCGTAACAGACCTTGCACAAGCTTTTACGGAAACTGACACCGTGTAAATCTGGAGTCAAAATGCTCGGACGAATCACACACGACATCCCCGACGAGACGACATTTGGGTAGCTACCAATGAAAAGCAAGGTCACTATTACATCAGTCCGACAAAATTGCCACCAAAATAACGTACCAGTTTGTTTTTAAATACATTTTTTCTTGTATAAATTCAAATATTGTCAAAAGCAAAATAATTATTCACTTTATCGTGAGTTTTAAAAAGTAAATATTGTATATTAATAGAATAATTTGCCGTTTTAGAATTTTCCCAACAGCCAACTAACACACTTGTCGGGCAGATTTCGTCGTGGTATTGTGAACACTGAATAAAACACAATGTGAAATTCCGTCGGGCTCTGATGTCGTGTCGGTGTGTCGTATCGTGTTCGTCGGGTTATTGTGACTCCAGCTTAACACGACAATTACGGTCGTAGTACTGGCCGAAGGGGATTCGAACCGCGACGCACGATGTAGAGCAGTGGGTTAGCAGCAAGCTGCCCGCGCCTGCAGAACGCACGGCTGGAAGTACGTTACACGGTCCGCTGGAATTTCCGCGGCGCGGCCTAATATATCGGGGCTGGAAAACGGGAGGCTGCAAGGCCCGCAACAAGTTCAAGGCCGCCGAGATGAACGGCTCCACCCCGTTCCACGGCCGCCCGGAGACAACCTTCCCAAGGTCAGTGGGACCCCGGGTACGATGACCACGAGAAGAAGAGGCGTTGTGGTCGCGGGGCGTGGGAGGAAACACGCGGGTCGCTCGCCGACAATTGGCGCAGCAGAGTTAAAGCAACCGTCCGGCGACAGGCAGACTTGAGGTAACTGCAGCGGCGCGGCGCCCACTCGACCCACGACCAGCTGCGCCACTACGCTCCGTCGTCCCTTCGAGCGAGCGAAGAGATTTGGGCGGCTCGTAACATCGAAGTCTTGAGAGCCGATGAGCGTGAAGCGAGGTATGGAGCAGCGCCAGAATGAAAGGGCAGGGAAAACATGAGATCCCCGAGAAAACCGCCGACCAGCGGCATCGTCCGGTACGATTCCCACATGCGAAAATCCGTGTGCGAAACCGCCGGGAATCGAACCCGGTTGGCCTTGGTGGGGAGCGAGTAGTTTAAGCACTACGCCACCGCGGCCCCGTCGTCCAAACGAGAATAAACACAGAAAGAGAGAGAAAAAGAAAGGCAGAGAGAGAGAGGAAAATGAAAGATAAATAAAACAAAGATATAAAGAGAGAAAGAAAGATACAGAGAGAACGAGAAAGCGAGTGTGTTCCTTGTCCGACCACTATGCCACGTATTATGGTTCGGTCGACCACTAGCAATGAGTGAGATGCTAAAGCTTCTGGCAGGTAGCGTGTTAGTTACCAATTTTACGCTGCTCGAAATTATGTGGCTGTAGAAGTGAAGTAAAGAGATTGGACGGCTCTTAACACATGGGTCTTGGGAGCCGATGGGGGTGGTTGAAGTGTGTATGGATTAGCGCCTGAATGAAAGGACGGAGGAAACAGGAGATCTCTGAGAAAAACCGCCGACAAACGGCATCGTCCGACACGATTCCGACATGCGAAAATCCGGAGTGACCCGGCCGGGGATTGAACCCGGATCGCCTTGGTGGGAGGCGAGCAAGCTAACCGCTCAGCCATCATGGCCCTTCGTGGCTGTAGAGATATCACTAAAGTATAGAGTACAATCTGGCAACAATACTGTGATAACATCTTAAACAATGCCAAGTATTTCTAATAGCATCACACGTCAGTGTATTGATGCGACGTAGGCAACAGACTCTTTCAACGGATAATATAAACCATCAATGGAGGGTAAACTATACGCATATCTCGCAGCGTTGCAATGCACACAAAAGCAACACTTAGCTTGCACAGTTTAATGAACTGTTTATACAACCTGCATGCAGCTCGGTGTGGTTATCTATGCAGGTGCAGTCACAGAAAATTTTGACGTATCGCAATATCTGCATCTGACTTCGCCGCGCTCTGCTGAACTGTGCTAAACGTAAAGCTCGAAACCCGTTGCAATCGCCAGCAATCCATGATAATACTGCATATTAGCGACATTTATTACCAAACCAAAGAAAACTCCGCATTGGCCAATAGCTATGTACACCAAGCGCCAGATACCAGGAAGTGTAACCCGAACGCAGGCTAGAACTAAAAGATGATCTGGGCGGAAGGTTAGAACCAGATGGCCACATCCAGCCCGCCAAGACATTTTTTCCAGGACCTTATTGGAGGACATGAACAGAGACCCTTTATTAATCGAGGAGGAGCTCGACCATTAAACGCATCTAAACTACTCTCGCGAGGAAAGAGGGCCTGTATGAGAGAGCACGGATTAGAAAAAACACTACGAAAGATAAAAAAAAAAGGATGGATTAATAGGTCACTCGTGCATGTGGCGCCACTCACACACTTCAAAATTTCAACCCGTTTCGTGTATTTTTCTAAATTTCTGACGTTCTTCTAACTGAAAGCCATGCAACGCTTAATTAAAAAAAGATATAAACCTGTTCTTTTTTATAAAGAAAATGTTAATATTTTGAGGGGAAGGAACCCTCGGATCGACGTTGGACTAATTGGAAGGAGTATCTGCACCGCCAGCCACAGGAAACTAGTAAGTGCAACACCAAAAAACTTCTTGACTGCTTCAATTACTTATAGTTATCTCATCTCATGAAACCCAGATTACATTAATTATTACACCAGTAATATGTAAGGGAATTCGACAAGTGGTGGAGAATCACTTTATTTAGGAGTAAATTGCGATTTCAATAACGCCCTCTTTCAATTCCTGTGTGCTGCTTTATACACGCATCCAACTATATACGAAAAGAAATATAAGCACAAAACCGTACTTTCTCGCCTTGTAAAACCTGTTCCTCGAGTGTTCACAATAAAAGTAACACGTAGGTCACTGGCAAAGTGCCAAGAAAATACGGTATGGTTAATTAATGTATTATTACGAGCTCGCATTTGTTCTCGGCAAGTCTCCTACCCAACAGGCCAGTGATTCCCATGAGAACATATGGTGCAATAAATATTTCTTCAGTCTGAAGAACTACCACATTTATACATACACACACAGATAAAATAAGTTCTCGGTAGAAATGCATCACAAATATTCAAAGTTCGAACTTGGGAGCAAGCTAGCGTAATCGTTCTAATCACCATCATACTATGTTTATAATAAGTTTGGCTTCTTTATCTTCATCTGTAGGCTTACGAGGAATGTGTGGCTATACTGTGTATGGTGGAAAGTATAAACTGGGCTTTGCATTAGATGGTTATGTACAGATACGCAATGCCAACGGTCACTATAAACTACAGTGAGGTTCAAAACTATTTGCACATCATCTTGATGTTTATAAATTCAGCCAAGGCAAAAAAGAGGGCACAAACCAGAATCATTTCGGCCTTGGTACACACTACTACTGAGGGTCTGGTGTAGATGGGTGGAAATTACAAGGAAAACCACGTCTTATACAAAGGAGTGAGAGCAAACTCATTGCATGAACACAATGTTTTAACAAACACCTTACAATATGGTGGTCACAAACATGATTAGTGGATTCCCTCAGAACATTCCCACCCCACCATTATTTGGTTAATAGTTTTTTTTTTTATTATCGTCCCTTCTTCTTAAATCCTTACCCATTTGATTGCTGAAATGTGTGTGCCACCGTCGATGAACAAGAAAGCTATAATACCGGTAACAAAAAAATAATTGTACTTGATATTAAACGCCAGTAACCAACCATAAAAAAAAAAGTATTAAGAACTGTCAAACCCACAGCTCTTTGTAATACTATTTCAACCATAATGGGCAAAATCGGTTATGAGAGTGTATCTAACTAACACTGTTACATTATTGTAAATCACTGCATGTGTATCAAAACAATACTGCCAGGCTCTAGAAAGCCTCTGGGGGGTTATTC
This sequence comes from Dryococelus australis, assembly GCA_029891345.1. Taxonomy (NCBI): domain Eukaryota; kingdom Metazoa; phylum Arthropoda; class Insecta; order Phasmatodea; family Phasmatidae; genus Dryococelus; species Dryococelus australis. The sequence continues at coordinate 133,150,451 of CM056999.1, forward strand.
TAAGTTTCCTCGGTAACTGCCCACGCCGTCATGAACCTACTGTCTCGCAGCCGACAAAATATTCGTCAGATCCAAAACGGTATTCAGAGTTTTCAGTCGTTTAGCACGGACATCTTCGGCTTACCGACTTCCCCACTCCACGCTAGATGAACGTTCGTCTCTCTGCGCACGGTCGATAACGTACCAACAAGATATTACTAGAATTCCTCGCTTTAAAATTTCACGATTGTTGAAAAAAGATTACTTAAAGACACGAATAGTAAGATTTGTATTTTTTAGCTCGTAAACAATAGTATATGATAGCAAATACGGTATGTGTTTTATAAGAAAATAATAGTGTACGGTTTTCGTTGATTTTGCGAGGAGTTTGAGAAACTGTGGTTGGTGGCTGTGTTGAACAGTATCCCCCACCCCCCTTTCCAGAGATATAGATGTTTACGTGTTACAGACGAGGCCCGTGTGTTTAGCAGACTATTTGTGTATGTGGAAAATAAAATAAAATATTTGGCCAAGACTAAGTCGAGGAATGTTAGCAGATGTTAATTATAGATTTCGCGTAAAACTATCCTGAATAACAAAGAAATGTGCAGGTCTTAAATCGATTATATTAATATTCCTAGCCTTGGTGTCCGCCGAAGTGTACTGCAGAGCCACGGAAAACCTCATGTTTAAGAGATTGCGAATTTTACAAACAGTAAGTTGGCGTGTTTTGTAAATGTATTTGTAAACCGTTAATATAATTATTAAAATGCACGTGGCCTGAAAAAGCAGCACTTTCCATATTTTTGTAGTGAATGAATAATATTTATTTGTCTATATCGTAAATTCAACGAGTGTAAGGTTAACTTCAGCAAAGCGAATAATTAAAACTATATAAAACATAATCAATTCCCAGTCTAAAACGCACGATGGTAAAAGGAAACAAATGTTTCGCCACCTCAGGCCGGCAGAGCGCAGGGCAATCACTTTTCGCACGGAAAATCGCCAGCTGTCCGGTATTAGTCTCTATAGTATTTGGTCAAAGTATGTGTGTATTGTGACATATGTACAAATACGAACAGCGATGTATAGGCCTATGTATCCCGTTTTGTTTTTTCACAAAAGTTAAAATTTTCGAAGTTACATAATTTGAATGTTATTTCCATACGAGCAAAATCTTCCACTGCTCCATCAAAACAACATGCAAAGCAAAACGCCACACACTCGTAAGAACATCAAAATAATCTCGTCTCATGAAAGACGTAAAACATAAGTCCCCCCCCCCCCCCCCAATACCGTCCCGATTTCCGTTTCCTTTTATCTTCGGCATAAAATAAACAGAACCCTAACAAATTTAACTTGGCAATTACAAAAAGAAAACAGTTAGGAATGCCAACCTAGCTATAATATCCTACATTAATTACTGTATTGTAGTTAGATAACGTTCGTCTTAACGTTCGTCTTTCAGTGCCTGTCACGACAGGAAACGCGAGGAAAGAAGATAATGAAAATGCAAATTGGACTCAAAAAATTTCTTAACAAACGTATTTTTCTTCACTGACAAAACAACTGTGGTGGAAGGGTAAAATAGTGCTAATTTTCTAGAACTGTCAAAATTTACCCTACTATAGACTATAACAGAGCCAGCCCCAAAACATTCCAAACTGTAGGCTAATAGGGGCCAAATACAAATGTGCATAGCTTATAAGCTTGTTTTTTAAATGTTGTTACCGCATATCATCAGATAACTGTATTTCACACATTTAGACAAAGTAAAAATTATGCGGGAGGAGAGTTTCGATCTTCAACCGTGGAGACACGTGTGTTATGAAACACGTATCTTCTCCACTAGACCACAGAACACACGTTTCTCAAGGGATGAATAAAGACGTATTTAATCAATGGTTATATTAGTTTATTGAATAAATATTTATAACTAAGTATTTGTACATTTACGCGCTTGTAATAACATCCCACACGTAAAATAGCCTATATCTTGTTGTGCACAATGTTTGACAGACGTGCGTGATGCAAGTTTGTGATAGTTATAACCAATATTTTCATGCTTATTCGTATCGTAAACACACGTGCAGGAAAATTATAACGCTACACAACACAAACACGTGCTGCACTGACGTTATACTACACATTATTTATTTCCGTGTCATTGAAATTCACAGCTACATGTAATACCGACGCCCGCCATATTGGTTTACCTACGAGATTCTAGCCTGTCAACTGCTCGTGAGCAGTCGAGACGTCACTCTACCTTCGCTTCAAGCTTAGAATACCAAATAGCAGGTTGGGACTGATAATTGTATGGATGCTACTTTTTTTCGTCGGAACGAAAACTTAGAAAAAAAACCCGTGGATACGATAGAAGGTGGTTTGTGGTGGACGGAGGAGGTTGGTGAAGTGAGAAGAGATCATGGGGAAGGGGCCCAATAGCGTCACTTCTCCCACCAGAGAGGCGCCCAAACACCACTCTGGTTACTGCCGGCATCAAGTTAAGAATAAACAAAGCTCCCGCCCCCTCTCTTCCAGTCTTTGCAACTCTATTAACTAAGAGCATGTTTTCCAAACACCCTGTCTCCTGTAGCATTCTATTTAATTTAACTTGATGCAATGCAATAATTTTTGAAATTTTCATTCTCTGTCGCAAGGGTTTTTACGTCTCTCTTGGCGGTTTTTCCCTTGCTCTTCATAGTTAAGACTAGCTCTAAGTACACTTAGGGAGGTAGTCATGGCCCCAAAGTGCAGGCCATGGCTGCCCAATCCCTATTTGCCACGATGCATGTCTCCTTGGATGATTTTCCTTCCTGGTAGGTGTAAGGGGTTAGCCCTGAGACGCAATAACATCCCGCCCTACCTTCGGGCCTTAACTTCACATAACACTTACAATAACGTAGTTTAGAAAAAAAGGCAGGTGGTGGGATACACGCGGGGCGGCAGAAACTGTAGGAAGGCTGGGCAGTGGCGAATGAAGGAGAGGTTTTAGTAGAAGGGGGAAGGAGGATGGTCAAGCATGAATGGGAGGGTTCAGGAGGAGAGGACGCTGCTGCCCATCAATAGTAAAATGGACGGCAATTGTCTGCCTCGCAATCAGGAGGTCGTACGCTGTATCACCATTTACTACATTAGAGATGCTTTTCCGTAAGTAACATTAACATTTATTTCTGTTGAAATTTTTCTCACGGGAGCTGGTCACCAAAAATTCAATATTTTATAATTGTACGAAATATTGTTCAACTTGTAGGCATTACTTCCAAGTACTATTTCCTCGTATAAACAAAACTGTAGACTTTTCTTTGCAAAACTGCAAGTCAAAAACACAATTTTAATGTATTTGCCAGGTACAAATAATCGAAACTAATTCACCGAAGTGAGGTAATTCTCACTGAAATAACATAGTATGAGTTACTTCAATAAATCGTTAAAATCACACTACGAAATGTTCTGGCGATTTTTAAAAATTGCTCAAAATAAGAACGTTTTCATATTTATACATGCAGCAGTCTATGATTTTTTTGTCAAATTAATTGTGTTGTGCGTGCCTTAAAATGTATCAAGACGTGACCTTACAGCCAACCTTGTAGAATTTTCTGTAAATATTTTAGTTTACTTTCTTTGTAAGTCCCAAAAACATTAAAATATCGATTTTGACTTGCCATTCATTATACAACAATTATGTGATCTAAATATTTTTATACGAGGTAAGAGTAGTTACATATTTCTTCAAGTTGAACGCTATTTCTTACAAAGATAAAATAATGAATATTTTGATTACCAGCAGCCTTAATATGAATCTTTCCAGCGCTCTTTCGTTTGGTTTGAACAATATCTGGTCATCTTCGATGCATAAAAGAAAAGAGGCAATTACGACCCAGTGGTTCTCAAATTGTGGTCCGCGGACTTTTGGTGGTCCGTAGCTTGGATCAACGAGGTCCGGAAAATAAAGTTTGCGATTCACAATGAAAAAAGAAAAATATTTTGTTGAATCAAACAAAGTCCGTTTGCCGCAACCAAATTAATTGATTGTATAGACGCAATTAAATATTTTGTTGTCGAAACCAAATTATTTTTTTGTTTTTGTGATTTTGTTACCCCGAACAAAGATCTGGTTGGTGCAACTAAATGTTGTTTGGCTCTGCGTACACATACCAGGATTCGAATCTTGATCATGTGTGCCCTTAGCAACCTGAGTTGAAGTGACTACTAATGACATTCGAATGTTTATTAATGCATGTATTTCAAATACTGGACAACATTCACAAATAAACATTTCAAGTTTACAGCATTACCCTTTAGATTCCCCTTGAATTTTTTTTCCAATTAGGATATTTATACTGTTATTAAGCATTAATAAAGTGCAACCCTCCTACCCCCCCCCCCCCGCCCCACACACTATCCTAATTGCCATAAAAAAATACAAACTCATAAGAGCTCCATTTTCTAAGGAAGGCAATCAAAGAAGTGGCCAAACAAATATATACAGTTGATTCAACCAAATATTTTGTCGGCAATTTATTTTGGCCCAGCACAGAGGTTTTGCTTATTCAATTTTTTTTTTTTTTTTTTTTTTTTTTTTTCAGATTGTTATTTTTTATTTTAAGTTTCGTTTACTTGACAAAATATTACTGGGACAACTAAACATTTTTTTGCCCTACGCAAACATATGTTTTGTTGGCCTGCAGCAAACCACTATCTTAGTTCATTTTATTCATTTATTCACACTTTAACTACAATTAAATTTTTAAATAATATTTTTATTATGATAACGCAAAGTTTTATGGTGTTTATATTTTGATGAATAGTTAGGTTACTATTCTGGGTTTTGCTACCTGAGTGGAAGGGCAGCAGACGGAATAGTCAGTGGTAGGAAGGCAGAGGAATGTAAGGCGAGGTACTCACCCTGGCCGTTGTTGAGGCCGAGCTGCGGACTGGCGGGCGACGCAGTCTGGCCCTGCGTCAGGATGATCTGCGATTCGAGCTCCTGCAGCTCCTGGTGCAGCTCGGCCAGCTTGCTGTTGGCCTTCTTCACGATGGTGGCGACGTCGGCCAGGCTACGGCGATCGCGCGCCACCTCGCGCAGCTTCTCCGCGCCCTCCTTGATCTTCAGCTCCTTGCGGATCTCGCGCCTAATCAGCTCCTTCAGCTCCTCCAGCTTGCACGGCAGCGCCGCCTCGGGTACGCTCTCCGTCGGCATGCCGTACTTGTGGCTCAGCTCGTACAGCACCGGGTGCCGTATGTAGTCCCCCTGCAACCGCGACAACACACCGTCGCCGTCAGGTCTCTGCCCGCGACACGTCTAACACAGAAGTTATAGTCTATTCACGGTTTATTGAGGCCTTTTTGAATCAAACCTTTGAAAATTCTCCCCATGTATGACGTGCTTGGTTGTTTCCTACATATGACATGTATCACAAGCGTTTTATACTTGTGTTAACATAAACGTTACTTTTTTTTTCTGTTAAATTTAAACGTTATTCATATTTTATCTATAAATTATATTGCTTCATTTATGAACAATTTGAATTTAAAAAAAGGGAGAAAACATGTGTGTTGGTAGCGCCTAGTAAGAAATAGTTCTTATACTAAATACTGTCACAACCGAGTGCGCACGAATCCGGTGCGTTGGCCCTCTGGTGTAATATTCCAGACTTAGATAGGCTTAGTTTGCACGCGGCGGAGTAATATGCTGGAAGTAGAACTTTAGCAGGGCTTCAGAAAAGGCCGAAGATACCGAGAATCAACTATACCACCCAGCATCACACATTTTCTGCACTTCCTACCAACTGGCAGCTGCAAAATTTAAATGGGTTGTTCACGGTAAAATGAGCACTTTTGGAAGCCCTGCTTAAATCTACTTGTATCCACATTGTGTATTCTTTAGCCTTATGTGAGAATAACATTGCCGTGGGCCTCATCACTTTATTAATATGCCGGTTAAGTGGAACTGTAAAATTATTACAAAAGTAAATATTTTACAAATCTGCTCATTTGTTACGCTTCGATGCATTACAAAAACAGAAAGCGAAAAAAAATAAGTTACGTTATCACATATGGTTATGTAACACTTTTTATTTGACGTTGAGATATAGAACTACTTCCCATCCATCGTTAGCAACTTTACTGAGCGCGTGTCACTCAGTGCGCCCGTTAAAATATATGTATGTAGGGACAGTGACTTTTTTCTAAGGTTAACTTCAAAAGTGCTCATTTTAACCTGAACAGCCTTTATAGGAAATTTCACCTCACTGAGTTTATCTTACAGATAGGAGTTTCAAACAAAATTTATTCCTCACGAATTATTATAATATCCCTACGAGCGTATATTTGCAATATAATAAGACAGTATGTAATTTTCTTGTAAAACATAAATCTTAAAAATTCCTTGCAAACATACTATATATGTTAAGCAAACATCTCCGTTGTAGCAGTTTCTCCTAAAAAAATCTATGAAATTTTTTTTTATACGCCTCTAAAATTAACGCAGTGAGGCGAAATTTCCTTAACATGGAATTTCCTATATAAATTTCTCAGCTGCCAGCCGGTACACAGTGCCTTTAACATAGCTCTAGATGTTGCAGGTAGAAACAAACCAATATTGCTGATGAAGTCGTTCTGCTCATCTAAGAATACCTACATGACCAAACTCAGTGGCGTAACAGCCTAAGAGGAAATGAAAGCCTCACCTAGAATTTAGTAAAGGACGCCAGAACGTGGATAAATGGGCACCTGAACTTTTTTTTACGTCGATATGAACTGATATATATTGTAACTTAAACACACACAAACTAATCTTAATAATTTTTTTTTTTTTATATTTAAACACATACATCTCCACATCTCTCCAGCTTGAGGTCTAATGCGCTTAGACACTTTTGGTTTTCTCATAAATTAAATTTTGGTGCGATTAAAAAGAAGTTACATATTGCATAAAATCTGGACAGAAGCGAAGATATTCCCAAGTTGTCATATGGGGTTCATTGTAAGCAGTAGTGTCTATTCTAATTTTTTTTTTTAGCTATGGAATATTTCAATGCAGATATTTTTCACAGGATTAGGTATATATTTCGTGCCAATTCATATACTTGTTTATTGAAACATAAATGCGGTCATTGCAAAGTGTCCAAGTCGACAAGAACCGCTGCGAACTGAGTCCTCCCTCTGTCTGCGGTATTTATTCTTCAGTAATGCAGTCTTTTAAACTATAGCGACCATGCTGTATCTTTTCTGATGGAATTGCTGCATTAAAATCAAAGAATTAAAATGATGAAATATAATAAGCGCAATGCTTGTTTGTGGCATTTTCCATCGCCGGTGCAATGTGACTCCTTACAGCTGGACGTGGCCGTTACGAAATTGCTACGGAGGCTCGCCCCCTCCCCTACAGGGGCGCTGCAGGTGTTTCTCCTAACCTGAAGACGTTTTGCTGCTAACCACAATAGACCATCTTATCTAACTGCTATCCCTACACTATCAGTCTTTGAGGGTCTGGGGTATATAATTTGTTTCCTACGGTCATATTAGTTTCCCCTCGGTTTTTGTTGCGTCAGACAGACTCGCTACTATAGGCTATTCACGGTAAAGGGAAAACTTTTGGAATGCCCTCTCACTTGAAATAATATTCAATATATATATTTTATTTTAGGCTTAGACTAACATCTGAGTGCGGTGGAACATACACACTGTGTAAAACTAGGACCTCGAAAGTGCTCACTTTACCGTGAACAGCCTATAGCAAGAAGCACTCGTGGCAAGGTCGCTTCGAAGGGTGGTCATTGTCTTCGCTGAAATGAAAAGTAGCTCCTACAAAGGAGGACAGACGGGATGTAACTGACACGGGGGGGGGGGGCAAAGGCAACGTCCGCCACGCTTCCCACATGCGGAAAGTCCAGACTGATCCACCCGGGACCAAAACCGGTTGGCAGCGGCGGGAGGTCTGTAATCCCATGACCATCAATGTTCTCCACTCGCAGATCACAGGCACAGCATCCGTTCTTCGTCCACCAACCTTCCCACACCGACAAACCACGTACTCTCAGCAGTGGTTTCCACTGCGCCAAGCCTCACAAACCGCTAATTACTGTCTACGACAGTAAATTACTTCCTATGTTACGCTACAGTTCATGCGATTCATTACTTCTACAAGCCAACAAATAGCATTACGCAGGGACGCAAAATCAAACTCCGTTAACGGACTCTTCGCCTATTCTCACTACCAGACATTTTTGTCTGGTGTTACAGGCGTGGTTTTACTCTGCCAGGCTTTGCCGTACATAACGATCCAGTACTGCTTTCCCTTTTCACGTTTTACATCAACGTATGTATGTCGTATCTTAAGACTTGGGCATGAAAATTACACGTTCCGCCCAAGAGATTTGGATACGACATTGCCATGCGAGGACTTCAGCACCTGTGGTAGTGAAATGCGGTGGAAATAGATAAGCGAAAGAATCCAATGGTGAGAGAAACGGTAGTAATCCCAGAAAACCCAGTGGGCAAGACCCACCACTTTCTTACATGCAAAATCCGGGCTTAACTCCGCCGGGAAACAAACATGGTTCGCTGTAAGAGCGAACAATCTGGACACCACACCGTAAGGATCTGTAATTTGACCATATGACTTGAACAAAGCCGAATAAAATTGCCTAATACTGTCGCTGTTCCATAATCGCCACTGCTACAGTGGTACCCTACGCACTTAAGACATTACGCGAATTCTGACATTCATGTATTTTTGCCTCGATACATATGCCTTCGGGTTTTTCCACCTCTTCATTTTCACTGCTAATCCAAGACATATAACTTATGTGTGCTTCAACACCCTCCTTTCATAAACGTTAAAATCTCTGCTAACCACCATATTTAGGAGAACAATTTACAAGAGAAGTACTGAAAGGTGTAAAGTGATGGATGTGTTCCTGTGTCAACTCGTAGTTATGGATACTTGATAAAGCCATCAGAGATGGTCCAAAATGTCATGTGATGGAGAAAGGCGAAAATTAGGGGTGATAATAGCTCATGAGAACGTGTCTGTCTCATTCGGCTGTTTGCAAAGCTCGAAATCACCCTGAAAACTCCGAACCTGCCAGGCGGTTAGAGGAATCATTTGTGAAGAAACCTCATGAAACACTTTTATTGTTAAATAAACAATATTTCTCATTTGGACAAACATTAACGAACTATTGGCACTCCCAACTCAAACTCCTACGTTTAGTGGTGAAACCAGCGTTTCCAAGCAATACCCAATAATGAAGGCTATCCCATGTAACCATAGCGATCCGTCAGTGTTATTTCCAATTAGTGCATGTATCTAATGCAAAATAATAACCGACGTGAAAACAGAGTATTATTTTCTTTCATCTGCCAAAGCTGCATCTAGTGCAAAAATCACTCCTCCCATGGACGTGAAAACAAGAACAGTATTATTTTCGTTCGTGTACCGTGGGCAATAATCCCCCCCCCACCCCCCGCCCTCCTTTCCCAAGACCGGGGCCACACAGACGACCCCCGACTGCAACCGCTTGACCAAACATTCCCGGTGGAAAACCGAGAAGCGTGTACAGTGTCAAAAAAATCCACGTTGCAGCTATACACACCGGCACAGTTTTAAGCGTTGTATGTGTCAGCAGCGAAGTTGAGTCCATAAACAATAGCGGGCAGTTCCGATTTACGAGCGCCCGGATAGGCGCGGCGCCAGAAAAACACGAGCATGTGCGCGTGCACACTGCTTGCTCCAGCACATCGTATGAAAACAACAAACAAAACAAAAAGGCGCGAGCCGGCTGTTTACAGCAGCTGACGCGTGTGGCTACGCCGTCTATTTATAGCAGCGAACATTCCGGCGTGGTCAAGTGGGGACCAGACCGCGCACGTGTAGCCACTTGCCAGGCCAGCGCTACCCACACCCTGACTTACCACCATCAACCTCTGCTCGCTAGGCCGTAAAACCTCGTCTGACTGGCACTAACCTGCCAGTGATAACGTGTTTCCACCAGCACGTCAACACTGAGACGACCCGCCCCAAATACTCGCCTCGCCGCTCGCCGGCGAGTTTTATATTGCTGCTTGCTCTACTCTTGGGAAGAGTCGTGTTATGGTGTAGCGGGGAGGTTAGTTACCCCACAGGTCTTCTCGAATCACAATTTTCTAAGGTCACAGTCGCGTAGCCAACGTCAAAAATAATTTTGACATTTATTCATGATTAAATATTGTAAGCTTCGGAACAATCAAAATACATTTGCTCAATTTAAGACTGTTCGGTGGTTATAAAAATAACTTACATCATACAAAGGCAATTCTACGACTCCACGCAATCGCTTTACAGTTGCTACCCCCCGTTCCAGCTGATGCTCTGGTGCATGCCTACCGTTATGTATACTGATATCGTTGATTTTCGAATTGGTTTGCGAAGAGGACGCGAAATATACAAGATAGTTCGAGAAAATGAGACGTCGCCAGTTTTCAATACCTAATTGTAAGAGGTGTTTTGAAGTCAACCTCTAGACTCATGTATGCCAGTTTCCCACTATAGAAGCGGAAACATTTAATAAAAATAATGACATCCACGCTGTAGTATGTATAAACAAACGTAGTTGGTACTTCTGACTACCCAGAGGTTGGTACGACAAGACACGAGTGTTGATAATGTATAAGGACTTCAGTTGAATGTGGAGAACCAATATGAATAAACGATTCATTAGACAATTTTAATGTCTTATATTTGAACACAAACACGCAACATTAATCTTGGCGAAGGGCTCCTCCGATTTGTTGATGTTCGTGTTCTTTCGTATACGTCTGTTCACACAGTAGCCAATGCCTCAATTCTTAGCTTTTCATCACAATGATCTGCTTTGACAAGTGTTTTTTATGCTGGCAATAAAAGTGTGACATTTTTACAATTTGTAGCTCAAGATACGAGCTCGATGCAATATTTGGAATTGTTGCCTCTCTACTTAGATGATCTGTGCTTGAACTCACACAGTTGAAGTCCTCTGTGACCTAACACGTGGGTTGGTTAGGAGCCCAAAAGGGAAGTTCTTTCGCCATTAGCTTTACTGTGCATAAACGTGCGATTTAGAACAAACCACTTCTACTTCCACAGGCGCCAACTTTAAGAATTACAGGGAGGATGGAGAGGTTCACTGGTTCCGACTTAATGTCAAACAGGGTATACTTTCATCCTGGTTTATGTTTTTAATGCAATGTTTATAACAGTAGTTTGTAAAGAAAATAGTTGGGGTGAAATGAGGTGAGAAAGGAGCAGCGTCGGAATGTAAAAGTGGGATAAACTGGAGATCCCCAGAAAAATCCGGGAGTAACCCGGCCGGGGATTGAACCCGGTTCCCTTGGTGGGAGGCGAGCAGTCTAACCGCTCAGCCACCATGGCCCCGTGAAGAAAATAGTATTACTCATTTCTATAGTCCTAAAATTTGGACAATCTTTCTCGTAAGATGTTTGCGACTCTGATGAGCTGGTTAGTTGTGTGCGGAGTGCAGCTCTCTTTTAATCATTAGCCTACCGATTTGTGTTGAAGTTCCTCAACACTCGGTGGAGAAACCAAATTGTATACAGCTCAACAGTACACTTCAACGGATCAAAAAGTTGATTGACGAACCACAGTCATTCGCGTGTAAGTTACCACGCTTCCTTTATAACTTCGGTAACTTTTTTTTTTACATGGCTAGCCATAGATTGAACCACGCGTGTGTGACTTTACACCCTTACAACTGTACCCTATCTGGGAAATACATGGTTGTAAGTTATCTTTTGCTTTGGCTGATTTTACTTTTATTTTTGTTTTGGCCTATAGCTTCCTGTTGTCGGACTACATTATTTTTACATTTTTCTTTTCATTTTTTGCATGCATTTCACCACGTAAGTGGCTTGTAACTTCTATCTATTTGTACCCTTTAATGGTTACCCTTGGTGCCCTGAGTATGGAAGTGGCGCGGTTTACCTGCCATCTACCACCATTCCCCACACAAGGGGATTCTAATTATATATACTATGCCTTCTATAGTGACACTAACTACTACTGCTAAAATATTTATGCACTACATACCATCAGTGTTGGCTACGTAAGCGGAACCCCCTCACCGCTGTACTACCACCTTCCTCCAATCTCCGGTACAGCCATTCGTAGTCATGTTCTTATATCTCAAGTACCGTTTTTACGCAGAGTCGTCTTTAACCTGGTTCATTTCCCTTCAATTGCAACTTCCGCATTAGTCTCGATACCCCCCCCCCCGTATTTATTTCTCCAGTTCAGTTACCCTCGTTCTTTTCCGGGTTATCACCGAGTTTTTTTCCTACACATGGTACGGGGGGGGGGGGAGTCATACCCCCTCCCACTTTTACCAGTTACCTACTCATTGTACCTTAGTAAAGTTTATTCTGATTTTTTCATCGGGAAACCCGGTTTTTTTTTTGTAGCGGTGGGCGAAGGAGGTCACTAAGGGCGATCCGAGTTGGTAGACACCTGCGGTAGCAAATGACAAGAGCGGCGGTGGGTAACTGTCGAGTGTGTGCAGGCTGATGTTCGTATGTGTGCGCTATTTAAGACCCTACGCTCCTACATGCCATGAACAGTAACTATGCGACGCACCTGTATGTATACCTTTTTTTTTCTTTACATGCGTGGACAGCTGTTACATGTTCCCGAACTTGTAAAGGTTTGGGAATTCTGATCAACTACTTATAATAGGGCTTAAGGCCTACTTGTCTTTATCTCATTAATTGCAGTCGGAAGTGATGTCTGTGATATGAATTTGGTGGTCGAGAGCTTCGGTGGGTGGGAAATGTCTGGCAACTATGCTTATAAGAGGTCTTAAAGTGTGCTTTCCCCTGCCGCCCTGTTTGTCATCAGAGGTGATGCCTTTGATATGAATGCCGTTGTTATAGCTTCTGTGGGTGGATAGTGGCAGCCAACTATGCTTATATGAAGGCCTAGGGTGTACTTAATTACGTGGTCCTTTCGTTGTTGTGATGCCTACGTTATGAATTTGGCGAGTATAGCCTCGATGGATGGAAATGGTGGCCAACTATGCTTATACGACGGCTTGGGGTGTACTTGACATTACCATTCCGTTCATTGTCGGCGGCAATGTCAATGTTCTGAATTTGACGACTATAGCTTTGGACGGGAAATGGCGGTCGACTATGCTTATAAGTTATAAGATGCCATAAAAATCACTTGACCCTACCACCTCGTTCTTCATCAGAGGTGATGTTTATGAAATGAATTTGGTGCCTATTGCTACGGTGTGTGAGAAATTGTGGGTGACCATGCTTATAAGTGGGTTTAGGGTGTGCTAAACCCTGCGGACCTGTTCGTCGTCGGGGGTGACGTCTATGTTATGAATGTGATTATCTTAAACGGTCCGAAAATAACAGCCAACTATGCTTATAAGTGAGCTTAGGAGGTTGCCGACGTCATCCAAAATGGCGGCCATTGCGCTCCAGCTCCCCAACCAACAGCCAGGTGGTTGGGAACAGACTATTTACAACTACTGGTGTTTTTTCTATTGTTTTGTTCGCACGGGTTAGTGGACTTCACAAAATCGAATACAAGCACACACTCATCTCTGGAAGAAGTACTATTTCAAATCACATTCTACTGGCCTTCTCCGTTTCCAGAAAACACTTCCGCCTCATCCATGTTTTTGTTAAGCATTTGATGAGTGTTTGAAGTGGTGGAGGAGGGGGAGGGGAACTAGTCACCCTGTGTCACATGCATTGCGCGTCCTGCCGTGACGAGTCGAATGGCTGAGCGGCTATCTGGCAGATGAGGCGGCACGTCCCCACGTGGCTGAGCGGTTATCTGGGAGGTGGAGCGTCACGTCTCCCCGCCACCGCAGACGTTACAGTCTGCGCCGTGACGCAACAGGGCGGCCGCGTCACAGCGCAGGCGCCGCGCCGTCCCCGCCTGACCGCGACAAAGGGACAAAAGCCGCGTCTGCCGAGCTCTCCTTAGCTCGCTCACGCGTGCGTGCGTTTACGCGACCGAAGCTCATTGGCGGAAAAGGCTTTACGTCATCCTGCGAACACAAGCACCTGTGGACATCTCCACCGCCCTTCTCCCGACAACACGAGCACCACAATGCCGCACACCATCCTGCAAACGTCCTTTATATTGAGCTGACGCTATCTTGGATTTATTTTTCCTCGCTAGTTATCATCCAAAGGACACTAATTTAAGTACTTGCTAAATGTGACATTTGCCGCCCCTCGATTGCATCTTATCTTAATATAATAATGGGAATGGAAACAGATCGTTTAAGGGAGAAAGACATTCAAATCACATATTCGAATATACGAATACCACCACGGAACTTAAAAGTTCTCGAAATCAAGTTTCGAGTGAAAGTTCTCGATTCCTAGAAGCATTCGAATATAAAATATTCGATTCCTGCAAATACCCGGCTCTGCCCATCGCTAGTAAGCACTGCACCCAATTGTATAACATGCAGAATTGAATTAAACAGTAACAATCACACAACCAAAATTACTATAGAAGTGCAATTTAAATTGCATACGAAAGAATGATGCACATATTTTATTCACACTGTACACTATATTGCTAGGATTTACTTACTGAAATGTTTACAAAATCAATGAACAAGTCTATTTCTATTCCAAATTTAGATGCATTTCCGTTCTGGATGCTTTATAGAGCACATTTTGCAACAAAAGCTTCGTCAAGTACGGCAATCATAATAATTACAATGGCTGTATGTAAAAGAATATTGATACTAAGGTTTTTAAAAATCTATTTTTAACAATTGAGTTCTATTTACACTCATTTCACATGTAAACATCATAACTTTGGTGTGCACAAAATCAATAATTGTGAAGATCTGGCTTGATGGCTGTGCTTTCTTAAGCATCCGTAGTATAAATATGTTTAAATTTAAATAAAAAATGGGTATTCGATATTTTTAACAAATAAATAAGTAAATTCTTGCCAATTATTTTAGTGTACGGCGTCAAGATGTGGACTCGGGCACAGTGCTCCAAAAGGAAACATTTCTACTTCTATGTTGCAATAAACCCTACAGTTTCCAACATTCAAAATGTTAAGCCTCTCTTCATGGGCGCAAAGAAACTGGTTAGCCCAAGATCGCGTGCGACATCCAAACTGCCACACGTGCCCTGAACAACATTCTAAAACGGACTATCCACCGCACGCAAAACTACGTGGTATTAAATTAACAGAACTAAGCTTCACTTCGCTTCGCTTGATTTTTTTTAGTGGCAATGCTTAATGTCATAAGTACATACAATGGTCTCCAGCACTGATAAAATTCTAAAAATAATCACAATGGAGCGCAGGCTACAATGTACTTAAAACAGCGAACAGTAAAATACGAACTCCTTACAAACGCAGGCACGTACAGAGAGCACTGTACGATCCTGTTATCTGAATTGGGCGCTCAAATGACGTCATTAAACATTAGCGGGTTAACGATCGCCGTACGACGGCTACGATATAAAACGTCAAGTCAAAAAATTATTTCAGCACACGAATCATTAAAATTTTACGCGTCGTTAACGTTCAAGTGGAAAAGAAAATGCCGCCTGCATTGATACTCACTCTATGAAACAAGCAGCACATAGTTTTTTTTCGCAGGGTGGAAAACCCATCCTTGCCAAATCTCACCTTAACCGTTTCGTTACCTGTAAACACCTTCACATAGGCCTATCTAAAGTAAAGTAACTATTTGGCAACGCACGTACATATTTTTCATGTATAGCAGGGGTGGAAGCTCGTAGCTAACAATGTAAGATGCCGTTGTGGCTATATAACATTTTACGCCTGGATGTGAATACCACAAATAAGTACCGTTTAATAAACGAAATTCCCATGGCGATGTCGTCTTTATAATCTATTCGCGGTTTCTTCACTTTCTAAATCAAACATTTAAAAAATTACACCATATATGACGTACTTCGTTGTTTTCACTTAGATATGTTACGGATTATAAGAATGTGTTAACATAGAAGTACGTCTACCGTATGTTTGGTTAAATCAAAAATTTATTTATATTTTGTTTAACGAATTATAATATGATTTACCGTTAATATGAATTAAAACGGTGGGAAAATGTGTGTGTGTTGGTAATGCCAAAAACGAAAAAATGTTATATAAAAGATTACAGTGAGTGCGTACGAATGCGGTGCGTTGCCACTTTGGTGTAATATTGTAGACTCGGTTAACATTTGTTTGCGCGAGGCGGAGGAATATAATGGAAGTGTGACTTCAGCAGGGTTTCAGAAAAATGAATGGACTAAATCTGAGTTTACGGTTGAATCTGTTTCGAAAGAAACTGCCTCCTACCAGATGCACGGAGATAATTGTTTTGTAACAGCGTGCATCGACGGCATGATGTCGCCTGGATAGCGCTACTCGGTGGCCGGCAACGGTGTGCACAACTTCGACACAAAACGTCATATTATGAAACTACTCAGCGTGCTTGAGCGACGTCTGCTTAGGAATAACATGTAAGAAATGTTGCACAATGGATACCAATTCTACGTTCCCTATTTATCTCCCAAGCCAATTTTTTTCGCGAGTGAAAAATGGCTGAACTGGGCGTTTTCGCGGTCATTTTTAAGTATGAACATCCCGGTGCAGAATCGTGTGATTGGCGCCTAGAGACTACGATGATGCGTGATGCGCTTGCCTGAGTCACCTTAGCTCTTCCATACGGCTATAGGCTGTCCACGGTAAAGTGAACACATTTGAGAACCTAGTTACTTTTTCCTTTCAGCCATTTTTTTTTATCATTTTACCAGCTGTTTAAATAAAAATTGTCATGTAAGTAATAAACACAGAGTGTATATTCCAGCGCACTCGAAGCTAACTTCTAAGACTAAAGTAAAATGTATGTATTTACCGATATTTTAAAAGAGAGGGCTTTCAAAATTGCTCACTTTACCGTGAATAGCCCATACTGAAGTTTGCGTTTCGGGTATTGCATTCACGGGAACACGAATTTGCATAGTAACAACACAAACTTTCCTAAAAAAAATTTCACGGTTTCCACTTAGACGACGTAGGGATAAAGTAAGGCGGTCCATGGCAATGCCAATCTTACATATGACTGAACGATACACAATGCGAATGAAAGTAAATTCTACAATATCTTTACGAGTGAAAACAGTCTCGGATGCCTATTTACTCTCATTCTTGCTGGCATCCTTTACTACATTTAGGAGAGGCAATGTATACCCTTCCCCCTCACTAGTCATTACGCCCCTGCACATAACACCATGTAGATGAGCCAGATGACTATCCTCCAGCATCCCGAGATCACAGAGCCACGCTGTAGATTAGATCTGTGGAGCAAAGCACGTTGTGACGTAAGTTGTCAGACAGGCGACTAAACCGGAACGTACTGCTCGACCAACATGGCTCGACTAACTGAAGTGAAATCCCGGGGAATGTGTGAAACACAGCCCCCAGCCGCCGCTCGCCTTTTTTCTTATCGACATATCAACCCCAAGATCCTGCAGTCAGTTCGGACGAAACATGTACAAGCGAGCTGCGTGCAAACTGGAGCCTTTTCCAACACGATCGGCGAAACCATGCATGACACACGTGTGGGCGGAATCTAGGGAGGTGTAGTGGAGAGGTTTGGAGGTATTGAGAGGCGATGAGGATGAAGCAAGGTGGATATGGAGCAGCGCCGGAATGCTAGGGCGGGGAAAACGGAAGATCCCCAAGGAAACCCGCCGACCAGGCACGATTCCCGCGTGCAAAAAACGGGAGAGACCCCGCCGGGAATCTAACCAGGTTGTGAAGTTACGAGATGCAACTCTTCTTCTTGCTAAGTTGTGAAACAGACTACCGTGGCTCAAATCTCCGTCCCTCGCACCACGCCCTTCGCCAAGAAACAGACAAGTGTCGAATCAATCGTGGGGTCTTCACATAGGTAGGTGGCGAAGTACACTGAGGAAAAAAAAGGTTTTGTTTGAATCAAACAAGATGTGTTCGGTGAAACCAAATTATTTGTTTGTATAGGGGCAATGAAATATTTTGTTGTTATCGTTTGGTTGCCTCAAACTGTTAAGTTTTGTTTGGCTACACGTACATTAAACAGTTTGGGCCGATATAAAAGAAATGTTACAAGTTCGACTGTCGAACCTATATCACCAGCGTCCGAGTGCTACGCATTAGTAATCTTAACTAATGTGACAACTGATGAAATCTGAATGCTTTTATGTAGATATACTGCAAATACTGGGGAACGTGTGTAAACAAATATTTCAGTTTTACAGCTGTACTTTACAGTTTCCTGTTGAATTGTTTTATTAATGTGTTTATATGAATATTAAGCATCAATAGCCGAACTAACAAACACAGTTACTATCATAATTGTCACAAAAAATACAAAGAAAATCTAGAGCTGTATTTTCGAACGAAGGCAGTCAAACGAGGGGCCAAATAAGTATTTACAGTTGATTCAACAAACTATTTAGTCGACAGTCTAATTTTTTTTTTTGGCCCAACACAGATATTTTGTTTATTCAAACATATATTTTGTTAGACAAACAGAAGTAATTTTGTTGCTTTTCAAATTTTGTTTGCTCAACAATATATTTTGTTCGATTTTCTCTCAGTTTAGATGTGCGTAACAAAGCACGGAGTGGCCACAGAGTAAACAAGTATACAGAGACGAAGTTGCATGGCGGTTCCTTTGATGTGGGCGCACCTATGCGCGAAGCTCCTTCCGCGTATTGCGCAAGGTTCTCTACTGGATCACCTGCCGATTGTCAAGTAGGTTACCAAGCGCTAATTGGCGTACGACGTTCCGACGTGTTACGGGCTATCGATGTCATATTGCACAGCTGAAGTTCGCGGAATAAGCGGCTATTTCACCTCTGTATAGTTAACTACGCTGTGGTGTAACGTAATTTTTCCCGGGAGAGGCGACCGCGCCAGAAACGTACCTTAGACCGGCTGCCGGCCTGGCAGATGCACATCTTCATCATGGCTGGCGGGCGCACACACGCACCTTCTTCGCCCCTGCGCGGCGGCTGCGTGGGAACTGGCGGGACTCGGAACCCGCTATCCAGCGGCTTTATCTAATCGTCTCCCCCCGGCGCGCGGGTGTTAAAGTCCGTTCAAACCGCGCGCGCGCTGCAAAGCGCTCGGGCGGAGTACTTAACTACAGCGCTGATCCCAGTCACCACGCCCGTCATGATCGCACCCAGCCGCTTATCAGATGATACCTCGGTATTGGCAATAACACTCGCACACACATACCTGCAACTAAAAGTCGACTCTGCGAGCCCAACGTCGGCAACGTGGTCCGGCAGAAAGCCAAAGGCCGTACATTTCCCAGAAAGGGCACAGTTGTCGGGTTGCCACGACATTCTCTCCTTCACCTTGTCAGGTGCTGGCTCCCCGAGTAGTAATCCCGACTAAGGCAAAATATTTTAATTGTAATTCCTCAAGATTTGATGCAAGGATTTCGTTGCCTAAAAGCAGTAGGTACTGCTGCATGAACATCTATAGGCTGTTCAAGGTAAAATGAGCACTTTTGAAAACCCTGCTTAAGATCTACTTTTATACACGTTGTGTATTCTTTCGCCTTATGTAAAATTAACATTACCATGGCCTCGTCGCTTTATTCATGGGTCAGTCAAATGAAACTGCAAAATTATTAAGAAAGTAAATACTTTACAAATCTGCTCGTTTTTACACTTCAATGCATTGGAAAACCAGAAAGCGAAGGAAATAATTTTAAGTTATTAAAGATGGTAACCTAGCACTTTTTATTCAAGTTAAGATACGTAACTACTTTTCATCCATGTTACCAACTTTACTGGGTACACGTCACTCAGTGCGCTCATTAAAATATATGCATGCAGGGGCAGTGACTTTTTTCTAAGGTTCCTTTTCAAAGTGCTCATTTATTATTCATTTTCGTGTCATAATTTAAGTTTCACAGTAATTATTTAAATTTGTAACTATATAAATGTACAATTTACAAGTTTTTCCTACTTATTTTATTACGTGCTATTTTGCAGTTTTAAAACGGCTGCCCGGTGTTTCCTTCGCGAGGGAAGGCGCTGAGAGCTGGTCAAATTTGTAATGTTATACATAGCGAGTGGCCTATCATAAAGGACGTCATCGCACGTGCCGATAAACTTATCGCAGGTCGCGCTACGCTGACTCTGAAAAACTCGTATTTCTCCATTTATCACGCAGGAATGTCTTTATAGCCATTACCTTTCCCAGAACAACTTGGATTGCCGAGAAAGTTCTAGACGGCACCTACCTCAAGTATAAATACCACGTGCGAGTCTCTTAGAGAAGGGGGGGGGGGGTGTAGGGGGGGAGTGAGTAAGAGCTGAGAGTTTGGCGTCTCGTGCGACATTAAACGACAGTTGGGCGATTCCGGAGCGGCGATGGACGACTGCAGAGATCTGCGGGAGTGCGTCTGCGAGCTTGTGTGCAGCGAAGAGTGGGACTGATCTACGGGACTGTGGACTGGAAGAGTGAGTGAAAAGACATTAGGGACGATGTAAATAGTTTTAACTAAACGTGTGGAAATAATAGGAGCAGTTTAAGGGACGTTAGCAAGAGTGAAGACTGCGATAGACTTTAATTGAAATGGAGATAGTAATTATTAATTAATATTGTCACGCGCTGCTGCCCGGCGCTGTGGCGGTGGACCCACCTCACTACTTCCCACCGCCGGACTGACACAATTGTTGCCTCCTGACCCCCCCCCCCTTTTTTTTTTCAGGGAAACCCCTGAATAATAGACAGTGGCTGTCGCACTGCTCGGCGCCTTGCTTGCTTCACGGCCCCTCTCTCCCCTACTGGTGGTTTCGACGGGTCTGGCTGGAGACGACGCAAAAATGTTCTGGTGAGACTGGCTGGCGCCTCGGCCCTCCGCGAAGCATCATCACGGGTGTTGGGGAAGATTCTAGTGGCGGCATAAGACACTATATATATATATATATATATATATATATATATATATATATATATATACTGCCGCAACCCATCGGCAGGCAGTATTTGAAGGAGACCGCTTGTCAGAGTGTGCGCGAGCGAAGCGAGTTGTGGACGACGACAGGAGATTGCGGGATTACGGCGGGCGAGGTGTTCGTGGCGTGAATGGACGAGAGGGTGTGAAACCGACGAGTGAAGCCTACTGTGCATGAGGGCGCTTGGAGGACTCTAGGACATTGCGACTAGCGGGGCATGGACTGAACTGCGGTGGGACTGAGTGAAGTGCAATACGGATTTTATTGTAAATATTTGAACTGTCGATTTGGACACATATTTTATAAAATATTTGAATAGCTTGATACACTGTATATTGGGACTGATCATTAATTATTTAATTTCATTGATTTATTTATGGTAATTATAAATTGTATGAAATTGGAGTAATTAGTTGTGAACAGTAAGTGGTATCAATTTATTGTGAGATTTTGAGTTCAGAGAATTTTGCTGTCGTTATTGTAAATAAAATAAGGAGATTATAATTCATTCTTTTATTTAATTAAGACCTCCATCCCTTAACGAACTTGGTATAGTCCACTTAATTTCTAGAGAGAGAAATTGTAACAATATGTTTGACTGTTTGTAGCCTTGAGAATATATTTGAATTTTGTTCTTTTATTTTTATTAAGACCTCCATCCCTCGCATATTTTTATTGAGACTTCCATCCCTCGCATATTTTTATTAATACCTCCATCTCTCACGAACTCTGATACGCGCCTCAGACATTCTTGTAACAATGCAAAGCTACTTGTAACAAGCTTTTACGCTGATAGTTAGGATTTAATTTTTGTTCATCAGAGTAGCACTTTTTCATTTCACTGCTCAAAAACTTAAAATCAGCAAGATTTATTTCTAAAATAAGACGACGTACCTTTCGTCATTTAAATATATCAATGAAGTCCGATATGTAAAGCGACACAGCTGTACGTTTCAACAAATTTCCACGAAGGATAAAATTTGGCCCTTTGGAATTCACAGAGCCCAACTTACATCCCTGTGTGCGAAGTGGTAAGGAGCTCGACCTTGCGAACCGTGCTAACAAAGTGTGAAAAACTGGCAGACAAGGCGGTCTACAGATAACACTGCCTGCTTATTCGGTACTATAGGCTATTCACGATAAACTGAACACTTTTAAAAGTACTCTGATTGTGAACTATAGTCAACAAATACATTTTATTTAAGCGCTAACTTCCTAGTGCGGTGGAATATAAACACTGTTTTTGATACTTACATGGCAATATGTATTTTAAAATGTAGTTAAAGGATAAAAATAGCTGAAAGGGGAAAGTAACTTGGGCCTCAAACGTGCTCACTTTACCGTGAACAGCCTATAGCAATGTGTGAATGCTCCGCTCTTGCGGTCACTCGCAACCGGCGCACTTAGCGTGCTCGGCGATAATGGCATCCTTGGACCTGCGAGCGCTAATTAGCAGCAGAATTGCGACACACACGCTAATCGCGTCATCAAGGCTACGGTGGTACCAGGTCGTCTGCTCTCCGCGGTTCAGCTTCAAGTTTTCACCCCATAGTGTATTGTATTTAAACAGCTAATCTTTCACCTTGCGACGAGAAGTACCGCGACACGTGAACATTCGGTTTATTACGGACTCGCACAACTGGAAGTTATTAATGTGTTTTAGTTTTAACAACTATTCCCCTGCAACTTTAGTGAATATTCATTTGCCTCCTCCCCCTTCCCTAAAAAAAATGCTGGAATACGGGAACAGGGAAATGATGTTTCCTAGTCAAGCGCGAGCATGCAACCGGTATTATCTTGCTATTAGTACATATACATACATGCCGTAGAGATAACGTTTCTATAACAGTGTATAATCGCCGAAGGATACAGTTGAGTAGGTACTTACATCTAGAAACAATTTTACTGGAAACACCAGCTTCTATTCTTGCTTATCAGTTCTTCCTGGAGTAACAAGATGAAGTTTCAGATTATATATATATTAAACTGATTCGATTGATATTGCGTAAAATCTTTCTCAATAGGTGTGTATGCACAAAAGACAAGTGTAAATTTTTACTTCAATATTTATGCAGTTTCTGACATGTTACTGCTGGACAGTGTAGTAATTAAACGCTTATAAATACTGAGGATGGTACAGCGCATTATTAGTTTGAGGTATTAATTCTCTTCGTGATGAGTTCATCACTATATTACTCGTACTAACACGAAGGAACCCTTCCACACGGCAATTTAACGTTAAAGGAGCACAATATTGGGGGGGGGGGGGAGGGGGAATTGTGGTTTCACGTAAACATCCTTGAAATTGTGATGCATATCTTTCACTTCTTTAGTGAAATGTTGTGGATTACGGAAGTAAAATAATTTCAGAAATGATGATTGGTCTTAGTGCTGAAATTTCATAGTCCATAGCCAATACTGTAAATGCTATAGGGAAGAAATAAACTAAGGAGAATTGACGACGGTAAGGAAAAGTTTTCCAGAGCCGTAACTCCCGCCAAAACACGATCCGCCAACTACAAACGCATTCTTTGTTCAGCTCGGAATGGGCCCTGAAGTGTGGTGGGGGTTACGAAGCGGTGGGAAATGTTTATACGACCATCGCGTGGAAGTGAAGTCTACTATAGGCTGTTCACGATAAAGTGAGCACTTTTTCAGGCCTTCCCAACAGGCTTTAACCGCTAATAAATATATCTTATTGCAGCCTAAGGCATTAATTTTTGGCGGTGATGCAATGTATACACTGTGTTATTGGTCGCACTGCAATGTTTATATTAAAAAGCAGGAGGAAGATGGAAAATGGATGACAGGAGAAATTTATAAGCGCCTTAAAAAGTGCTCACTTTAACCATGGACAGCCTATACATTTAACCAATTCCTAGACACTGGATAGGAGTAAACAGAACGTTTAATTTGTTTCCGATTCGATTTTGTTTAATTGCCAGTGCAATATCGGCAATACAAAAGCGGAAAATTATTTGAATTGATCGATTTAATGTCAATAAACTGTTTGTCGTTTTATGAATATTTTTCAACGGAATTGAAAATAAAAATATTGTTATATTGGTTCAATTATAGAAACTGAAGTACAATGTTTTACATAAATCCACATTTCTTTTTACGATGTTGGTGGTGGTGAGTGAGCAATACATTTCGAATGGCCGTGCATTGTCGAGGAAGTGAGCTAGTTAAGTGCTTTAGAAACGATTTGGCGTTGTGTACCCACACTTGACAGTTCACAGTGTCCGTTTATTTTTGGATGTAATTCTACATATTGTAAATGTAAATATTTATCATATTTTTATTAAAATTGGTGGAATTAGACGATTGAAATGTTGTACAGAGAACTGTTCACGTGTAGTAGTGCCAACCCGTGAACATAATTTTTCTGTTTTGACATAGGCACATTTGCACTGGGGGGGGGGGGGGGAGCGTTCCACTGCTTTGCCTTGAGTGACGTATCTGGTACTTATATGCTCGTTGCATTTAACTCGACGTTCGTGCTAAACAGTTCGAGCTAAAAGGCAGGCCGAACGCCTGCAGCTGTCTCCAGGGATCCCAGCTTCTGGAAACTGAACCTATGTTAACCTAAAGTGTGCAAGTTGATTTTTTCTTTAGAATGAAAAGTTTACACTGCCTTACTGAAAAACTCTGTACGTCACCACCCAGCCGATACGTAAATAGCTAGCGAACTTCGAAGTCTGTTGCTGAACAACTTTCAGCAACTCTGAAGTTTCATATCTGCCGCTGCTACTACTGGCAGTATTGCATATCTTACAATAAATGATTTAGAAAATTTGCTAAAACGTGGGGTGACAGGTTTTTCTAGATTTCAGACTGACTCAAGATACATTCCAAGTAAATCTTGAATCACGAGCTTCTCTTGAAAACGACTGCGGAGTCGCACCACAAAATGACGCACGAATACACAAAAATTACAGGAAACCGCGCACAAAGACAAATGGAAATACACAAATGTACAACGGACGCCTATACAAAAAGTTTTTGTTTCGAAGGGAAATTTTATACCGTTAACGAAATCGATTAATTTAGTATGTTTTGTACATTTCTTTATCAAGGTAAGCTTCACACTTCACATCCACAGATTAGTGAAAGATAAGGCTACATCAACGCCGAAACACACCGGGATGGCACCGGTTAGGGCGTTGGCCATACTGTTTAACTTCTAGACATTGTGACCACCCCCCCCCCCCCCCCCCCCAATATTTTTTTTAGATCACGTGCTTTTTACAAAATAAAATTTAAAAATCAAAATTTGTCTGTTTTCGTAATGCACAAATAAAATAAACAAAGCTATCTGCACAAAATTTAACACAGGGTATCTGAAAGGTCTTGTTTTAATTCATTTTAAGGCAAACCTGGCAAATTTTACAAAAAAAAATTCTGAGGCAACCACGAATAAAAATATGCAAGAATTTCCTTGTACGATTTTATGGACGTCTTGACGTAACTCTTGGCATCTTTCACTGTGGACCATCTTATTTATGTACGTAAGTTAGTTTTCAGGTACATTTCTAAAACAGTAAAATCGTGATTTCGAAATATATTTATACGAAATCTATGCATTCAATTTTTTTTACGAGGAAAGTGTAATTACTGATTGAGTCCTAGCGGTTGCACAGCGTGTGGTACAAATAAAACAAATGTTTGCGGCCAACCCCCTTGGGGCTGTTGTCTGGTTAGAAAGCAGCGGGAATTTGGTGTAGTGAAATACAAGTTAGTGAAATTCAGTTTTTCGAAGCCAATTTTGAATATAAAAACTTGAAACAAAAGCCTAAGTGTGAGAAATGATTCTCTTGAGCTATTTATCGACGCAAATGTAACAATTTGTTTTTCAGAAATTTTTTATCTAGTTATTATATTTTCGTATCTTTCTAGGAAACAGTCCATGCATCATTAATGTTACAAAAGGCTTCGATAGTAAAGAAGCACGTATTTTTGTCTCCTCAAAAAAGTCCCTGGTGATATATATATATATATATATATAAAATCTTTAACAGGACAGTCAAAAAAACCAAATGTCATTAACATGTATCTCTCTATACAAAATTCTTACAACTCTTTCAAACCAGGCAGCCTTAAGGGTTCCACCAGGCTGGCGAGTAGCCTGAGTGCAATGCAGAAGTTCGAAACAAAACTCGCAATTCATTAATAGTTAGGTATTTTGTAGTGGCGTCTACACGCGAAAAGCACTTTCATAACAAAAGTTTCATGTCCAAAGACAATTTTGATGTTCCCATTTCAAAGACGAGAATATTTTTTTATGGGCGCGAAAATGACGGAAACTGGTGTTTCCAGGAACAATTTTCAGTGCAAAATTTTCTACACAAAACTTCAGAGTTGTCTTCGGACACGTATCAAACTTATATTTTCACTTGGCGCGCCATATAAATGTAAGGTCACCACTTCGTCACGTTCAAGCGAGTCGTCGACGGGAAGACTGCACGCCAGTTGAACGCCTTGCGCTTATGCAAGTAGTGAGTAAGCAAGTGTCGACCTTAAAGCTCACGCAGGATGTCCACTGAAATTTCGTTTTGGAATTCCCTGACATTTCCCTGTTTTCCAGGTAGAATCTTGCCATCTTGCCTGACCTATTTTCAGGACCGAAACCTTCCAATACTACATTTTTCTACCGCCGACAGAACAAACATATTAGGGTATTTACGGTAAAGTGGGCACTTTTGGAAGCCCTCTCATTTGGAATAATAGTCAATAAATATATTTTATTATAGACTTGGACGTTAACTTTCGAGCCCGGTGAAATATACGCTCTATTTATTGCATACATTACAACATTTATTTTAGAAAATGGTGGGAGGATAAAAAATGGCTGATAAGAAAAAAGTAACTAGGGCCTCAAAAAAGCTCACTTTACAGTGAACAGGCTATATCAGTGAAATTAAATTAAATTGCAAAAGACTAATTAAGCAGGGCCAACATTTAATTCAACCCTTCGATATTTGTCACGATACACGCTATTAACTTCACACAAGAGCCCATTACAAACACACGCATACATTATTTTGTCTATTTTCTACACATATGCCCTGTAACTTGGCAATGCTATATTATTGCTAGTTCACAAATTTTAAAACTGAAATTTTTAAACACATGTTCTCGTAACTGCGTTATCCTGTATTCACGTAACTTTTGCAGAGCAGCAATTATTTACATTTTCCCTGAACCAGGTAAAAATTCCGTGACCTTTCCCTGTGGGTGGGCACCCTGTCACATGTTTCGAGGCCTCGAAAGCGCAAAGTTTCCGCAAGACATGAGACAATCGCTCGCAAGTGCGTACAAACTGTGTGTTCCGTCTTGTAGGACATCGCGTGTAGGGTGCAGCAGCCACAGGCGGTCTCGGCACGAGAAGCAAGGCCGCGCGCAGTAAATGGCCGCCTCACCTGAGGGTCTCGCTATCAGATTGTGGTGGTTGTCTGGTCGCGGCTCGCAGGGACCCCGCGGGCGGTGCAAGATTGTCCTGGCACGGCAACGAGCAAGCTACAGCAACAGTCACAGTCCAGGGACCCGATCGCTTTTTTTCTACGCTATCTTATTCTAAGTGCTGTGTGAAGTTAAGGCCCGAAGGTAGGGCGGGATTTTATTGCGTCTCAGGGCCAACCCCTTACGCCTACCAGGAAGGAAAATCATGCAAGGAGACATGCATCGCAACAAAGAGGGATTGGGCAACCATGGCCTGCACTTTAGGGCCATGTCTACCTCCCTTCAGTGTACTTAGAGCTAGACTTAACTATGAAGAGCAAGGGAAAAACCGTCAAGAGAGACGTAAAATCCCTTGCGACAGAGAAGTAAAATTTTCTAAATTATTTCATGCATTAAATTTAATTAAATACAATTCCACAGGAGACGGAGTGTTTGGGAACATGCTGTTGGTTAGTAGAGTAGAAAAGGCTAGAAGAGAGGTGGTGGGGTCTTTATACACTCACGGTCTGCACGCCCACCACACACACTCATCCTCTGATATAGGCTGCTCACGGTAAAATTAGCAATTTTGAAATCCGTGCCATTTGAAATATTAGTCAATATATTTTATTTTAGCCCTACGCGTTAACTTCCGAGCGCATTGGAATCTACACACTGTGTAGATTACATTGCAATATTAATTTCGAAAGGTGGTTAAATGATAAAAACCGGCTGAAATAAAAAAGTAACTAGGGCCTCAAAAGTGCTCAGTTTACCGTGAACAGCCTATACCAACTTTATTGGGCGAATGTTACTCAGTGCGTCCGTTAAAATATATACATGCAGGGACAGTGGCATTTTCTAGGATTCATTTCCTAAGTGCTCACTTTATCGTGAACACCTTTATCAACTTTTGGTAACGGCGGTTCGCGATAAAATGGGAATTAGGTCCCACCATATTGGATTTTTTAATTTTCGGCTACTACCCGCAAACGTGGATCATGGATGGATTTTTTTTCGGACAACACGACATGCGTTTTCTGAAATCTGTTCTGTTCGATTGCCGTAGCTATTATGACCTCTGTAATCGTTCCCACAAAATAATAAATTACCTCGGCTGTTGCAAGTTAGAAAATATCAAATGCACAGGAATTGTAACAATTCAAGATCATCAAAGAAGGTATTATTCATGCTTTGTTGTGACAAAAATCGTAATGCACCTCATGAAATAGAAACTGTGGTGGGAAGAAAAATAATTCGACAGGGCCAGACCTCTCTTAAGATCTACTTGTACGCAAATTGTGTCTTCCGCCACCTTATGTAAAAGTAATATTGCCGTGGGCCTGAATACTTTATTCATTCGTCAGTCAAGTGAAACTGTGATATTATTGGAAAAATAAATATTTTACCAATTTGCTTATTCCTACATTTTTATATGCATAAAAAAAATTAACGATCTCAGTATTCACCAATGCTTGCCCAGTACTTTTAATTCGCCTTTAAAGAACTTTCCCTCCGTCGTTACCAACTTCACGGGGCGCACGCCGGGTGTCGTGACCATTAACATACATGCAGATAAAGGCCGTAATACTTTTAAAAGGTTGATTTAAAAATTTGCTCACTTTACCGTGAACAGTCTTCACAAAAATACTACGTCAAACATTACACCAATGCAACACCGCTGAAGACTTAATTATGTAAATTTTTAATTCAACCCCAGCTAATCAAACGACCACGTTAAGGTCAATTATACACTGTTCACGGTAAAGTGAGCATTTTTTAAGGCCCTCCCAAAAGGTATTAACCCCTAATAAATATTTCTTATTGCTTTTCAGACGTTAACTTTTGAGAGTGTAGAAATATATACACTGTGTTTATTAATCATATTGCAATGCTTACGATAACAAGTGGCGGGAAGGTAGGAATCCATTGAAAGGAAAAATTTTGCAGGGCCTTTAAAAAAGCTCACTTTACCGTGAATAGCCTATAGTGAACTTACACAATATTTTACTTCGATGATCTCCAACACGATGTAGGCGGTACCCAAATTAAACCATCACATCTCCGAATGAGAAAGACAGAACCTCATTGCAGTAGCCAAGTGTTTTCCGCTTTTTTTCACTCAAACCTCATTGCGCTGTTTTTCTTATTATTATTACATTACCTTTTAAGTAGTTTAAATCTGTATACAGACTTGTCAGCAATGCCAAGTGTGGGACCTAAATTTATTTCTTATTGCTCTCCCTCTTGTTATTGTAAGTGATATGCGGCAGTCGCGCCATTGATAATCCAGACCAAAATTCACTGCATATTCAAGATTATAACCCAAACCTACGCATTACAATAATAAATTCATTATTTTTCACTTTTATTATTATTATTACAGTTGAATTCACGGTACACATTCTTACATTCAGAGTAACTTTGTAGATGTCTGAAGGCCATTCAACAAGATTTGTTTATCTCAGTTAACGTAACATTCCGAAGAAGTTCCAGATTGATTGCAGAGTCACACTCAAGACAAAACGCGATAAAAAAAGAGAGAAAAAACTGCAAATATAAAACTGCAATGAAAAAACCGCAATCAAAAACTCCGCAATGCAACGTCACAAAGAACACACTTTAAAGTAGAAATGAATACTGTTTGCGAAACAATATAAGCATCGCTGAGACCTACCATATTTTGTAAGGTAAGATAAACTTATTTTATTATTTTACTAAAATTATTTTTTTATTTTAATAACCTTTTTTTATTTTACTATTATTTTATGTTTCATGAATCGAAAAACTCGCAAATGTTTCTGAAAATGACTTTGAATTTAAGTTTTAAATTTTACAGGATTTTGAAACTTATCTTGGTGGCAGACCTGCTTTAAACGTTTTCATTTCACATTTCCCGAGTTTCGAAATAAACACTTCGGTCCAATAACGTTTCTCGCCTTCGAATGTCTGGAATTATCGTGACAGCAAGTTTACTTCATGTGGGAAAAAAAATTACAGACTCAACAGTCAAGGTGATTTGCAACAGCGACATTAACACTAAGACCTGGTTTCACAAGTCACCGATTCCCAAGGTAACTGCCCAGTTCTACAGTGAGAGAAAATCCTGCACTTCTGAATGGGAACAGGAAGGTTCAACTGCCGTGCGTAACGTCCAGGAGAATAGACATTGTGCCAGGAAAGATATGTGGATGTCGCAACCACAAGTGGCACGCTGTATGCAACTTATAAGAGGTGGCATAACAAGTAGCGTGGTGCAACACAACGATCGTACCGGGGAGACAAGACCTGGCTAATAAAGACAGCTCAAGGAAACAATACTAACAAGTAGAATTTAGCACTACAACCACCACTACAGCTGAAATGCATAGCAACGGCAATAAGCCGGCACGGGCCATTTTTGCCTCGAATGTGCAAGACATGCGATTAACTTAGAAATAAGTGTCTTTCTTCACTTTATGAGATAGACGAAAACAAGTGTGGTAACGCGGCAAAACGCCCAATTGCTACAATAAATGCATGGATGACTTTAAAATAACGTTTTGCAAAACACGTTTAGGAAGAATATTTTCTTTTCAGAGAAAAGAACTGGGCGCAGAATTAGAAGTTTGTTACATCAGAATGGAAAAATAGTTACATTTGTGGTAGGCGAAGGGGATACTCAACGTTTACAGAAAAGGAATGCGCGATTAAATACTGCAGCATCTTTGTTTGATTTCGACAATGTGGCGCCAGGGTGAAAAATCAATCCTTTTAACTGGGGGGGGGGGGGGGTAGCATTAATCAGTCAAAAAAAGAAATTTCTGTATGACGCAGGCTTCTGATCTTGTACAGCACCAACCATGGTTTCACTGATTTTGCAAGACGTCATTCCAGAGTATACGCCGAGTAATATATGTGCATCAGAGGTAAAGGGCACTATGTATATTTTACAAACCCGAGGTTCTGACGTTTTATTTTATTATACGCGTTCTTTTCATGAATGCAAAGCACACTCGTTTATAAAGAATAATCAGCGATTTATCCGGTTGGAAAGGGCGCTGTGTGCCCATCACGGTATCGAGGCAAACAGTACTTCTGTAAAATTCCATGTTATTTGTAACACAATACCCTTTACCTCCGATGCACATATGTTAAGAGACTTATAGACACGTCAGAAACAAGGGTTGGTCATAGCACGTGTATTGACGTGGAGGTCGGTGTTAGCAGCGGGCGGGGCGCCGGCCGGCTTTGTCTCCCCGGAGTCCACACAGCTGTGACCGCTCGACCCCCGCCCACTGCGCCTACACGCCCACAGCGCGCCTGTCGGCCTGCACTCACGACGCGACACCACCTACCAACGTACCCCACCGTTTGCATTTCCATCTATAGGCTGTTCGCGGTTAAAGCGAGTACTTTTGAGGCCCTAATTACTTTTTCCTTTAGGCCACTTTTGTTTATTCTTCAACCTTTTTAAATAAATATTGCCATGTAAGCATAAACACACTGTGTATACTCCACCGCTCTGAGAAGTTAACGTCTAAGACTAAAATAAAATATATTTACTGACTACTATTCCAAACTAGCGACCCGCCCCAGCTTCGCTCGGGTGCGATTTACGAAAAGGGCGTTTAATGTTATCCAAATCTTTACGGCCGCAAAAGTAAATATTAAAGACCAGCAAACTAAACGTGCCAACTCTTTAGTCACTTCCTATTTTCAACACAATTTTGTCTACATAAATATGTTGCTACAACACGTTTTATGCATGCCAAGACAGCCGAGACATCAGAACATTATTAACTAACCCACGCACTAAACTGACGTCAAAACTCGTACATTTTCACTGACTGGAAATGATACGTAAGTACTCAATTGTGAATGAATTTCGCAAAAATGTTTCTGGTCGTGTAAAATTTTTTACTGTTATATCCTGTGCCTATGATTTTTTTTTTATTTCGAACCAATCAAAGACTCCAGCAACTATAATAAAGAAAACGAATCCTTACCAAAGATACCCGAAGTCTCGATTCGGTGGTCTTTACAAATTGGGCATTAAAAAGATGTCCCGTACTTGAACAGAATATTAACTATAACTGCGCATCAAGTAAATATACGATACACGATAACTTAATTTTACTCTTTAGATATTGTACATCATAGGCGCCGAGTGTAAGGGGGCATTTCATGGTACGCATTTTTTTTTTTTTTTTTTTTTTCCCAGTAAAATGATGACGCCCCACAGCATGTTGGAAGAAGATTAGTCACTTATGAAGAACGATATGATGTGTGTATGTGCACTCTGACACACACACACACACACTCTCTCTCTCTCTCTCTCTCTCTCTCTCTCTCTCTCTCTTGATAAACAGTGGCTGGCCACTACTTATGTTTGTAATAAGTATTTAACTTATTGTAGACTCCTTGCCTTATTAGTTTCAAAACATATATTGTTTTAGAGGTCTTTACAGTTCAAAAACGGCAGTATTTAAGCAGGAATTATTTTATTTCGATATTAAAAAGCTTGGCCCTCTTCTTAACAGAGTAAGTCGGCGCCTATGTCTGTGCACACAAGTGCTTTGTTACACATTTGTATTCTGATGGTGACCGCAGTGTTCGTTGTCTGCGTGGCTTTCGCGCCAGTTCTTTTATATCACATGTATTTTAAGGTATTTTTATAGAGTAGAGTTTCGTCTCCACGGTAATGACTTGCTCTCACGAAATATCTGTGGTATGAAATAACTGAGAACGAAGGAAACAATAATATTGCCCAGAAAACTTAGCCCAGTCTTAAAGTAAAAATAAAGGCTGACAACTCCCAAGAGTATTTATTATCAGCCAAAATTAAGTGAGAATGTGTAGCTTACCCTATGGTCTAACGTTGGCGATAGAGTAAAAAAACTACTTCGGGAAGCAAATCAAGATAAGGTTCTCTCGTTATACAGTAGAATTGCAACTCTTTCCTTATATGTTCCTTGACTACTGTACTCAACACGCATCTGAACGGCAGGAGTAAAAGTAAGATGGGTTACGATACTCATTCTACAGGATTGTAATATGTGTAGAAAACCCATAAGTACGTGATGTTGTTTCTAATTCCACAGGATTTTGATTATAATTTTAAGCTCTGCACGAGAAACGTTATGCCTAACTGCCTCCCACAGACTTTCCACCAATAAAATTTTAAGGGTTGCAGCTGGTGCAACACAAAAAGTTGCACACCAGTTACTTGCCTTGCGCGAAAACAATCCTACGTCATCTGGCGTGTGTGTGTGGTGTGTGTGTGTGTATATATATATATATATATATATATATATATATATATATATATATATATATATATATATATATCGCTTTTATACTGCAGAAACGTAAACCACACAGCGGCCCACAAAAAACTTAACGAGGTGATCTGTAATGTCCTTTTATGATATTCTTATTGTCAAGTCATTTTGCATAACTGCAGATTTAGGCAAGGATCAAAACTATGCAAAAAAATTTCCTTACAGTAAACAAATTCATAACTAGCGAAACTTTTACTGACTGTGGCTATTCACTCACACACACATCTTAAACCAGCTTGTGACCTGACCTTTTCCTTAATGTACTTTTTACCAAATTATAATTCCAGTGTTCGGTTAAGTGGCTACTCAAACTAAAATTTACTTTTGCTTGAAATGGCATCGCGTCTCAAGTTCAATTAACTTTTTTTTTCCCCTCCAGTTTTCAGCTGTTTGCATATTTCAAAATATTCCCACAAATATCAACCTATAGGAAAAATAAAATACAACGAAAATACACGACTGCTCATAAAACTACAGAACTATATTTTTGCACACAATCGCACACTAGCATCCGGAACCGTTTACGGTTTCGATCGTTTCAAATACTCATCTAACCAATTTTTACTACAGGTAAACGTTATCTTCGTGCACTAAAACACAGACCAAACAAAGCACATGATCAAAGATAGCTACCGAAAACTGAGATAAAATATTTCCGCATTTTATTTGCAGTAAGAATTTATTTCCAACGTCGCCCGTAAAAAATTTCCAAAATGTGTTTCGCATTCACACTCGCGAAAACCGCTCGCGATGGGCAGTGCAAATTGCCGTCCTAACAAGGGCACCACGCGGTATTTCCGTGAGTTTTTAACCGTGACGCACCCCGCACTAGCGTGTGTTCGCAGCGATGGTGTGAACCCGGCAAAGCGCGCGCTAGAAGTGGCCCTGCAGTTCCCGCAACCCGAGAACACCGGCAACAAACTGAGCCGGTTCTCAACCAAAGAAACTGAAGCCACACTTGTAAAAAGGAAGGTTGAGGATACGCCAGTGGCCAGCAGCTCCTCCGATACTACAGGCTCTTCGCGGTTGAGCACTTCTGAACTAGAACTTTGATAGAAGTGAGGCGAGAGAAGGATGTGGTGAGTTGCAGGGGGGAGATGGGGTGCAGAGAACCGACTGCTACGAATAAGGTAAAGTAGTTCCTTATCAAAACATCCAACTCCAATCGCGTAATATCAACAGTAACGGCACCTGGAATGTTATTTATGCGCGTAAGAATATAGGCTGTTCACGGTGAACGGGGCACTTTTGAAAGACCTCTCTGATTACATTGTATCATTTCACCATATGGAAATTTAATATTGCCATGGGCCTCGTCACGATATTCATGCACTGGTCATGTAAATCTGCGAAATTATTAGAAATGTAAATGTTTCACCAAATACCAACTTTACTGGCCGTAAGCCGGGCATTAAGCATGTTAAAATACACTATCAACCAAAAAGTAATTGGGCTATCCACTATGTCTGCTCGATGGTTGTCACCCCGTTAGAATTTTGTAGGGCCATCTCTTGCGGCTATAACAGCAGCCACCCTGTCTGGCATGCTCTCTACGAGTGTTTGCAGGACATCCACGGGGATTCGTCGCCATTCCTCTTGCAACCATTCCATGAGTTGAGCAATGGATTTTGGCCGCGCCTGACGAGCCCTCACCCAGCGATCCAATTCGTCCCAAAGATGTTCTATGTGGTTGAGGTCGGAGTTCTGGGCGGGCCAGTTCAATCGGCGAACATTGTTGTGGGAATACCACTGCATCGTAGCCCTTGAAACATGGCACCTGGCATTGTCATCCTGAAAGTAACATGGGTCAATTCCGTAAAAACGCCACAATGTTGGGAGCATTTCATTATCCAGAATGTTATAATAGGTCTCTTGTGTTCATGCTACCACGGACAAACACAAGCGGTCCTACGCCAAAGGCCGCGAAACAAAAGTCAATTGACGTACTGAATTACCTATCTTCATGTGTGCCTAACTACTATTTGGTAGATAGTGTAAATGCAGGTAGGGGAGTGACATTTTCCGAAGGTTCAATTCAAAGAGTTCAATTTACCGAGAACAGCCTTTAAAATCTAGTCCAACAATATCTGGAAGTCATCAATTTGCCGCAAAAGATTATATAATAATAACATAGTGTTTTAATCTACTCTTCTGTTATGAATTCCTGAAGGATACGTAACTACGAAATTATATCCTCGCTCATTCCGTGGACAAGTTTCAAATCGTAGACCCTCGGTTAACTACTCGAGTGACGACGAAACATGCCATGCATCGCGCTCAACTGTGCTTAAAATTTGTGTATACAGCAAATTTTTTTTGATAAATGCATTTGAGTGAAACCTTCATCCCAAAGTTTTTTCACGGCGGAAAAAATTCCTTCGCCACGGTGGACGTGCGGAACTGCAGTTAATTGCGACACGGAAATAGATTTATGGTTCTGACATGTAACTATCATTAAATTTTGTATTTAGGAACGTCTAGTTCTATTTCATTGAAAGACTGGCAGTTGCCAGTGTAGTGGTAGTAATATTTCAACATAACTGTATTTAAACCTTCACTGTAGCCATTTTCCAGTACTTTTTTTTATCTAACATGATTGGCTTTAAGATGAGCAGAACTGAAGTAAGTAAATTTGATCCAGAAACAGCAAGGTCAAGTAAAAGTTCTGTTACGGGCTCACTGCTTCACCCGGCCCGCGCGAGCGGGCAAGCGAGAGAAAGGGACAGAGAGTCGTTATATGATAGCGACGGCGGAGACAAGTCACAAAGTGTCGAATTGCAGGCGCGTGTCGCTGACCCTGCGTGTATTGTTTTATGCGTTTAACTGAAGAATGCCCTGGTTTACTGACCTCGTTCTCTGCCACTCGGGGTGCGTTGAACCTTCCAGATGGTAGGGTCAACACAATAAATATTGCGACAGGCCTCTGGGCCGGGAGTTGGGTCGAAGTTGGCCGAGTTACAAGCGATAGAAGATGAGCAGCGGAAGAAATGACCAAGCGGAAGGGAAGTCTGCGACTGCGAGTATCAAGCAGTAAAGGACGCGGCTGGCAGGCTGAACTATTCGACTATATGCGTGAGACATTATAAATGATGGCAACAGATAAACTGAACACATGTTAATAATGAGTATGAGTTGCCTGTAACCAACAGAGACGATTAGGAACAACATTAATTAGAATTTAAATTTACAAATATTGCGCTCACTGTTAAATAAAAGGAGTAAAAGTGAAGACAGATAATTTAAGATTGTAAATAATAGCGGAGTGACTAAATTAGAAATAAAATTTAGTTTGGTTTATTTTTTTATTAAGACCTCCTTCCCTCACGAACTCAGATACGCCCCTCTACCATCCGTATGTAACAGTACATTCAAGTGGAAACTACGTAATTTTTAAGAGGGGCTGGTGAAGTGAACTGTATTAAATAATGCAGCAGAAAAACTAAATGTGAAAGTGATGACAAATGTTAGTGAAAACAAATGTTAGTTACAAATAATACCGAAATTAATTGACTGTTCAGTACGGCAAAGCAATTCTCCCCAGGAAATCTCAGATGACGTGGCATTTGGGTTCTCGTCTAAGCGTACGCCTAATCAAAAACAGACCTTTCGGCTGTGTTATAATTGTGCCTTGGGCAGTCATTTTTGTGTTAGGCGACGGCAAATGTATTTACTCAAATTATTGCAACACGTTTCTCCAATCTTCTCCACACCAACATCACGTATAACTTCCGACGAACCAGCCAAAGTAAACATTTTTTTTTTAAACAACCCGACCTGAGCATATACTCTGCACCACTCCTCTAAAAACTTGCCGTGGTGGTATGTGACGCGTCTCCGAATTAATGAAGCTAGCATATAGTGGATGGGGCGGCGATGCTGAGAAACGAAGCGAAACAGGTGTAAGAGAGAAATGAGGCCGACGCAATTTGTTGGAGGAAGCGGGGGTGCCGGATTCGTGGCTTGGACGTCTGCCAAACGTGGCCCCACGAGCGCAGTGATTTTCTTATCGGCCTATAATAGTGGACGAATGTAGTCCATTCGTGGCTACGGTCAGTTTTTCTGAAGCCGTGCTGAAGTTCTACTTCCAGGATATCCCTCAGTCTCATACAAAGATTAACCGACTGTATATGTCCACTAGAGGGACAACGCACCGTATTCGTGCCCAGTGTAATAATATTGTGTATAAGAACGAACTGTTTCTTACTAGACATTACCAACGCGCCTATATTTTCCCTGTTTTATTCATATTAGTTACAAAATATTTTAATTTACAGATAAAATATAAGTAAAAGTTCAATTTAACCAAAAAATACGGTACTTTTATGTTAACAGAGGTATAAAACGCTTATGCTAGGTTTTATACTAAGGATGGAATTTAACACGTCATACATGGAGTAATTTTTCAAGGATTGATTCAAAAAGTGTGAAGTAGATAATCTCGAATAGACTATACTTAGATTAATTATACTTAGGTTAGGAAAGAGGCAAGTTTTCTTGTGGGAAAGTTGGTATGGGAGAAATTACCGCCGCTAGATGCGCAGTGTTCCAAAGAGGTCAATTTTAAATAAGATTTTATCTACGTGAATAATAAAAGAGAAAGATTTTACTTTTACGAAGTTATTTCATATCTGATTTATGTTTCTTCCAAATAATTTTTTGTGTAATGGAGAAAATAGAGAAAAATGTGGTACACAAGCGACACTAACGCTTACCTAGTGGCGAAAATTTTTTGCTGCACTTTTAACACATCTTCCCAACCTGGGTAGAAGTAACCTTGCCTATACTATCGATCCGTTCCTCTAGCATAGGCTGTTCAAGATAAAATGAGCACTTTTGATAGCCCTGCTTAAGATCCACTTGTATGCCCGTTATGTATTCTTCCGCCTTATGTAAAATTAACACTGACGTGGGCCTTATAACTTTATTCACGCATCGGTCGAGTGAAAATGTGTAATTATTATAAAATTAAATATTTTACAAATATGCTCATTTTTACACTTCGCTGCATTAAAAAAATCAGAAAGCAAAAGAAATAATTTAAGTACGCTAATTACAAATGGTTGCCTAACACATTTTATTCGACGTTAAGGTATGGAACTACTTTTCCCACCAACGTTACCAACTTTACTGGGCGCATGTCACACAGTGCGCCCGTTAAAATATACGCAGGTAGGAGCGGTAACATTTTTCTAAGGTTGATTTCAAAAGTGCTCACTTCTTCGTGAACAGCCTTTAATCGTAACCACACTGGGTTCTAACGAGTACAGATTCAGAACACTATCTCTGGTGGTTTCGTGCCAAAGGACAAAGCAACGATAGGCAGTAGGAAAGTAAGGAGTCCTCTCTTTGGCACAGCTTGGCACCAGAAAGCACAGAGTTGGACGGAAACAGCCGTCGCAGAAGTATTTACATTGCCAGTAATTGTGCTTGCATTTATACGTGCTCTGAACATTTACTAACTAGACTGAAAGAGAGCAATAAATAAAAATAAATTCGTGTGGGGGTGGACCCAGGGCGAGGCAACACCCTCCGTGTGTCGTGCTTTCCAGCCGGGACCAGCTAGGTGCCCGTCATCCCTGCAAATTTCATGAAATGAGACCCTAGGGTGGAACGGCGCTGTAATGGAAGGGCAGGGGAAACAGGAGTACCCCGAGAAAAACCCGCCGCAAGTGACATCGTCCAGCGCAATTCCCACATGCGAAAATCCGGGAGCGAACCCCCCGGGGATCGAATCCGGATCGCCTTGCGCGCGAGCCACTGCGCCACAGCTGCCCCGAAAGAGTGTAATGTCATGCAACCTCGGATGGGAGAAATGCATTATATAGTATTGCAGAAATACGATACGAATGTAAAAATTGTACAGTGTTTACTTTCTCACAAGGTAAAATCAATATTATAACTGGTCGTTTATGGAGATGTAGAATAAATAACAAATGAGTAGTCGATATTAAGAATAGAACATACAGAATCCAATAGACATTTTTATATTTTGTTTTATTGACCAATAGTACAGAGCAGGTTAATGTACGGTCGGACGTTAGACTAACACATAACAGAATTATTTTATAAATCTCTCGGCTCCCTGAAACATTAATAATTTTAAACTCCCTCAGAACTATTATGCTAAGCAGAAAACATGTGTTTGGTCTTGTACGCACGGTCTTGTCTTGACGTTAACTTCCGAGTGCGGTGGAATATACACATTGTGTTTATTACTTACATGGCAATATTTGTTTTAAAAGGTGATTATAGGATAAAGAAGGACCGAAAGCAAAACGTAACTAGGGCCTCAAAAGTGCTCAATTTACTGTGAACAGTCTGTAATAACGAGTAAACTGTTACTCTGGACAAGGCCAACGCGCTTTCTCCATAGACCGAAAACGATGTAGACCGAATTCTCGTCTTCTGCACGTATACCCAACATTGACCTAGCCCACACCAAAACAACTGTCAAAGTCACATGCTCGGCAGTAGCGAATATGTTTATGTCAAAATTTTCAAACACGACAAAGCTATTTTCATATTGATCAAATACTTTTATTTATTTGAATTTAATCGAATTCCATTCAAAATTGTTTAGAGAAAGTATACACACCCATCCCAAAGCATATCTTAACTGTTTTTTAGCCTAAAATGCTATCCATGTCGTTTATTATAGTCGTATTGGCATAAAAGTAGTCCAATGTTGGGACACGGAAACTGGTTTTGCGCAGATAACATGATCATTCTACTCCGTATTCACTCTACGGTTTTTCCCGTGAGGTCCGGTGAAACGTAACAAGTAACGAGTATGAGCTGTTCACGGTAAACTGAGCATTTTTTATGGCCTTGCTCAAGGTCTACTTGTATGCAAATAGTTTATTCCTCCGCCATATGTAAAATCAACATTGCCATGGGCCTGATCACTTTATTCATGCGTCGACCAAGTAAAACTGTACAATGATCAGAAAATTAAATACTTTATACATTTGCCTACACAAAACACCGAAAGTAAAATAATTAATTTCAGTATTTACAAATGTCTACCGAACACTTTTAATTCAACGTTAAGGCATGGAACTACTTTCCGTACGTCGTTGCCAACTTTACTGGGAGCGTGCCGGTCACTGCTCTTTCAAACACATGCAGGTAAGGACAGTGACATTTTGAAAAGTTTATTTCAAAAGTGCTCGGTTAACCGTGAACAGCTATAACGACCAATACCCGAATTAAATTCGAATTTTGATTGGCTCTACATTGCCTACAGTGACTACGAATAAAGTAACCAAAAACCGGAAAAACAATGGATGAAAAAACTAATTCAATAAAAATGTGCTAAAATAAATAAGCACATGTGCGGTACAAATCCAACGATCCGGTTAAGAAAACGAGCGACATACTAGGACAGCACAACTATGACAATACGAAAATAGCATAACAAGCGAAACACACACAGCAGTGGAATATATATATATATATATATATATATATATATATATATATATATATATATATATATATATATATATATATATAAAGGATCAAAATACTATAACGATCCAGTCTGATAATGAACGAAACAAAAAATAACAAAAACAGCATAAATGCGCTAGACGACATCAGCAATACAAAACAAAAAATTCACCGATCTGTAAATTGATAAAAAATTATTATGATCCAGTCAGACAACTAACAGCACAAAACACCACGAACAGCACCAGTTTAAAAATTGTTTAATCACTTAAAGAACGGGGGCATATCGCAGCTTCCGAAAAGTCGTGACTTTTTACTGTTTTCATATTGTTACTATATATTTGGCCGTCTGCGTTTTTTTAAACTTGTGCTGTCATTCGTGTTTTGTGCTGTTTGTTGTCTGACTGGATTATAATTTTCTATCCATTTATAAACTGGTGACTTTTGGCTTTTTCTTTGTATGTAAATTTCGCTGCTGTTGTCTAGCCACATTTATGCTGTCTGTTTTTTTTTGTATCACTCAATGTCAGACTTGATCATTACAATTTTTTCGTACTTCTATGTGTATTTATTTTCACTTCAGTTTGTGTTTCGCTAGCGATTTTGCTATTTTCGTGTTGTCATAGTTGTGCTGTCCTTGTTGTTTCTGTGTCGCATGCTGTCTAACTGATCGTTGTCTTGTTCCATTATGTGCTTAATTATCACATTTTTATTGTATTTGTGTTTCTCACCCATATATTGTCTTGTTCTTTTTTTGTTACATTTCTCGTAGTGATTGTAGCCAAAGGAAATCCAATCAAAATTCGAATTCAGTTCCACCGCAGCACTGCCATTGCACTTCAGAAACAACATAAATAGCTGAATGTAACGTGGCTGCACACTACTATAATGCGTATGGGCCATTCACGGTAAAATGAACACTTTTTAAAGACCTGCTTAAGATCTACTTGTATGCACGTTGTGTATTCCTCCGCCTTGTGTAAAATTATCACTGCCATGGGCCTCATCACTTTATTCATGTATCGGTAAAGTGAAACTGCAAAATTATTGGAAAAGGAAATATTTTACAAATACTCTTAACTTTTACACTTCTGCGTGCATTTAAAAAACAGAAAGCGAAATAAATAATTTAAGTTATCACAAATGGTTACTTAACACTTTTTATTCCACGTTAAGATATAGAACTGCTTTCCATCCATCGTTACCAACTTTACTGGGCGTACGTCACTCAGTGCGACCATTAAAATATATGCATGCAGGGGCAGTGACTTCTTTCTAAGGTTCATTTCTATGCTCACTTTATCGTGAACAGCCTTTATCATTCTTAGATTGCAGTAAAGAGTGCATGACGCGTGTCGTTTCCAGATGGCCAGAGTTATCAACCAAGTTATGCTGTGTTGGCAGAATGAGTTCATACGTGCAAAATTACGTAACAAAAATTGGCGAATTGTATAGCAGTGTACAAAATACAAAATTGTTTGATTATCTAGCCACTGCAATGTACGAGTGAGACGCGCTATAGCAGCCTCCGGCACGCGAGGAGGCGCGGATAGCGAGTCCCATTGTCCAGGAACTCGTTATTCAAGCTGGATGGCGCGTCCCCCGGCGAAGGGGAAGCACGATAGGATAAAAAAAAAAGCGTTTCCGTCCGCGCAACAGC
Source organism: Dryococelus australis (assembly GCA_029891345.1). Taxonomy (NCBI): domain Eukaryota; kingdom Metazoa; phylum Arthropoda; class Insecta; order Phasmatodea; family Phasmatidae; genus Dryococelus; species Dryococelus australis. The sequence continues at coordinate 133,193,321 of CM056999.1, forward strand.
GACGCGTCGCGTGAAGTCCTCCGCCAGGCCAGGTACTGCGCAACTTCCCAGCGGCGCTGGTCGGTCCTCCCTCACGCGGCACGGGACAGCTGCGCGCGGAGCCCGAACACAAGTCGTCCAGGCAGCAGGTGCCTGTAGGGGTTCCCTAACTGTTCTCTAAAACATGAGGTATAGTCCATTCACGGTTTCTTCGGCATTGTTTAATAAAAACTTTTGAAAAATCTCCCCATGTATGACGTGTTTAGTTATTTCCTAAATACGCCCTGTGTCACAAACTTTATACCTGTGTTCATAAAAATTACTTTATTTTCCTGTTAAACTGAAACGTTATTAATATTTTATCTATAAATTATGCTTCATTTATAAATAATTTGAATAAAAACAATGAGAAAACCTGTGAGTTGGTAGCGCCTGGTGAGAAATAGTTCTTATACAAAATACTGTTACAACTGAGTGCTCGCGAATGTGGTGCGTTGTCCTCTGGTGTAATTGAATTAGTTAAGCTTAGTTTACATGAGGCGGAGGAATATACTGGAAGCAAAACTTTAGCAGGGCTTCAGAAAAGGCTGAAGTGACCGTGAATGAATTATACACAATATATCTATATTTAAAAGGAAACGCAAGATAATGTTACAATTTCTCTCTCTCTCTCTCTCTCTCTCTCTCTCTCTCTCTCTCTCTCTCTCTCTCTCTCTCTCTCTCTCGAAATTAAGTGGGCTAAACCAAGTTCGTTAAGGGATGGAGGTCTTAATTAAATAAAAGAATGAATTACAATTTCCTAATTTTATTTACATAAACCGAAAACAAAGTTCAACTCAGCATCTCACAATAAATCGATATCACTTACTGTTTACTATTAATGATTTCAATTAATATAATTTATAATTACCTCAAATAAATCAATTAAATTAAATAATTAAAAATCAATCCCAATAGACAGGGTATCAACATATGCAATTGTTTTATAAATTGCATGTCCATTTGACAATTTTAATATTTACAATAAAATCCGTATTACATGTCCACTCGGTCCCACCTCAGTCTAGTCCATGTCCCGCCAGTCCGCAATGTTCTAGACTTCTCTGAGCGCCGTCACGCACAGCAGGCTTCACTCGCCGGGTTTCACGTCCTCTCGTCCATTTTCACCACGAACACCTCGTATACGTCGCACCGCACTCATCTACGCGCCCACACTCGGCCAGATGGCCTTAGCCAAAGACTCCTGGCCGCTGGACCGCGGCAGCATATATAGAGTCGCAGGCCGTCACCCAATTTTCTGTAACTCGCGCGCTGCGCCCAGCGCCCTAATTCCCAGAATATTCGTGCGCCTCCTACAGGTGTCGGTAATATTCTTGCACCTCCTGTCGGCTTCTTCAACGGGTCGGGGGGAGGGGCTGCGGTGCAAGCAAGTTTCGCCGCTGTCAGTTATTCACGGGCTTCCCAGAAGAGAAGCTGCACAATCTGTTAAGGAACTAAGGGGAGGGATAATAATACAATTTTTGGGAGGCGGTACAAATAATGTTTCACACCACCCACAAAATTCAAAGGAGTACAACGGTGTCCTGAAACGTTAGGCACGACTGACGCTTGTCCTAACTGTCGTGGTTCATTTACGGATTGCCCAAATTCATCAAGAACCCTATAATTCAATCCGATCATTTTTACTTGATTGAATTTCGCAACCTGGTTAAGACGGACGGTTGCACAGATCGTATTAGACCACGCTTGACGTGTGAACAAATTCCAACCACGGACTGGGATACCCTTAATGCCCAGTCCTGTGGCCGGAAATCATACCTGGGCCAACGGGGGCTCGAACCCACGCATTTCAGGTCACCGGCCTCGACGCTGGTTGATAGACCGTTGCTGGGCTGGGTGGGCTGAACGAAGCTGGTTCCAGCTGAAACCACTTCGCACTAGGAAAATTAATTTGGACACTTCAATTTGCTATCGCACAAGGAGACCGGCACAGATCAATGATAAATTGCACGTCGTAAGGCATGCTTCAATCTTCGGATGTGCTTTTACTTGCGTTTTCAACTGCATGTGTACAATAAGTTGATAGCTTGGATTCCATGTCTGCACTGCAGAGTACGGCAAATTAGTTGAACTTCCATATTAGCAGTTCCGTGAACTTTACGTCACACAAACTTAAATCAGGAGAAAATTAAAGAATTCGATGTAGCGAGTGACGCCGAGCCTTATGGAGGTGGTATCCTTGCTTCTTGTGCCATCTGTTAAAATTTAATATTATAATTCAACCCCATTATTACATACAGGACCACACAATTCCTGAAACCACAATGTACTGATTAAAGTCTGTACTTTCTCGTGTGATAATTAATGCGCTAATATTTATTTTGGTTACAGATTAAGGCGATATTTCACTTTTTTATTTGGTTATCTAAAAGAGCTTTCGAAAACTGCCCCCTTAATGCAGTTATTAGTTGTCAAATCATTATAGTTTTCAAAATATAACACTCAAAAGTCTTAATGTCCAGAATTCTGCAGCATACTAGCCTTTGCTCCTAGACATATTTTTCCAGTCATATAGCATTTAATGCAATCTGCATGGTGTGCAGAATTTACTGATTCAGTATGAGTGCGATTTATAAACACGCGAGTGTGGATTAGCACTCTGAATTTTGTTGAAAATAGGAGTAAGACTTGCCAATATACTTTTGATCATTCACGCGAAACTGTTAATGCATTTAATAAATAGTTTAAACCATAAACTGTAGAGGAAAAGTTGTTTATTTTCCTTTCGTAGCTTGTAACACCAATGCAGTATGATACACTTAAGGCTCTAATCCAACACTTTAAACCTGCCTACAGCACTCGTGTCGGAATTTTAGTGCTATAGTTTGAAAACTATTATGATTTGACAACTAACAACTGCATTACGGGGGAACGTTTCGAAACCGCCCCACCCCCACCCCAAAAAAAAAACCCTTAAACAAAATCACGTGGACAAAATTGTGTGGGTTAAAACATATCTGTAAGATATGCCGTATGTCCTGACAGCCTTCGTTTTCAAATGAAAAGTGAGGTATGGTCAAACGAAAAAAATCCAGCAAGGAACGGATACTACCCCTCTCTCACAAGATTTTTTGCTTCCGCTTCCCACTACAAAGGTCGACAATGCCCGTAAACAGACACTTACTTTCCTTTTCACAAGCAACGCTCGACAAGGCGGCTGCAGGCAGGACTCAAGCCTTCACACCGCGAACAATGCTGGCCGCCGTAGCCGCGCACGCGAAGGAAGCGGCGAGGTCCCCGAAAGAGTTGCGAAACATCCAGCCGTCGCTCATTACTCCGGAAGCTGCCTACATAGACGTCCCGGCCCATCCGTGCGAGAGGTTCCCATGGCGAAGGTAGAGGGGGCCGAGGGAACAATAAGGAGAAACGTGCGAGGTCACCGGGGGAGGCCTCTTTTATTTCCAGCAGCCCGACGGCGATCCGTCGTCGGCGGCAATGACACTGTTGGCCGGCGTGAGAGGCCCATCCTTCCCGCCGTGGACAGGTACACAAGGACAGGCCGCCGCGTTTACTAACTACGCAACAAATGTAAGAACACGACGCGAAGCAAGAAAATTACCGTCGTTCATAAACAACACCCGAAACAAGACGTAACCAACATTGCAAAATGGAAATACCAAACAAGTAAGAAAAAATTATCTCCGTAATACTTTATAGTGAACACGCTTTTTTACACACACGCTATATATATATATATATATATATATATATATATATATAGGCCGTTCGCGGTTAAAGTGAGCACTTCTTGACGCTGTTTCATCACACACAATAACCAATAAATACATTTCATTGTAACCTCGGACTTCTGATTTTGGGTATGGTGAATGTATACACTGTGTTTATTAGTCACATGACAGGGTTTACATTAACGAGTGGTGGAAGGATATAAATTGGTTGAAAGAAAAAAGTAAATAGGGCTTCAAGTGCTCACTTTACAGTGAACGGTCTATAGTTTATAAACCCAGTGTCCGCCACAGCCGGCGGTCGGCAGTTGCCGAGGCGATTACTGTGGATGCGACTCGGGCAGAGGTTAAGTTAGCTTTGCCGCCAAGCTAACTTTAGGGTATCTCTGACCATACCCACGTTCATTTTAATCTTATCGCGCTGTATTTCACTGTCTTTTACTGTGTGTTGTACGTTTGTGCGTGAAATTGTGCACGAATGAGTAACTTATTTTCATGCAGATTACGAAAACACTTCAAATAATGAGGCAACCAGTTCAACCTTCATTTATACATTCTTATTACAAACGAGTCAAGACTATATATAGTGACAAGGGTGCATTGAAATATTGCATGTATGGTACCGCGGTTTGCCATTAAAAAGGCTCAAAAGCGCGCAAACGAAAATAGCTACCTCGAAAATGATCCATCATTAACTTTTAAAGATGGTTATTTTGGAGAAATGACAAATTTTTATCATTAACTCCAGTAATCTGAAATATGCAAGAAAATTAAGACAAATTATGTTGACCAACCAATCAGAATATCTTGGGGAAATCCTATTAAAATAACGACAAATGCCCATTACAAACGCACAAAACCTTTCAGGCATGTCAATAATTTGGGTTTCTCTACAAAAAAAAAAGCTATAAATTTACAACAGTCGTTTTTATTTATTAATACCAATGTTTGCAATTTTCCACTGCGCGAGCTTATTTATTGCCAGTATTAGCATTACCAAATTATGTGCATTGCAAGTAATTAGAAATATTTAATATTCTTCACTCCCCTTGATCCCAAAACAGTTTACCTTTCTTCACAAGTCATACGCCAAACTGGTCTCAACTGACGTATATCTCACTTCTCGCCTTTTAGATACAGACAACCTGTTTCACCTTTAATTTACCTACACATCACAACTTATTTTATAAGAATTCCCACTGACTTTTCGCCGTTGGATTTAAAAGATCCGTATACCATAAGTAACCTTATTACTACTCTGGTGATGTATGACATAAGCCCTTAGCACAATGTATTAGGTCAGGCATGTCTCGTTTTGGTGTATTGTGCCTAAAAACGAGAGTAACAGTTAATTTACCGCAACTCTTTAAAAAAAAATTTATACTGCTTGCCAATGAGTAAGAATTGCGCTGCCAGTCAGAGAGAAAATCACCGATTTATTACAAGTTAAATTACAGCTAGGCATTTTGGTGATAATATTCCGCCTTATCTCTTTATATCCGTTTAGCATTACTTGAGTTATCAGTCACTAATGGATCCGCTAAGAAATAATTTTTGAAATTCTGTTCATACGCTAGAAGAAAAATAATATCGTAGAAAACGTAGTTACTTAGCCAATCTAAGTGACCGGAACAGCCGATGCATTGTGGGAGAGCTTATCACTATAGGCAACGGAGAACTAGAAGAGTGTTTTAAAGTACACATATCAGATAGTGCGGCTGTCGCATACACATCTAGTAAATTACAAAGCTGGAAAATATATTTTTTTTCTACACTTTTCCCCTCCAAATAGCCAGAAAACGAATTAAACACAGATCTGAAACGAGGTCTCGAAAATTAAAGCTTGATTTAACAGATCCATTAACTTACGTAGTGTTACGCCAAGAGGGTAGTTTTATTATCGGAGAAACTATCTATCTACTAGCTATAAGTAATGACGAACAAAAAGTCGATACCGCCCACCTGAAAGTTTTATGCTGCGCGCCAGTTTAAGGGGTAAAAGTAGTTTATTTCAACAAATATTAATTCACAACAATATTACTACGCTTATACGTCAATGACAAAATAACACTGCGATAACATGGTACAATACATTAGCTAAAAAAAACTTTTGATAATTTTAATTACATTAAGTGGTATTATCGAAAGTTTCTTTATAAAACCATATGTTTAAGTATTTCTTTATTTTTCATTATCTAGCTATGAAGATAAACTTTCCCTCATGCTGTTCTACATTTCGTTCATGAATCATGCGTAGTAACTATCTGCTGTCTGCAAAAGTTGCCTCGACACATCGATTGATTCGTAACTAAATGCGGCAGAAGATGGGTCTGGAACTAACTGCTTCGGCCTCTTCGTCACAAGCCTTACATCAACCGAGGGCTTCACATTTGGGGTATTTCTCAGAAAGGAAGACAATCCATTACTTTTTTGAGTTGGAATCGAGAGATTGTCATAATATCCAGCACGTTTAATCTTTCCCCGATGAAATGAATGGAGAAATTAGAAAAAAGGCAGTGTGTCTAAATAGCTAACATCCGCATGGCACATGTCACCAAATAACTTGCCATATATGTGAAAAAATGTTAAAATATAGTTTTTTTTTTTGCATATTTCTAACATTTTTTAAAACATGTATGAACTTTTATTTGGCGATAACATATATAGAATGATTCACGAGGAGTTACCGCTACTCACATGGCCTATTTCTTATCATTTGGAGCAAAATATGTCATAAATGTGGGTACCATTCCCAATATTTACAGAGTATTTGAAACATTTGAAAAAAGACGAATAAAATAAGTAAATGCAGGGTTGTATCATCAAACTGTATTGTTTACAGTTGAGCATCACATTTGCTTCTAACAAGATTACAAAAGATTTTCAACAATGTTTCCGTCTACTTCCACACACTTGAACCGCACATGTTGCTCTACCTACGTAGCTACACACGGCTGTCTTCGATTTATGTAGCGACATGCATGGTACGCGCAAGTAGTTCCTCACGTGTTTGTGCAGTCCTTTGGTAAACAATATCAGTCTTCCATCCCCATACGCAATAATCTAGTGGTGACATCTAGCCAGGGGTGCAAACTGCCTCGCCCTATCCATCTCTCAGGGAAATGCACATTTAAGTGTTCAACCACAGCACGGTTGAAGATCACACGACGTCTCACTGCTAACGGAATATCCTCTAATAAACAGCGAAAGTTGTTCTTGTAATAACTGCAGATACGCCACACCAGTCAGACGTCCCATTAAAATGAGTGGCCTAATCAGCTGTTAGTGTAGGACACCACACATTAATGCTAAAACGGTGTTGAAAACTCCTTTCCACTGTAGGGTGGGTATGCTTAATGTCGTATTACTCTGTAAATATTGGAAATAGGACCCACATTTATATAACATATTTTGCTCCAGATTATGCGCGAGGAATAATCCCTGTGGAAGGCGGTAACTACTCGTGAATCATCCTGTGTCTCATTAGCATAACGTCATTAATACTTGTTATAACAGCAGCAAAATCTGACATCAAATTATTCAAAATTATAAAGCGTATTAAAGAGTTTTTTTTTCGCGGAAAATGTCACATACGTATGAACAATGTTTGATACAATTATATATATTTTTTCGTATCCAAAACCTTTAAGCATTGTTTACATGAGACGGAGGAATATCCTGGACGCAGAACTTTAGCAGGACTTCAGAAAAAGTAGTAAGTAATGGCGAATGGACTCGCTAGGAAACTACAGATTCCAGCTGGTGGTTTCGCCGACGGCGAGCAACAACGTGATCCAGCGGCCGCGTGCCTCGCGAGCTCAGAGAGAGAGAGAGAGAGAGAGAGAGAGAGAGAGAGAGTTCGGCTACTGCCGTGGGGTTCGCATGACCAGGACACCTGAGCCCCAAGTCTGCCGACGACACCGCGAGTGTTGCGAGAGGCGTTGCCGACCCACTTCGCCGTCGCCGTGGGTACGAACCGGACCCCACTGACCAGGCACACGTGGCCTTCAGCCTTGCTCGCCGACCTCTGCGCAGGCCGGCTCCGCCCCTACCAGGAGCACGCGGGTTGCTGCTAATCGGAACGCCCCACTTGCCGGCTGCCCTACTGGCGGGCAAGCGCTCATCTCACGTCCGCAGCATCGCGCATTTCTTGCCCGGACGGCACTAACTCCCGTCCACGGCTGGTCGACCTAGCGCTCCACAACAAATGAAGGGGCCGCGGTGACTGAACGGTTAGACTTTTTCATTAACCCTACTTAACAATACAGCCATCCAGGATGTTCAATATTCTACCACCATAACTACTACAATTTAACAAACAGAGATTATTTAGGTTCACAACTTTTTTGAGCGGTTAGACTTCTCGCCGCCCACCCGGGAGAACCGGGTTCGATCTCCGGTCGGGCCACTCCCAGATTTTCGCAAGTAGGAATCGTTCCGGACGATGCCGCTGGTCTGCGGGTTTTCTCACGTCCAAATCTCTCAACTCGAAAAATTACGAAAGTTTCTATTCAATTATGTGAATCAGGGCTACCAGCAATTTATTTTACATTATACAACTCATTATGAGACTATACATAATCTGGCATGATTATTCAACACAATGAAACAAGAGGAATATCCTAAAGAAAAATAGGAATTATTCTATTTTTACAAATTAGGCGTTAAGGGTTAAACCTCAGTATAACCAACGTTGACCAATAACACTACAATTGCTTTCACAAAACAAATTACACGATTCAAAGTACGAATCTCTGAAATTGGTAGCACTAATAGTATGCACATACAAGGTTAAACATACTTACACTCTTCACTCAAGTCACGCCAAATATATAACTGTTTTTGACACCCACTTATTGTACATTAAATAGGTAAATGAATTACAATGTATGATTTCTATAATATTATCATTGTTTTATGTTGGAATCACAATTGCGCGACAGGCGCAACACGAATGAAAGCCAATCAGCATTGAGATATATGTGACGTCAACACGACAAAAATGGCGGACGCAACAGGTTTTCAGAATAGAAAACATTTCTAATTTCGTCGCGTCGCGGGCGCGAGAAACTGGAAAACCATGTCAGAATTTGGTGCTCGAATGATGGTGGTACTGGTGAATTGGTAACACCGCTGTTGTGTTTATTTTATTTAAAAGTTTCATTTTCGGGCATAAGTATTTATGATGTGTAGTTCACGTTAATAAGACCATACTTTTATATTTTTTGCAAAATCAGTAAACATGAAAATAAAGTGTTGTCCAACACCATCTTTTAAACAAATGTAAACATTAATGGATGTCGTACAAAAGACTAGCAGCTAGTGGCAAAAAAAGATTTACGTATTATATTTTTGTATTTTCTGTCGCGCGAGGCGATAAAACTAGTGTTCAGAATAACGCAAATTTTTCTTATGACATCGCGTCCGTCGCGCTATTATGATTCCAACATTACACTATACAAAGGCGATAGATACTAAGGGCAGTCAAATTATACCGATTTCGTATCGAATTAAACAATCAGGAAGCCGTGAATGGCGTTTTCACGAACTTTTATTGCAACGTAACATATGTACTAATTTCTGAAAAACATACTCTTAAGTACTGCGAAGGAAGATTTTAGTAAAGAATTCGTCAAGTCTACCACTAGCAAAGCTCTCGGCGTAATGAGAAGGAAATTAATATGGCACAGTCGATCAGCTGCTTTTCGTACACTGTTGCGTTTCATTAAAATTTAAGACTTTAATAAAACGGATCTACAAACACTAAGAGTCAGGAGTGAATAAGGGTATTACGATAGGTACTGACTAACTAAAATAGTACGTAGGCTACATAAATAGCTTCCAGAGACATTATGCCCGTTTAAGTTTACAAAGAAGAAAAAATGTACGAAAATCGCGACAACGGTGATGTTTTCACCGGCTGTGGTGATCAAAAACACCACCAAAACGTAGTAATTAATTAACCACAAAGTCACGGCAGTTTGCCTACGTTAACCCACGACAGGTGAGTCGGTGATTTCGGGGTTTTAGTTCAAAGACAGCGTCAACAAGAAGGGGGGGGGGGGGGCAAAATCGTAGCAAACTTCACTTAAACTAAACCACAGTAGTAAGACATTCTGAACGACGACACGGTATTACAGGCGATCCGTGGTTCGAACGCATCGCTACACACGCAAGCTAAAATCAGTCGCCGTTTCCTAAGCCACCACGGCTGCTAGCCATGACTCCTATGAAAAAAAAACTGCAGAAGCGATCTTCGGATAAAAATAATATAAATGGTTGTAATTATTATAGGCGACTTTCACGGTTTCGTGTGTGTGCCTCTCCTCGAACGATAACTTTCATTACTTCTTTCTACACTGGTCAGTGAAAGAAACAGCAATCCAAAGATAAGCTGGAAATTCCAATATTCGGTTCACATCGCAATTTTCAACGGAAATTTAAACTCAACAGTACAATCTTAAAACTGGGGATACAAATTTCAATATTTAATCTTTAATGCCTACAGTCCCAACTACCTTACTTTGTAAGAAATGATAATCAAGGCGGTATAAACTGAAACCAATTTCATAACTTGCGAGACCCATTAACCTTGTCCTCCTTCCACGACAAAGCGCTCGTTGCTTCGATTCTAAGAACCCATCAGTCGCCAGACTAAAGCATCCCTTCCGAAACGTTGTCCATGATGCACGCTAACGCAAACTTGGACTTTAAAACATTTCGAGTGACTTCGGGGGAAATGACGAGAGCGAGCGTGTGCATACAAATGACGGCGCAATGCACACAAGAATTATCGGGCGTGACCTCAATCGCGGACAAGGCTGTCTCTACAAACAGTGCACAGCAGAGCTAACTTTGGACGAGAAAACGTCCAAAGTTACTTGGACAAACAGCTGACGGTCGTGCTGAGCTCGAACACTCAAAAGTTACAGGATAGCGAACTTGGTCAGGATTTCGACATACACTAAGCTGAATCTATCACCTTTCGAGGATAAACACAATTGCAGAGCCTAATGCCCGGTTGCACCATCGTGGTTCGAAACTAGATCCGAGATCGCATCTAAGATCGGCACAGAAAACTGTTGTATCATTCGAGTTCAGAACTGGACTGGAGATCGAGATGAAAATTTCGAACCGCCGAAATTGGCAGTTCCAAAACTCGATCCGAGATCAGCAGCCATCGTCGACAAATGTAGTTTGAAAATACGCCAACAGATAAAACTAAGGTAATTATTTTCTTGGGAAATTAAGACAACATTATACGTATTTGAATATTATTCAGTAAAATTCGTACAACAATAATTCACTTAAAACAGATAAAACATCGCACATCTAGTTTTATCTATGGTGAAAAATACGCCTACTTCCATGACGTCATATATTACGAACCAATAGGAAAATCTGTCTCGTACTTAATATAGATCTCTCACTTTGGAACCAAGATCGAAGAATCGGAGATCCAGAATTATGAAATTTCATTGGTGCAACACTTTTACATTGGAACCAAGATCAAACTGGACCCTGATTCGGAACTAGGATCATTTGATCTCGTATCGGAGAAGATGTTGGTGCAACCGGGCATAACTAGGATATTGGTATTTTACTCTAAAGTCTAAGTGGCACGCTGGAAGATTCCATGCAAGCCTGCATGGCCGCTTGTATGGATGGTACTATGGAAGATTTGGCCATAAGCTGCCGTTTTTATGGACGTTCTCGTAATTGGTCGAGTGCATTATTTGATGGAAGATCTTCTAAGAGGTTGCAATTTTAACCAATCAAAGAGAGGGTGGCGGGAGTGTGGCATTCGGAATACTTATAATTAATTTTGTTTTTAAAAACAGCGGCACGGCAATTAAACACTAAACAACTGTAAATAAATAAACACGAAAATGTTTACCGATAATAAAAAAGCATTGTGTGCAAATATGGCAAACATTCGCGTTTTTTTAGCACAAAAGTTCCATGACAACAAAACGATTAGGTTCTGTGCTGAAGTCTTGAGAAAATTATTTCCCGTATAACAGTTGCAGAAGTAAAATAATAAACAATGCACTCGCCTATACTTCTTGTTAAGTATCGTGTAACAGTTTATTCCATAGACATCCTCATGCCTGCTTGCATGCAGGCTCGTGTAGCAGGTTTTGTGGAGGCTTCCGTCCAAACTTGTACGGAAAATGCTATCGTGGGTTTAAGACAGAAACTGATACACATTTATTGTTGCTTATTAATGCCACCGCGCGTTATTCTCGACGGTAGGATAACCGAGAGATGGCTTATACGTTAAAACATTTTGACAACGCACAGATTCACGCCTTACTTGTGACTCGAACCCATAATTCCCGCAGCATAATCTGGGTTACAACCAACTAGGCCATGGAAGTCTGGTGAAGAAACACAACTCCCGAAAGGGACGCTTTAACTGTCTTGCAAAGAGTTAGAAATTTACGTCGGGTTCCGACACTGCTGATTTCACTGGTTCCGTAATCTCAGTAACGTCAGCTATCGTTCCGATACTGCTGACGACCACTGAGAATTGCTGGAGCTGGATGAAGTTGTGTAGCGTCTGTAAAATATTTGTTGGCGGAACTTTCAAAACTGAGTCAAGAACTAAACGTTGTTGCAGAGGATGGTACGACTTAAAGAATTGTTGAGCCCATAAAGGACGCACGAAAAGTATTGCAAAGTAATTAAGACACTATTATAGGATATTACATTTGTTTTCCCCCTCATTTGTAGAGGTTAGAACTTCGCATATGTGAAGCATACGTTTTTATGTAAATAAATTACCGGCGGGTTTATTTCTAAAATATTCTGTGGCAATAAAACATGCATTAAATTGGTTTTGTTTGTTTATATTTACAAGCTCGCCTTCGTTCCACTGCCAAGTGTTACGAAACTGTTAAATCACCAGTACATGCGAAAATTTACTGGTTACCGATACTGCTCCGTTACCGCTGACAAACACTGACGAAACACCAGTGATCTCTGTGATCTTCAGGAGTAACAGAACGCGGCGTTAGTATAATATATGAAGTTCAAACTAAACGTTTTTAGAGCCAGTACGTTACACTTCGGAAAGAACACACACACACACTTCAACCAATTTACGAATGGGACTTTGTATCGGTTGGCTCAGTTGGTTAATCACTTGGCTTCCCACTTGAGGTCCCCTGTTCGATTCCATGCTCCGGAATGCGGGAAACTTACGGACGGAGAGGAGGGGGAGGTTCTCCCGTAGGGAGTTTAGCGGAAATGCCGTGGGTGGGGGTTCCTCGGGGTTTCCCGCTTCCTCCCCCATCTTCATTCCGACGTATCACCGCCCTTATCGCGTCTCACCTCAACCATTGTTCGCGCTGGCCAGAGTGACCTGTCTGTCCCTCGGGTAGGGCAGCCTGCTCCAAGGAACACCAGCCTCCTATACATGACCCTGCATCCAGCGGGAACCACGCGTGGATATCATTTTCACTTGATAAAGGCTTTCCACGATAAAGTGAGCACTTTAGAAATCAACGTTAGAAAAAAGTCACTGATCCTGTCTGGCACACATTTTAACGGGCTCACTGAGTGACATTCGCCCAGTAAAGATGATAACGATGAAGAAAAGTAGTTCCATATATTAATGTCGAATAAAAAGTGTTACGTAACCATTTCTGATCATTTAATTATTTCTTGCACTTTCCGTTTTGTTTTAATGGACCAAAGTGTAAAAATTAGCAGATTTGTAAAATATTTACTTTTATAATAATTTCATAGTATCACTTGACCGACGCATGAATAAAGTGATGAGGCCTATGGCAATGTTAATTTTACATATGTTGCACGAATACACAACGTGTTTACAAATAAATCTTAAGCAAGGGCTTCAAAAGTACTCATTTTACCGTGAACAGTCTATATCAGAGTGTACTGTGTGCACGCCAAGGTGTGACGTTCATAGGGCGAGAAGAGCAGATCAGTCGGTGATGGGTCGAAAATAATTTCCAATACGATAATTTGTGAGTTTATAGTCGCGGCGTATTACTATGAAAAGGTACCGCCGTCGTCTTGGCGACGTAAACTACAAACTTTTCCATCATTCTGGAGCCCTTCGGCAAAGTCAACACCGCCTTTTCACTCAGCTACGCCTGAAAACACACTTGCTAAACTGGAATCACGACCCGAAATATAAGGTAACGGAATCACCGCTTGTAGACCCGCAGTAACACGCTGAATGACGAAAAGTAATAAATGTTTGCACGCGACGCTGCATTAGATGCGCTCGCCATAACAATAGGCAACGATAAGGAACGTCAAATATAATAATCAGGAGGAAGAGAAGTGCTGAGAATGTATTCATGTCGATGAGTTCTTTCCCGAGATTACGTTACCACAAAAAAAAACCTACACACATGCACCAATTTTTTCCTCAATAACAGTGAGCACGAAGTTCGATGTATACTATGTCTATTTCAAGTAAGTAGCATAAATCCTGACGGAAAATGTGATAAGCCTACACAGTATGCAAAAAGTAAATGCTCTCGTTTAGATTCAGCTTATGAGTAACATACATCCCGCAGGATGTATGTTATGTTGGCGGACATTGATGATGGCTATAGAAAAAAAATAGCACTGGGAACCTAAAAGTTTAATTTAAAACTAACTATGCTTACGCCGTTTATGGCCTGTGTTTTTGATGACTTTTTTTTTCTATTGGTGAATTAGTTTCGAAACATAGTTAGCAATTATGACGGAGCATGCGAACAGTGAAACGGTTCCAGCCTAGTGAAAGCCAAAACGCACGTGATATTTCTTACGCGAGTACCTTGCTGGTGTCGGAATATTTTATCGGTTAATTTTGTATTTTTTTTTCGTAACGCATAGTTGGTTGTGACATTTTAATTCGTTTTCTTGAGTGAAATGTAATACGGGCACGTGTCAAATTCATCGAAAAATGTTTGACCCAGCATTTTCCTTATCCGCCATGAAGAGCCACAAATATATTTACGTCCCAAAGTTCTAGTTTATTAATTTTCGGGAAACAGACGAGTGAAGTGTTTGTTTACTAAATGATTCTTCAAATCAACTATTTCATAGACAAACATGATTTCAGTGAAGCAATCGTCCAAGGATTGCTATTGAACAACATGTGTTCACGAGCGGCGATTGTGAACTGCAAACAGTAAGAGTGTTATGTAAATAAGTTATTTCGAAACACTTACGGAATTTCCAACTCTTGCTTTGTAGTGTAAAAATAATATTTGATTGTAAGGCCCATATTGTAAATCTAAAGAGTGTAATGTTAACTTTGTTGAAAATTTTGCCTACCCTGCGTGTTTACTGCTACATCTGCACAATAACAGACACATCTGTCGCGTTCAATAAACAGAGCCCCAACAGTCTTACTTGATCATTAAACAAATAAAATAGATTGGGATGCCAATCTATTTATAATATCCTACATTGATTACTTAAAGTCTTTCAGTGCCTACCTTGACAAGAAAGAGGAGGGAAATGAGAGCGTGAACTGGACACGCACTTGTTTACGAACGTTTTCTTCTTCAGTGACAGGATACAGCATGGTCGCGCTACTTTTCTAAGAACTGTTAATATTCACCCCTCTACTAAGAAAAAAGAGTACAATAGTACTACCATTATACTACCATACTACTACCATACTATTGTACATAGTACTACCATACTATTGACTATTTGCTCGATCCTTATTTACGACATCCGTAAAACAGAGTAACGACTGACATACACGCAGTAACCTTTACCTCTAAAGAAATAAAAAGAAACACGAATAAAAGGTAAATTATTTTTTCGAATGTTACATTTGGAAAATAAATACAAAATAGTGTTATTAGCTGTTCACGGTTAGTCAAGTACTTACCAAACTTAAAAAACGCCGCTGTTCTTATCTGTATATATTTTAGTAGAAACTGACACGCGGCCAGTAAAGTTGGTAACGACGGGGGGAAAATTAGTTTTACGTATTTATGTTGAATTAACAGTGTTCATTTGTGAATACTAAAAAAAAAAAAAATTATTTTGCCTTTCGGTTTTTATTCGATAGATATAAGTGCACGAATGAGCAAATTTGTACAATATTGACCGACGCATGAATAAAAGTCATCAGGCTCATGGCAATGGTAATTTACATATGGTAGAAGACCACACAATGTGCTTACAAGTAGATCTTAAGAAGACATTTCGAAAGTGCTCACAGCCTATAGAACATGTTACTTCAGTACATACACCAAAATGTACCTTACTTAGAGGATTCATAAGACCACGAACGTCGCCGACCACCACTTTTATTTTTATCAACACGGTGACAAAAACAAGTTGTTCGTATTATTTTTAAGAAGAGGAGATGGGGGGGGGGGGGAGTGGTTGGTTGGTTGGGTGCATAGACTAAATATGAGGAAGAGCGCTTATTAGCCTTCTGCGCACGTACACAATATTGATCTACCTCAAAGGAACACAACTGTCACAGTCATATAGTAAACCGTGAGAAACGTATTTTTTTAATTTTTAAATGACAAGCGCTATTATATGAATAAAAGAATAAAAGTATAAAATACTTTTATCAGTTTCAATTAAATCAAACTACATTATAAACTGATTAGACAAAGTATACATACATATCAAATAATTTGCTTACAAATTAGTTTTCTAACCTAAAATCCAAACCATTCCGATTTCGCGCAGTTCATTGTTGGGACATGGTTGTGCGCAGCCAGCGATATCTTTAGTCTATGGTTGTATGGGTATGAGTGTTCGCACCGCTAGAGCGAACGGCGCCAAGGACGCGGTGCCTGCACTGCGGGCTATACAAACAAACCCCGGTCGTAACGTCGCGCCGAGTGGCCCTGGTCGGGTTATTTAAAAGCCATGGAGGGAGAACTTGCAGATGTGGTGATGAATGCCACTCTGCCCCAGGCCCCAAAGACAGACTATATCCCTGCGTCGTGTCCGTAAGTTTTTCCCGCGTTTGGATCAGTGTTTCAGCTACGGCATGAGAATTAGTGATGCCCCTTTAAAAATACATTCAGAAATTTTCCACGATAAAATTCCACTTTTTTATACCAGCGTTACAAACCTCTTTCGCATTACATGATTTTTACAGAGCAGATACGGTACACGCAGTCATAAATTTATAAGTGTTTTCTGTCGAATAAAAATGATTGTTAAAACTTAGCGTGTTTCAGGGAAATGATTTTTAAAACATAGTAATTGGGGGGGGGGGTGTTGTACGGGTTAGGTGAGGAAACAACAAGTGTTATATTCATATTACCTGTTTGGCATCCATGATGATGAGGGTGAAGAGATTTGGGCTGCTCTTAACATCCAGGTCTTGGGAGGCCATGAGGTCGAGTGAGATGAATATGGAGCAGCGCCGGAGTGCAAGGTCAGGTGAAACAGGAGGTTCCCGAGAAATCCCGCCGACCAGCGGCATAGTCGTCCAGCACGATTCCTACATGCGAAAAAACGCGGTCGGCCCCGCCATGGAACGGAACCCGGTTCGCCTAGGTGTGGGGCAAATAGTCTAACCCTTAGACCACCGCGGCCCCTCTTGCGTCTTGCACAGTTCATAAATCCAGGTTAACAATCTAGTATAATGCCCATTTACCCAATCACGTAGTAGTAGACGGCATGCCCTCCCCCCCCCCCCCGCGAACTATTCGTTTTGATATTTTACCAAATCTTTTAATCTTTGAACTTAAAATTATTTTCAATTAGCTCTTGGTTGTTAGTGCGTGAGCTTGTGCATCGATTTTGGAAATCGCCATAGTAGTACTAGTTTTCCCCACCCGCTCCCGAGGCGACAAACGTGGGCAAACTCTACTTTTAACTTACCCAGCTCTGTTTTTATGAACCCGGCAAAGAAACTTTTGGCAGGCTGATATAAACAGCAACTCTTAATAAGAAAGAGTGAGACGCGGAAGTGGCAGCGAGAGGGCACCAGCTGGACACAATCGACAGGCTGTGGGATGACGGGAAGGAACCACGCATGGCCGACCTCCGCCACGTGGGCGGTGAATGAGAGTACGTGAGCGAGCTGCACCGACATGCACGCTGGCCGCGCGCCACTGCGCCATTACACAACCTGGGCTCCTCTCAACCCATCTTCAACTACGCGCCCCGCAATTCGCGCGTCTATCTTTAACTTGTCCGCTTTCGGAGAAACTGTCCAGCCAACAAACTTCTCGTCCCTCCCAGTAAGCCAGCACAACTATAGGCTATTCACGGTAAAATGAACACTTTTGAAAGCCCTGCTTAAGATCTACTTGTATGCACACCGAGTCTTCTTCAACTTTATGTGAAATTAGCATTGCAATGGGCCTCAGCATTTTATTCATGAGTCGGTCAAGTGAAACAGTAAAATTATTAGGAAAGTAAATATTTTAAAAATCTGCTAATTTTTATACTTATAGGCTAAGCATTAAAAAAACAGAAAGGGAAATAAATAATTAAAATTATCACAAATGGTTACCTGTAACTTTTTATTCAATGTTGAGATATGGAACTACTTTCCATCCTTCGTTACCACCTTTACTGGGCGCATGTCACTCAGTGCGCACGTTAAAACATATGCAGGCAGGCTAGGGACTTTTTCCTAAGGTTGATTTCAAAAGTGCTCACTTTATCGTGAACAGGCTCTATGTATAGTCCATTCGCGGTTTATTTGGCCTTTTTGAATCAAACCTTTGAAAAATCTCCCCATGTATGACGTGCTTGGTTGTTTCCAACATACGCCGTGTCTCACAAACGTTTTATACTTGTCTTCATAAAAATTACTTTTTTTTCTGTTAAATTGCAATGTTATTCGTATTTTATCTATAAATTATAACACTTCATTTATAAATAATTTGAATAAAAACAGTGATAAAACATGTGCGTTGGTAGCGTCTAGTAAGAAATAGTTCTTATACTAAATACTGTTACAACTGAGTGCGCACGAACCCGGTGCGTTGTCCTTCTGGTGTAATCTTCCAGACTTAGTTAAGCTTAGTTTGCACGAAGCGGAGGAATACCCTGGACGTAGAACTTTAGCAGGGCTTCAGAAAAGACCGACGATACCGTGAATCAACTATAGTCCAAGCGCCACGCACAGAAAAGCAGGAACGAGGAAGGAAACGGCCATGACCTGTTATCCCAGCATTGTTCTGGAATGATTTCGGGAAATCATGGAAAACCGGAATCAAAATGATCGGACCAGGATTCAAACCTAGATCCTTCGGAATGCGAGTCCTAAGGTTTACCACAGTGACACCTCGCCCGGTAACGATTGGAATATACACGTTACAGGATCAAACAAAGCAAGGGTTTATCGTACCAGTTATATGTAATCTACATGAAAACTGCCAACGCTTTTAGTAAAGGCTGTTCACGATAAAGTGAGCACTTTTGCAATCAACCTTAGAAAAGTCATTGCTCCTACCTGCAAATATTTCAACGGGCGCACTGAGTGACATGCGCCCAGTAAAGTTGGTAGCGATGGAGGGAAAAGTAGTTCGATATCTTAACGTCGAATAAAAAGTGTTAGGTAACCATTTGTGATAACTTAAATTATTTCTATCGCTTTACTTTTTTTTTAATGCGTCGTAGTGTAAAAATTAGCAGATTTTTAAAATACTTACTTTTCTAATAATTCTAGTTTCACTTGACCGACGCATTATGAAAGCGATGAGGCCCATGTCAATGTTAATTTTACATACGGCGGAAGAACACACAATGTGCATACAAATAGATCTTACGCAGGGGTCAAACTGTACATCTAAGATAATTTACTGCCTTACTTTCAAAATATTCTGTTCAACTTTTTTTAACCTTTCAGTGGAAAAACAAAATACCTTATAAGAACGTGAACTTGCATATTTTTATCCATTCCAAAAAAAAAAAAAAAAAAAAAAAAGTAACTTTTCAAATAGTTTTTGATAGTGCACATAGTCTACTTTTGGGGAAACCTTCTAGTTCTGTGTTTTAATCGTAAAAAGCAAACACATTACACAAACAAATAGGCCTACACAAAATACAAAAATTTGAACAACTGTTTCCAGTTACACATCAACATCAAAATTTCTCACAACATTCTTGCAATTTGTGGACGCCAACGTGAGCGTTCCATTCCCACAGGACAGCCCTCGACTTCATACCGCTACCATCTCAAGAGCGCGCCACGAAGCCATGGATACTCTTTATGGCCAGCTACATCGTACGACTTATCCCCAACTGAAAATGTGTCCAATGTTATGGCTATTGGCTAATAAACTGTCTTAGGAAAACTATAAAATCTCGAATGAACAATATAAAAGAACGTCGCTAATGGGTTAGCACGCTACTGTTGCTTTTGTAGTTGTGAATAAATATCGGATTGTATTGTAAAGGGCTATTTAACGTCCTACGGATTTATGTTTGAAAGCTTAGCGTGGGACGGCTTACAGACTAACTTAACTTAATTAACACCCATGCCTTACACGGGATTCGAACCCAGAGCCTCCCTCACCCAGGGTCGACGTGAATAAATATATATCTATGTACATTATTCACAATTTTGAATTGTTATTTTCAAAAATGTTAGCGTAGATCCATTTTAGTGAAAGCAGCTACGGGTCTATCATTTCATGGTAACGTGTTCATGGTGCATTTGCATC
This sequence comes from Dryococelus australis, assembly GCA_029891345.1. Classification (NCBI taxonomy): domain Eukaryota; kingdom Metazoa; phylum Arthropoda; class Insecta; order Phasmatodea; family Phasmatidae; genus Dryococelus; species Dryococelus australis. The sequence continues at coordinate 133,213,686 of CM056999.1, forward strand.
ATGCTCCATCCATCTCTCATCCATACCTCGGGCGGGAATCAACACGCACTTGCCGATCTGACTTATAATAAACATTAGGTGCCTATTCATAAAGAACCATGTGTTTATACATTTAATAAAGCTCTCAAAAAGATCGCAAACAACAATACGAAAAAGTAAAAAATTATTTTACATATCTGCTCCCCATACAAACGATTGTAAAAAAATACCCCAGTTATTACTGAACGATAAAACTTCACGCAAAATTCTTGGAACTTGTAAAATATAATATGCTTCCTCAATCATAAACGCTGCATTTGTTAATTTTACGGAAAGTCGCGCAAGATGGCCAACCCAAACATGGGGTGGTTAAATGTTCGGCTCTGTGTTCTGAAGGTCTTCCAGAAACTCTAGTAACATTTGTCATCCGAGACAACTGGTTCGATCGTAGGGAATACAGACTGTATGTGCATCAAAAGGAGGAATTAATAAATCCAAAAGGGGTGACTGCTGCAGAATGCAGAACTCCGTAATGTATCACTTCAATTTCGAACCATTCGTTGTTAGACAATAACCGTGAAATAATAACGCGACTGCAGCCGACCTACGGCATAAGGAACATATATGGCCTGTTCCATGACAAGACTGAATAAATGGGAACAACCATTTCAAAATGCGTGGGAGAAGAGCAACATTATTCATGGCTGAACTGGACGCTGATTACATAACCGTTCCGAAATTGAATGTATGCAGAGGCAAAATGTATTTTAATAGCTATTATTTTCTCAACTTGCACAAGCAGAATCAAGAATGTCTCCACAGAGCGTAACAAGTTTTTTAACAGCTATTATTCCCTGAACTTGTGCACCTACATACAATGACGGTACAAAAATATCAACAATTATAAAACAAAATTGTACGTTGGATTTCTAACTAGCGACCAAAATAGTGGTAACTGAACTTCTTGGCATCTAATAAACGAACAGCGGGTGTGCTCTGTGCACTGATGAGAAAATATGCCAACGTTTACCAGCACTTTTACGCAGAGAGAAAGGTAAATGACCGACAATCATGTTGGCTTCTGGAACGTATCAGCTTAGAGATAGCATTCTTCACTGTTGCAGTAGTGATTATGTAAGCCATTTTTGTAGAAAATTTAGGGCGGCATGTGCTTAATACATTCTGTTCGGAAACACTAGGAAATATTTCCTACGTGACAGAATTCATACAATTAATATTCGAATATAAGGACGGGTAATCCCAACAGTCAAAATATTTCAAAATCACATCACGAAACCTAGACCCTTCACAAATACGCAATAGTTTTTTTTTTCATCCGAAAGCTCCATCCGTAAATAAACGTAACTACATTTTCCCGAGATTAAAATTACGCTACGACGTTAGAACGTCCAGAGACTGTTGGCCAAAGAGTCGTTTATAGCGACTCGTACGTTAAAAACAAAAACAGTTAGTGAACGACAGCAAGTCGGCGAGATATTGTCACTACGCTCAGCAGGCACGTCAACGGCTGACTGGGGAATACGAAATTGCTTCTACTGTGAATACATCGCACATACATTTCTTTTCCGGTACTTTTGAGTGTTTGGTATTACGCCTCATTTATAATACACACTTTCTTCTCGCGTGACAACTGTTTTTACAAGTATCTCCGCTCTGGCGTGAACTCCAGTTGCAAGCGAGAGCGAGCTAACTAGTTCTTGCCAGAAAACTGGTTCGACCCACGGATATTCTGCGCTTTATAAAAGGCTCAGGTCACAGAACGGCATGCGAGCCGTATTTGGACCGGACAGGTACAAAGAATGAAACATTAAAACCTGTCCTCAGCTAGGATTACGATGACTTCACGTAGCACGCACACTTACACTTCCACGTTTACGTAAAACGTGGTCTTTTCGGGTGCTGTATTACTATGCCTCACGTAGGCACGTTAACTTTGTACTGGGAAAAAAAAAAGTCACCGAGAGAAGAGATGCTGCTTTCGAGGCTGAAAACTCTAACAATTCATGTTCTGTATATAGGAGTATTTGTGTTCTACCTCTGAATCGGTAAAGAACATATTGTAAACGTTTCACATTCGTAATTTATATAAATTTTTAAAACAAAGTGATGGCCATTGCATCCAGAACGAAAAGTACATGGTAGATGTAGATATGCTGTCGTATACATACTGTATGTGCGAATAAATCGTATGTAATAAACATTGATCTGCTCGAGAAAATGTAATTGTTTCGTGTAGTACTTAAATGCAGTCTTAAAAATAAACACACAACATTTCGTGCAAGCATTCTTGTACTTTTGATAAATATAATTATTAAACTGTAGAAATGTAAAAACTCCCCAAACAGTTAACAACTTAACATACAAAATAATCATATACTAACTTATGTTAAATACGTGAAAAGGCATCATGAAAATAAAAACAAAACCATGAAATGCTAAGAGAACACAACTCTCTCTATTACGACTGGCCAGTAAGATCACGTGATACGGAGCCACGTATCACGCAAAAGTTTGACACTTGGGAAGCTTTTCTTTGCGTGAACGTGCACGTCAAACGATCATAATAGGTCTCACAAGTCAGGTGTGGCCGGTTTAAAGGGAGAATCTTACCCCCAAATAGGAAAGGACGGACACTCGCGATCGAGACAGGAAAAGTACGTACTAAGTACATGATTATACCATTGGTGAGATCTCGGCACAGTGGGGTGCCATACGTAAAGAAAAGAGGTGTACGTACTAAGTACATGATTATACCATTGGTGAGATCTCGGCACAGTGGGGTGCCATACGTAAAGAAAAGAGGTGTTCAGAATAGGGGCTTTTCGGAAAAATAATTTTTTTTCTCGGAAAGTGGTACAATTTCACTCTACTGATTACACAGAACACGAAATTACTACGCTTGAAAATCATTTTTGGGGAAACTCCAAGCTTTGCTGATGCGTGACCGCTTCGCAGTCACCACCTACAAAAAAAAACAGCCAGCGTGCCTTGAATCGCTGTTTTTGGGATTCACTCCCGTGCTGGCTCTGAGGACTCTAGCTCGGTGCATAATTTTTGGCTAGGCTTGAACAGTAATTTTATTTGTGAGGGGCCTACATTTGTTCCTTAGATTGTTATTCTACCAAGGGACACTGTCTGGCGAAAAAGTGACGAGGGTAATACTCTCTGAGATTAGTGTCAACCTATGTATTGTGGTCAGCTGAGGGTTGTAAACAGTGTTATATTGTTGTCGCGAGTGCCAGCAACCGCCAAGCTGCTTTGACACTTACCGCCACTCAAGCATTCAGGGGGCAATAATCATCTGGGTAAAATTCGCCTGCTACACCGGCTTACGTGAACGTGTTGCTACTATAACACAATCACAGTGGCTGCCCTGTAAATAACAGTCATTGGATAAAAAAAAATACATTCACTATCCTACGTTGGTTTAGGTCGTCCTGTTAGGTTGGGATACTATGTTGAAAGACGATTGTAACGGGCATGTGCAGTAATGATTCCCCATAACACAGCCTCGTCGATGCACACACACTTGCTCCATTACTCCCGAGTTAGAGCGCATGTTACGATGCTATGAGCGTAGAAAAAATACACTGTGTAAAATTGCGCGTTTGGGGCCGAGAAGAGCGGGAGTGATAAAAGCGACTCTGCTACACACATCAAGTGCGCCATCGCCTCTACGCGTAAGGCTCTGAACTGGCGTGCAGTATTATCGTCGCACTGCGTGTATCTATAGGAATTTCGACGGTGACACAATTATTTGATTGTAGGAAAGTCTATCGGAAGGTTCAATGCAGGGCCCTTAAATTGTTTTGTATGTTCCTGACGCATATATTTTGACATACAGCGCACACTGGACGCACATTTAATAGCTTTTTGGAAAAAATAATATTTGAAAGTCTCTGCAACGCGTTGCAGGCGACAGCCAGGGAGGTAGGATCTTTAATGGCCCTAAATCCAGCCAACCAAGACTCCACGCGACCAAGCATAACCTGGAAAATGCAAATACTCCCCTCTTCCATGCTCCTTGCGGGTAAGGGTGGGTTTACGATTGACTTAACAGAATTCGTGTGCTTAGAATATGAATCAGTGTGTTCAAGTGTATTGATTTATGACTGCAGAATGCGGGTCGTCTACGTTCTTGGCTTGACTTAAGACGAAGTCGTCAATCAGAGCCCAATGACATTTATTGTTGGCGGGAAATTGTATTTACATCTTGGATTTAGGTAATGTCGTATCGTGAAATCGTATGCAATGCATTATTTAAATCGATAGATTACCTCTTTATTTAAAAAAAAATGTTCAAGGTCATGTTTTATGTTAGATCGATCATAAACAGCGAAACTTATTTTCAGTGTACTTAAGGAGTCGTAAGTAAAATTCTTAATTTTTCAGTATTAATTGTAAACCCACCTTAACTACGCCCCTGGGGGTAACAGCTGCGGCAGAGAGGTCGAGGGGCGTGGCCTACACAGCGGAAACGCGAGCGTGCCCCACCTGCCACTGTGTGGTAACGGACGTCTGTCCCTCGGGAACATCGAGCCCCCGCGGCAGTGTGACCCACATCCCCGGCCACGCTGCTGCACGCTCACAGCTTTCAATATTTCACGCGCTCCTGCAACCACTGCTCAAGTGCAGCAACCAGGTGTGAGATGGAAGGGGGAGGTAAGCCTGAAATATTCATCGCTCAGCAGTCTGCCCTGGCGCGCACTGCGGCATTTCACAGAGACAGACTAGAGGTGGGTCACGTAGTATCAACCTGCTACTTTGTATCTGATACACACTTGTATCAAGTACTGTAAATGAGTACACTGCCGAAAAAAGTACTGTAAATAAGTACACTGCCGAACTATCAGATATATACAGTATCAGTTTAACAACCGCCGCCAGCATGTTGCATCTGCAGTTTGTCCTCTCTGAAACATTTTCGCGCAAACAAAGTCTTTTTTTGTGATTGTGTTCTATCATCCGTACTTTACTTCACTGTAAAATATAATGTAACACACAGTACACCAATTCAACACACATACTTGATAACACGCGTATCTGATACACACCTACCTGATACTGTGTATCTGATACACGCTCGCTGCTCGACAGACTGGCGAAGCACCGACGCACTCGGTTAAGTTCGAGGTAGGTAATTCCTGTATCTGATACATAAGTACAGAAGTATCAGATACTTCGTATGGGATGTAGGTATGTATCTGAACCAGTTTGGAGCATGTACACAAGTAACAACCCATCTCTAACACAGACTCGCTCTGCCGATACGAAAACGCGCCACCGCCAACCTCGGCCGATGACTATCAGATGAGTGCCAATATTTCTGGACTTTGTCTCTACGAGTTTACCTGGGGTTTGATTCGTTTCATTCTATAGAATATAGCGCATCAGAGGTGCTACAGAAGCCACATTTTTAGATAACCAGCAAAGTAAGAGTGAGAAAAAAAGGGGGGCGGGAGTTCGCGAGTGAGTGAACAGATTTAGACGACTCTTAACAGCTAGGCCTAAGTCTTGAGACCCTATGGGGGTGATTGAGGTGAGTTTGGAGCAGCGCCGGAATGAAAGGGCAAGAGAAGCGGGAGATTCCCGAGAAAACCCGCCGAACAGCCGCATCGTCCGGAACGATTCCCACATGCGCAAATCCGGGAGTGACCCGGCCGGGGATTGAATCCGGTACGCCTTGGTGGGACGCGGCGAGGCTACCCGCTCAGCCATCGCGGCCCCGGTGGGCTCATTGATGCTTAACACCAAGTTAAAGACTGTTCACGATAAAAATTGAGTAATATTGAAATCAACCTTAGAAAAATGTCACTGCCCCTACCTGCATATATTTTAACGAGCGCAGTGAGTGACATGCACCCAGTAAAGTTGGTAATGACGGAGGGGAAAGTAGTTCATTATATTAATGTGGAACAAAATGTGTTAGGTAACCATTTGTGATAATTTAAATTATTTATTTCGCTTTCTGTATTTTTAATGCATCTAAATGTACAACTGAGCAGATTTGTACAGTATTTACTTTTCTAATAATTTCACAGTTTCACTTCACCGAAGCATAAATAAAGTGACGAAGCCCATTGCAATGTTAATTTTACATAAGGAGGAAGAACACACAGCGTGCACACAAGTAGATCTTAAGTAGGGCTTTCAAAAGTGCTAATTCTACCGTGAACAGTCTATACCAAGCCGAACGGGGGTTTAATCCCAGGCCTGGTTACTCCCGGATTTTCGCAAATGGAAATCGTGCGGGACGATGCCAAGGTCGGCGGGTTTTCTCGGGGATCTCCCGTTTCCCCTTCCCTTTCATTCCGGCGCTGCTCCAAACTCACCTCAATCACCCCCACTGGCTTTGAAGACCTCGCTGTTAAGAGCTGCCCAAATCGATCCACTCCACTTAACACCGGGGTCTTTACTGCCCAGATAACAAACAAAACACCTACATCAGCGTATTCGAAGTGAAAACAAGGAAGACAGAAAGGTCTTCGTGATGTGGAAGAACAAACGAAATGACTACATGTATGCTAGAAGCAATGGAAACAAAGGAATGGTAATAAAAAAAGGGGGGGCGGAATGCAGGGAAGAATTATTATAATCCAAAATATACAATCCAGGTTCGTAAGGGGGCAGGTTTTGCAAATAGAACAGGACGTAATACCCGCCACGTACATCACTAAAAGAAGCCAAAAGAAAATTGTCTGCTACTTGACCAGCCACAGTGGTGGTAGGTGAAAATATCAACAACCTACGAATGCTCAAAATTACCTCTACCTGGTACTTAAACCTCATGTCATAGCAAGTTATTTTTTTTTACGGAAGTAAGAAACGAAGTTCACATTCTGATCTATAATACGCACACTCCAGATGAGATATGTATCGTACTTTCAATCAACGTACGTTAGAAACAATTTCGGGGCTCTCCAAAACAGTTTAAAAAATATTTTTGCTAACGGACATACGCGGGCCTACAATAGAAGACTGCACTGAACTATGTTACACACAACACACCAATAAAACGGGAGTGTAACCACATGAAGTCCCTTAGTTACAGGCAGCTGAAAAGCCTTCCTGCCAGCTGTTCGATGTATCGCACGTAGTGGCGATGGGGTGCTTGATGCACATACCAAGGTCACTGAGTACTTACGAATACAGAGGTGAAACAGCTACATTTTCCGTGGACTCCAGAGGCAGACGCCGGCAAAATGGCGTCGCTGAGAGGCAAAATGTTGGGTACGCCGTTCATCAATCAGCGCCTGGTAACGTATTCACCAGCCGTGGCCCAGCCAACAGCGGGGAGCCCTCCTACAGAATACAGTAGCCTATCAAAGCCCGTTCCCAGAGCCTCGCGCAGCTAATCAGGGAATGCGTTTTCCCACATCAAAGAAGCCGCCACGCCACCTCGTCTCCGTGTATGTGTCCTCCCCGTGCTGAGATCGTGCTCACATTTCCTTTACTTCTGTGCCTAAAACACGGCAATTGCTCCAGGTGGCCAGAAGCTGTATTAACATTCATTTCAACGCGTATAGTCTATTTGCGGCTCCTTCATACGTTTTGAATCAAAACTTTGAAAAATCACCATATGTACGAAGTGTTTAGTTATTTCCTAATATGCTATGTATCTCAAGAGTTTCACACCACTGGTTACATAAAAGTATCTTTATCTTTCTTTAAATTAAAGATTTACCTATCATTTATTTATAAATTATATTTCATTTATAATAAATGCGAATAAAAATAGTGCAAAAACATGGGTGTCGGTAACGCCTAGTAATAAATAGTTCTCATGCAAAATATTATAACTGAGTGCGCATGAATTCGGTGCGTTGTCCTTTGGTTAACTTTCTAGACTTGGGTCAGCTTAGTATGCACGAGGCGGAGGAATATCCCGGAAGTAGAACTTTAGCAGGGCTTCAGAAAAGCCTGAGACATAATCTCCACAGTGATCTCTGGAAGGTAAGATGAATGTTGTTAACACACATAATTACTAGTCTACGCCCTAAAACACTCTACGCAATAACCACTATCATGACGGTGAGGAAGAAGCTTAGCAATTTCCAGGAGAAAACACAACGCAGAGAAAATTATGCATGTAGTTCTCACGCGTACGGTACCACAGTATACCAGCAAGATTATCGATCCCGAAATGCGGACGAGTTTCCTGTCCGAAACGGATACGGTCATTGCGGCCGTTGAGGCGAGCAAGTGAAGTTCGTTAGTCCGAGTTCGAAAACTCTTCAAATACGACAGCCTGAACCAGCACAATCCACAGTGGTTAATATATTTAACGACCTAAAATGAGAAGAAACAAAACAATGTTTTCAAGACAAAACATTTACTACATAAGGGTTGGTATTTAGGGATCATGCGTCATTTATTCTTCCATAGTATGTGTGCGTGTGTCATCAAGAGAGAGAGCGCGCGCGCACACATTTGTCCATGGTGAAAAACAATTATGATACTCTGGTATAACTATAAAAAATAATTTTACTGTACACCAAAGCACAAGCTTTATTTATTTCGTAATTTCTGCAGACCAAGTCTTACATGTACTTGATTTAGGTACAGATGTAAGCACGTTTACACTTGCACAACACTATTCATAGTTTGGAAATATTTCCATTCCATAGCATTACGCAGTAGGTGAGGTTCTTTTATATTTACAAAATTAACCTATGTGCGTGCCCTTGCAGTGACTTACGCGGACAACCGCAGTGAATCACAAGGAAAACCGCTGACAATTTGAACCCGAGAGCAATACTGTTATTGCATTCGCCCTACTATAGAGCGTCTCACTGTTAGATTGCAGTGTGCGGTGTAATGGACATTCACTCTCTCCTTCCAATACATGGTTTCCTGTCGTTAACTCTGTCCTTGTTCCTGCATGCACTGTTGCCTGATGTGTTACCTTTATCCAACCTAAAAGAAAATGCTATTTTCTATGCTTGCGCGCCATGCAATCACAATGATAGGATTTCTCACAGGCTTCAGTTTCAACGGAGCCGCTTAACTTTGCGTCGCAGGAGTGGATTCCTTTAGGAGTTGGCAGGGGGGTAAACAGATAAAAATGATCTTAATCAGGCCGTTTCCTTCACTGCCCGTTTGTTTCTCAGCTTGCCAGTTACGTCACAAAGCTGATGCACTCTGGCAACAGTGAGCGCCATAAGCCCTGTACTGCAATCTAAGCGTGAGACGGACTATAGAAGACGCAATCGTTCTGAAGCAAGACTTAAAACAAACTATTGGGGTAAAAAAAAAAGGATGGGGGAAGGGAATAAATACTACGTCTCCTTTCGAGATTTTTCCCCCACCAGCAACGCTCGCAAAATTTCAAAGTCGATACAATCAAACGTCTCTTAAAAGCCACGCGACAACTACTACCTTTAGCAAAAACATTCAGTTTCCAGCTGTACCTCCAGACATCGTTCAATCTGAGAAACGTACACACGGTCTGGAACTATCAAGTTTTCGACGAACGTCCGGACCAACATTACGGTCCTCTTGGTGGCATCCACTTACAAAACGTAGCCTAACGACTCGTTTGAATATAGCTAAATGCCAGCAAAACACAAAGCCATTAAGTCCTGAGGTTGTGTTTGAAGCCACCCAGCTCTGGATGTACAGACACTACACAGAGTTTTGATCGCTTGGAGGTAAGGCTAAAATCAGTGGTACGGCATCTCTCTGACTATCGGATTCACTTGATTACTAACTCGGTGCTCAACTTTTAAAGTCACGCCGCTGGTCCGGCCTCATCGCCACACGCGCAGTAAAGCTCTATCAAAACCAATAAGGGTCTCAGTAAAATTACAATTGGGGAAATATAATCGTCACAGATACACTTTAAAACAGTTTTTTTTTTGTCGTCTTGCCTCATACAGAAAAACAACCCTAACCCTTGTAGCATAACTTCTTAAATGCAAAATACATATTTTAAGTATTTGAAGAAGTATTGGCTGACAGACATGAAATAAATAGTAATTTCAAAAGTTTTATTTATAATTAATTTTATATTATTCATTTTTACACAATTTGTCGTCTTGAAAACTGACAGGTACAAATATTTGAGAAAAATGTCGATATTATACGATGGCTAAACGGAAGTGTGCGATCTATAATGCAACCCGTAACACTTAAGTCAGGAAACAATTGTTTCTTTAAAGCAAAGAAGTTGGAGACTACTGCTCAAGATGTTCCAAGGAGACAAAAACTTTACGATGAAATAAAAATCCCAGGAGGTCAAGAGCGACGCAAACATAACTGCTCGCTCTTGCTAGATGTCGCGTGATTCCTGACAAGACACCACACCTCGGCACGAAAATGCCGAGTCGAGTCCGGGACAGCAACTGTAAGTAAGCGCGATACATGAAGTAGAGCCGGGACGCACGTCTTCGTCCCCATAAGTATTGATCAGAGTATTAATCACAAACGGCATACGATGAAATGACCATGGACAAGGCGCAAGGTCCTTAGCTTAGCGCCGCAAGACCTTACGAACGCGTCTGTATACGTTTTTAAGTTCTCCATTTCTGCCTAAAGCGTGTTTTTGTAATAGTGAAAATATCTCAAACGGGCGTTTCATTATCATTTTTAGGTGTGATCGTTCCGCTACAAAACATTAAAAAAAGAATAAGGACGTGCATCAAACGTGTATTTTTATTACGTCATAAAATTGTAGGGTCTTCGCTAAAAGTCTCAGAGGCGCGTTATCGAAGGCAAGACTGCACGTCAGCTCAGTGATTTGAGCGTAGAGGCGATGAGAGAGTTGATGTGCATGTCTCGGTCGCCCCTAGCACTCCCGCACTTTTAGGACTCAGACGTGCAAAATTCCTTCCACCAGGCGGCAACCTTAAAATACGGGCCCGGAGCGCAAGATCAAACACAGCGACCCGCCGCCGGCTCAATGATTGGAACCACGCCTGTCGGGCTGCAAACTAGTTGCATGACCGACTTCAGAGAGTTATGGGAGCCTCAGCTCCCGGTGTAGCGACAACACGGTCCTCGCGGGCACATGAGAGCTCGGCTGCGGCCCTCGGCCAAGCGTGCCGGATGTGCATGTGGTACCTGCGCAGTTTAATGTCGGCGTTATTTCTGACGGCTGGAAGGCCGGCGATGACGAGGTGGCGCACAGGTGGCCGCCGACGCGCAAGGCTGCTCGCGCCCGCCCACGCCAGCGCCGCCGCCACTCGCAAGTAGGGTAGGTCACACTACAGTACACCTCATATCACGTATAGCATTAAGAGTTATAGGCTGTTCAAGGTAAAGTGAGCACTTTTTGAAGCCCTCTCATTTCGAATAACGAGTCAATAAATATATTTTATTGTAGTCTTAGACGTTAACTTTAGAGTGGTGAAATATACACACTGTGTTTATTACTTGATATTTAATTTTAAAAGTGGCAGAATAATAACGACTAGCTGATAGGGAAAAAGTAACTAGGGCCTCGTAACTGCCCACTTTCAGACTATAGTAGTCCCCACATATTTTATGTGCATTCGTTGTTTGCTTGTTTACGTGTGTATCAGCAAACGTACTGGGAATAAAACTTTTTTCCAGATACATTTTAAAAAAAACATATAGGTCCTCGAAGTTTTGCTGTTAACACATTAGGTGTATTCTGAGAGAAATTCCATAAAAAAACAGTGGGCTTTCATCGCGTGTAATAAAGGCTTCGGACACGGAGAGGAGGGGAAATTAGGTCCATGTACTCCTAAGAACTACAAACTCCGTCAATCAGAACTTACCCGGCCCACTGTGGATATTGTATAATGGTTGGTTGAAAGCAAAGCTCTACTAAAATACAGTATTCTTTTCCTAACACTAATATTGTATTAACAATATCACGACGAGCACGACAAAAATTCATGTGCTATTTTATTCAGTGTTCGTAATACCCCGGCCTGCTCGACAAGTGTTGTACTTGGTTGTAGGGAAAATCCTAGAATGGCAACTCGTGTAGGCCTAATAACTACTATTTACTGCATAAAATTCATGAAAAATTATTCTTCACTTATGACAAAATTTAAATGCATACGAAAACGCATTTAAAAACAAAACTAAATGTGAATTTTACGGCAAGTTAGTTTATTATTTACTGCAGCACACAAACGTTTGTTTTGTAAGGCCCGAACTAGTTCACAGTTAAGAGTTAACTAGCTCTTGAAAAATTCTGTACACAAAAATAAAATACAATTTTAGCCAGCACCTGAGAATTACATCAGAGGGCACCAATTTGGGCAGGCTGAATTTTGAGGTTCCAGCATCTGAGGACCAACGAAGTTATATAGAGCATACATCTGGAGAGGCCCTGCCGCTATGCTGCGTGTAGTGCCATCCGTAAACAGGGGGCGGAACTTATTCCCTGACTGACAGGAGTGTTTCCGCAAGGAAAATTCCACTCCTAGCGAGCGAAAAACTTTTATACACTTAACACGTCGTTTCTCCGAAACAGTTTCATATTTTGAGGATTGGCGCAGTTTCTTCCTTGTCGTCACCGACTAGTTACTTTTCAGAAATAACGTAAGACAACTTAAGAAACAAAATATTTATTCAACATTTGTGTTAAATTACGGAAAGTTGCTGCGTAAAAATTAAGATGCGTTGAAATGTTTGGTTTGAAGAGATAAATGGGGGATGAAATCATATGAAATGTAGAGAAACAACAGAACTTTTAAGTGGAGGTTGCCGAATTGTTGTCGGTGGCCTGGTTATTACGTAATGGGCTGACAAGTGTAAAGGTTGCCACTTTTTCCCCTATTGGGAAACTCCCTGACATTTCCTTTATTTCCCTGACATTCTAAGATTTTATTTCCTGTAAGGATTGGCGCCTCTGCATTATAACACACTTTTACACCAAAACACTTCTCTTGATCTTACAAAATTGCTCACCACCTAGAATGCAAAGAAATATGACTACGCATATAGTCCACAATCATTAAAACAGTTTTATATGATTCTGGCAGCGGTGCATGATTGACAACAGCCAAATATATCATGCTATCACAGAATTCCCCGACATTTAACTAACTTGTTTGAAATTCTCTGACATGTCCCTTAATTCCCTGGCAGTTTTCAAATTCCCCGACATTTTCCTGTTTTACGGGTTTTCCAGACTTGTGGCAACCCCGAGGATTGTATGATCAGCGTTAATTATCCGACGAGTTAAAAAGTTACATCAAACTCGGTATATTTTTTCAACACGATACGAAAGAAATATACCTGCTTGAACTCTATAATCACAGGAAGAAATTCCTCGCAAAACACGTCAACATTCTGTTTAGTCAATTACATAATTTGTGGTTGATTATGCAATCATTAACTGGTCAATTACATGAATTGCCCTCATCGGGTAATTTCAAGAGAGTCGTATTTAGCATGCTGTGTTCGTGCTCGCTCCGTCACTAAAATTACCAACATATAGTAAATGATATGCCCAATGACTCGAATTTGACACTATTCACTGTGCCCAAAATAGAGAACTTAGTCCTACAGCATGCAAGAAGTACTCGGTCAAGGGAATAATAGGCTAGAAAAGTTAGCGAGACCAGAATGAAAACGATCACGTGTCTCTGTAAACATGATTGAGAATCCCGAATACGTTTGGTAGGAAGCCAACATCTTTAAGAAATTTAAAAAACCTGCGAGACTTCAATAAAAATGATGAGTCTAATTTCGTGCAGCACTGTTCGCAAATCAACAAACATACCTATACTATTTCAGACCAAAAGTTGGTCTGAAGCCAATGTCAAAACCTATTTTCGTTTCGCAGCTGTCGGACATACACATCGACTAAAATTCCAGAACACGAGATTGTGGGTTATGGGGGGGGGGGATAGAATTACTGATGATACACTATATCGGGCAGTATTTCCATTAACCTCTCGAAATCTACTGACCTGGTACGAAGACATGTAAACAGTACAAAAATAAAATAAAAAACTACACAATGTTAATACACAAAATATCTTCCAGCAAACCTATCTGCCCTACACCTTCTAAATAGGACGGAAAATAATGCACTGTTACTTTATTTTTTTTTTTTTTTCATTTAAAAAGTCTGAACTCATAATTGGCGGAAATAATGAAAATTGTACTAGGCATTACTTGAAAAAGTGATTTCAGATTCTATTTCTTGCAACTTCAAATTTTATTAGCAGAATATACCAAATGCAAATATAAAAATGGTCTTGCCCGCATTAGATGTGAATCAATAAATACTATTGAAAGCTTCTGTGTCTTAATACCGTTAAAATATAATCTGAACTATATTTGTTCCATAACCGCTCCATCCAAACGATTCAGAAGACAAAAAAGAACCTATTACGGAAGCGGACAATACCGATATCAATCGTAAAGCCGAAGGACGCCCATACCGCAAATTACGAGTCATTTACAATACAATGCAAGCATTAACGAATTTACGGCCAACGCCCCCTCCATGACGACATAATCACAGCTGCCTTGGACGGGATGGTTGACAATGAAGCATTACATAATAATACGCAACCACTTAGAAAATGAGGTAGAACAGCGCCCTAAGAAATATCCATGATCCAATGTTTTGTGTTCCACAATCTCAGTTGGAAAATACTTTGCTCAAATGACCAACCTGGAATGCATTTCTGGTTGATTATCGATTATATATATTTGAGCACACCTGATCGAGAATTTGTATGCGTTTTATTTTAGTTCAACTGCAAGAGAAAACATTTGACTCCCATGGACACTACCTTTATTCAGGGGAGAAAAACCTAACGTGCAGTTTCGCAAGAAGTGTGTGGCTACATATTACCACTACAACTTCCGCACTTAGCATACACAGAACTTTATGGCTCTTGTATCACGTGCCATTATGTAGGAGCCATAAATTTGATATTTATTTCTTACAATGTCTGTATCCCGCTTCGAATACGCGCGCGCATACACACACAGTGGTTTCTGTCAGGGCACAGCAACTGGCCTTTGAACATTCTTCTATACAGATGCTGTACAAAGTCAAGATGAGAATATCGACGTAATTTGCTTCAATGGGTTCTCTGAGAAATATCCAACAGAAATTCGATTTGGGAAAGAGGGAGAGATGGAATAATGTTAATTCAAAGGCCTACAGGCATAGCATATCTGCTGTTGAATGGAATTTCTGCGTGCCACATTGCAGAGAAGCCCAAAGAAGTATGGAAAGCTGCGTTCTGATGCAAGGGCGCCGGAGCCAGGAGCCACCATGTTGTGACGTCATCTGCCCGCTATCATTTTCCCCTCAAAATCGACTAAATTTCCCTAAAAATGACCACCCCCACCCCCTAAATTTTCGAATTTGAAAAAAGGACCCCCAGAAATTTCCCATTTTCCCTCGAAAATGGTAGAAGCCACCCAAATCCAATATGCGCCCAATTTAAGTAATTTGAGGGACTTTCTTAGGACCAACTGAGCAAAGGCGGCCATAAAGGTTTTATAGAAGATACACGGAAACCAGGATCGGAGTTAGAGTTAATTATCGGCTACCTTGGTTGTCAGCCATCTTGCATACATATTGTATGCAGATGACCTTTGACCTTAACCCAAAAAAATAAAAATAAAACCCAAAAAAAATTTAAAAATCACAAAAAAATTTCTATTAAAAATTATTTTAAAAGTATTTTAAAAAATACTTAAATTTCCAGAGAACGTCCCTAGGCCACACCCATCACAACATCTTTGCAGTCATCACCCATCCGTCATATTGTAATCCAGTAACCATGACCCCATAAAATTTAATGACCTTGAAAACAAAAATTGGGGGAAAACAAAAACTCTAGAAATATACATAAACGTCAGCAAGCATATTATGTTACGGACTACTGTCACTATATTAAATGCAGACTAACTTGACCTTGACTCCATGACCTTGAATGAAGTTGAAAACAAAAACTCGATAAAAAATAAATAAAATTCAGCAAGCATATGAAATGACAGACTACTAACACCATATTAGATGCACACGACCATGACCTTGACCCCATGACCATGGAAACAAAAACTCTAGAATAAATGCATAAAAGTCGACAAATATATTACATTACAGACTAATACCACCATATTTGATGCAGACGCCCTTCAACTTGACCCCATGACCTTGAATGACCTCAAAGACAAAACTCGAGAAAAATATACAAATGTCGACAAGTGTATTGCATTACAGACTATTACCACCATATTAGATGCAGACAACCTTGACCCCATGACCCAAGATCGTATTAATCTAATATGGCGAAAGTGGTCTGTAATGTAATATGCTTGCTGACGTTTATGTATTTTTCTAGAGTTTTTGTTTACAAGGCCATTCAATGTAATGGTGTCAAGGTCACTGGATTCCAATATGACTGGCGGGTGATGGCTACCAAGATGATGGAATCGGTATGGAATAGGGGTGACCTCTGGAAATTTAAGTATTTTAAATACTTTTTAATAATTTTAAATAATACATTTTTGATCATTTTTAATAATAAATTTTTTGAGATTTTTGTGAATTTTTTATTTTTTGAATTTTTGGGATTAAAGGTCAAGGACCCTGGGTCTTGGGTTAAGGGCAAAGGTCTGCATACAATAAGGGTGCAAGATGACTGACAGCCAAGATAGCTGATAGTTAGGTCTGATTCCGATATGGGGAAAAGGGAAATATTCAGGGAAAAGGATCATTTTAAGGGAAAAAAGCGAAACAAGATGGTGGACGTATAATGTCACAACGTGGCGGCCCCCGCCTCCGACGCCCTACGACCTTGCGCCAGAACGCATCTTTCCCTACTACTGCCCAAACCTCTAGCAGTAACTTACAAAAAGTTTGCTTTCCGGTATCCACTAAGTGGGGCGTACTTTTATCTTACGGTTAACGTCTTGGTAAATCACTCTACTACTGAGATCACGTATCTAATAAAGGAGATTGATATCTTAGGTGAGCAGGTATACAAACAGAGTTATATGCCACCCATCAGCCTAACTAATTCCGCGTGTTTGACATAAATAGTTCAAACGCGGAATGTCATTGTCGTGAGGCTAGTGAAATTTGTTAGTTAAGCTTTTTATTGGCCCACAGATTATGCCCGTGCGCAAGTAAACTCACTGAGGAACTCTGGTGAACTTCACACTGCCTAGATACCGCAAACCAAAACGTTTTGCAAAAGTGAAAGAACAGACCGACGGCTAAACAACACAAATAGCATTTTACGGGGCGGAAATGCAAAGGGCAAGGAAGCGAGGTTCAATGCACTGCGCGCCAGCAAGGTGCAGCGAACTGGAAATTGGAATGTCCTCTTGCCGTACGTAAAAAATAAAATCCAGCTTTCACACAAATGCAGACACACTGCCGCCAACGGGCATGGAAAGTGAAGGTGACGCGGACACTAGGCACAGAATGATGAGTGCAAGCTTCAACCACCACACAGCATTTGTTGGTTCCTGACACAGTTCGGTAAACAGAACGTTTTGAAAATAGAGTTACGGATTGTGCTATGTAGGAACAGACCCGCAAAACAAAAATAAATAAATAAAAATACGAAAGTTACTTGCATGCAGTTAAACTACAAGGAACTTCAAAAAATTAACGGTTTCAATATTTTTATAGTCATGGGTAGGACAAATTAGGCACCACAATTTGTAGTAGAATAAAATGTTGCCTGGCAACATGGACAAGTTTTCCCAACTATCCCATATCAAAAAGCATTTACACAAGAACGTATTGTACCTCGGGAGCCATTTCGTAAACACTGATTACACCCTGTATCCCTGCTTGTAGACCATGGTGCTTCACTTATGAACGGCGACATGGCATACATGCTTCCTAAAGAAATATTTTTCCTGTATTGAAAGTTTATCTAATGCAATACTGCGTCCCCTCGCTGTGAGTGGGAAAACCTAACTCACTAACGAGTTTTACTAAAACAGCACGGGCCCAGCCTACTCCAAACATCCATATTGCGATTTGTTAATTGAACAAGAATAACTCATTAACCCCGCAATCATGTACAGCTGAAGATTTAACGTGAAGATGCACGAAATAGAAAACTGTTCCACACAGTTGTGAGCTGCTGTATACGTTCTCGAAGTATAGTCATTTTACAATGATGATTAGCACTATATATTACGTTACAGCTTGCAGCATTCTACTAATTCCCGTGCATTCTTTGCTTCATCCGTTCGCTCTGATAGTGTTAACATGCGATACACTTCATTCCAGCAACAAAGGTAAGATTTTGACAGTTCGTTGAAAGTAGCGCCAATGTTTACTTTTCGCTTATGTATCCCTCCGCCATCAGATGGGTCATGTATAGTCCATTCCCCATTGGAAGCAACTTTCTCGGAGCCCTGCTAAAATCTACTTGCAGGCCTTCCGCCAAATGTAAACAAACATTGCCATGTGACTGCCATGTAGCATCTGTCAAAATCAATGTTTACATGCCATTGTGTATGTAAATGTGTTCGTGTACTTTCGCTACGCCTAAAAATAAACATTGAAATGTGACTTCTACTTTTATACCTGTCAAATGTGTTGTTTACTGTTTACAGCTTTTCAAAGAATTCTGTATTAGGTCTATTTCAAAAACCATTTCGTACGAATATTCACAGTTCAGGCCTATAACATTATTTAAGTCAGCTTTATGACGTTTTAAAAATGCCTGAATTAACGATAGTTCTTACGGTTACGTTACATTAACATATTTGTTTTCTACGACATAGCACATTACACGTAATGCACGTTAATATTTTGCCGCGACTGTGTTAAACACTGTTACAACTGCGGGGTAATGAACTGTAGTATTTAACTTTTTGTTATTGATATGTGTTAGGTTATTTATTTAAAAGGATGGCCTCAGTTCGAATAACGAAGGAATAACCAGTCCAACGAAAAAGCGACATTAAAATCAAGCACGTAACTTGTGTCACTCATTTTTTGTCATACAAACTTCAAATATAGCGGTGAATATGCACACGAATACGCCTACGGCAACTTTTATTCCGCTCATATTTATATGTATTGCTACTTACTGTGTATTATGTTTATTGAAATTTATTGGGGCTGGGCTTGGTTATTTTGTTGCGATTGGTGGTAAATCATGTTATACGATTATGTTTCAAACACCCAGGGCAAAGGTACAAAGTTGTGATAAATAAACATACGTGTACGTAAATAAAAAACTTCGTCATAAAAACAGTTCACATTTACAACGTATAAATAGTTCATATCAAATATTTTAAATCACACAAACACACAGGTCCAGCGTAACGATCACCACGCAGCCACGCCACGCTATTTCATACGCAGCGAATAACGAAACACACAGTAACAGTATATTCGTTACTGCCGCGGAAACACAGATTTACCACAACATCGTAACTTGCTTAGGTAGGTTTAAAAAACACAACGTCTACAAACGTGATGTGGTAATTTAAAGTATTTTTTCGAAATAAGTATAATTTACGTTTCGTTTGGTAAAACAGCAACACGCCATGTCATGGCTCGCCACGTCTGCCAAATTCACTTTGTTTCTGCCCCGCCATATCCAGATATATTAAATAAGTATTCAAACATTAAAATCTCTTTTCAGCTATAAATTACAAATTCAAAAATCATTAATTTGCTGTAATAAGTATGAGATATGGTACAGTTGAAAACATGTATAATATATTTGCTTACTAGCGAAGTGAAACCTCCCGAGTGTGAAAGAGATAAAGAAAGAAAGAGAGAGAGAGAGAGAGAGAGAGAGAGAGAGAGAGAGAGAGAGAGAGGAGAGAGAGAGAGAGAGAGAGAGAGAGAGAGAGAGAGAGAGAGAGAGAGAGAGAGAGGAGAGAGAGAAAGAGAGAGAGGAGAGAGAGAAACCCTCGCCCAGCAGATAGTTGCATTCAGTTGCTTTCTCGCTCGATAAAATACCACCTTACCATTACGGCCTACTCACGATAGTTTCCGCTGTTGTATTAAACTGTAAAAAATGATATGTTGCCATCAGGGCTACCTAACTATTTAAATATTACAACAGGCACCGTTTAATTTACAAATATTATACTAAAAAACTAGGTTATAATATTTTAA
This sequence comes from Dryococelus australis, assembly GCA_029891345.1. Lineage (NCBI taxonomy): Eukaryota > Metazoa > Arthropoda > Insecta > Phasmatodea > Phasmatidae > Dryococelus > Dryococelus australis. The sequence continues at coordinate 133,233,742 of CM056999.1, forward strand.
CTGTGAACTATTTCTTACTGGTCGTTGCCAACACGTCACTGCTCTCGCTGTTGTTAATATTTGAAAAGAAATAAATATTACAACTTATAGAAGATATTAAGGTAAAGGTACATTTATTCAATAATACAGTACTCTAAAGTTAACTACAATGTTATATATTAGTTATAGTTAGTTCAAATTTTAGTACAATTCAAAATGTGCGTGCATGCAGGCTAGGAGAGCAGTTTTATTATGCAGCAGGGCTTTCAATCATTTTTGCAGTATTTTCCCAGTAGTGGCCTGTCTTTGAGCAATATATTTTTGACAATGCCCCCTTTTTCCAAGGAAATATTTGCTCACTGCTGTAACCCGTGGGTCGTATACTGAGATACTGTACATAGCCTTGCGAGGGATGCGCTTCCTTGCCTGCCCGATAAATGTTTGTGCTACGTGCGCAAACGCGACCCTTTGATGAAAGAACGGAGGCCGGTCACAGGCGTCCTCAATATCAATGGAGTGACGTCACGCGTCATCTGAGAGCGACCCCCCACCCTCCCGACTTTACGTCCCGGTCCACATGTGGGAACGTTTTACGGGCGTTTCCCGAGTAAACGCCCGGGCCCCGCCTGCCACTAGGCGGAGAGGAAGAAGGCAATATTTTTGAACGTCGTTATGTCACACGTCGCAAGCATGCTTCCGAGAGCGAAATATCGCGATCCAGTTCATTCTGATTTCAGAACGAGTCACCTTTGTTCACCTAATACTACGGATTAACATTAAAAAAATAAACATACTCCTTCACAATAGTGTTCTAGTTTCGTGAACTTTATATTTTCAATAGTGTACCGTCTCGAGCCGTGCAGAGACCAAAGGATTGGATACAGCCTTAAAAGTATTTATCAAAGTAAGGTCTACCGTAGCCGAATCTGTACGCAAGGTAGGTTACTATTTACCACTTCCTATCTACCCCGAGGGTCCGCAATTGAGCAGCAGCTAGAAGGCTCGCCTCCCACCAAGGCGAACCGGGTTCGCTCCCACATTTTCATACGTGGGAATCGTGCTTGGCGATGCCGCTGGCCGGCAGGTTTTCTCAGAGATCTCCCGTTTTCCCCCGTCCTTGCATTCCGTACTAACCTCACTTCGCCCTTATCGACTCTCAAGACGTCGATGTTAAAGAGTCACCCAAACCACTCAACATCCCCATCTATCTTCTAGCATTCCTAGCCACTTTGTTTACAATGCATTTTCTGGCATCTTTAAAGCCGTATTATATATACTAAATACACACACACACACACACTTGTTACATGTAACCAGTCGCCTTTTCCACTTTCCCCGTTAGACGCGTGTTGATATCACCAGTAACTGGAGAAGGGAAAGCAGAGATTACAAACAGGCCACCGCGTAACACGAACGCGTGCCGCGATAAAGCTATCCGGGATCACGTCACGCCCATCCTTTGAACATTAAATATCTTTGGCAGTCGCTGCGCGAATTTTCTGGTCGTCCCCCGCCCCTTTTTTTTATCAATCAGCGCAACTTGTGGGATGAAAAACCTTCTGGGTTCTAGGCCGGGCCAGCTAAGCTATATACGCCACGGCATGGCCTCTTGTGTGGGGGAGTCTGGAGTCGGGCCATAAGCGCCAGGAGTGTGAAACAATTGGGACGAGAGCAACGACGCAGTGACGAGCGAGTGTAGTCTGCAAGCATCCGGAAAGTATGTACAGAGAGAGAGAGACTAGCTGGACTGTGGGACAGTATGGGTTAGTGCCAGACATTTGGAATGGTAGCAACAGTTTGATCGTGTAAGTGTAATAAGTGTGGATTAAGTAACTGTAGCTAGTATAAAGACAGTGATGAGGTCTTCACATTAGAATTGAGATTGGCATTACATATTTAGCTCATTGGGGAAAAAAAGGGTTAAAAGGGCAGATAAGGTTGTTCATGGTAAACTGAGGCGCTAGTTACTTTTTCCTTTCAGCATTTTTTATCCTTTAACCACCTTGTCAAATAAATATTGCCGTAACAGTAACAAACACAGTATGTATATTCTACCGCACTCGGGAGTTAACGTTTAAAGGCTTAAAAAAGTATATTTATTGACTATTATTTCAGATGAGAAGGCTTTCAAAAGAGCTCACTTTTAAAGTTTAATTTTATTTTTAAAACATTACGAAATTAAATTTGAGTTATTTATTTTTATTAAGACCTCCATCCCCCACAAACTTGGATAAGCCCTTAGCGACTTTTGACAAAATAATATAGACATTTAGGCCTACTTATTCGGTCGGCGGCTTAGTTCTTAAAATTACTCCTAAGAATTTTTTTTTTACAATCGGAATGATAAAATCATATTGTATAAACGTTTATGTTTTTTTTTTTGTATTTCCTACTATAATACTTAGTAGTTAAAAAAATCATACGGGATTGTCAATTTTGCTATGAACAAATCTGGCTCGCATACGAATGAGTATTAAAACTTTCAATGTATCTTGGGTAGACAGAGTATATCATATTTAACTATAAAAGAAAAGGTCGTCTAATTACCATGGGTCTGATTTCCAGTTAAGTGCTTATGTGGTGCAGCTTATTACGGCACTTGAGCATGTATTACGTATGCATGGCATCGTTACGCATACCATGTAAAGTGTTACGTCAAGGATCGTAACCATAATATCCATCGCTCTTCTGAGAAGTTAATATACAGGAAGATGAGCCTGTTTTGTTAACGATGACCTGTTTTGCTAACGATGAAATTAGATTACTTCAAAAACATTCATGAAGTTGCAATTTTTATTTACGTACGCGCCTTTTCATAATACTAAATCTAAACGTCAGCAACAGGCGCGCGTGATAAGTTATTTTCACAGCGACAGAGAAAAGATTATATATAATTTCATAACGCAGACGCTAAAAGTTCAGTCAAAAATTAGAAATTAGTGTAAGACTAATAAATATAAAGAGGTGACCAAGTGGTATACAGATTTCGCTTAATGCTGTGGAAACATTGTTTACATGTTACATTGAAAAATAAAAATGTACAAGTAAACGACATTCTAAAATAAAATACGAAATAAGAACAGTGAAAATTATTGTTGGAAAAAAAAAAAAGGGGGGGGGGGGAGGTATTTTAAACTCCTATGATACGTAAAAATGAAAACTCGGGTCCATGTTACGAATGTATCTCCTTGTCAAAACATCTGGGAACTACTCGGAATATCTACTTTGCATTAAGCTTCAAACGAGGAGATATTACATTAACTGGACACTGAAATATAGCCAGTTTCATATAAATTCAGTAAATTTGGACAGTTTTCGAAAAGAAGTGCGGCCACCATGTATCCCGCCGCCTCAGCTGTACTGTCGGTGAAGAAGACAATATTTGAAAACAAACAACGAATCTAATGGCAGGCATTGATAGACCGACAACTTCTGTCCAGTACTTAAGCCACTACCGCTGGTTGCCATTACCAACTGTTATATTTTTGTTATGATAGCACAATATACTAGTTGGGGTTGTTTTATTTTATTGGTGGGGTGGGGAACTATAGATTAATGTCTTTCGTGAGACGTGATTTTTTTGTGCTCCTTCTTAAGATAGTGAAGACTGGGCCTACACTAAAAGGGCGCTTATTTAGGCCAGGTACATTTGAAAACATCCCGCAAGAACAAAACGCAATAATTACGTCACTTGTAATACCGATGTACGAAATGCACAATGTTAACATGTTCAGCAAATTTAACTTCTACGTAAAAATCGTTAGAATTTCAATCATATAAAAGTCCAAATACATTTTAAATATTCTAAAAAAAATTTAAGAAAACATTCACAAAACACACAAACTTACTGTTAATTTCGTTATTCCTAAACATGTGCCGATCTTTGGATGATTCATATACTAAAATCACTTCTCGTCTACCGATGCGAAATAATTTATTTGCTGACTTATGTGATTAACAAAACACTTTAACTATTTCTTGAAACCAACAAATTTAAACTTCACAACGAAAATAATTTTTCGCTTGCGCTCCACGATGGTCACAGAAAATGGCGGACCACAGCACACAACAAACAATTCTACAAAGCGGCAGACACGTGTCGATAATTCATAACACTGAGGAGACTTCTAAAAAGGCACCTACGACGAACTACAAAAATACAAAAATAATTAACGGTGATATTCCGACATCAGCACGGAATTCGCGGAAATAACAACGGCTTTTCACCAGGCGGGTGGAGACCATAGACAACAGACTCAACAGAGATTGGTGGAGACCTTTCACATAACCGTGATGTTCGCATGCTCTGCCATAATATTTCTAAACATTTTTTAAGCCCTTGCTCTATAACACTGAAAAATCGTGTAATGTTTCTTATAAATATGTCATGCAACAATGGTTTTATACCTATGTTAATGTTAACGTACCTTATTTTTGGTTAACTTGAACTTTCTTATATTTTATTTATAAATTATAATATTGTAACTATAATTAATATGAATAAAAACAGAGAGAAGATGCGTATGTTGGTTTTACATAGTAGGACATCGTTTTTAAGCAGAATATTGAGTGCGCACAAATGCTGTGTGTTGTCTCTTTGTTGTAACTGGTTAGACCTGGTAAAGCTTTGTTTGCGTGAGTCAGAGGAATAGCCTGCAAGTATAACCTGAGCAGAGCTTCAGGGAAGTTGCAAGTAACTTTGAATGGGCCGTACAGCATCGAATGGCTGTCAATCCTTTCCCTACTAACACAAAAGGGACAATGCACCACACGCAAAATGTACGTTATTCTACTTAGTTGATCAACATATTTTATGTTAATATTTGTCATTTTTCATGCTACATTTTATGTTTTGTTCTCACTGCGCAAATATTGTTTACATAATCATGTTTCTGCAATTTCCATAAAATTTTCATTTGTATTAATTTTATTTATTTTTCTTATTTTAATTTTATCATGCTAGGATTATTTTACCTTACACTATACTGTGGAAATTTTATTATGTGTAAGGATAGGATTTTAGCTAGTTAATAATTTTATTTCATTTTAATGATCTCATATTTGTGTTTCATTTTATTTAATTTTGTTGTCCTTTTGAGATCTGGTTATGCATTTAGCACTTAAAACGTTGAAAGTGGTACGTAGGGACGTTTAGAGTGTTTCTAGCTTCCCATTGGCCCACAGGTTCGAATTCTGACTTACCACTGGCTGGAACACTAGGGCCCATTTAAGCTAACTCCAGCCAAGAGAGCTTACTTAGCTCTCTCGCTTATCAACCATAGTGCAGCATAGACGTTAGTGATAGGACTATCACCTGTACGAGGGTGCAGAGTAGGATTTGATTTAGTTTGCTAGGGTATTTTAGCTTCTCCCTTGTAATTTTAAGTGATTTAAATGTTTCCAACATTAGAGAGAGCTTATTTGCCCCTTTTGCTAGGATTAAAGAGTTAAGAGATGGACACTAGGCTACGGATGCGTACGAGTACGCCCACATTCACATATTTTAGGAATGTTGTGTTCGCATTAATACTTGCTAATTGCCGCTAGGGTTTTTCGTAGTATCTATTCCAGAGGTAACAATGAAGTAAATAAGAATTAAAATAATTTGTTAATAACTACTGGACTTAAACTAACGTGGCTTGGTGGTCGCCTACATCATTTCAGTTTGCTATCCCTGTGTTTCCCCATGCTTATTAATTACGTACCAGTTGTGACTAAATATAGGTCAGGTTTTTCTGAGTTGTCTATGCTTGGTAATACACACCTAGATACATTAAAAATTAAAACTGAATATTTGTACTGCCCAACTTTGTTAGGGGCTGACTAGCATTACAGAATTTGAGGTCACAACAAGTAGTAAATAAAAGTTGTAGTAATGTCTTCTTTAAATTAACATCACACCCAATTTTGAATGACTCCACGCCACTTCTAGATTGTATTGATGATATATTTTCGCAAAAGGAAAGAAATATCACGGCAACAAATAAGTCTCTTTCCATTTCCAGTTGCACGCAATTTCAAAGCAGAGTAGTGAGAGTAAACCCGCATGTCAACTTCAACTACTTCCGCCACATCTTTCACAGGGGAAAGTGGGGGATAATGACCCCGCCGGGAAGCGAACAGGAATGTCCTCTGTGGGAGGTAAGTGCGTTAGTCACGCGTCACCGCGGCCCCTAGTAACATTTTCAACCACATGGGGCCCTACTCCGTAACATTTTACTGTCGTTATATAAAGACAATTACCACTTAACTAAATGTACTAGTACATCCGAAAATCTGTATCCATAGAAGCAAGTAAATTTCTATTGGAAGTAGAATTCGAAAATGTTTTACGAAAGAAATTGCATTTATAGTTGAAAATTCACTATAGCAAAATGTGTGACACAAGACACTTTGTAATAACGAAAAAAAATAATAATTCTACGAGCAAATCGTCGATTTCAGAACACAGGCCGCTGCGTTGCCAAACGTACATCTTTGCACAAAGATATGTGGCTTACAGAATACCGCATAACGACTCTTACGAGTAACAATCGTTATATCCTCTTTATAATAAAGAAAATCACGTAGACTGCAAGCTCAAGTTAGAGAATAAGGTCCATTAAACAACTAGGAGTTACGCTTACATAGGATTGACCTGGACAGTTAATGCGGGAGTGCGACAGTATAGGAAGTGGTTCCTCGAAACTTTTACATCGTGACCGTGCGGTGGAGTCTTCATAGTTCGTTACCGGTGCAAAACCCTACGCACCGCCTGCCCTACTTTCTTTTCCCCTAGTCTTCGACGTTTCTTATTTAAGTACTTCTGGCCATGTTACCTTGTTCAAGTATTGGTTCTCCGATTTGGCACTGGAACGACATGTGTATACCAGCAATACGATATTCCCAATGTACTGATTCTCGCCATCTATATACATATAGAGAGCAACTTCGAAGTCTCAAGAAAACGCCGTCCAAGGTCATTCTGAACTAACACGGCAAGAACTCTCTGTTCTGAGCCGCTATGCACATGTTTCCTATGCTGCTTCATCCACGCACTCCATGTTTAGAAATTATGCTTCATAAATGTCTTCAAACTACTTTCGCGGGAACCCTAGAAGTGATAACCGACCTGCCAGTTGTGTAACTAGGGGAGGGGTTTACGGTATACATTGCCACAACCCTCAATTTTGTAAAGGGCACCAAAATGCGAGTAAATTGGCGTCGAAACTACTCTTGTTCGCTGAAATGTGTTGATATATTGCATACAGTATCTAATGAAGTTCTGTAATGTATTTATCTTCGTTTATGAGTTATAAATTTTTCTCTATTTTTATTCAGCACGTAATTTGGGTTTCGACCGCAGCAAAATGAAATAGATAATAGAAGAAAATATGTTTTAAGAGCGCCTAAATGATTGCCCCTCCCCGTAGTGGAGCGCCAATGGCGTAACCCTCGTAAGATTAAAATATTTCGCCACTGCGACCTGGCTAATATACTCATCAAGGCAGGAACATCAAATATTCAGCACACGAGGGATGAAACACACTCTTTCTTCATATCAGGACCTGCAGGCGGACGTAAATTAAAAAAAAAAAAATGAGGGGCACCTAGTCCTCCCTTCTCTTTTCAAGATTGAAGTTTACATGAAGCATGAACAATCGGATTTTTTTGTCCTTTATTAATGTCCCCATCATATTTCGGATAGCTGATTGAGGAGTGTTTTTCGCATTAAATTCCCTAAAGTATTTCCCTAATATCGCACACACCCCAGAGACCTATTGTATTCCGAAAACATAATCTCTTGCATTAGCACTATAACAAACTCTGCCACATGAAAGTTGGCAGTTGATAAACGCAACATATTAACTAATTTAGATTGCTTTATAAGTTATTTAGTAACAGTCATACAATAGATCATGCATCTAGCTATAACAGTAGAAGCGTATTGAACAAATGAGCATCTACTTAATAAATAAAAAAAAAAAACCTATAAGTTGCTTATCTGAAACGGTGCAGAATAATGTTAAAGAAAACTGGCTTTGCTACCATTTGGGTCAGAATCCTGCTACGATAATGATTGTGTTAATTCTTCTGCCCGAGCTGATATGGCAGATTCCGATAAGACATTTAATTGCTCCGCGTAGCCTGCAACACCAGCTGCTGATGGTGCAAACGGCTGATGCAGAGGTGCCTCATCGAACCTGACCAACTTTCATCTTTGAAGGTCAGACATCAGACTTCACCGTTTTCATCTAGCTTAAACAACCGCGCATGCCAACGAGTTGCTTTGTTTATGCTCAGGTGCGCGAAAACCTACGTGATTTTAAGAGTTACGAAACAATCTAACAACTGGCTGTACTTCTGCTGTGAACGTAAGTGATGAAACTGTTTCATGAATGATACGTACAGTTAACGAAAATTTAAAATATAACCTAACCGTGAATAAACACGAAATACCCAGAACGCGTGCTGGGTAAAACCAGTCATACTCCTATCGCGTGGGTAATTTGTGGTGGCCACAAAGCGAAAAGTAATACCGTTTCAGCTATTGGGCAAAGTGCAATTGCCACCACGCGTAGTGGGCATTTTCAAATGCCCAGTGGCTAACTACGCAGAATGCAATGTGGAAATTTATCCTTACCCACGTTGCGTTACGGGTAAAAATTTCGGGCTATGTGTAAATTAGGAGATTGCGAAGTATCATATTATTGTAAATTCGCCATTACTTAAACTTTTCGAAGCCCTGCTGAAGTTCTACTTCCACGACATTCCTCCGCATTGTGCAAACAAAGCTTAACCGAATCTATAAAATTACACCAAAGGGGCAACGTACCGAATTCGTACGCACTCACTTTAATAATATCTTGCGCGAGAACTATTTCTTACTAGGCATTGCCAACACACCTATTTTATCACTATTTTTATTCATATAAATTATAAATGAAATACGTATTGTAGTTTATGCATAAAATAATAACAAAAGTTCAATTTAACCCAAAATAATGTATTTTATTGTTAACGCAGTACAAAACGCTTGTGATGCTCAAAACATTTAGGAAACTAAAACCTTCATAATAGGATGATTTTTCAAAGGTTCGATTTAAAAAGTGTGAAGAAACCACAAAGACTATAGACACGTACATACACTACATCTTATGAGTGGCATCCCCTTTTTTTTGCAAACGGTTATATGAGGGGCCGCCTGCAGGCGGTTGACTAATTAGGAGCGCAGAGTAGCAGATGAACTCTGGCAAGATCAGTTGGGGGGGGGGGGGTACCGCTCAGCGCCCCGAGGCCGTGCAAGGCGCTGGCCTTCGCAGCAGCCACTTGTCGAGCCACAAGCCAGTCCCTAGCCGCGTCTGTCTTCGTGAGGTCAGGTTCACCAGTGCTCCTTCACGTCCCACTCTTCCCCTCAGCAAGCAACATCGACTTCGCGATCATGTCCAGTAACACGTGACCACGCCTAGAGTGCGTCTCTCTCCGACTGCAGTGGCCAGCTGATCAAACTATTTTATAGGCTATTCGCGGTAAAAAATACAACACTTTTGTAAGGCTGTTGCCGGGTTGAGTATTTGGAATACGGAAATACATGTTAATAAAAACAGGTTTTTGAAGCCAATTTTGGAGACAAACTTAAAACAAAAACCCATGTGTGAGAAATGATACCTGTATAGAGGCGAATATAACCATTTTCTTAAGTATTTCTTAATTAATAGTTTTTTTTTATATTTCAAGGAAATAGGCATACATTAATATTACAAAAGACTTCGATAGCAAAGAAGCAAGCATCTTTCTGCTCAAAAAAAAGTTCCCGAGGCAGTAATCACTAAAATATAATTTCTTGTAGCATCAGGTGTTAACTTTTGAGAGTGGTGAGATGTGTACACTGTGTATTAGTCACGCGGCCGTGTTTGTATTAAAATGTGGAGAAAAGATAGATATTGGCTGAAAGGAAAAATTTTGCAGCCTTATAAAGTGTGCTGCTCACTTTACAATGGATAGCTTATATATTTATACATTAATATACAATGTGGCAATTGTTATGTATTTTTGTATGCAGCTGTTCTTTCAATGAAGCGAAATTTCACTGTTGATAATCTGCAGCCACCTGGCAACTGTGTGCGCTCCAACTGCAATCTAAGAGAGAGGCTCACTGCAAGGCGATCAATCAACCCCACCCCCTCACTGATTAAAACTGATATATTCAGTTATTCAGCAATTTCCCTCAATGGGCGATACTTTACCATAAAATGGCTTAAAATGCATCATTTCGAGGTTAAGTTGACCTCCTCCCTCCCCCCCCCCCCTAATTTTTATAACGTATCGCCGCCACTACCTAGTTACGCCACTGTTTTCTTCGTTCCATCTAGTTTATAAAATTTACGTAGGATTATACTACACAAATTGCAAGTCCATTGTTTACACCCTGCTAATACAATAATACACACTATAAAATCCATGCAGAATTACAGTTTCTTAATTTAACAACTTTTTTCTCAATAAACTGCACAGTACCTGCATACAGTTGCCATTACAGTGAATAATCCGTATTACGTTAACCACCATAATATGCCCTGCATTTTACTTCACGAGACTTATTTGAGGGTTTTATATTAGCCACATGCGTGTATACACTAAATTAATAAATTACTACTACAAACAGCCTGCCCAACTAACGTTGGATAACAAATCGCAAAGATTTGTGTATTTCAAGGAAAACATATCGGCTGAACCTTCTGGACTATTCACAACACACGACACCAACTATTTTCACCATGATCAAACGAAATCTTGTTATGGGGAGACGTGAAAAGATGAGGCACGATCGAGTCGAGTTCAAGAGAACACTCGTCAGTGTCGTTAACACGAACTATCTGCACAATTTGGTGTCCGATTAGTTTAAAATTCCAGATTTGAAATTTAAGTTTTCATACAAAAGCGTCTACTTATTTATTCTTCAGCCGTACACGGCCCTAACTTGCCGTTCGCGAAGCAGCAGCAACACACGTCGGCATAAATAGGTTTACGCACAAGGCAGCAAGCATTATCCAGCAGGCCCAAAATTCAACTGACAATAGCGACAACAGTAGTTTGTTTATTCGCAATTTTACTTTCCGCAGTTGTATTATCGAAGAAGGTAAGTATAAATTAATATAATAAAATAAAATTCTAAAACATATTTCACGCTTTTCTAAAATATTTCCACTGCAGCATGCAGTAGCAACTCAGTTACGTTGGACTAGGTTTAGGTATTAAGCGTCCGTGTCGAACCGTCGATGTTCGGGGTTTTTGTCACCTAACTTTTAATATTTACATACAACTGATTTATAGTAGCGAGTTTTCCTAGAGTCGCACTTTTATTTCTGTACGTAACGTAAACTGGAATGAGAAACTTGTCGGGATCCATTTCGCTACCACAGAGCACTTTCGAATACAGAGGTGAAACAGCTACTTATTCCGCGAAATCCAGCCGCACACGCCCGTCACAAACCAGCAACACATCGGAATGCCGTACGCCAATCAGCACTTATAGACAATTCACGGTAACGTGAAAACTTTTGAAAGCCCTCTCGTTTGAAATAATTGTCAGTAAATGTGTTTTTATTTTAACCTTAGACGTTAACTTCCGAGTGGTGTGGAATATACACGCACTGTTTATTACTCACATGGCGATGTATATTTAGAAATGTGGTTAAAGGACAAAAGATGGCTGAAAGAAAAAAGTAACTAGTAGGGTCTCAAAAGCGCTCACTTTACCGCGAACAGCCTATAACAAGGGAATATTATTTCGCAACACAGATCCTCGCGCAGCCGATCAGAGATTGGGTACGCCCACATCAGAGGGGGCGCCCAGGTGTAGTTACGTAGCGTGTGTCGCTGCGGCGGTGTTGTGAACAGCCTGGTCGGCCGTGAACCCTAGAGCTAGCAGGCGGGCACCTGTGCAGCGACGGGCGGGTGGCGGCTCTGCCTCCGCGACGCCATCAGCAGCAGCCTGGAGCCCAGCTTGTGGTTCTTGGCGCCGTCCTTGGCCAGCACCATGCTGGCCGCACACTCGCACTCGCGCACACGCACTAGCAGAAGCACGCACACGCCCTCCGTGCCGGGGATCGATACCCACCGCCCCGACACCGCCGCCAGCGCGCAACGCCGACACAATGAGCCGGCTTCCCCGTGTCTCGCTCGCTCCCCTTCTTCCTGCCTTCCCCCTCTACAGTGACTCTTCTTCCTCCCTTCCCCCCTCCCAAAACATCCACAAACTCCATAATCCACGACAAGCTTCAGCCGCTCTTCCACTTCGTCACCTACATTGTAAACTGGTTCCCCCCCGGCCCTTCCATCATAATCTCATTTACCCGCGTGGCTTTCTACTCACGCCCCACTTCGCACACTTATCTACAACTGCCGCTGAAACTTCGGCGCACAGGCACTTCCGCACAGCACACCTAACTTCCGACTCGCCTCTGCTGCTATGCCTGGTCGGCATTCCGATGGTCGCAAGTTCAGTTCTAACCCCACCCCTTTAGGTGAGTGAAGAGAACGGCGTGGATTGTATTTGAGGTTAGAACACTGATTAGTAAACAAGTGCTTTGATATGTATGCATGTATGTATGATTCCTCTGATCAATTTGAATGCAGTTTGATTAAATTCAAATTGGTAAAGGTATTGTATTCATATAAGATATAAACCAACACGTTCATCACTGTTGACCATGTGACAGTTGTGTTCCTTTGGGATAGATCAATGTTGGGTACATGCGCGGTAGACGAATAAGCGGTCGATCCTTAGTCTACGATTCGAAATCGACACAAATATTTACACCGGAAAGCAAATGTATGCAAGTTTATCATGAACGCAGTAGGATATATAGAACACTGATTCGCATAACTCCGCTACTCATTAAAATTTCAGTTACTGTGCGCATTATTAAGCTGTTCGGCCAACACAACATAGGTATCGTTGATTTTTCTTACTTTCGATATGCAACGAAACACATGTTTTCGCCTTTCAATAAATGAAGCTCATGGAAAGAGTGACTAAAGGAGACTACCAAACGATCAAGGCGGGTTACTATGTTCTAATAAAACAGAAGTCATGCCCTCGTTTGACTACAGATCTCTGCCGCAAGATAAAAACCCAAACCAGAGGGTCCAATCTTCGGCGGAATTTAACGAGTCAGAAATCCTCCTATTCCACATATGCTGGGCTGAATTCGCGTACCAGCTCCCGCTTCACGTCCGTGAAATTTTATACATAACTTCGTTCTTATTTGGGTTCTCCACGAGAAGTAGTCCCTTTTGGGAGTATGCGACATGTATGAATATAACGATTAAAGCGTGAGTAATGAAGTATGTAACTTCAAACATCAGCATGTAAAACCAAGTTTTGTTTTCACATCTAACATCCTACATCTAGCACTTAGGCCTACGATAGCCAACGAGGTGATTGAAAATCCTGCCCAACACTAAAAGAATTATATTCATAGCGAATTGCTGAAACCTCACGGCATGGACTGGAAACCCAAACGCACGAACAGAAACGGGAAGAGGAACTAAGGCGGTTTCAATTTATTTTTCCAGTCTCTCGGTAACTCCACCCCCCCCCCCCCCCGGCCCAAAAAAAAACGCTCTCGACCCAAGTCAAGCCCCTGGAACTAACTCGGTGACTGCGCAGTCCCTCTTTTCATCTGCATGCCAACACTTCCCACGCAACTCTTGAAACGAATCGCAGGCTCTTAAAAAAAAAATCGCTTCAGAAACATGCAAGATTGTTATTTGCAGATGGACGCTACCTTGATTAATTTGAGTCTTGTAAACCGGGTTTACTTTGTATTACACCAAATATTTGTTTTGGTGACATTTGGCAAAGAAGCAGAGGAGAGCCGTGGTATTTTTTATGTTATTTGCCCAGGTAATGTTCGCTACTCTTTCGCCAAATGGCGCCCAACTAAACTGAGTGGTACAAAGTTACCACTAGTGCACAGGACTATGTGCATGCTGCACAACTGCTCGACAAACTACACTAAAATATGCGCCCGCAACGGTTACTTAGGTACCAGATTATCGACAAATCGCGCATATCTGCATCAAGAGATTTAAAAACAAGACAGCATAACATTACACCTCTTTATTGTCAGAAAGAACATCTCATTCCCTGCGACGCTGAGACAGTAGCATGCGCTGATATCTTTGGCAACTCGGACCTTCCACACCACACTATATCCTGTGTACAACAAATTACGCCCACGCTCAAGAATTTTGGCAGCCAAGCGGGCTGCGCAGGCCAATGAGATAAATCTCACTTTAAATTCCATAATATATGTTATTTTGATGATAAACCGTACTTTCTGCTGATAACTATTCCCGCCTGCTTTAAAATTTGCGTTTTAAAAACTCTTATTTTGTTTACATGTATATTTGAAGTAAACACGGGGCAAAACCCACCGTGATGATGCATATAGAAGATTCTGCGAAAACATATTTGACCACTTTCGCCCCCGTAAGAACCGAATTTCAAATAATAATGAAAAAAGTTTTTAAGGATTTTGGTGTGTATTATTTTGACGTGGATAGGAAAGGATAAAGGCGGGAGAGGGAGCACTCCGATCACTCATCGTGTTTAAGGTATTTTGAAGATCCCGTAAAAAAAAAAAACATATTTTGTCAGTACAACGAAATAGACAGAGCTGAGACTGGGATGGACGATGTGGTGCCACGTTGCTGAAAAGACCTGCTCTGTCATTCCTCACCAATGTCGACCATCTTGGATTTCCCTTTGGAATTTCCTTCTTTCCCTCCTCTATCATTCCCCTCGGCTCTTCATGCTCTTGCATTCCGATTATTTTTCTCACATACTGTCATTCCAGCGTTATTTTTCCTCATGCTCTGGCATTCTTCCTGCTGCTCTCTCGTCCATTCTATCCCTTCGGCGATTTTCTCATATTCCTCCCGGTCACCATTAGTTTTCTCTTATCTCTTTTTTCTCACGCTATGGCATTCCTTCCCGTCTCTCTTGTCCATTCTATACCTTGGGAGGTTTTCTCATACTCCTTCTGGTCTACTTTATTTCCTCTTTTGTTTGCCTTCACTCTCTCTCTCTCTCGCCATTCGCATCCTCCATCTTAGATGTTCCCTAATCACCGTCGTCTACTGTAGACGGCCATCTTAAATTCCTGCCACCAATCGTATGCTGTAGGGCACCATCTTTGATTCCCGCATCCGCCACCAGAGTATGCAAAGCCGTATTTCTCTCCCGCAACTGCCACCAGTCAGCTGCTGTAGGCGGCCATCTTTGATTCCCATGCCTGCCACCATTATAGTATTTTAAGTTTTACAGTTCGGAGGTAAGAGCGCTGATATCGGCAAGCCCATTTTGTGCAAGTGTGAGCTAGCAGGGACGGGCTAGCATCGCGGAGACGAGTTCAAACTGTGGCCGCCAGGAGTGTTGAGAATTTTTTTAGTTGTTTGTGAACTCAAAAAATGCAGAAGGCATGCGGTTTCGATCTGACCACCCTTCGGTCGCCACTTCAGCGTCTAGACCACACGACCAACATTGCATGAGAAGTGTTAGGAGATGAAATAACGTACATATACGTATCGCCCTACGCACTTGTGGGTTCACATGCTCACATGGCTGATGACTGCGGAGCAATTGCATGGTTATGTGAAGAAATATAGTAAATACACAAATCGGCGTACACTCCCTCCAAACAATAAACTCAGCATCGCATATATATATATATATATATATATATATATATATATATATATATATATATATATATATATATATATACACACACACAAATGTGAGCAGCTAGCGTATCTATATAAAAGTTATATGAATCAATATAGTCCATTTCCGACTGGAAGCGACTTATGAAAATCAACCTTTGAAAAAACACTACGCATAACATGTCAACCTGTTTTTTCAATAACCTGCGTTCCACCAATACTGTTGGCGTCAAACGATGTGAGGGCTGGACCTCCTAGTCCTAGTTCACCCTCCGCTCCCCTCGGCCGGCCAAAGGTTTGGCCTGTCGCGTCCCTCCCTTCGACCGCAAAGTGCACTGTTGAACGACGTACTACGCATCCTGCAACCATTCCACTGACCACTTCAAACAGGAGAGTTTGAAAAGTACACCAATGTGTCTATCGCTGACATTTTTGTTTTGTAGCATAGTTTGTTGCGCACCAGCGTACGGTACTAGATGTTCTGGGTTTCAGTCCCGCGCAAAGTGTGGATGTATTAATTTTTTTAGCTACATGTCTTTAAAAATTGTATTGGCATGAATAAGAATTTATTACAAAGGTGAGTGAGGGTAACATTAATATCATGTTCAGTACTAGAAATAAATAAGTCATATTTTTAATCAGTTTGGAAAAATATTGTATTTAGTATCAAGTGCTACCAAACAAAAGCAATTTAACATAAATAAAGTAGTTTCACTGTAATAGCATGATTTTATTTAAACTACGTATTAAGATTCATCACCAGTAAGCGAGACAATTGTGCAAAAATATGGTTTTCAGGAGTTGATGATACAATCTATAGACATATCGTTACGAAGTTTATTAACTTATTTGTTCGCCAGAGTTAGTGAACTATTCCCGAAATGTGAAATTAAAAATAGTCTACATGTAATTAAAATCTTTAAGTTTCCAAAACCTAACTGAGTTAAAGTTTCAAGCAATTTTACTGTATGTGATTTCTTCTTCTTTTCCCGTTACGGTCTTCTAGAAACTACGAGCCAGTTTCAATGCTTCGTCCTTTGTTGTTCCTTCTTCCTCCAGCACTCCATTTTCTCACTATGTATCTTTTTCTTCTCCTCGGACCATTTTGAGCCTGTTTTCTTTTCCTTCCTGCCTTGGAATCCTTCCATTTTTAACTTTTTTCTTAAAAATTTCTCTCTTTGTTGCTTCTTCTTCTCTTATAATGTTTCTTTCCAAATCTTTCTTAGCTTCCTGAATCGAGGTTCTTGTTCCAAAGATATTTGAAGATCCATTTCGTTAACCTATTCCCATCTATTCTATAAAAATGTCTAAAATAGCAATTGTATGTGATTTGTTTATTTTGTTTTTAATTTTTTACTGGTGCAGTTAAATAAATGTTTGCCTTTTCTACCACTGAAGTACAGCAAATATGCATACATTTCAATACACAAATACAAAAACCGCTGTAATTCTATCTTAAATATATGTACAAGCTAATTGGTAATGTGAACTAACTAACTATAAAGTATTATGACACACAATGATTAATTGATTGATATTTTTGGACGAGTCTTTGCATAAGAGATCTTCAGAGCCAATGTGATGTGGGAGAATTGAGATGGACATTGGGCAGCGCCTGAACGCGATGTTGAGGGAAACGGGAGACCCCCGAGATAACCTACCAACCACAATTACCACATGCAAAAATCCCAGTTTACATAGCCAGGAACCGAACCCAGATAGCAGTGGTGGCAGGCAAACGCTCTGGCACTGCCTCAACCGTGGCCCTCAACATGCTGTGATAACATTTGTGAACTAACATTTTTTTTTCCAGAAGTCAAAATAATGGAATAACATGAATAGTTAACAACACTAATTCACAAGTGTTATATGAGAAATCTTAAAAATTACTCACCATAGAATGAATAAAGGATGATGAATAAAAATAAAGAAATCATTACGCTCCAAAACACAAAATTTAAAAATTACAGTGACAATCATTTAACAACCTCCAAAGTAATTAGCAATTGATCACAGTTTGATAGTATATGTTTAGGATATGATAATAATACTTAACAATAAACGACCCAAGATTATAATGTGACAAATAAGCATAACTAACGAAAAATACTGAGCCACAAGTATTCAGTTGTAACCAATTATTACTGAACAAGGTGTGACCATATAATGTTACGGTACACAGTTACTATGAGAATAATCAGTGATACCAAAACTATGGCTCGGGGCACAAAAAGTCAAAATAAGGGAAAATATACTGAAATGTTCAGCATAAATTTACTTACTTACAAGTATTAAGAATTAGAACTATTAATTGGTCAAATGAAACCATGTAACATTCATGATTCCAGTTGCTTGGGGAAAAAAATTTATGTAATAGTGTAAGTAAAAATAAAGTAAAAATAATGTATGTAATAATATAAGTACAAATAAAAGTGGATAGCAATTTTACAAACTGATAACCCATACTAAGGATATGTCTCAACATAGCATTGTTAACAATGTTTATTAACTGTTGTCGAGGAAGTTTAAGGAAAAGTAAAACTATTCCTAGCTCACTAATTAAAAAGTGCTTAAGCAAAACAAATTTATGACACTGTAGAGTACATGTATCAGTAAGATATAATTGATCTAATTTCAATATTTACCATGGCTGAGGTAAGCAAGAGATGTCCTATCACATTAACTAATAATTTCTTGATCACTACAGCTGTCATGGTGTGAAATTTTTTCGCTTTCATCATCTGTGTCATCACCGTCACTGTCCAGTTTGATTAAGAACTCATCTGCTGCTAACTCAATGAGGCAGTCGTTCTTCCAGTACTATTCTTCAATTCCTTCGACGTGTCTGCAATATCCCACCCAGTCTTCCTTTGTTACTGCTTCTACGGCTTCTGTTGTTAGCATCTGTAAAACTTGCAGATATATCTCCAGTCACGTTATGAGCTCTGATATGACATATAATCTTAGCCGAGGATAGTTCTATGGCATTGAAATCGCACATATAAGTGGGCAATCTAGGTACAGTATGGCCATGTTGCTGGAATACCCTGTCAACGGCGCATATTTTCTCTCTTGGTCAATGTTTTCAAGCAATTCAATGATAGTAGCTTTTCTCACTGTTTCGTCGCAAGAGACCCCTTTTCCTTGTAGCCACGCTTCTGTGCCAAATTTACAATTTAAACAAAATCTTTAGAATGGTTTGTTTGACTGAAAATAATACTTGCATATTACTGAAAAGTCACGGATGACTTATTGATGCAATATTTCAAAAGCATACCAGTTCAGACAAGAAAATAAACCTTGCCTTTGAAGCTGTTGCGTGAGGTATTTATCTTCATCTGTCAAAGTGACTAAAAATTAACACAGATTCATCACATTGCACATGTAATAAAGGCTCCAAATGGCTGGCGCATGAAGTGTATTACAAGGGTTTAGTACAAAATACACGATTCCAAAACAGTTGGATATTTTGTTAATGGCGTCCAAACACCATATTTTTATTCAAACTCTAAGAATTATTTTTTGATGTAAGAATGGCTAAAACGGGTGCTTTCAGAAATAGTTTCAGCCACAGAATTTTTATACAAAATTTTAAAAGTTATCTCGAGAAGCATACTATACTTCATTCTTATTAGTGTGTCTTTAAAATAAATAGGTTCATTGCTGAAAGTCATGTGTGGGCGAGTTGTCTGCAATAGACAGCATGAAATTTGAGCGCCTTGTGGGTGCAGGTGACGCAGCTATTGAGGAGTAAGCAAGAATTCGCCGTAGAGTCCGCCCGTTTCGAGGAACCCTTAATAGGAGATACGGTGAACAGTGTAAGCATCGTGTTCTTGCCTTCGCTTTCCTGGAGTTGTTTGCGAATTCTCTCAATAGACGCCTTAATTACTCCCGTGTACTTTGCAGCTCTCTCTGTAACTTTGTTTTTAGGAACCAACAAATATTTATTCTTTGCCTCTTCATCACAAGCTTCTACAACACCCCTGATGACTACTCTTTCCTTGGTGTGTACAACTTGTTTACACATCTTGGGCCACGTGCTACTCGCCATTGTTCATAGTCCGTCACTACCGTGAGGAACGAGGGGTAATGTGTTTTGTACGGCAGGTAGCATGGCGCGGAGGCGTGGCCATGGCTACTTTCTTCCTTAACGCCTAACCCTTCTCGCTTGAGCCTTCCTCACCCCTGCGCAATGAGCCATCACGAGTCTTGGCGACAACAGTATATAACACTGTGGTTAACTTTAGAGTACTGTATTATTAATATCTTCTATAACTTGTAATAATTATTTATTTTTAAATATGAATTACCAACAGCGAAAGCAGCGACATGTCAGTAATAACCGGTGAGAATTAGTTCAAAGTTAAAATATTATTTTAACCTAGTTTTTTAGTGTACTATTTGTAAATTAAACCGTGCCTATTGAAATATTGAGGTAGCCCCGATGGCAACATCTCGTTTTTACAGTTTAAAATAACAGCAGAAAATATTGTCAGTAGGCCTTAATGGTATGCTGTTGTTTTATCGAGCGAGAAAGCAACTGAAAACAACTTCTGCTGGGCGAGGCTTGTCGCTCTCTTTCTTTATCTCTTTCACACTCGGGAAGTTTCACTTCACTGGTACGTGGGTAAATTTGTACATGTTTTGAATTGTAGCATATTTCATACTTATTACAGCAAAATGATTTTTGAATTTGTAATTTACAACTGAAAAGAGATTTTAATGTTTGAATACGTATATATGATGGCGCGGCAGACGTGGCGAACCATGATATGGCGTGTTGCTGTTTTAACAAACGAAGAGTAAATTATACTTATTTTGAAAAAAATAATTCAAATTACCACATCACGTTTGTAGACGTGTTTTTTAAACCTACCTAAGCAAGTTACGATGTTGTGATGAATCTGCGTTTCCTCGGCAGTAATAAATATACTGTTACTTTGTGTTTTGTAAACCGCTGCGTATGAAATAGCGTGGCGTGGATGTGTGGTGATCGTTACGCTGAATCTGTGTATGTGCACGATTTCAAATATTTAATGTGAACTATTTATACGTTTTACCTGTGAACTGCTTTTATGACGAAGTTAATTATTTACATCCATGCCCGTTTATTTATCACAACATCGTACCTTTGCCCTAAGGGGTTTGAAACAGTCGTGTAACGTAATTTGCCACAATCCCAGAAGAAAAATACTAAGTCCAGCCCAATAAATTTCAATAAACCTAGTAAACAGTAAGTAGCAATACATAGAAATATGAGCGGAATAAAGTTACCGTAGGCTTATTTGTGTGCATGTTCACCGCTATATTTTAAGTTTGTATGACAAAAATGAGCAACTCGAGTTGCGTGCCTGACTTCAATAGTCATTCCAACTGAGGTCGTCCTTTTAAAGAATTAACCCAACACTTATCAATAACAAAAGGATAATTAGTACAGCCCTTTACCTCGCAGTTGTAACAGTGTTAAACACAGTCGTGGCAAAATATTAACATGCATTAGATGTATTGTGCTATGTCGTGGAAAACAAATATGTTAATGTAAAATAACCGTAAGAACTGTCGGCAATTCAGGCACTTTGTAAAACGTCACAAAGATGACCTAAATAATGTTAGAGGACTAAACTGTGAATATTTTTACGGAATGGTTTTTGGAAAATGACCGAATTCTTTGAAAAGCTGTAATAGTAAACAACACATTTGACAGGTATAAAAGTAGAAGTCATATTTCAACGATTATGTTTACGTGTAACAAAAGTATACAAACGCATGTACACACACAGATGGTACATGGTAGTCACATGGCAATGTTTGTTTACATTTGGTGGAATGGGTCTGCAAGTAGATTTTTTGCAGGGCTCCGAGAACGTTGCTTCCAATGGGGAATGGACTATACACATCCATTAGCACACACGTCTGTCTTTGCAACTTATCCAGGCATTCGAAAATGTGCACGCACTTCAACTTGTTGGCGCGCAGTATGGGCCGTAGCCGACACTTGTGTGTGGGGAAACATATCTTCCCTACTGTTCTGTAACAACTAGCAGTAGGGTAAAAAACACTAATTACATGTGCATGGCTTCATCAGCAGCAGCGTGGTCACTCTCTCACCTATTAAATACTGTCCACATCATGCTCTGTCATTCCATGCCAGCACCATCCATATTGTCTAAAGAATGGTCAAGTTCATTGCCCCATCGTGCAATTACCATAATTCATTCAGTTGACTGTCATTTTCAAACTGTCGAGCACGCTAACTTCTGTAATTCGGATCCACGTAAGGCGTGCCAGGACCTAATATACATTGCACCTTACAAGCATCAAGTATGCCTTAAACCCACTTATAAACACAGTTAGCTGTAACTTCCTAACTGTTTAAAATACAGCCACCAAATTCGTAACATAGGTATCACCCCCAACAACGAAAAGGGCCACAGAGACAAGTATGCACTAAGTCCACTTATAAGCATAGTTGGATGTAATTTGCAAACTGATTAAGATACATTCTACAAAATCATAACATAATCACCCCCGATGAATAACAGGCCAGTGGGGTCAAGTATGACTTAAGCCCTCTTATAAGAAGTTGGCTTTTATTTCCAAACCATTTAAGATGTCACCAAATTCATAACATAGTCATCGCCCCCAATAATAAAGTGGGCCACAGGGTCAAGCATGCCCTAAGCCCACTTGCCCAACATTTCCCACCCAAGGAAGCTATAGACACCAAATTTATAATATAAATATCACATCTGATGAACAGGTGTGCTAGGGTCAAGAAAACTTCAAGGCATCTAATAAGCATAGTCCATCTATTGTCGACTATATGATATCCCACCATCTGCGACTTGTGAATCAAGAAATCTAGGTTGTAGGAAAAGGACCACCCAATGAAAACAAGGATGGGAAAGATGGAAGAAGTTAAAGGAAGGGGAGGTGAGCAATATTTCAGTGACTAACTACAGGAAAATCTCAATCCTATACTCAGATATTCTAACTGGACTAACAAAGTAACAATATTTTCCGGGTAACTCTTAACTTGAAAATGGTTATACGGATATGCTGTGTAACTTTCCCAAACAATCGTTCTGAAAAAAATTAACATTCGTGAAATTTTCTTCCGACAAGAATCAAAATAATTTCACCTGTCAATTTACTACTTCCAAACACACACACAGACGCTTTAAACTTACGACTTCCTTTTATTGATCCAATAACTCTCTTGTAAAAATAAACTATAATCCGCTAATAACAACTGCCTATGAACTACTCCAGTTGCTGTGAACTATGTAGATACCCACACCACTTCGAAAATTACCATAAGTTCACTTCTTATTTACAAATAACCACTGAAAGTTTATGTGTAATTTTCCTGGGCACAAGCTAGCTGTACCAAGCGGCACTTCTAGCCCATATCTTTCATTGTGATACAATAACGATCGTAAAAAAACTATATATTCTGGGTGTCATGTTATATCGTTGAAGACACCACCTGGCAAGGAGCTATTTTGCTATGTTTTAGCAATGACCCACTGGCCCACAACGTGGTTGCTTATATTTTCTCAGCTGATCTCAGAAAACTACCAGCTGAGTCCAGCAATAGAAAATAATACAGGATTCTAACATATTTTCCGTCGGCACAATGGGAGAACGAATGCACTCCCTTCCTACACAATCAGAAAGTCTATATCCGCTCCCGATGCGATGATAACTTCAGTGAGTTTCTGATCTGGGGCTTTGGAATATGACATCCAAAAAATTGGTTTCCTAATTAATGTGAATTATATAGGAAGGACACAATCCTTTGCCAAGACATGACATTTTACTTCTTCCCTGGTTTTCATATCCAAAGCAAAGATGCTGCATAACCCATATCCAAAGGATATATGTTGCACCATATGCCAAGGACATTACTTTACTTTCACCACCATAATTCTTATTATTTCACTTGTATCCCCAACATAGTGCTAACGTGTAATCCAATGTAAAGGGTTCAGAATGTTACGAAATATGCAGCAAAAATGTATGCATTATGCAAGGTCAGTGAAGCATTACATTATTTTGTAGATGCTGCAGACGTATATTGAAAATTCCAACTTTGAATTTAAGCATGCTTAGTTTCTGTTAAATATGAACTACTTTAAAGCTAATGTTTAGTTTCTGTTAAATATGAGCTACTTTAAGGCTAAGGTAATTTTTTCTGCCAGTGTACGGAGAACCAAACTGCACAAGTAAAGCTACATACTGTTCCAACGTTCAGGCAGGATCAACACACATGAAAGGACGTTGATACTAATAACAGCCAGATGCACTACCCACGGAATAGGATATCTTTGCAGCCAGCTTGCATAATGGACTATTTAAGAGCACTGCCTACCGGCTGGCAGCTGCAAAATGTAAATAGAAAATCCCATGTTGGAAATTTTGTCTCAGAAAGTTAATTTTAAAGATAGGTGTTTCAAAAAAATGTATTCTTCACAAAATTTTTTGCTCCAGCAGAGATGTTTCTATAACATGTATAACCTGTTTGCAAAGAATCTTTAAAATTGGTGTTTTACAAAATGTACAAACTGCCTATCTATATTGAAAATATACACTCCTAGGGATCTTCTCCTAAAAAATTTGTGAAATCATTTTGTTTGAAATGCCTATCTTTAAAATTAATGCACTGAGGCGACATTTTCTTAACATATGATTTCCTATTTAAATTTCACAGCTACCAGCCGGTAGGCTGTGAAAGGCAGTGCAAAAATCACAAAAGTATTGGCCACACACAATATTCACTGTCTGAAAAACTCCTCCCCCCCCCCCCAGGACTTATAATTGAGTTGGGAACCCTAAGGTTGAGAGGGTAGCGACTATTTACAAAAACTACTTTGCCATCATGAACACATTATCTTCATTCTATCGACTTATACTAACTTTCCCTGAACATAAGATCCTGCTGGTTTACTTTCTTAGGTAACAAAGGTCCACTGAGATAATGATTGTGTGTGTGCATGTAGGTGTGCATGAATTTGTGTATAGGCGTGCATGTTTTAAGAGGGTGGGGGAACAGTAAATTTGCAGTGTTGTTAATGTTAAGTATAATTTTTCTAAAACTAGGCACTACCCACTTTTTGCAGTAACATCCACATATTGGAAAGAAAGATTAAAATCAATTCAATACCAACGTGACGAAGGTTTTTCCTTAACTTGATTTTTAGATTTCATAATACACTAGCTACCGGTAGCTATAGACCCATATCTCTGGTTCCTGTGATTGGAAAAGTTTTTGAAACTGTTATAAAACCCAGTTTTAAAACTTTTAGCTTTATCTCAGAATGCCACTATGGATTCCGAACTGGTAGATTTACAACAGATGCTGAAACATTTCTGGTCGCTAATGTTATGAATTCTTTTGAAAGAAACAGTTTTGTCCAAGCAAATATGCGTGACTTAAGCTAGGTTTTTGATTGTGTACCTAATAACATTTTATTAGATAAACCTTAATATCATGACATATGTAAAATAGAATTATACTATTTAAGTCTTATTTAATAGGGCATAGACAGTTGGTGGATATTGCTGGTAAAAAGTTTACAGAGAGAGTTGCTAATTTTGGGGCTGAGCTGTAAACAATTTTACCTATTTTGAACCTAATGAAACACCAAATATAGTTCTGACACATCCCTTAGAAAAATGCTATGTAATTATGTAGCAAGGGAATTTTACGTGATGCAACTCACACATAAAAAACTCGTATTTTTTTGGTGGCTATTCTTTTGGCATCCAGTTACCAATAAGTTATTTTACGTAAGAAATTATTTGCTTAAATCACGCTCAGGAGAGTCGCCAATGGAGTGGAGATATTTGGGCAACTATTAACATTGTCTCCGGAGCCGATGAGGGTGAAGTGAGGTAAGCATAGAGCAGCGCAGAATGCAAGGGTGTGCGAAACTGGAGATCCCCGAGAAATCCTGTCGACCAGTAGCATTGTCCGGCACTATTTCCAAGTGCAAAAACCAAGGAGTAACCCCATTAAGAATCAAACCCAGTTTGCCTAGGTGGGAGGCAAGTAGTCTGCTCACTACACCACCACTGCCCCATTCACCAAATGAAATAACTGCATGCATTTTGAGGCCTGAAACACACAAAATTGCTTCTGGCAGGCAGAACCCTTCATGGTTTTAACTTATATTCAATAGCTTTTAACAGTAGTGTAAGGTTTTATTCTATTTTTTTTTTAAGTTTAAATATCATGTCAAAAGGGTCCTTTAGAGATGGAAAAGGGGAAGGATCAACTATGGCCTTTACTAAAGAATCCTCTATCACGCACTGGCAGACACAGAGACTAACTTCTTTTAAAATGTTAAACCAACTTATTATCAGTATTTTTAACTTAACTAGATGATTTTACATTCAAGTAACAAGTAATTTAAACAAGTCAGTATCTATGCGGAAATGTGATTTATTTCCAAGTTAAATTAGAAGTTACTTTTCAAACACATTGTAAATTTAATGTTGTTCTGAAAAGGAAATGAAAAATCAGAATGTATTCAAATGCACATCTTCATAGTACTTTATCTATGACAAAGTTCTGTCTATCTTTTAGCATGTCAGTAGAAGTTATTTTCGGTCATATTTCATTTGCAGAAACCTACCTATAGTCATATTTCAGACTGTGCCAATGCTTGTTGAATCAATAAGAAAAAATTCAGCCACAAAAAAA
This sequence comes from Dryococelus australis, assembly GCA_029891345.1. Lineage (NCBI taxonomy): Eukaryota > Metazoa > Arthropoda > Insecta > Phasmatodea > Phasmatidae > Dryococelus > Dryococelus australis. The sequence continues at coordinate 133,260,143 of CM056999.1, forward strand.
ATGGACAACACAATTGCTACGATTACTCCAAAAGCCACAAAATTCTCAAGTTTTTAAATCTTCTTACAAAGATAGAACAATCCAAAGTAATGCACAGTACAGTATACAAAAAAGCACTGAAATATTAAGAGCTAGAATCAAATAATTTATCTCTTACTAAATACCTTTTCTAAAAAAAATTTATTCACATTACCTGATAGAAATATTGCCTGTACTGTTCCAGGTTTTCGCTATTTCTCCTTAATAATGTGTGTGTGTGCATGTGTGTGTGTGCATGTGTGTGCCCGCACATGGATGTACCTATATTGATGGTAATTGCTGCCTCATATGACATTGTCTCCCTCATCAAAAATTGTTTTAAGAAAAGTGCATGCACTCACTTACTGTAATACAGTATTTATTTCTATGGATCCTTGAAGAAGATGAAAAGTCATTTTCTTTTTCGTCAGCTTAGGTTAATTTTGGTCCTTTAAACTTAAAAGCATGTATTCACATACTATTTTACGGTAGTTCAAATTTTCTTGATCTGAAACATCTTTTCTCCTATTATCCCACGTTAGCTTTCACTGATTCATAATGTTTAGGTAGGTACTACATCAATAAATATGCAAAGAAGATTCAATCAATTTGTTACAAGATTCCTTTTGCAACATCACCTTACACTTTTTTTGTAGAGGGTAGCCTTTAGGGACAATGGTGTTTTTTTAAATAAACAAACTGTTCATTTTTTTTTGTCTAGCCCTTCACCATTAAAAAATATTTATAATGTACCATATTTTAAATAATTTTTTTTAAACACATTACTATTGGAATATGGCTACTACACACATGCATGTGAGGATGCATGATTCATTTGTTGTAAGCAAATGGGCATCAAAGTACTCTGTATCGCAGAAGTGCCATTTCCAAATCTGTTACAACAGAAATGTTAACCACTCAATTTTGTTTTCCCCAGAAGAACTTACCCATCTTTGATGCTATAAGTAGTGCATCTTAAGTAGTGCAACTCACTCTTGGATTGCAGTGGGTAGCTAATCAAACTATTTTATATTTATAAACTACTATACAATTTGACAAATTTTGTTATGTATTTTTGTACGTATGAAGTCATTCTGTCAACACAGCATAACTTCTTGGCTGTTGATAATCGCTAGCCATTTGGAAACAGCTCATGTCATGCACTTTTCATAGCAATCTAGCATGAGAAGGAATATAACTTTTCTTGACAGCCTGCATCATTCATTTTTCGGACTGTCCCCGACTGTACGTGTATTCTTTAATTGCAAATAGAGAGTGTGAATTGGCTACAAAGAGTTTTTTGAATTCTAGAATTCGGTGCAATCTTAGTTACTTCTTTGAGAAAACCTGTTACATCACTGGGTTTTCTTGTTTGAAAAGAGGTAGGCCTAAGATTAGTACTTATGAGGTGCTAAATTGGTTGAGGTCAGAACATTTTCTCAGCAGAGTTCATGTTTCATTACTGGTTTCCTGATGAACATCATCATCTGCACCAGTTTCTGCTCAATACAAAAATAGGCAAGTATAGTCAAAACACTACATAAATACCGAATCACTGTGAATATTATTTATGGGTCAGTAGAATTGTGTATGCAGTGTTTTTCACATATTAAAAAACTGATTATCGTCGCAAATATGTTACATTGTTTTGTGGTCTACAAGCAAATTTAGCATTTAGGGTGCCAATTTACCTGCTTCGTATGCTCATTTTCCTTGCACTGGGGAAAACACATATATAGTTGTAAAGGCTGTTCATGATAAAGTGAGCACTTTTGAAATCAACCTTAGAAAAGTCTCTGCCCATGCCTGTATATACTTCAACGGGTGCACTGAGTGACATTGGCCCAGTAAGTTGGTCACGTTGGAGAGGAAAGAAGTTCCATATATTAACATTGAACTAAAAGTGTTAGGTGACCATTTGTGATAACTTAAATTATTTCTTTCGCTTTCTGTATTTTGTAATGCGGTGAAGTGTAAAAATGAGCGGATTTATACAATATCTACTTTTCTAATAACTTCACTTTTTCACTTGACCGATGCATGGATAAAGTGATGAGGCCCATGGCAATGTTGATTTTGCATAAGGTGGAAGAATCCACAACATGCATTCAAGTATATCTTTAGTAGGGTTTACAAAAGTGCTCATTTTACTGTGAACAGCCTATATACAGATTGTATTAAAACTTGACAGACACAGGTTATTAAAAAAAAATTGAAAACAAGTATGGCTTTGGTCTAAAGTGAAGCCTATGGACAGTACACATTAGAGTAGGGATGGCCATTGATGGTCAATAATATTGAAACATCAATGTTTTTGTATTGATGGTGAATTATGCTATACATACTATGGGTCATATATAATTATGTACACGATAGTATCAAAACAATGATGGTTCGAAGCCGATGTATCGATAGTACGTGATCACCTAACTCTGCCTGGCGGGAGAGTAGTGGATACCAGTTCTTGAGTTTACACAAATTCCATACCATGTATTTGGTCTACAGCAGATAACTATCCAAGTAATAATAAAATATTTTTATATAGTACAGATTAATTTTTAGATGTCTGCCTGGCTGAACAGCGGACATGCCCACCAAAAGTACTTTTTCCATTCTGTTATTTACATTTCGTTGTTGCAGCGTGAATATCAAATGCAGATAAATACTGTTCCATTTCATTTTAACATTGATATCACTTCCAGTAGTTTGTAGTTTGGCCTTTAATCTATATAATGTATTAAAACAAAATCCCCACAAAAAAATTCAGGTTCTCTGATGGACGAGATACAATAATTTGCATTTTCAACACCTCCAGAGCGCAACACCATATTCACGAAAATGGCAGTTATAAAGGCTGTAATGGGATGACAATTTCATTGAACGTTTCAGTAAAACCTGAGTGTTGTGGTTGTTTGTATATATATTATGCAAAGAAACAGAAATGTTTGAGGCAGTAAATGAATTGCATGAACTAATGTGTTTATGTCGAGAATTTTATATGCTAATTTGTAGAACATTTAAATGTGAGTTCACATTTGATTGAGTGTGACACTGTTTAGCACAGCAAAATTGATATTAATAAGGGTCTGCACTGAGTATAGTTATGTCAGTCTTCATAAGAGCATATTAAAAAATTTCAGTTTCATTAGCAGATGCATTATGCAGCTAGGTAATTATAAAAAATTGCATATTTTTGGGAAATGGCAAAACATTTCTGAGAACTGCGTTTCTACACTTAAAGATTATGTTGAAACATTACATGTTATATATATATATATATATATATATATATATATATATATATATATATATATAAATTTTACTTTAACAGGGAGCTGAATCACTTTTTAGTTGGCTGAGATAATAAATTTTTGTAACTTTTTACTTGTTTACTATAGAAACTTATTAATTTTTTGTCACCAGGACTTCATAAAAAATTTATTTTATTATTAGATTATTCTATCCCCCCACATTTCCTTATTTTTCATAATACTTGAAACTATTAATTTACCAGCATTTTTAAGACACTATTTCCTTCGGAAATTGTGTACAAACATACCACATCCGGCCTTGTTACAATAGTTTATAAGGTACAGTATTTGATTGATTTTACATTGTGGCACTGAAATATATTTGTTCAAGTAAGTTGTTTAATTTATATGAAAATCATTTAACACTGTGTCAGGCAGAAATCTTCCTTTCACATAAACGTTACAAATAATTTTACTCCAGGCAATCATATCTGCAAAAGCACTTTATGGCCCAATCAGTTAATCGTGTAGGACACCACATTGATGCTGAAATGGTATTGAAAACTCTTTTCCACTGAAGGGTGGGTATGCTGACTGTCGAATTAGGTACTCTGTAAATACTGGGAATAAGCCCACATTTAAATACAGTATATTTTGCTACACATGATGTAAGGAATAAGCCCTGTGAGTGGTAATAACTCCTTGTCAATCATCCTGTATTGAAGAAAATACTGAAACAAAAGTCTGTAAACACGCCAGTTTGTTGCTGTCATCAAAATAATTCATTGTAATAATCACAGTTACTGACTTAATTTTGACATTTCCATGATGATATAGCATACTTGGGATTTAAAAGATGGACTATTGTAATATGTGTGATAAATAGGCCCCACGTTGGGTGCCAAATATTATGTAGAAATGTAAAGTAAAGAGATGTGTGCGAGGTGCAAATCGCCGCACTTTGTCAGCACCAGAGTATATAATAGTGTGATGGATAAATAGGATCCCCTTTATGGTTGCCGGGGACGCAGTGGCTGCGTGGTTAGCCTTCGCCTCCCACCAAGACGAAACTGGGTCAATCCCCGGCCGGGTCACATGATTTTCAGAAGTAGGAATTGTGCTGAATGATGCCATTGATCGGGAGGTTTTCTCGGGGATCTCCCATTTCCCTGCCCTTTCATTCTGGCGCTGCTCCATTCTCACCTCAATCACCCTCGTCTGCTTTCAAGGCCCTCCTGTTACAAGCCGCATAAAGAATTGTATTGGGAAAATAATTTGGATTAGACTTTGTGAATGACACTATCAACTCTGAATTACTGTCCCGGAGATTGTGAATGCCCGACTCATTGACACAGGATAATTTGCAGTCACTTTAGAATGATTTTTAACCCCCTTACCATATGTAAATTTCTCAGGAACACATGCTCCACAAGTTCCACGTCAATTGAAAGGATAGGCATACACTGGGAAGGAATACTTCAAAGCTACCACAAACTACAGAAATCAGATCACAGAGACCAAAATGAAATATTAGCCCAAATGTAATTAGAGACAAATTCAATAGTCAATTTTCACTTTATTATTTTACTGTCCTTTCTGTTGGACTAATTTGTATTTGCTTGCGGGGAAGGAATTGATAATAAGTGTAAACTTTGTAAATTTACATTGTACAATTTTTTGCATATAACACTGTAAAATAAAAATTTCTCTCAAGAATACGTGTGAACTAATGGCAGTAGGCCTTATTAACATGTTCATAATTTCACAAATCATGAATTTACTGAACTAATATTAAAGTCTTTTTAATCACCAAATATCCTACATGGTATTTATTAAGAATTACAGCTCTTTTGAAAACCAGGAAAATAATACCTGCTAATAGTTTATAGCCATTACTAATTAGCCTACACTTAATAGGAATTTCATTGACGGTTCACATAATTTGCAGTATTAAAGTGTCCTGTATGAGAGTTATCAGCAATACATAACCCTGGAGCTATATTCGCCACTTAAGCCTACGTGGGTGAGTAATGTAATTTATAGTCAAGTGTTATGTATAATGTGAGTATAATGGCGATTACCGGTAAAGTGAGCACTTTTTAAGGTCCTGCTGAATTTTTCTTTTCATTAGATTTCTATCTTCCTGTCACTTTTTAATATAAACATTGCCATCAGACTAATAAACACGATGTATACAATTCACCACTAACGAAAGTTAATGTCTGAAGTTGCAAAAAAATATTTATCAGTATGCCTGTTGAAAGGGCCTCAAAAAGTGCTCACTTTACCATGAACAGCCTATAGTGAATTGTACTGTGTAGTATTGTATGTTGGTGTGGGATTTAAGGGCTTACATACTACTGCCACCTAGCAGTGTCAAATGCGAAAGAGCTAACAGATTTGTACCTAATGTCATAATAGGTTGCAGTTTTTACTGTGATACTACATAAATGATACACATAGCCCCCTTCCACTAAATATAGTAAAACCCTGTTAAGTTCCCACTTAAGAAGATTCCCGGCTTAATAATCTTGTATTATTTTCACCTGGTCTATAAACACATAAGTAATTTAGCCCTTTCAGAAGTTTTCCAAGTTAATAAGCAGAAATGTTGGAGTCCCTTCAGAAACATCTTAAGAGTGTTTCACTGTAATACGGTTCAAGCACAGCCAATATTAGGCCCCGTACTCTTCCTAGTTTATATAAATGACCTTCCATGTGCCTTAACCCCCGAAACTACTCCAATCTTATTTGCAGATGATACTAGCATCTTAGTCTCTGGAGACTCAGTAAATTATCTTACACAAAAAACGGACACAACATTTACAGAACTAAATGAATGGTTTACTGCAAACAAAGTAAATCTCAACCTAGATAAAACATATTATATGAATTTCCTCACAAAGAACAGAAAAAACAAATCGTACGTTAGCAGTAACAGAGACAAAGTTAATGAAACTGCAGTGATTAAGTTTCTTGGCTTAAAAGTAAACAATTTACTTAACTGGAAACCGCACATTGCTTATATTTTACCTAAACTAAGTTCAACATGTTTCGTCCTGCGGAGTGTTACAGAGGTCTTGAAAGAAAAATACAGAAAAAATGGTATATTTTGCATATTTTCATTCCATCATGTGTTATGATATAACTTTTTGGGGTAATTCCACTGACAGCAAAAAAGTGTTTCACATGCAAAAGAGAGCTGTAAGAATAATCAATGGCAAAAGAAAATCAGACACGTGTAGACCTCTTTTCAGAGATTTTAACATTTGCATGTGAGTACTTGTTTTCAGTACTTACATTCATGTCCAAAAACAGCCATTTATTTCAGAAAAATGAGTCCTTTCATAAGCATGCCACTAGAATAAAAAAACACACGTGGCTTCAGTTAACTTAAAACTTGTTCAGAAAGGGCCATCCTACCATGGTAGCCAACTTTTCAATAAGCTACCACACCTTCAAGAAATTTGCTTCTCTAACCAAAAACTCTTTAAAAAACAACTGAAAGAATTTTTTTCTAAACTGACATTTTATAGTGTAGATTAATATTTAAACTACAAAAATTAAGAAATGATTACATAACATGTTTTTGTATACATTTCTTGTTCCAGTTTTTCTAGTTTCTTATTCCTTCTGTTTCAGCAAAACGACGATGCCCTACAGCATGTTGGAGGAGGATTGGTCAAATTATAAGGAAAAGATGTGATGCATGTACGTGTAGTCTGACACACTTGTGTTTACTATGCCCAGCGTATAAACTTTGTATACTGTAATTTGACTTGTCCCATATCTTTGTACAGCTATTACTGAAAAAAGATCTTATGGATTCAATAAAACAAAGCAGCAAAGAAAAGCCATTATGCACTGAGCCAGTGTCCCAGCACTAGCAGGAAGTAAATCCCCAAAACAGTGATTCAAGGCAGGCCGGCTGGTTTGGCAGGAATCGAATGTGAATCCCTCGTGCATCGGCGAAGCTTGGAATTTGCCATAAAAACAAAAATTGGGCACTTGTGTGTATTGATACGTGACAACACAACTGTGTGCATACATGTGTTCACACACACAACTCCCCTCCCTCACCCATGTTGTCAGTCTACAATAGTGAAATTACATGAAGTTAAATTAGAACTACCTGCATTTAGCACAGCATACCAAATTTGTTTACATAAGCTCAATTATACAAAATGTTTGTGTTTTACCCCCACAATTTCCCTGATGTTCATAACACTCCACAATATTGCCTTTGAGAGGTTATAAATGATTCAAACATAAATATGCTACGCGTACTACAGTTAAGTTTAAAATAAAATCATAAGGGATGTCGCAATTTTCAGGAGTTGTGTGCTGTTGTTTACTTCTGCAATCTTACCACATTAAGCCTATCTGAAAAATGATAGGTACTGCCGGCAGTAAGCACTATGGAAAATACGTGAATACAGCACTCCACTCTTCCTCAAAGTGTATAAGACAACTTCTGCACAGCTTATTGTCATTTTGTTTTCATGTAGGCTTGTGTTTCTGTAAGCCTATATTGGGTCTCAATCACTGTCACTTTTCAAATACGTTCTTTCACTCTGAATCCAAATGTATAACATCTCGGATTTAAAATCGTGTGACCCAACCACCAAGGCTACAAGTTATCATTTGGCATGCGACATGAAGGGTTATGCATGGTACCTACCTATTTACACCAGAGTTCGTTTACGTACATTTTAGACTGTTCATTAATTAGTTAGCAGAACCCCAGATTACATTACAGAACATTATTTTCTAAAATTATAGAAACTACGGCACCGAAAACGTGAAGATAAATACATGCATAAGGTCAATCACATTAAAGCTGGCTCCAGAATAGTGCGGGATGTAGTGAGTCACCGCCCTAGTTTCAAATAATTTGATGAAAACGCTTCCGCAGGGCTATCAAATTTACATCCGCAGCACTACCATACATTTTAGAACAAATAAATGCATTCAATAAACCGACAAAACATTCAATAACTGCATAATAAACTCACCTGATAATAACTTGAGTCCGCCATCTTGCATTAAAGTCTTATTTTTTATCTGTTCTACTCTTGAGAACTCCTTATTTAGGCACGAGCACTCAACGGGACATTTTTTTAAACCAAGAACGTAAATGAATACGCCAGTCTTACAAATCTGTAAAAACACTACCCAAAACTTGAGCAATGTTATTCTCGTCTCGCACATTCACAACTACATACCAACACTCCAAATTGCTGACAGACTTGTGTTCTAACCAATCACAATGCGTATGAAAAAAGACATGCGACGATCACCTTGCAATACGTATGCTCATTGGAAGGCGTTTGGCGCATTTTTACAAGAATTTTTTATGTCTGAAACAGGCGGAAATATGATTCAACACAAAATGTACAGTGGGACATCTGGTTACTTGTGCAGTCCCAAAAATGTTCTCACTTTGAGAAACAATGTTGTCATACAAGGCAAGGGCCCAAGGTTGGCTTGATTAGTCACTGGTCTCCCACTTGATGTTTTAAATTCAATATCAGGTTCCTGGTGAGCAGGGAATTTTCTGGCATTGAATTCTCATATAGATGTGAGAGTTTTTCTTTTGCTCTTTATTTAGACCTGCCCTAGAGAACTGGAAACTCACACTGAGGGCTCTACAAACAAGTTTGACAGCGGACATGATATTTACATAATAATATATCTTCTAGCAGTCTTCTGTGATCACATAACATAATTTACAGACATTTACATATGGCAACTAAACAATTCTCTTCTTGAAGTATAGATAACCTAAATGCCCTACATTACATGTTAGCACATATGTACCTATCTCAATTACCTGACATTACCTATGTATTATGATTTGATGCGCAATGAAAGTGCCATGAGTTATTACATAACAATGTACATTAAAAAATGCCTAATTAACACACACACACACACACACATATATAAATAAGTGGGAGTGTTAATGTTATAAATTATGAATTACTGTCAATCTTTTTTTTGAGATTAAGTATTCTTAAATGTATATTTTTTCTAAAGCAAATGATTTTTCTCTGTACAGTATCTGTGAAAGTTCAATACTTTGGTAAAGTTATTTTTAAGGTTTTTGGTACCAAATTAAGCTGTTTTACTATGCGTACAATGTACCGTCTCAGCAGTCCTAGTTTAATAATTGTGTACACCTGAGTTTTGAGCAAATATTGTGTTTATATGTGTTAAGCCTAATTAGTGCTTATAAAGTAGGAAAATTGTTGAATACCTAACTGTATCTTTCAGTGAAAGTATATCTGTGTTAACATAAGAAGAATGAAATAACCAATTCTGGCGTAAGGGCACTGAGCACCTCTTGCTCTGTCATTCTAATCAACCAGCGGCCATTTCCCCTTCAAAATAATTTTTCCCCCCCCTCAAAATTAACTAAATTTCCTTAAAAATTTTCCTTTTTTCCCTAACAATTTCTAGTTTTTCACAGAGCAGCAGATCGGGCTTCATGACTCCGAAGACCAGGATTCATGACTCCAAGCCAGGAAAGCAGGACTCAGCAGGACCCATGACCTTCGAACCCAAAAATACTATATATATATATATATATATATATATATATATATATATATATATATATATATATATATATATATATATATATATATATATATATATTGATATGTGTGTGTGTATGTGTGTGTATGTGTGTGTGCTTGTGTGTGTGTGATACAGAGAGAGAGTGAAAAATTTATATATATATATATATATATATATATATATATTGATATGTGTGTGTATGTGTGTATGTGTGTGTATGTGTGTGTGCTTGTGTGTGTGTGATACAGAGAGAGAGTGAAAAATTTAGTCCCCCCAGTGGCCATTTTTCTCTGGCAATTTCCCTTTTTTTTCCCTGAAAAATTTCCTATTTTACCTTAAAATTTCCCATTTTCCTCTAAAAAAAATTCCAAGAAATAGCAAAAAATAAATGCAGTAGTCAGCAAGCATATTACATTATTGACTACTACCACCATATTGGGTGCAGGTAACCTTGACCTTGACCATATGACATTGAAAACAAAATCTCAAGAAAAATTACATAAAAGTCAGTAGCATAATATGTTACAGACTACTACTGCCATATTGGATGCAGGTAACCATGACATTGACAACAAAAACGAGAAAAATACATGTAACATCTGGGAAGTTCTGTTTAACTTGTTAGTGTTAGTAATCTAAGGTATGATAATTAATTAATGGTTTTTAGTTTCTTTCTAATTACTAAGGTATTCAAAATAATATTGCAATAAATATGTTACCAGGACGTGTTACTATTGTCCAATCTTTTATGTGCCAGCAGAACTGATCGAAATACGTTAGTATTGGAGTAAATTTATTTGTTAAGAAATGTTTGCTTGTAAAAAGGCACTGCTCATAGAAAACTTTTGTCTGTGAGGCATATGTTTTGTTAGACTGTTAGGAATGTTGGGTGAAATTTTGAACATCGTGGGCTATTGAAGAGGCAGAATGGAGACATGCAGAATCGCAAAGTATTAATTTGTCAACTAAACTATCTTACCGCAAGAGAGGAGCATTAAATTATTTGGAAAATCAAGTTTCGAAGAAATTCTACTTCACATCTCTGCAAGGGATCTATCAAGGTCTCTCAATGACAGCAGCTCAATAGTGTTCCAGCACAGCAATAACATCCTCATCCTGTCACCTGTTCTTTCGGAGATCAATTGGATTACTGACAGATTCCATCTTCACTGTGGACCCGATGATCTACTTCACATCTCGCCAAGGTACGCACCAACTCCTTGTGATAACAGCAGTCCGATAGCGTTCCAGCAGCTGCAGTAGGTTCGAGATCCTCACCCTGTTAGCTGTTCCTTTGGAGATTGTTTGAACTACAAGCTGATTTCATCCTCGCCTTGAACATAATGATATGAGGTCAATTGCAGCTACTGTAGGTACCTTTTGATCAGCAAGTAAGTCAAAAGTTTCTTTTTACTGGAATTTATGTTTTAATAATAATAATTGCACTTGAAATTAAATAGAAGTATGTTTAATGAATAAAAGAATGGTGTCGTCTCTTTAGGTTGTTGATGTCGCAAATTACATTGTTCCAATAGCCAAACCTCTCAATACTTCTTTGGTTTGGTCAATTAATGGTCATGAAAGCTATCTAACCTTCAGTAGTGTCATTTAGTTTAATCATATCAAAGATTATAGACTTGCGCAAGATGCATGTTGTTGAAATATTTCAGGAATAATAAGATTTATCGCTTTGTGATTATTATATTAATCTCATTGGTTTCTTATGATTGGTGTAGTTGTACTGAAGGACAGTATAAAATGTGTTTTCTTAATTGATAAAATTGTTATCTCTATTACTTGTGTTTTTGTCCGTACATCACTGTGTGCTAATTACTGAGAAAGAATAATAGTGGTGACTTTGCTTGCACTATTTATTTTAGTTGATTGCTAGGATTTGACTGAATATATGTTCTGTTTCACGATACTGCTAATTAGCATAAACTAATTTATTCGCATGCGCATATATTACTCAAGAGCTTGGCAGAGGCTATTAAATATTTAGATATTCATGAGTTGGTAAGTCGTACTATATAAATGACACATTACACGTTACATACATAAACAGTAGCACCAAAGGCTTTACATACATAAAAGTCAGCAAGCATGTCACGTAAGTGATTACTACCACCATATTGGGTGCAGGTAACCTTAAACTTAGCCCCATGACCTTGAAAACAAAAACTCAGGAAAAATATTCACAAAAGTTAACAAGCATATCACTTTACTGACTACTATCATACTGGATGCAGATGACTTTGACCTTGAAAACAAAAACTCAAGAAAAAATGTAATTAATTCATAAAAGTCAGCAAGCATATTAAGTTACTGACTATTACCACCATCTTGGTTCCTGGTGACCTTAACCTTTACCTATGAACCCAAAAATCTAATAATAACAGGAAAATATTTAAAAATTAAAAACTAATGAAAGACTTGTTTATTCATTAGTCTTTTGATCAGACTCGCAAACAACACCGCAAACTTGCCATCAATCTTTAGCAATCCTCCTCCTCAATTGCAATTTTTCCATCAATATTTTGCAATCCTCCTCCTTTTTAATTGCAATCTTTCCATCAATCTTTAGCAATCCTCTTCCTCAAATGCAATCTTTCTATCAATCTTTCGCAATCCTCCTCCTCCTCAATCGTAATCTTTCCATCAATCTTTAACAATCCATGAGTTTGTCGTCTGCCTTTATTCATAAATATTAGAAAAACGATCCACCTACTGTCTCCAAAATTTGTACACTATAACAGAATTAATGTTTGTGTATGCAGTCAACTATCCGTGCATTTTTATACTTTGTCTTTATTATCATTCTATTCCAAATCTTTATGTTTATAGGCGAGTGCTCACACACCATTTTAAAGTTGTGAGGGATAAAAGGATACGACACACAAAAAATGAAGGAAAAAATCAATAATTTTATAATAATTTATTATTATTATTTTACATTTACAACTTCAGAAGAAAGCAGTTCATCACATAATCTGATATAATCGTGATCCTTAAGTTCTCTAATGATTGAACATACCTATTAGAAATGGGAAATGAAAAAAGGCAGAGGTAAAAAGGCAGAGTGGAGCTTTACTTTACCGCTCTTTATACATAAGATAATACTGTCGCCATATTTGGACATACCACAACAGTTCACAAGTTGAGTTGCCAACATTAGAAAGTATTTTAATGAATCCTTTCAACAGTCCCCCTCAATAAAATATTTATGTGCTCACTCCTACTAATTTCCTGAACTTGCAGAACCGGTCTTTTGCTAAGGGCTTTGTAAATGTATCTGCTATCTGATCCTTACACTTAAGATAACTTATTTCTACAATGTTTGCAGATAGTGCTTCCCTAATGAAATTATACTTAATATCTATATGCATTAATCTTCTACGACTCTATGTGCTCTTAGCAGCTTTTATTGCTGACTGATTATCCTCTAAAATCTTAGTAGGTGTTACATCAGGAAAATTAAAGTCACTCAAAAGATTCTTTAACAAATAGGCTTCACTAACTGCTGTGCATAGTGCTATATTTTCAGCCTCAGTGGATGAAAGTGCAACACAATTTTGCTACCTTGAGTCCCAGGTAACAGCACACCCAAATAGTTTGAAGCAAAAACCTGTAATGGATTTCCTGTCACTGCAATCCCCTCCCCAATCTGCATCAACATACCCTACAAGAACATCATTATTATCACAATTATATACAAGTTGGTGGTCCACAGTACCCTTAAAATATATCAAAATTCTTTTGATAGCTCTCAAAACACACTCATTTGCACCACTTTGGTACCTACTCAATAGGATAACTTGACGCCGGCTAACAGCCAGTGGCACTAGAGCCCATGACGGCGCTCACGTGTCACGTGTTCCACACTTGCGCAAAGAGGCAGATAATCTGAACTTTCCTATAAATGTTATTTTCAGGGTAAAATGTGTTATATTGTCTTTACAGTGTTTAATATGTCTTAAAATATTTTTAAGTGGTTGTACTAATTTTAGTTGTTTGGTTATGAATTTTCAAAGTGTCTGCGGCGCCAAGATTAAGAACACATAATATTCTGGCATGAACGCCATCACAAAGAGACATTAAAATAATATTGAAATTCGTAACAAAATTATAGAAATGTAAAACAATATCTGATTTAATTTGTACCAATTTATTTTCAATATAAAATATTTCACTCGGCGTGCATAGCACTTCTGCTTATGTGAACTCCGTAGACGGCCATGATAGGTCCGTGCGATGCTTGTATCTGGACAGTCTGTCGAGGAGAGCTGGTGAGGTAAGACACTGTCACGTACGCACTACAACTTCTGTTCACTGATGTGGGTTTCCATAGTCAATTTAGTTTACCGGTTAATCTTTGCTTTCGTATGTTTTTGCCAGACAATTTCCCCAGCATTATGCCTCCGCTTTACTAATTTTTTTACGCCCTTGTGGCATTTTTAACGTAATCGAAGAGAAGGAAGAGAAAGATGTTGGAGAGGTCACGCGACCCGCACAATTTTTAATCAGACGCCATCTACCTATTTTTAAGGCATTACAGTGTAACTTCTGCATAATTGCTACACGTAATTTTAACAGCTTAATTTTTATGTATGTGTTTAAGGGTAATTTTCGTGTTTGAATATTTTACGGCAACATCACGTATAACCACGTGGCCGACTGAAGCCAAGTCTTTGTAAATGCCATCATTGGGTTTTAAGAGCTTATTTGTATAACATCGTATGTGCAATCATTTATTTCATGGTCCTATGTCAGTTTTATTCAGGGTTCATTGAATTTTTTTACGTAAATTGATGCTTTTTACACTTGACCACGGGGTCACAGTAATGTTTGATTTCACCGCCATCAGGCATGTTACAAGCCTGTAACAACGCTAATCGTAAAAAGAATCACTTGCTCAATACGAATAATATTTTATCTGAATTTAGTTTGCCGTTTCCAAACAGAAATATTGCACTTTCACCTGCACCACGTGGTCCACTATGAACTTCATCCAGCGGCATCCGCACCATCTAAGCTTGTTTTCACACATGTATTTGTTTATTGTGAATATTCATCTCATGTCCCATCTTGTTTCATGTATCATTCAAGGGTTTATGTAATTTTGTAATTAGTGTATGGTGCAATTATTCCCATCCTAGCTGGCTCTGTGTCTAGGCCATCACCAGACTACCCACGTGCTGGATGGCGAGCCCCGACAAGTTTACGTTAGTGATGCTGAGTAATCACGCGTGTTAATGTGTATTAAGGGTTTTCATTTGTAATTCACCGTGTCCTGTCTTAATGGAAAAACAGTCAGTCCACTCTAGCCGCTGTCAGCCCTCTTCCCTTGTGAAGGCTGTGCTTTCACGCACCTCGGTGAGATCATCCATTTAGGCGTGCGCTAGGTTAATTACGGGATGGGGAACACCCAAGCGGAATTGGCTAGTCATGACCAAGATAACCATTTCATCGGCACGTTGATGTGTATAAACAATATCAATAAAAACAAGTCTACAGTGAACTCAATTTTTTATTCAGTAGTGACAGTGTCCTAGCCACATATGTTTTATCAATTGATTATTTCAGTGATTGTATTAAAAGTTTAGTATTGCCAACGTGTTTGTAAGTACGCTCTGGTGAGACGGACACACAGAACCCACAGCATCCCTGAGAACCCTGAGGCTCAATAGTGCAGTGATTGGGAACCACCACTGGCGCCCATATTACCAGTAAGTATTTGTGTCATCGTTCGTCTTGTGTCTCACCCGACAGAGTCAAACTGAAGCACACATCTGGCCTTGAGGCTGAAACAGTATACAACAAACAACCTATCATTTGTCTACACACCTTCTCTACGTCTTTATCATAACATGTTTCATTCAGCATTTCAGCCTTGAAATTCTGGTCCATTGGGGTACTGATTGGTTTGACTTATTTCAGTGGTACCCTCCTTCAAGTTCTGCTTTACATTCATGCCTAGAAAATCTTACACTAATCCTAAATCTTTCATTTAAAATTGTTAAACAGTGCCTATTTTGTGCTACCAATCTCTGCTTCATCTGATCTAAAAGGTCATCAACATAAACCAATAAATACAGTTTGTGAGTGCCCTTACATTTACTATACAAACAATAGTCACTCTTAGACCGAACAAAACCTTCTGAACTCATGACTGTGTCAAACTTTTTATTCCAATATTTAGGTGATTTTTTTCAAACCATATATTGATTTGTTTAACTTGACCACATTATTTTTACAACTGACTCCCTCATGCAATTTCATGTACACTTCTTCGATATTTGCATACAAAGATGCCTCTCTTATATCTAGCTGATGAATAGGTAATTTAAGCTTAGTGGCAACAACAAACACAACAAAGACTCTAAAGGTAGCTAGTTTTGCAACTGGTGCATGTAGCTCACTTACATCACAAAGGACTTTCTGTTCAAAGCCTATGGCAATCAGTCTAGCCTTGTAATCTTCTTGTTCACTGATTATTGGCTTACCTTTAGGCACATCGCACACACACCATGTATTATTGTCTTCTAACACTTTAAGTTCTTTCTCTATTGCCTGTGATCACTTACAAGCATCACTTCTTTTCATAGCTTCACTATATGTTGATGGTTCATTGTTTACACTATGAAAGCATGTTTTATAATCATTTAACCAAGCTGGTTTCCTTACCCTGCGCTGACTTCATTCCAAAGAGTTAGGATACTGTAGCTCTCCTTTCTCCCAATCAGTCACTATTGTTGTTCTCTTGATTGCTCTCTGATTCATGCTGCTTGCTTGTACTCATTTCTTCTCCCTCTTGATGGCTAGTTGATTCATACTGCATACTTGTATTTATCTCTTTATTTTCACTACAACTGATTTCATGCTGCTGACTGTTCTCTTCTGTACCTTCCTCCACTTCCTGTGATGATTCCATCAATTCTACACTCTCCATACTGTTCTGTTGTTCAGTGCCCCTATTCTTCTTTGAGAATATTACATCCCTCGTTTATCTCCACCTTCCTTTCCTCTGTAAAGTAAATTCTGTAACCTTTGAGGTTTTTAGAGTAACCAACAAAGATGCCCTGTACAGACTTCAAATCCCCATTCTTCCTTTTCTCCTTAGGTATATGTACATATACTTCAGTGCCGAATACTTGTACCTCTTCAATATTGAACACTTTCTGAGCCCAAACTTCATATAGTGTTTTTCCACTGGTCCAACTTTTTCCAGTTCTATTCAAGATGAAAACTGCAGTGTTCACAGCCTCTGCCCTTAAGTATTTATTCAACTTCTTAGCATGTAACATTGTTCTTGCTGCTTCTACAATTGTTCTCACCTCCCTCTCTGCCCTACCATTCTGCTCAGGTGAGTAGACTACTGTTCTCTGATGCTGTATCCCACTATCTTCTAAAACTTGCTGTAGTTCATCATTAACAAACTCTGTACTGTTGTCTGTACATAATATTTTTATCTTCATTCCAAATTGAGTTTGTACCATTTGTATAAACTTTTGTACATGCAATTTAGTTTCATCTTTGTGTTTCATAAAATACATAGATCTGTAGTTGGAGTAATCATCCTTTAAAATCAATAAACATCTGGAACCTCCTACAGACTTAACTTCATAGGCCTACAGACGTCAGCGTATATAAGCTCACCAGGAAAGGTGGAAACTGAGTCGCTTTCACCAAAGGGAATTTTATGTTGTTTCCCTTCAAAGCACGATGTACACTGAGTTTGGACAATTGCAGAGTTAGGAACTTTTATATTGTTTCTTTTTAGCACTTGTGTAACGTGGTCAAAGTTCTGGTGGCCTGATTTCTCATGCCACAGTAAGAACTGATCTCTTGAGGTGGTTTTCCCTAGACTAGCAGCAACATCATTAACATTGTATCTGAATCGCATAGTGTACACTTTACCTTCTACATTGGCAATTGCTCCTACTTTACCATCTTTCATAAATTTACACACTTTGTTATCAACTGGCATGACATAACATCTATTTACTACACTACTAACTGAAAACAAATTTGTTTTCAAGTCAGGCACATGCAACACACTGTTCAGACTAGTTTCTACCCAGCCCTGACCATTATAAGCCTGTAGTATTATCTGGCCTAAGCCTATAGCGCTAATTACTGACCCATCACCAATCATAACTGACTTTTCTTGATGCAACTTTTCATAGTGGCTGAAGATTTCACGTTCAAAACACATGTGTTCACTGGCACCACTGTCTACAAGCCACTTATTGCTCAATGAAAGTCCTGCCATTGTCGATATTGATACAATAAAGGCATTGTTGTTTTCTTCTTTTCTTAATCTGAACCTACAGTCTCGTTTGAAATGTCCCAGTTTTTTTTTACAATAAAAGCACAGTTTGTCACCCTTAGCTTCACTTCCATAGTCTTTCTTGTCTCCTTTTTTTATTACATATAGAACACACTTCTTTTCTCATCACTAGGGCTCTACACTCTGCAGGTTCTCATTTCTTTACCCTTTCCTCTTCCACCAAGAGTCTTGCAGTTAGGTTATCAAGGATCTGTTTACTGTCCGGAGCTGACTCCCAAGCAGATACAAAATGTTTGTATCTTACTGGTAGTGACATGAGAACTTTCGTTATGATGAATTTATTGGAGACATTCTCTTCCAACTCCCTTAGCTTGTTCTGAAACTCTACTATTTTTGAAAGAAATGTTGACATATCATGACTCTCGTCATACTTGTATGCAAAAAAACTTTGCTGCACCATGTGAAGACTTGTATCACTCTTCTGCTCATAAACATTGTGTAACTTCCTCCATATCTCGCTGGCTGTAGTACATGTGATCATTTGCAACATTGCACTTTCTGAAAGTCTCGTCACTATCAGGCTTTGCGCTTTTGCATCTTTCTTTGTCCATTCAAATTTTGAAAATTCCACCTCGAGTTTTGTTTCCGAGCCATCTACAACACCACACACATCCAGTCCCCCTGACAACACACTAACCTGAGATTTCCGCACATTCCAGTTCTTAGTACATTCAAGCTTAATAACATTCACTGATGTGTTTCCCGTCAGTTGCTCCATTTTCATTAGGCATATAACTATCTCTTCTAAGCGTGACTAACTGTTCTAAACCGTACATTCAAGATGTCCATCAACACACCTACAATATTTACCACCACATTTTCCTCCCGTGACAAGCTGCCATGTATTACTTCCCAGCTGCCTTTAGCACAATGCTACACCATGTGTTTGGGTCCATAACTTATTAGAAATGGGAAATGAAACAAGACAGAGGTATCTTTAACTGTAGCTTTACTTTACCACTCTTTATACATATGACAATACCGTGTTGTCATATCTGGACATACCACAATGGTTCACAAGTTGAGTTGCCAACATTAGAAAATATTTTAATGAATCCTTTCAACCATACCTCAACCATGCACGAGAAAACCCCACCTCTTTCCTTAGCAATCAAAATACTGAGTCTGTGTACAAGTTCGTTGGGATCCTCGGGAAATTGGTAGTCAGTATTCTCGGTGTCTTCTGCCTTCTTCGCATCACTTGTCGAAGGAAACTTGGTGAAATGTGTGGGAACATCGAGGGAATCATAATTGTCTTCAACACTATCGCTGTCGTCATAGGCATCATCAATGCTGTCTTCAAGATTGTCTTCACTTCCTGTTTCATCCTCAATATCAAGTTTACTTTTCTTTCTAGCATGAGTTATATGCTCATCAGTATTTATGGCAGATGATTGTTTATTTTGAAGTTCGTCGACTTCACACAAACGTCTTGCAAGTATACATTCTGAGCAAATTGACTCTACTGCGCTCATCCCATCTTTAACATTAACAGTCTCATCATAATCACCTGTCAAATCGATACCCATCGATACAGTAAGAGGTATTGCCGAGAACACTTGCTGACTCCCAGTAGATGAATCCATGCAGATCTCGGTATGGTCATTCAATGTATAGCCTATATATATATATATAGTTGCAAGGCTATACATTATATTGAACTCTCTCTCTCTCTCTCTCTCTCTCTCTCTCTATATATATATATATATATATATATATATATATATATATATATATATATATATATATATATATATATATATATATAGCATCTGCCCATTTTCTTGAGACGAATGAGTACGTGGATTTTCTCAGAGTGCTCCAATAGTTTTTTTTACATATAAATTTTATTATGGTGGAAGTCATTCATATATATATGAAAATGTGTGTGTATTTATTTAAGATAGGAATATACATAATTATGTATAGAATAAATTTATTTTAAAAATTTATTTTATATACCTTATGTTCCTTGCCCATATACCATCTTTACAAAGACACATGCTACCAACTGCAGAATTACAAATTCTCTATACTATATACAGTACACTTCTCCCTCCTAAATTTTGTCTTTACCGTAATTTTGCTGATCCAAACCAATACACAGAAAATAAAAAATATATATATAAAAAACAATTCCTGTCTTCCACTAACACCACCTTGGTGGACGCCTCAACCTTCCACTACGCCTTTGAACTCGCAGTCCAGGTTGAGCTGTGGCTTCCCCACCAAATCCACGGAAGCCTTCTCCCCTCTCACTATCGTCTAATGTGCCCACCCCCATGGCTTTCCTGCTGCCTGGTCCTCCGGTTGTTTAGTAACTAGTTGCTCTGGTGGAGATGGCGCTCCTCCATTGCTGGCCGTTCTGGTGCTGATGCTGCTCCCACTGGTGGCCACTCTGGTGCAGATGGTGCTCCTGCTTCCCCTGAAGACACCAGACTCCTCCCTACTTGTTGTTTAGGTGCTATACTGGGTGAATTCCTCTCTTCATGCAAGGGTACTTCCTCTTGCATGAGTGATCTTGATGAAAAAATCTCATTACTTCTCCTATCTTGACTCTTTACGTTACTGGGCTCACCACATCTACAATACACCCTGGTAGCCATCTGGGTTGTTCCCCTCTGACACTTGTCACCCACACAGGATCCTGCATTCCGAATCAAGCCTCTTGAGTCCTTAGTTTGCTCCCTAAGTCATGATACTACAATAGGTTTGGCATCACCAACCACCACCATGTACGTGGTTTCCTTCTTAAAAACATTTATGCTAGGGTCTTCCCGATACTATTCGTGTGCAGTGTATTGCGGTAAACAAACAACCACTTATCAATTGTATGCTGCAAGCATATTTTCCCCCCAGTTAGGCCTTTCACCAACAACGTCTGCTTCAAACGTGCTGTCTTTACAGACTGCACTCTTAGCTCTGCTGCTCCGTTGGATTGTGGGTGGAAAGAAGGCATTAGCTGCAGTTTAATAGCATTTGCCTTGCAAAACTGTCCAAATTCCTCCGAACGAAACTGAGGCCCATTATCGGCCACCAGCATTTCTGGCAAGCCACATGCTGCAAAGGCCATTCACAGCTTATCAATTGTTCTCTCCGCCATGGCAAAGTCCCTTTGACAGAGAACTGCGCCTCGGACAGCCTCCTCCAAGCTCAATAGCCAAGAAACGTGAAAACCCAAGTGTCGTTGAGACAGCGGGATGCCCCAACCCACCACCTCGACAGATAACACCGGCACCGCCAGCTCCAGCAAGCCAAACCAGCAAGAACTCTGCAGCATTGGACAACATCGCTGCCACCACAGAAATGCCACCTCTCACGATAGAGGCACCTACAGAACTGCCAGCCAAGACTAGGAATTTTTCAAGGGTCTACTTCAGCCGGTACCATCGGCCGCGATCTACCTGGACCACGGGGCCACCCAGCCGGCCGACACACTATCTAGCGCAGAGGCAGCCAAAATCCACGTTCCGGCGCCACCCATTCCCCGCTTCAAGAACGTGGAGGACCACCAATACATGCTGTCAAGATGGAGGTCACTACTCGACCTCTGATACAGGCGTCTTCAGTCGGAATGGTAGGTGAAAAGGTCCATACATTGCTCCACACGACTGACGTGGTCCAGATGTCGCCCAACACCAAGATCCACAACGAGCAGCAGCTCCCTGGACAAGGAGAAACTATGATCCAGCTGCCAACAAGAGGGGTAGGAGAAGAAAATCTTTTTTATTTTCTATACTATCTTATTCTAAGTGTTACGTGAATTTAAGGCCCAAAGGTAGGGCTGGATTTTATTGTGTCCCAGGGCTAACCTCTTACGCCTACAAGGAAGGAAAATCATGCAAGGAGACAAGCATCGTGGCAAAGAGGGATTGAGCAGCCATGGCCTGCACTTTGGGGCCATAACTACCTCCCTAAGTATACTTAGAGCTAGTCTTAACTATGAAAAGCAAGGGAAAAAACGTCAAGAGACATGTAAAAACCCTTGAGAGAGAGAAGTAAACATTTAAAAAAATTATTGCATGTATTAAATTAAATAGAATGCTACAGGAGACAGAGTGTTTGGGAACATGCTCTTGGTTAGTAGAGTTCTAAAGACAAGTAGATAGGGGGCGGGGGTCTTTATTTTTTCTTTAACTTGGTGCCAGCAGTAAACAGAGAGGTGTTTGGGTGCCTCTCTGGTGAGGGGAGTGGCGCTATTGGGTCTCTTCCGTCCACTCTCTTCTGTAAACCTTAAAATTAAAGGAGAAAAAGTGAGCTGCCAAAGTGTCAGCAGGGCTGGCTCTTACTGTTTTTACAAGAACGTTAAAAGATGGTAAAGGTCTGTGGATGAAAGGACAAATTAATCTAACCTAATTGGCCAATAATACTATCATAAATATAAAAAATAGTATATGTCCTCAGGGACATATGTATCTAAAATAATGCTGTGCTACCTCACAGCGGCCAGTCTCTTTAGCCATAGGCTGTGACAAAGCATATCTACAGCCATATGCTGTAAGTGCATGGAGCTTCGCTTCTTAAGGTAATGCTGTGCTACCTTGCAGCGAGCATATCTCTGTAGCCATAGACTGTAACAGAGTCTATTTCCACTCATAGTGCTACGAGTGCACGGAGCTTCGCAGTGGACGTGATGGTGGGGGGGGGGGGGGGGGGAGAATTTGACTTAGAATTAAGGGGAGGTCCCTCACCAATTGAAGCATCAAACCACACGACGCTGCAAACCTCTACCTCTCGGCAGAGGTGGCCTTGGAATCAGCTGCAGCGCAGGGCCAAGTCTGCTAGCAAACTGACTGGGATGAGAGGTTAAGTCTATGTTAACCTATAATATCCTAATTAAAAATATATTTATAAGTGAAGTCACTAAGAATGCATACAGTTAATTAAGTTAGACTGAGCTGTACCTTCGGGGCTGCCCAAGTTAATCTACTGTTTAGACATAAGCTGCGCAGAGTCTATAATAATTGGCAAGGTGGTGTGTTACACGCAGGGCTGAGAGGGTCTGTGGGCTAGAAGCGACTTGGGTCGCTTATAGCTTTGGGTCTCATCAATACATAGTCCCCTATGACAGTGATGAGAGGACTGGCATATCCGTCAAGTGATTTACATCTTACAGCAGTTCTTGTTTAAGTTCTGCCTGCAAGTTTCTGATGGGAATGTAATGTGGTGCATGAGAAGCCAATCTGAGGCATTTGTTCTGCACCACTTGTAAAGAATTTAAGTGAGTGGGAGCACAATAAGCCCATGCAGGGGCTGCATGAGGGGTATAACCAATGACTGATATAATTGTATCCCATTATTCAGTGATAATCAAGAGCTATGATTTAGTAGTGGATACAGGGCAGACAGGCGGGCATAAGCGAGATTACGCTTTGTTTCCACATGGTGGCGCCATGTCAGCTTACTGTCCATGATAAGACCAAGGTATTTAACCTCATCCTTGAAGGGAATATTTTCCCTAGAGAGAGTTAGCTGAAAATTAGGGGGAATAATATGGATACGTGTGAACATTACAGCCCTGCTCTTACCCACATTCATTTTAATGCGCCATTGGAGAAAATAATTTAAAAACTCATTGAGTTGAGCCCGGATTCACTGAATTGCAAGTTTAGCTTTGTGGGAGTGGGTGTAGATGATTGTGTCATCAGCATAAACACACAAGGTAATAAGTCGGTTATGGGGGTGGGGGATGTCGTGAGTATAAAGACTGAACAGGACTGGTCCCAGGATGCTACCCTGAGGGACGCCAGCCCTAATGTATTTCTTTGTAGACAGCGTTCCTTCAATGGATACTGAGAAGGAGCGCTGGTCTAAATACGAGGCCAGAAGCTTAATGTAACAGTCTGGGAATTCAGCCCAATATAATTTAAATAAAAGCCCTGTGAGGAGCATGCTTGAGGCTATAGCCTCAAGCATGCTGTCAGAGAGCTGCTTGAAAACTATGGCCTGTAGGGAGTCGAACCCAGGTGCTTTGCGGGGTTTCAAACATTTTATAATGTGCTTGACCTCCTCAGTGTGCATGGGGTCTGGTACAGCCACGGTGGGCTGTTGCAGACGCACTCAAAGGTCCGTATAAATTTCGGCCACATAAGCTGGATCAGCTGGAAAGTTATTAGGCTGGAAAGCTAATTCTAATTGATTGGTCATAGCCTCAGCTTTCTGCTGGGGCGTATAGGCTACACAGTCATTGCCTTGAAGAAGTGGGATTTGGGAACGCTTTTTAGTAAACGTTTTGGTCATGTGCCACAGGCTTTGATCCTGAGTACATAGGCGGGATGGGATAATTTATTGTTCCAGATATTAGACTGCCAGGCAGTGATTCCAATATCAATCTGCTCTCTAAGATTGTTAATCTGGGCTTTGGTTAGCCTCGACCTAGTTCGGGAATAGAGCCTGCGCAAACCTATTTTTACCAGAGATAAGTTCCCTAATATTATCAGGAAGCTTAGCTGCGTTCATCCACGGTGTCTTGTCCGGGACATACTTATTTACTCCTGTCTGAATTTGCTCTGTGACATGTTTGACAGTAGAGTCCAATTCGTCATGAGTACTAATAGGAGCTGTTAGATTGATATCCTCATTGAGATATTCCCAAAGCTAGGCCAGTTCGCTTATAATCCTTAATTTTTCAAATTGGTGTATTGTCTGTTTCAAGTTCATTGAAAGACAAATGGACAGGATAATGGTCTGAAGCCAACTCATGTAGCACATTAAATTCTAAGGGCCTATTAAAGACTTTATTTAGCACGATATCAAGTATATCAGGCCTATAATTTAAATTATGAGGGTCAAAAGTAGGTTCGCTAGGGGCATAAATAATACAATTATGGTGCTCTTGGTGTCTAAACAAAGTATTTCCGTTAGCTGTGCGCACAAGACAATCCCAGGCGGGATGTTTAGAATTTAAATTGCCCACAGCGAGTAGCAATTGTTAATTCGTCTAAATCTGCATGCAAAAGTGTGCGGCCTGGCGGACAATATACAGAATAAATAGCAACACGTTGATTGCCGAGGTTAATAGTAACTGCCACAGCTTCAAGCCTTTGAAGTTGTATTAATTTTGAGGGATTACATACAACCTAATTATGGATTAATATCATGAAACCTCCGCCATGTCTGTTGCGATCATTTTGAATGCATTTATAGTTCGGAACTGAAAATCTATGCTGTGGGTCTAAATGAATTTCGTTTATTGCAATAATAGGAATCTGATGGCAAGAAATAAAATCTATCAGCTCTTACTTTTTACTGCAAATGCCATTAGCATTCCAGTAAACTAAACTACTAACTAAATTAAACCTAAAGGGCAGAGCATTTGGAAACTGCAAATTAACAGCCATCAGGCTATTGCTACTGCTGCCCTTTCACAATGGAGAGGGATGCCCCAGTCAGGGCTCGCCCTTTCTCTTCAACTGACTTGGTTTGGTCAGTCCAAACTATGAGTAAGTTACAGAGTGCCTCCAGCATTCCATTAAAGGTGGGGAATTTTTCATTAAGGGGGCTAGTCATTACCTCCTGAATTAATATCTGCATATTAATTGGTTCTGAGGCAGCTCGGGTTGTGTCCATTTGTGACACTGGACTCACCAGTTTTGTTTGGCAGCCAGGAGCCTGCTCGCCCAATGGGCGTTGAGCTGGCTCCTGATTGGTCGTGTTTGTAGCAGTGACTGCTGTGGTACTGGAGGGATGGAGGGGGGGGGGGGGGCTCTGGGGCGGCTGTTGCGACTCCTGTGTCGGTCGGGAAGTTTTCTTGCGTGTATTTTTGTTCTGTTTCTCCTTTTTTGAAAGAGGAGATTCGCGTGGCTGCCATTGTGGGCGATATGGTCTGGCCAGGGATGGGAAATCGAGTTCTGAGAGCTGGCCATAGTAAGCCAAAGCCCCATAGGAATTTTCTACAGGCACTGGCCTGTTCTCCGCGAATGGTGGCACAAACATCTGTGTTTGTAAGCGTTGCTGCCTACCTTGGACCCTTGTCCAACCATCTTGTGCTGGAGCAGGGGCTTGAACTGGAAATTGAACTGGGGTCTGGTCCTGGGGGGAGTCTGGGTCTGACCCCATAGAGCAGGAGTTGAGTAGAACTGCCTAGGCTGTGCAGCGATCGTAGCAGAGTACTTACTCTGTTGCTGCCTCTCTCTTCATGCCTGAGGAGCCAAATATCACCATTTTTTGGCTTTATAGGCTTCACAGGCCTTGTAGTGAGCGGCGTTGTTGCCACCGCAACACACACATTTTCTTAAAGACAAGTCATCACGATTGGTTAAGTCGCAAGCCTGTGTCATGTGGCCTTTACCACACAGTCAGCATGTGGGGGGGGGGGGAGACACACACGTGAGTGGAATGGCCGTACCTCTGGCAATTACTGCACTGGGTAGGGCCATCAAGGCGCTGGTATTCTTCTACCATAATAATGAGGCCGCAGAGTCCTCCTAATTGAAATATTTTTTGGCTGGCTTCTGTGGGTGGCAGTTCCACGATCCACATGTGGAGAGGAGCTCTGTCCTTCATGGACAACTTAGACACGATGCTGATTGACTCGAAAGCCTGTGCCAATCAGATCTGCGGGGATCCATTCTTCTTCAAGTGACTTGTCTAGCCCCTTAAGGGCGACTTTCAGGGGTAATTGGCTTCGCGGAGTGTGAGCAGCGAATATGCAACTTTGAGACAGTCCAACAGCTGGATTGCTTTATGGTAGTCTTCGTGAGACTGAACGAGATAAGATACGCTCTCAGGGGTAACTCGGTTGGTAGTAGGCTGCGCTAGATTTTCATGAAACAGGCAGCATATTGTGGCGTAATTACACACAGCAGTATGGTAGACAGTTATTGATCATAAGTCAGACAGTTTTTTGCTGAGATGACGGTGCATGCTGCACATTTCCACTCGATTTCGCTGTCCATAGGTTGGGTGAGGGAGAAAGGGAGGGGGGGGGGGGGGAGTTTTCAACTCGTCCGCTTTTTACTTTTTATCTTCGTCCATTGCAATAATTTGGCCGGCGTAGGTACTTGCCATTTCGGATGCATAAAGTCATTGGGGGGGGGGGGTGGTTTTCCCCCTGAGAGGGCCTGACACCTAACTATTCGTTCTTCTCAAAAGGAAGAAAATACTAAAATGAAGCCCTAGCTAGAGGCTATCCCTAGGCTTCCGGCTACTGCAGCCGAGGCGGTGGTAGTACTAACAGAACCACTACCTCCACCAGGAAAGCAGACAGTAGCCAGAGTGCAATCAACTGAGGGGGTATGCAACACACCCTCCAGACTACCCCTTATGGCAATGGAGCTATGCAAAACTGAGACCAAGAACATAGCCCCTCACTATGGACGAGAGCGGGAGCTACTAAATGAGCAGAGGGTCATGACCTGACTTACGACTCCGGCCCCAGCAACCAAAGGGGTATGCTACGCAGCCGCCACACTATCCCTAACAGAAACGAAGACAACAGCAGAACATAATGATGATGCAGCCGCCGATTGTTCCTACGCACCTGGAGGTAAGCCCTTGACCATTGCCGGGGACGTCTTTCCACGGCTGCCAACCTTCAACGAGTGCAGCCGCCCCACATTTGCCAGGCCGGTATCAAGAGGCTCCCTGGAGGTCCACCATCTGCTTTACCTGGCCATATCCATAGCCTGTGGCATTACATAAGCGGGGGCGGGGCGGCCGCTGAAGAAGAAGAGAACGCCGAAACAGTGAGTGAAAGTGCCACGCACGAACAGACTTACACTTTGATAGCAGTCAATACGCTATCCTGCTTTTCTAATCGGTAAACACGTACCACTGTCATACATTATCCAGTGAACAATGCATTTATGTATTTATGAATATTTCAACATGCTTATTCTAGCACAATGTTCTCGTCAAGCTAACCTAATGAACCTTCTTACAGTCCTATTAGCTGCTCTTATATCTCTCACTAATCTCAGTGAAATTGCGTAACTGGCCAATGCAGTTTAATGGCTTGTCAATCGCCATTCGTAAAGTATTACGTGAACACTTTGGACACCCAGAGTGCCAGTGCCACGTAATGTGTGCTAAGAAGACATCACATGTTTTAAAACATTTGAAGTAATTGAATTCTTGTTGAAGAGAAAATGGAATGAAATTGCCGAAAATTTCTAAGTATTGTTGAGAACAAATTTTTAAAGACTTTAATAACTCAAGATACTTTGCTTTGTATAGAATCACCTCAAGAAAATCATTACAACATTTTCTTTGCATTGTGTAGAATCACTTTGCAATTTTCTATTTTAAAGCAAACTCAAGTTAAATTTTATGTTGTATATAACTTTGAATTCTGAATAACTCATTTCTTGTTTTGTGTAACATCACTTCAAGAAACCTCAAGCCTTACTAATTGTTGAAATATTCACAAGCACATTTTTTTCTAATTATCATATTTTGCATTGTGCAGAATCCCTCAACATCACAATCTAACAAAGACAGACTAAACCAAAGAAAAGTTTGTGATAATAATTCTGAATGTTGTAATACTTTAAAGGGAATTCTTCTTTGCACTCTATATCATTTATATATATGGTAGTATTTGACACATAGTGTTTATTAGTTAACTTCATTACCAATCACTCATTTTGTAAAGCTTAGCCAGTCGGCTGAGACCATGGAAGCTCTCCGTATGACTAAATCCCTTAGTTTCCTCTTACGCGTAAAGTTTCCTGCTGTGCGACACATAGGAAGGCCACAGGTAGTGGTCATTTGTATTTTCCGCACCAGGCGGCCACAGCAGGATAGCTAGCGTACACACACCTTTATGAGTGAGGCTTTGGGCAACCTTTCATTTTTTTTAATGCAATCATTATTTAATTCTCCCAAAGGGTAGAATTTTATGCCATGTGCCATCCACCATGTCTTATATTCTTTACACAGGTTCAACTGTGTAACGTTTTATATTGTATGCACCCAAGCCTTACAGCTGATATTATAGGGTGGCACACTTAAAAAAAAAATGAAGGCTACGCATAATCACTGACATTGGATACCCCCACGCCACTAACCTTACTCCACCCCAGAGGAAGGAATAAAAAAGATGTCACCAAAGTTATATTCGAAGCCTGGCACAGCTGTGCAACACAGAGACAGAGAGAACACACAGTTCTCCATGCAACAGAGAGAGAGCATTGTCTAAATGCCAACCGTTTCATGAATGAATCATCGCTGTCGCTGCGGCCAGCCAACCACGCCGCTCCAAAGCCGAGCACAGAGCAGAAAACGCACAGACCAGGGACAACTACAGAAGCCGATGGAAAAAAATTGTTCTTGAGCGGACAGTCCTACAATCCCTCAAAAGAATTTCTTTCTCATCTCTTTCCTTTGTGCAGATGAGTTACGTCGCATTGGAGGGGTAGGAGAAAGAAAAAAAAAAGGGGGAATTGACGCACAATGTCTTTTCAACAATGACCTTCAACTAATCAATGCGCATGCCTTTGGCACTTCATTCTAAGGAGTTTGATTGTTGCCACCCATCATGTGACATCAGGAATTGTACTATCTACCCAAGGTAAAAGGACAGATGCTCCAATGCCCAATTGTATTATTCACCGGCTGAGTCACCAAGACTATGCTTCGATCATCCAAGCACCACAGCACGCCACCAGATGGCCCTACGAATATGACCGCAAGTCATGGTTTCTGGTTCCAGTGCTGGCCACTGACGTCACATGCCAAGAGGATCTATGCCATGCTTACCTCCTCCACAACTCCAGCCAGAGTATAAACAGCAGACCGCAACCCTTAAAAGCCAGGCTGTTCTGTTCCTTCACAGCATGCTCGTGCCAAAGGAATCATCGGCTCAGTAGTTTTTACCGCACTCCTTGTGCCGAGGATCATCTCCATATACCTTTTCTTCCACACATTCTTCGTCCAAAAACTCCTACTGCACCTTGCCAGTCTTCACCACATTCTGTACCCAAGACTCCTATCATTGAACGTCATAACACCCGTTACACTGCCCGCCCCTTCAGGACAACATAGTAGAGTAATCCAGTTCAAGTGAGTATCATAATGCTTGTGTACCCCGCCGTTGTTAACCTAGGAACAGGTTGCCTTCACCTGTCTCACGTAAGATTAAGCTTCTGTAAGCTCCTGCGGACATTAGGAGGTAGTGCGACACCATCCAGTCTATTTCAGTCACAGGAATAAACAGATATTTAACCAACTCAAGGGTATCTTTCCCAAAGACTAGAACCTCTCCCAGTAGACATCAGGCCCATCAGAGGGAAAGCAGGTGAACGGGAGATTTACTCAATAATCATACACCAGCCCAGTACCCACACAGAACCTGGACGGCCACCCTTTCCGTGTACGCCAGTGGGCGGAACGGTAGAGTCCAAACACTAGGTACTGCGACTCTTGAGGTCAGCTTGGTGCTTACTCTCTCCACAACGCTTTTTGCACCGGATGGGGATTCCCCGAGTTGGGAAGACTGGTCCTCCTGAGACACTCACTCCGGTACTGGGACTGTCCGCCAGTGAGACCTGACTCTCAGGGTTCACTATGCTTCTTGTACCGAGCTCTGGGATAGGGATGCCGCACTCTGTTGGCAACACGGTACGTGGTTCTACAGCTGTATAGGACAACACTTCTGCTCCATTTCAGCGAGTATGATTACTAGTGATTCTATCAATATGCCTTATTCCCGTCGGAGTGATGTCTTAGAACGGATTAAACACCTAAATACTGTCTCAGAACCTCAGCAGGAGTTTAACCCCAAACTCGCCGCACTTGCGCACCTTCCACCAAGGGAGAGCGCTCAAGCAATACGTCACCTGCAGCGACCAACCACACCAGAGATTCCCACAGATCTCTTCACTGCACCTGTCCGAATCCACGAGGGGGGCCATCCCGTGTTAGTTGCATACCTAAGCAGTCAGGACCAGTCACTAGGAATCGCCAATCTATGCTGGTGGGGATTTCAGAGAGCAGAGCAAACCCCAGCGACCATCAAACACCTGACCACTAGCCAGCCACATCTAACTCTCCTAAGGTAGAATAACTGTGGGTCAGGCAGCTGCCAAAGTTACACATCGCCCAGGTACACCGGCATGAGCAATCCCGCCTAAATGCAAAGTGGTACTAGCCATACCCAGACTTTGTGCCCTGCAGCAAAGCTAGCAGACCCATGCTATATACTAGACATGCTCCGTTAACACGAAAGGACTAGTCCTATAACCCGAACCCGGGTGTGACTAACCTAGCACCCATCAAAAGGACTTTAGACGCAGTGACGTACTTCCCCCAATCTCAAGGCATCACATGTCAATGTCAATGTTTTGTACATTCAGTTCTGCTCAAATGTCATAATTTCTCTTCTTGCCCAATAAGGTATATCCATTCACACATCTTAGGACTCTCATTTCACAACACACTAATTCTGTTATCTCTCTTCTTTAGAACCCAATTTTCACTACCACATACCAGTGGAGATTAAGCATTTATAGATTTTAGTAGGATCTCTCTGCGAACTTTGTTTCCTAACATTCCGTGTTAGTTCCGCAGAAATAATTAAATGCATTTAGCTTATTTACCATTTCTCTATTTGCAAATAGCTCAGATTTGGCAGCAAGTTACAGCCATCTTTACATGCACACAAAACAATATGTACATAGTATCATAGCAGTTCAATAATGATGAACTGATGCAGTCAAATGTATGGATGTGACTAAATTGCAGGTGGCAATCTCTTACAATGATTGAATATAAAAAACTTGCAGGTGTTAAAATTTGGCTTGAGATTATGCCAAAAAATAGTGCAAAGGTGTATTATTAAGGCTAAATGTCTCTTATTTAGTTCTGGATTCCACCACCACGTAGCAGCATCAAAATGAGCTGGTTTTATTAATTGGTTTTCTCTGGAATGAGTGACCCGATTTTCGATATAAAAATGGTAAATGGTGTTTCTACATACATATGTAGTACATTATTTTTTAACCATGCAAATTATGCGAAAACTAGCATTCGATAAGTTAAGTCTTTAAAAAATAATGTTTAAAATGTAAAGTAATAGGACAACAGTGCTGTACTAACAGAGTACAATGTCATGTAAGAAATACAGATAACGTTTATAAAACGGGCCGAAAGAGTAATTTAATAAATCTGAGTGGGTGGTTTAGTGAGGGTGTGATATGTTTTGCAAAGCAAAAGGGGAATGATGAAGGAGGAAGGCAACGCACGAGACAGGAGCCACTGATGATTCACAGTGTCCTGTTCCGACAGACAGTCTGTCTTGGTTTACAAATGCAGCCGACTTCCAACAAAGTTGTGTTACCATCGCTTCAGAGTGAATATAAGGTAGCCACTTTGTCGTCAGAACAATGCCAAGGTCTAGTACAGTGGAAGCCTTATTTCAGTAATACTGTGAGTTAGAGTGAGTGTTTCGGTGATGGTAATAAGAAAAAAAATAATGGAATGCGAGAGTAAGACACAGCATAAATTTTCTATCAAAGGAAGATGCGTAATTTGGCTGTCCTGCAAAAGAAGAAAACCAGGACCAAAGAAAAAACATACTATGAAAATTAAGTAAATATGATGGTTTCCATCTAGACAGTGATTGTTACTATAATACTTATGACTAGCTTACTCGTGTTTATGCAAGTGTGTGTGTGTGTGCACATATATATGTACATATACGCGTGTAATATATATAAAGACGACACAAAAAAAAACACTGGATTTTACTAGGCAATGTCATTTGCCTTTTGGGATGGTATACTACTAATTTGTGCATCCGTGCAAGGCAAGCGTGCTTATACTCAAGTTACTGACCTAGCCCTGTAAAAGTAGTCAAAAATAACACTTTGTTACATCATATCCTAAGTTCTAATATTTGCCTTCCAAGCATTTTTTCGTGTACGTCTGTCTGTATCTCTCTTCCTCACTTCACCAGCCGTTCAGGGGCTAATCCCTTCAGTAACCGAACTTCTGATTACTGTGAAATATTTGCTGGAATATGGGTTGGTACCCACATTGCAGGTACTTATCAAATAATTCTCGCTTTCTTTGCCTAGAAATGTTATTTGAACTTTTTGTGGTTTACAAGAAACAAGAAAATTAGTGTTACTAAGCAACAAGGTATGCTTAGCTGTCAAAATGGAATAGTCATTAATGTCAGGCACTCTTCAGCATTTTGGTAAAGGACGTGCACTGTTACGTTCTCTCGTGTATTCTTTGCTTTCAAGAACGCATACCTAATTGTATCACACTCACATACATAATGTAGGCCTGAATTTAAGATGTACCTACTGGGTTGGCACTCCAGGCGCGAGTAATGCGTGGGCAGTCCTGCCTGCCATAAGCACGATCAAGCGATAAAAAAGGGGATAAAAAACCTTTGTGCAAGAGGCTACATATTGGTAGTTCCTAAAAATTACTAAACTGTTTTATCACTGCGTGTTTGAGGTCGACTGAAGGTAATCTCATTTATAATAAAGCCTACAGCAGTGATATATCACAGCTTGCCTCCGAAACTCGGTAATGAGATCTTATTTCTTGTTCCTCAAATCTGCCATATTTATCTTCAACTACCACCCACTAGGCTATATTCATTATTCTATTATATGTGTGTGTGTGTATACACACACACACAAATGCAAGCATATAATGAAGTTTGCTGTACTATTCAAACCTAGGGGGATTATTTCACAATAAACATAACATTTTCATACATTAATGCAAAAGATCAAGTACCTTGAGGGAAAGTACGAAATGAAAAGAAAAAAAAGAACCACACCATTTGGCCTAATAAACTGGAGGATTCAAGAAAAGAGAAGGTATATGTTATTGCTTTTTGTTAGTAATAATTCAGTTCTTTTTAAATGATTTTGCAAGCAGTGCGTGGGGTACCAATATAGCAGTAACCAATCGAGTACGTGATTTGTGACATTGATGTACACTTTTTGACTAGACAATAATTTTTATCGAAATAGAAGGCCGTCATCACTAGCTCTGGTGAACCGGCTGAAGTAGAAAGATGTACACAAAACACCACTACCTATAATGTCAACATGTACTCAGATGAATGCAGACTCCAACCCACCACCTTGTAAATCTAGTGTGGTTAACACTATGAGGTACATAAATAAAACTTTTAATTTCAGTTTGAAGTACAGGATGATTGTAAGTTAGGTTTACAAGTTAAATGTTAAAATTAAATAGTGTGTGCAATATTTCTTTCAACGCATGTAAACGAGTCTCACACATTAAGTTTTATACACAAATTTTGTGTATGGTTCAACATGACATCCATTAATTTTATTATAACTGGTTCTTTAATTGTTATATTCCGTGTCTCTACAGTACTTTCCCAAACCGTAACCAAGTACAACGTTACAGTTGTTGCTTATACCAAGTTATTCCTGTACTGCGCAATATTTTGTTATTTTATTGTTATACATGGATTACTTGCGTGACAAAAATTATTTGTTCAAAATGTTGTCAAGTTAAAATTTAAAAATAATTTATTTTGATGATATATAACTATAAAATACTATTCTATTTTCAGAATACATAGCTGCTACCAAAACGTTGTGTGCATATGGTGGTGAACCATTCGTTAGTTGTACAGAAAGCTTGCTGAACTGTGAAGCAATATACACCCAGTACTATATTTTTGTTTCACTTTGTGAGTCTTTATCATCACCTTCTTCAATCGCGATTTCAGAAAACAGCCATTAACTGACAACTCGTGCAATACCGAGAACAGACGACAGGAACTGCTACATGTTCAAGTGGATACAGACTGCCCTTGTAAACCTAGCATCTCTTGTGCTGAAGGATGCATACACCACATAATATATAAACTGGTTCTCAGATAGTTGAATCACCTTGATTCAATCATGAATGCAGCTTGTCACAGTATGTCTGCCAACATGAATCAAGTAAGCAAGGAAGGAATTAGTAGTCAGCCCACAACTGAAGCCAGTACATTGTCACTGGTCGACAAAGCAATCTGGGGATTGGCATCTGTTGGATGTGGACATGAGAATATGGAAGAAGTATTCATGACAATGGGATTACACCTGTTTCCCCAAAAAGTTTTGACGGACAGAGCTGAAACTTGAACAGGTAAGTATAATTGTTCAAAATCGAACCCCATCCACACTGATTTCATACAATTTTTTTTTTATTTCATCTTGATTCTGATTATATCGCTTTGCAACATATACACAATAACACTAATTGATTTGTTAGTTAATTCCTAATTAATTACTGCCAACGTTTTGGGGCATTTATGTTCATGTGCACAAGCACGCCAGTGAAATATCCATCCAGATGCTTGTATAACTTCTGACTACGTTCTGTAATTAATATATCACAGATTGTCATTCTGGTTTTTTGGTGCACACAACATTTTTTAGTTGTCACCACTAAACCTTTGTGGCCACTAAAAAACTTATCTTGTGGCGGCTACAAAATTTGTTGTGCACACCTCAAAAAATTTGGCAGGGTGAATACCAATAAAATATTTTTGTGGCCGCCATAAAATATTTTTTTCAGTATATTATTCGTATTCGATTGTAAAAATTAACCATTAAATCAATAAATAACTAATGGAGAGGGGAGAACCTACACAGTTACTCATTTGTTACTAAAGCTATACTTTGTTCTATTTTATTTGTTTGCAGTTTTTGATAGTTCGTGTTCAATATAATACGTATTTATTATGTATGTATATCTGTTTGATGCTATGAAAGAAGCAAGCACAAGGGAGAGAGAACTTGCTGTGGAAAATGGAAATGTAACCTATGATGGTGTCCCTTTTTATTACAGTCATTGTCGACGACTGTTGGTCGTTTCGCAGTCATGGACATTACTACACCGCAAACAGTGCAGTGGCATGTGTGATTGGTGCACGAACCAAAAACTTTTAGATGTAGGTGTCTGAAATAAATATTGCAGCATGTGTGAGTATAGGAAAAAGAACCAACTTGAACCTGGTCACACCAACTCCTTCAAAAATTGGAATAGCTTGTCACTGAATATGGAAATGGACATGATTGTTGAATGTTTTCAGATAAGTATGCAGCTACAAGGAGTGCAATATCACACGGTCATTGGAGATGGCTATTCAAGTGTACTCTGTAACTTGAAAAAATCTGTTACGTACTCGAGGCATATAAACAAAGTGGAATGCGCAAACCATGCTGTTAAGTATTACACGAAACGACTCTATGCTATTCAAAAGGGGTCTGCAGTAAGTAAACAAATGTTTTCTTCGGTCACAGTCAAAAGGTTAAAGACTGCTGCTCAGGGGCTATTATTCACAACTCGAAGACTGGGGATGTCAGCGGACTACAATAGGACCTTATAATTGGCCACATCATGTTTTCGGCAACCATGCAAGTTGCAAAACCGTACTTCTGTACGAAATTTGAGGAAACTGCAGACTTGAGCTAAAAGTTGCAACATGCTTACGAGAAGGCTAGATCATGCTTGCAGCGTCTCATCTCTAAAAGTCATCAGGTGATAAGCAACAGTACCAGCAATGCAGCAGATAACTACATGGCACATTTTGCTAAATTTTCGGGAGGAAAGCAAGTGAACAGCGGTAAACGTGGCTCCATCACCTCTAGAACAACAGGTGCAGGCCTTGACTATCAAATGGGGCCCTCTTGGCATTACAAAACAATTATATTTATTGCCAAAATAAGTCCCGTGCCAATTGTAAAGCAGTCATGTGAGCGAAAGAAGGTGAGAGCGTTATGTAGAAAATCCCTCTTGAACAGAAAGGAAGCAGCCATACCGTGCACAGCAGCTACGCTACCGAGCTCACCTAAGCGAAGAAGACACCAGGGAAGACTAACAACGGAATAAGGAGA
Organism: Dryococelus australis; assembly: GCA_029891345.1. Classification (NCBI taxonomy): domain Eukaryota; kingdom Metazoa; phylum Arthropoda; class Insecta; order Phasmatodea; family Phasmatidae; genus Dryococelus; species Dryococelus australis. Next base: position 133,297,171 of record CM056999.1, read on the forward strand.
TCACAACAAATTCGGGAACCTGGTTTTTCTAAGCACAGTTTGATCCCCCCCTAATGTAATACTAAGGTTTATTTGTCTCTTGTATTGTTGCACATTACCGATGCTATGAGGGTAATACATTTTGCAAATTCACTTACAGTCACATTTGAAATAACATACTGTTTCTTCAATCACTGTAGAAAAGGAGGAATGTCTTTGGTAAAAGTTTATGGTAAGAGCATAAATGATTTTGTATTTTCATTATTCTGTAAATAACTGCACAAAGATTTGTAATGTATTCCTTTCTATTATGAAAATATTTTGGTTGGCCACTGGCCCTATTGTGTAATTTTTTTCTCCGCATGTATTAAACGTACATTAATTTCCACAGGAATTACCTTTATTTTATTACACAGTTCCAAAAATCCTTCTGATATTGTCTTACACCTCCTGAAACTACATGGCAGATTGGAAGAGTATGGACAACATGTTGGTTTTGTAAGTCATCATAGGCTTCAATGCAACTGGTAAAATGTAAAAATAATGTAGTGGTAATAGGCCTACATGGGACTTACATTAGCGAGGACCCGGGTTCGAATACAGATCTGGCCATCCTGATTACGAATACTATCCATGATTCCCGACGTAACTCCAGGCGAATGCTAGTATAGTCCCTTATTGAAACGTATGGGTTATTCCTTCCTCAGTTTGGTGACATTGATTATTGTGCGTTTCTGTCTGTAATGATTGTGATGTCAGGGCGTAACGTCTGATATTGGTTCCTGCAATGTCATTCATCACTACACATAAAAAAGCCATCTATGATGTCAAAATGTGAGGGAAAAAAAGAAAGTTGTAAAGAATGCAACCTCGACAGCAGAGTGAATCCTACCCCCCCCCCCTCCCACTCTCCACACGCTGGCCTGGCCCAATAAATCTCCCAACCCCCTACCCATTTAATTTTTCAATTTCTCTTATTTTCTTAAAGTGCTTAATCAATCCTAAATCTGACAATGGCGTTGTATTTGTTTTACTAGTGCTTAAATGCCTACTATTACACTTTTACAAAAAAAAATTATTGTACAATGTATTTTGAATAACAAACAACCTTATTAGCTAAATCAGCATGGTATTCCGATGTACAATTCAGTTTTCAGATTTAACATCCATTGAAGGGTTGTTAACCTATCTGCTTAGTAAGTTTTATCCCAAAAGTGCTGCCATCACTCGGTAGAGAATCTCACAGAAGATACTTTCTAGATTGTCTTTATGTATACATCCAGTGCATTTTGTGTGTTTGGAAGAGGTTGGAAGAGGGGGAGGGGGAGAGGAAATCTTTTTATCACAGCTGCTTCTGAAACTCTGAAATGTTCAAGAGCATGTAATACTTGAGAAAATAGGGTAATTCAGTTCAAGCCAGCCTATTTTATGCATGTGGGGAAAAAATGCCAAATTTCATTTATGCATTAAGCTAAAATGTAGGTATTATAAAATAAACAGAATCTATAAAAGCTCCTGCTATTCTCTAATATGTGCTATGTTTGTGCATTTATTCACTCTGAAGAAATAAATAAACCTGAGCCAAAGCATACATAAGAAGAATGGAAAATTTAGATTTCAGAACAAGAGAGATTACCACAGAACAACAGAGGCAATATAAAAGTATAAGTACAAACTCTAAACAAAGAGTGCTATTCTATAATTTCCTTAATGAACTACATTAAAGTGTAACTTTGCTTTTTAAAAGTTATGGTCTACTGTAAATTTTTAAGTAGAGGTATTGTCATATTACTTTTCTTTTTTCTCTTTGGAACATTTTTGCACTTGAATATGGAGTATAGATTATCACAAAGAAACTAGAAACATCAATCTTCATAGTTTTAGACCAATAAAATATTTTTTCTGCAGTCACTTCACAATGAATTTTACCAAACAAGTTTTAAAGAAATAAATATTCATAAACAAAAAACAAAAACGAACAACTTTATTTACACTTCAGCCTTACACAGTACTGCATCTACACATTCAGAATCTATGTAGATTAAAAAAAGTTCACTTCTTCGGATAGTAATAGTCAACTAATGGATCATCGTGACGGATAACTGAAACACACAAAAGGCAAAACACATTTGGCATTAACAAATTTTTTGCAAGAAAGAAAATTTCAAATGCTGCCTGTACTCTAGCCAGAAACACATTACTACCATAAGCGAGGGTTATTTTGTGACAAGTTGGGGTGATTTTGTGACACAAAAAATTCACATTTAAATGCCCCCCCCCCCCCCCCCCCCTGTTTCACTGGGTTGTTTCAGATATTCAGTAGTGCCAATTGAACCAGTGAACATTACAAATACTCCTTTGAAATGAAAGGAAAAATTGTGTACAAAGTCACCCCGCTTACGGTACCATAAAGACTTCAGTTACATTCCAGTCTGACTACACAACCCTTACCCTTTAAACTAAATCAAGGTGAAGCAAGGAACTATATACAGATCTTACAAAACTCTTTTTCAAACAATCAATTTTGACAAATATTCCACGCACAAAAATGTCTGCATCAATACACAAATAAAAAATAAATAATGGTGAACCAAAACAATTATAAAAAAATTAAATAATTCAACTAAATTAAATGAGTTTTTCTATAAAATATATGTTTCTCATTTAAATCAAATAATACGAAATACCAATATGGCAAACTAATCAAAATTCTTTTGTCTTTACAAAAATATTGAATCAACTAACTTGAAAAAAGAAAATGAATATGTATTATTTTAAATATAAACAACTTGTTTCCAGGTTGATAAAATATTATGTCCCTGAAAAGTAAAAACATACAATCATAATTTATTCTCTTCATATAACCATAAGAATTTTTAAGTAACATGTAAGTCAGTGTGGTCCAACTATTTTTCAGTAGCAAACCAGAAATTTATTCTTAAGATACACTGCGGGCCAGCATAACAGTTCAAGGGTTAACCATATTAGTATTATTAGAATTGTACCTACAAATATCTCATTTCTACACTTTTGAAAATATTAACTCGGATCAAAATTTCCATATCAACAAACCATTTTAAACATAGTACACTACTCTTCTATATCAGCATTTAGTAAAAAAAATATATCAACATTTCAAAATTAACAAACCATTTAGATATGAAATTACCTGTCTGTTGAGTAGAAAACTTTTTATCAGTGGGAGCAATGGGCAGTGTGGTCTGTTGTCAAGAAGTGGAGAGTAGACTTCAAAGCTCCCTGGGATAAGCTATTCCTCTGTTTTGACTTCAACATTTTCATTGTCGAGAAAGCACATTCACACATATATGTAGTACTTCCGAACAAGGAGGTCACTTTTAAAGCAAAACTGTGAAGCTTGGGGTACTTGTCAAGCATTATGAAGTTCCATAACTGCCCATATGTCAAATTTTGTTTTGAAGAAAGTAGAATGTCACTCTGAAGTTCGCACAGTTCCATTTGTAATTCAGGATCTTGATCTTCAATCGTTACTGACATAGGATCAGCGAAAAGTTGGAATATGGTCTTCATATTGTCGAAGTCGGAAAATAGTTTTTCGAATTCCTCCCTCAGCACAATAACATACTGTCCATGTTGTTTAAAATCAGCAGAGTTAAATTAGTTTATGATTTCACTGCATCATTTAAAGAATTTTAAGTTTGATTTTCGATCTTCTTCAAAAATTATTAATTTTTCCTGAAAGCTTCAATATGTCTCATGAGCTTTAAATTGAGGATGTTTAGATATTCTCTAAGTGCAAAGCCATTCCTTCATTTTGAAGTTTTACAAGGTAGTCATAATCAATTTTTTCAGCAGTTTCTAAGAACTCAGGAATTTCTTTTCTGATAGCAAAAAATGCTGTCACGAGTTTTACCTGCACTTAGCGAATTTCAGAGTGCAGAGGAATATCATGAAATTCCGCAGAGAGCTCCTTAAGAAATTCCAATAATTTCCTGTGACTTTGAGCTCTGTTACCACCTCTAATTAAATTAACTATTCTTGTTACATCCATCACATTGTTCATTTTAACAAATTGACTGCAGAGAACTTCTTGATGAATGATGCAATGCAATACAGGCACACCGACATCATTTTTTCTCAGCAACCCCACTAAGCCAGTGTTTTTACCACTCATACATTTCACACCGTCTGTCACTATGCAAGAACATTTGGAAAATCAGCCGTACTTCTCTACAACTGACACAAGAGCACTGTAGATATGAGCTTTTCGCACTGGTAGGAAGTGCCACAAAATCAAGTAGTTCTTCTTTAATGGAGAATGATTCATCAACTGTCTTTACAAAAATTAACAGCTGACAAACATCTGTTATGTCTGTGCTTTCACATCCAATGCAACAGAAAAATATTTACTTTGCGCAATTTCTTTACTCAACTGTGCATCGAGTTGTTTGCTTATTTCTGCAGTCCTCAAAACTGTTTGGTGGGAAAATGACACAGTTTCAAAATTTGTTGCAAGTCTGTCATCGCCGAAAGATTTCGCCATTTTAATGATGCACTGCTTAATTATTTCGCCAGATCTAAATGACATTTGATTTAGCCATTATCGCGCACACTTCGTAAGATGCCTGCACACATGACTTCTGCACATGTGTTGCTTTAAAGAAGGTGCTTCTTTGCATCTGCGTCTTAGATTTGAGTTCACTGATTAAATGTTTATGCGCCTCACCAATTACACTCCCATATTTTACTTTATGTGTAGTTTCGTAATGACGCTGAATGTTGTATTCTTTCATTACCGACATCACTTGCGCACACACAATAGATTGTGGCTTCCCTCCGAAGTCCGTAAACAAAAACTCGTTTTCCCGTCTTTCATTGAACTGTCTATTCTCAAACTCAACTTTTCTTTTTTTGCTCAAAGTGCTTAAACTCATTATGACACTTTTAAGTAGCACCAACTCAATGTCTACTACTTTACTTCATGGATGTACTTTACTTCCTCACTAGCGAATCGAGACTGACAAGCGCCATCCCATAAATACAATATGACCTGATCACATTTCCTGTTCTTTATGAAGGGCGCACCTGCTTGGTTTTCTTGGAAGATAAACAATAAAGCCAGTAGAAGTGACGTGGTATGGAATTAGAGCTCTGTTATGGAATATGATCTGAGCACAGCCAGTATTACCAGCAGCGGCCATGGGAAACGAAAACTGATAACATGAACATAACCTTCACTCTTCATTCACTATTAAAATGTAATATTATTGTCGATTAAATAACGGGTAGAGAAAATATTAAAATAATGGAGAGTTGACAGAAAATGCATTATAATTTTTTTTAAAGGCATTTAGCAAAGTAAAATAGCTAATACTATCGCGGGCCAGACAAAATGGCCCCGCGGGCCACCAGTTGGACTACACTGACGTGATAGTAGTTTTATGAAATTAAATAGATCTGCCCAGTTATGCTTTCTGGCACAAATACCAATGCAGTATTGTTAACATCTAAACATGGGCTTACTAAGAATTATTGTTTTAAGGAGTTCCTTGCAGGGTTTACTGGGTAAAAGTCTTCACTAAACTACAAATGGTGCTAATACAGTAATAAAAAATAGCAGACAATGTGACAGTGAAAAATACACAATGATAACATGTGCGTATTATCGACATCAGAAGAACCTGCATTCAGCAGTTTGCAATAGATTACATAGTACTATGAACATGGTGAATTTGGCTCTATGCACATCATCATTTTCCCAGCCCAGAAGTTAAACACAAGACAAGTTAAAAGACAAGAATAATCAGTAACATTTAAAAAATTAAATATATACATTTATAAAAAAAATTATGTTTTAATATAAATCTATAATCACCATGATAAAGGTGAAAATCTATATTCAAATGCTCTAAAAAAAAAATAATAGAAAATACAGAAATGTCTCAGAGAACAATGTGGTAACTTTGTATACGTGTTATGTTTCATATTAGTGGCCCTTGTGTTGTGTTAACTTGTTTGGTAAATCGTTATAACTTGTGATTGGTGCTGTTTATTACATTTACTGCTGTACAGTGACGTGTGAAAGAAAATTATTAATAGAACAGTCACTGAACATAATGTGTAGGTTACCTCAGGATTATGGCGAGTTCCTTCGCGTAAAAGCAATGGTACTTCAGTATGCTGATTATGTGTGGTGACATAAATCATAACAAACATAAAAAGTATAACAAAAAGATATTACCTTCAACAGCAGGAAACCACTTCAAACATATTATGAACCACAAATCAGATAAAGCCAGGTTACTATATACATACATAAAATAAAGAGAATAACTTTAACAGAAGTTTATTGAAGTATGAAAATTGCATTAAATAATAATAAGAAGAAAAAGTACTGACACATGGTGAAAACTCAATTAAGTTGACACACATTTGAGTGAGGTAAGTTATAGTACTGGGTAAAATCTGATAGTTAAAAATTTAATTTAAATTTTAATGTATAAGCAATACCACTTCTTATAGGCCATTCAAGGTAAAATGAGCATTTTTAAAATTCCCCCCACATTTGGAATAATAGTCGATAAATATATTTTACTGTAGCCTTAAACATTAACTTTAGAGTCCGGTGAAAAAGTAACATAGTGTTAATTACTTATATGACAATATTCATTTAAAAGGTGGTGGGAGAGATAAAACAAATGGCTGAGAGGAATACAGTAACTAGGGCCTCTAAAGTGCTCCCTTCACCTACCGTGAACAGCCTATAAAGTGACACTATAGCAGTGGTGAATTATTATAATTCATTACCTGTGTACTCATATCTGTATTTTCTGCGGCCCTCCTTCCTGACGTACACGTTGTACAGAGCGGCACATCCCATTCCAACCCCCACAAGAGCAAGACCTGTGCCAGCAACTATGTCAGGCAGCTCGTGCCAGCCTCGCTTCAAAAGTCCAAACACTGCCAAAAACCACACAATTATTGCATCCCAAAACATTTTGGATTATTTTCTTCTGTTTTGTGTTGTATCTGTAAAAACCACACTTTTGTGTATAGGTTATTCACGATAAAGTGAGCACTTTCGAAAGTCAAGTCTCATGATAGTCAATAAATATATTTTATTTTAGCCTTAGACGTTTACTTTCGAGTGCAGTGGAATATACACACTGTGTGTATTACTTACATGGCAATATTTATTTAAAAAGTTGGGTAATGGACATAAAAAACTTGAAAAGAAAAAGTAACTAGGATCTCAAAAGTGTTCACTTTACCGTCAACAGCCTATAATTGGTCACAACAGCAAGAAAGTCGAGTGGAGAGGTTAAGGCAGCATTTAAAGAGCTCGTGAGAGTCTATCAGGGTGTAACAAGGTGCATATGTAGCAGAACCCGAATTGAAATAGATTGGGGAGAATAAACAGGAGACTCCTTACAAATTATGTAACTTAGCCTTTATGTAGTTTAGGACAAACATTTACGATTTATGGAACTTTTATGATTTAATGGCCTACACAGACAGAATCAAATGCACATGCCCAGGTAATCATTTCCCTGAAAATTATTTCTGTATTCATTAGTCGACGTCCTACCACTGTGCTATCCGCCAACTCTACTGCGCTGTAAGGAAGGACCATCCCAATGGAAGGTAGTATAGTGACCATTAAATTAAATACACAATTTGTAAAGTACTATTTTCATAATTGATAAAAATAATGTTGATAGAATAGTAAAACTTTTGTAAAATAGGCTTATGTTGAAAATGCCATTAAAAAAAAAATGCACAAACACTTTATACAGAATAATTTAACATCACATTACAGAAGGCCTTGGACAAGAAACAAGAGACGTGGTCCAAATACAACACAATTTAGACATTATTGTGCACTGGTTCAGACAAAAAACTTAACAGTTCACACCAATAAAACAAAAAATGTATGGTTTATTCATATTCATGTGTAATGGCTCCAGTCAAAGATAAGTCGACCAAGGCCATGTTTCAATTCATCAGTCAAGGGCCCTTACCTGGCTTCAAGCCCTTGAAAAGTGCATCCCAGATTGGACGTCACATTGTCGCTGTCTGAATTTGTGCCAAGGGCAAACACACACTCATACCTTCTATTCAGTTAACGAATATTTGGAGCATTCTAAATTGTGAACAAATAAAAAATTAAGTATCATGTTATTATATTAGATATTTTATTCATTTATGATTCATAATTGAAAGTAAGCTAATGGCATTTCAAAATGGGATTCTCAGGCAAATTTTTGGTCCAGTTAAGAGGCAGATGAGTGGAGAAGAAAAATAGAAAACTAAGAAATTCGTACCAACTGCCTGATATAGTAGCTATAATAAAGGGCAAAGGCTAAGGTGGTATGGCCACATCATGAGAAGGCCCGGAGATCTCGTAAAAGATGTGGTAGAAAGATGCTTTGAAAAAGAGAGACCATGTAGAAGCCCTAGACTCAGATGGCTTGATGCAATCACGGAAAACATTAGAAAGGCAGACATTCCAGAGGAGTGGAGGGGCAGAGTTCTTTGGAGGAGGCTAGTTGGTGAGGTAATGGATCGCCTACAGTCCATGCCACTGCAGTAAGTAGTAAGTATGATTCATAATTATGTGATGTCATTGTGATGTATTGCCATAATGATTTGTATACAGTTTATTAATAACATATTAACTTATGTAATGACCATTTTGCATTAGGTGAAAATTTATAAATGTGATTGTCCTCCACGATTGGGGGCCAGTTAACACTGTCTTGACATTTAAATTGTATTGCTGTACTGTGCTTGTACTATATTACAGATGATTTGTCTGTGTTGCAATGTCCCAACATATTTTTGACATGCTCCATATCCCAAACTTAGGGATTAACGGAATGCAATAAAATAAATAATAATGTCCCCTTCAGCCAAGGGCATGAGTCACTTGCTCACGAGCCCAAGACCGTTTTCCAAAGTGCATGTTTGAACACATTTTATTTGATAATGTTTACAACTTTGTATAGCCACACAACACTTGTTAACGTCACAAAGATAAATTGAATGTGCATAGAGAGGTGGAAACGAACACGACTGTTATCTGAATTAACAAACAAATATTTCTCATTAAGGGAACATGGGCTCATGCAGGAAGGTATCAAGGGCACATCACTCTGAATTCAGACACCGTCCATGTCTTTAACGAACCTTAGACAGTTATAATAAAAAATAAAACATCGTATGTGCCTACCTCCATCAGGGGGATCGACCTAATGTTATAGTTGCATACTTTACTTTTGCAAAGTTTACATTATTGAAATATTAGTCCTTTTATCATTTCTCCTTCCTTTATCTACTTTTTGGGTTATTTTACTTATATACAAAATTTAAAAATTGTTTCTTGTGCATGGATCACAAAAATTGGGTCTCGCACTGATGTTCAGGCAACCTTTTTCTTGGAGTGTAAGGGTAATATTAAATTAATAAGAGGTAGTGTAGGCCTATAAATTAGCTAATGAAGCTAACTTTTCAGAAGAAAGAATCCGCACTATTTACACACATTTTAAAATCATTTCCCCGCAAAGAACGAAATATTTATACCACTATTTAGCAAAAATCTATATTTTTGTACGGGCTACCTCCCAACTTTAGAGCAACTAAACTGTTTTGAAACATTAAAATCCAGGCTACTTACAGCCCGTACTTGCTCTTGCGGTAGCCATTTTTTCAGTTTCCACAAACCACAGACGAAATAAAGAGAAATCAAATTGTAGAGTAAATATTAAGTATAGTAATCACACAGGCAGCGCAATACTACCAAATACCGTAGAAAGACACTATGGGGAACACTAACATTACCAACATGCGAGATACGCTACAACAGCACTCCACGCGTCATGAACTAACGAATACCCTAGAAATTCAAATTTAGTATGGTATCCCTTGCACGATGTCAGTGCAGTTGTCGTCTCGTAGTATTAAATCGAGTTATTTTGCCGAATGTAACATAAAAGTTGCTTATTCATATAACTATGCCATATTTAAAAAAGTACTTAAGCATAAATATTATCACCTGAACAAGGACAATCAGTTGTAACAGAATCATGTTACTGAGCACAACAAGTTTATGCAAATTGCAAAGGCCAAAAGTTAATAAACTATAAGTAACACAATAAATTCCTATATGGTATTTAATTTGTCAGAAACATAACTGACAACATTTATTTAATAAATTCTTGAGAGTGGAGCTGACACCAAAGTTTAATTTCTGCAAAAAAAAAAAGGACATAAGAAAAAATGTTTTTGGTCAGCAATATGTCCACAAATGATCAATGGTTTACTAGATAGAGTTTAATTAAAAATAGCTCTACTGACTTAACATTGTAGCTTTTATTAGCTGACGCTGCATAGTTTGGCGTGGAAATGGGATAATTAGGTTTTGGAGTAATGGAGGTGAGGTCTGGAATGAAGTTACCAGACTAGGCATCCGGCATTGTTAAGGCGACGGCCATAATTTGGATGAAGCTGTAGCACAACGATGCTCGATGACCTCAGGATTGCGGGCCGTACACCCGAATGTATCTCCTGGCCGATGACATTGTTGACCTCTGCCCCAATTATGCTAATCCAATTGAGCTGTTTTATTGTTGTTTGCTAAACGGTTGCCAGAGGGTCGACTACATTCCATACTGCTCAGTCTTTTTGGAGGTAAAATTTCATACGCATATGTGGATTGTTAGGACCAACCACATGTCCATAAGAACACGGAACAGTCTGCTAATATATACACACCGGAAAAGCCTGAATAGAACAAAGAATTCTGACGCAACATGAGCAGGTATTGTTAGAGCCCATCCACTTAAACACGCAAGGTGGTCGAAATAACTTACACACTGTCCAGTTCTAAGCTGCATTTATACGACATCACTACACATCCCTTTCAGGGGAACATTTTACATGCGAATGATGTTGCAAAACTGCACAGGCCACTGTGGTTAAGCTGCAAAACTGTCCTACGACACACAATGATTTATGGTAACATAATGCTTCCTGGGGCAATGCTAATCCAACGGGATGTGAGGGTGGTGTAATGGATGAATAAATGAAAGAAGGTTCCCTAAGAATTAAGTCTATAGAAACTAATTGTCCATACTCAAGCGATGAAGTCCGCCCAGCACACAGGATCTTGCGACACATGCACCACCCTCACACGATGCTACTAGATTACTGACTCACCCGTCTGATATGCAGGTGGGCCTTGGCTGACCCAGTCGCCAGGACGGAACTACTTTCTGTTGCAAACATTACATATCCTGCTTGATGTCATACTACCGGTCGATCTTATATTAAGATTGACTTCAAAACTCTAAAATAGAAAACACTAAAGGATGACGATGGACATGATGCCAGATGAGTAATGAAAATAAATTCACATATGAAGCCTGTCAATTGGATGCTGGGGTAGGAAATAACTGTGGTAGGAGTTGGTACTTGCTGACAAAATAACTTGCCGAAATATTACCTTACAGATTTTTGAAGCTATTGTCATTAAATAAGCAACAATATAAACTGTCCACAAAAATCTATTCCTAACATATATAGTTTTTGTTCTACTTTCTTCTTTCATAGAAGGTATATTTTGGTTGGAAATACATTTTCAAGAGAAAAACATTTTGGGGAAATATTTTTTTACATGATAAAAATGTTTACTGAATTATTATTTATAGTTTTAAATTCCTGAATTTTCCACCAAGATAAATAAACACTTATCCAGCACTTTGCAATATTAAACTATGGATGTGGTGCGGTTTGTATTTCTATACCACTGATTTTATATAATTGTAACTATTTGATTGTATTGTTCCACTGTAATATTACAATATCCCATGAATATAGCTTATGGAAATTTATTGATGATGGTTTTGTATGTACTTTGACACTGGGTACGTTGTTTGCATGGACCATGGGGGAAATGTGGTGTGGTTGATAGGAAATGCTGTTTCCCATGGTTAAAGGCACCACCCCAAAGACCGAGCACAAAGTTACGCTTAGTAGAGATTCCTCCTATCGGATCGAGATGGCCAACGAACATTGGCCTGCCCCTATGTCCACTTCTTGATAGATGTTACCCGTTGGATTACCTTTCCGCCAGCTGTGAATTACACTCCAATTGCCTCATCTAGTCAGGAATGTCGCCCCCCCTCCCCCTTCATATTAAGCCTGCTAACTCACGAAGGGTTATTTTAGCTACCCAATGCCATTATTAAAGACACTTTGTAAATACAAAATTACGATCGGAGCACTGAAGTTTACAAATCGCCGTTCTAGCCAGGCGGGCTCTTACACAGATAAATTGGCCGTAGGGCTTATGAAATTACGAGATACATTACGCCATGGTCGTGTAAAAGATGAACCTAGGGTGAGAGACAGAGTACTCCAGGCGAGCAATAAGCAAAGTTTCCTGTATACTAAAGTGAATTAAACAGAATTATGGTGGTTAATGAACAAAGATGAAGTGCCCAGAACACTGTGGCATTGTGGTACTCTCATAAGATCTCAGACATAGCTACTTTCTCGTTTAGTGCGTTGGTCGCTCCCTGGCCGATACTCCCACCCAAACATCACGTGACACATTTTTACATAAGGTGAAACACAATAAATGAAACAAAATCGGTTCTACAATGCCGAAAAGATGTACCTATCAATAAACTCTTAACAACAAAACGTAAAAGCCCATTTAAAAAATATAAAAATAAATATACATTTTCGATCAGACCACATTGCTGGCACAACCTAACCTCACTATTAACATATGTAAATAAACAATAACATCTTTAGAGAAGCTAACCCAAGTCAAGGTTACTATGTCCGTACGATTTTTGTTGGTGGCAAAACATGTGAGTTAATCTTACTTGACATAAAAGACTTCAAAAATACATTTACAATTTTATATTGGCTATTTACCACCATGCGATGGGCAATGGCCAACTGTGATGCATCATATTAGAACGAAGTAGGAAAGTACAGTATTTCAATACTGCCAGTACTGGTCGAAAACACTTTAAAAATATCATTGTATAACATAATGTTTTGTAATGCATAAAATGTGTGTTTATAATTATTAGTAATATTATAGAGACATCTATGTGTCACCATAACATTGTCTGTGGCCTTACAAGAAAATGCTCAAAAGGCCATCTCTAGCACATGAGCTGTCAACAGCTTAATTATTACGGACATACAGGATTACACTCAAACACACTTAAACAATGATAATAAAATACAAAGAGACAACTTTTCTTGTAATTGTATGATATGGGTAACATGGGAAAATAAAACAGACATAACATATGGCACTTCATAACACTGACCCTCAAAAAGGTAAACACTAAACGTAAACAAAAACATGTGGCATTCGGCCGTACGTGCGGACACTGGTATTTGTATAAGTACGTACCTGGTAGTGTAATAATCTAACTTTGCATTCTTTTGCACAATGATGCATGGTGCAGAACAATAAAAGTTGTGGCATAATGTAAGAACTTTTGACATTTATGCTAACACTTGTAGAATTTTAGGATGATGACGTACACATAAAAAAATTAACATAAACAGCACACTCCTTAACAACTGACATAGCACCAATTACACCTATATACGCCCCTGCACTTAAAACATAACACCCACATGGCACTGGTTCGTCGAATCAGGTGTTCAGCTTTGTTGTTGTGAAGCATTCTTGACGTTTCTGCTGGCACGATGTGGTGAATGGCCTGAGGACAAGGTGCTGTCAACATCAACTTTTATCCACTTTTTTTGGGGTTATTTTAATTATTATTTCTGGTTTATTTCTTGTGTTTTGACTATATGATTTTCCCATAGGTATTTGCTAACTGTCAACATGCATCATTATATATATATATATATATATATATATATATATATATATATATATATATATATCAGGTAATGGCCGGACAAATGGTCATAGCAGTGATGGCACAGGACACATGTCAGTATGTCGTTGAAAGGCATTGGACCATCTGTCGGTCCATGAAGAGTAAAAGTTAGTCATATTTCTTACAGACAGAAAAACATTGCTCTGAGATTGGTCGAAGGTCTCGTAACTGCCTGACAGGTGCGACAGAAGGTTAAATGCATGGTTAAAAGCACAAAGGCCTACATGATAATTAAGGTAAATTACACCCTGGCCATTTACCAAATGGACCAGGGATGTAGGGTGGCTCATTCACTGGGTATAAGTCATATGAAACTGATGTGGCATAATGTGGTCAAACGAGGATTGATGTTAGGTTAGAGGAGCAGTAAATAGAAAATATTTAAATTAGAAGTTTAGGAATTTTGGTAACCTTGAGCATCAGACATTATTCTCCAGAATAATGTGACAGTTTCCTGACTGTTTGTTCCATCGCAGATGCATTAACCACACAGCAGCACTAAAGGATCGGCATTAGGTCACAGTCTCGATCACTGCAGGCCGACAAGAATGGCATTTACACTTTTCTTGCCGCATGTCTTAATATTTAACATTCACCACAAGAGGTAACACTAGCGATGAATGGATATATTTCCTAAACGAATATGTCCTGTGAAGTCACGACCATTAGACGCAACACCCATTAGAGGGGTAAGCTACGCCGATTATTCGTGATGTTGACAGGTCTCGGGGCCGAATCTGGAGTGCGATGTATCTCCGAGTGGTTTCAAAAGATGGGGAATCAAATTTCCGCAGGAAGTGTTAAGTGGCGAGTGGTTACCTAGCAGCATTAATTAATAGGAGTGTTTATAAGCATAATTCACTGCGATTACACCATAACTCACTAGAGAAACTTCTCGATCCAGCATAGAGAGTCGATAACATTTAATAGAAAACAGTGTGTAGCTCCGCCCTTAGTTATGAAATCCATGTGTCGACACATCCAAACACATTCCTGAAATTAATTACATTACGACACATGCCGATTCTAAAATATTAATTATAAGAGTGAAAATATATACATCTATCGAGAATCAGCCACCTGAGGCATAATTTTATTTAATATCACCCTTCAAGTGCTGTTACATTCTCGTGACTTTACATTCTTAGCCATATCTGGAGCTCCGGCATTCATGAGTATGTCACCAATATGTTTTAGTTTAGCAATCTTAATTATGTACAACACCAATTTCACTTATGTTATTCATTAAGTTCAATATCTATCATGTTTTCATTTTGGTGCCGGATTCGCCGAACATGTTGCTAAACCGACGCCATGTTGTTAGTCAGATTTCAACACTCGAGACAAATGGCAGGGCAGATGGTATACTCCATATAACCCCCTCGGCAATTCAATATTGGCTGCGTTTTTCTTCATATCCATAGTTAACATAATTCAAGAACCTTTTAATTATTTTATTTTGTCGATGGGAGTTCTCCTTACATCATGACATAACATACCATGACTTCCCACGCGGGATGTGATTCGCATAATTACTATCTAAGGCCTACACCTTATTTTCCATCAGTAGCGACCATCAGCAGGTCCAGAGTGTCAATACCAGACCTACTCGAGTTGGAGTGACACAGGGATCAATACTGGGACCAATTTTATTCTTAATATTTATTAATGACTTTACAGAACAAATAACCAACGGTTCAGCTATAATGTTTGTGGATGACACAAGCATTTTGGTATCTGGTTCAAATAAATCTGTTCTTGAAAAAAAATACAACAAACAGTGACTGAGATGTCCAGTTGGTTCCAGTATAATAAATTAATATTAAATGTAAACAAACCTATGCTCACAAGTTTCATGCAAATACATAAACATACAATGCAGGATGAAAGGTGCACAAAAATAGAAGAAGACAGGTTACAGATAGTAAATAGTACTAAATTTCTAGGGCTCATAGTGGACAGTAATTTAACAAGGAATGGGCCTGTTGATAGTGACTGTAAAAAAAATTGAGTTCAATGTGTTTTGTGGTACATACCTTTAAAAATGTTTGTAATAATAATACAATACTTGCATCCGATCTCAAATATTCAGTCCATATTTAATTTTGGAATTATATTTTGGGGTAAATCGACAAAATGGAAAAGGGCTAAGAGATTACAGAAGAAAATAGTGAGATTAATAATTAATAAGGAAAAAGAAGCCATTTAGGCAGCTATTTATAAATAACAAAATTCTCACTGCTCCATGCATGTATATGTACCGTAGTATGTTTTTTTTACATGAAAAACATTAAAAAAAAATTAAATAAGTTATATACACCATTACTACACAAGACAAGCTAATAATCTTCACCTATTCTCCTACAGAACCTAAAAATTTACATCCAACCATTATTGGAGACAAATCAGAAAACATTTTAATTTCTTTGTTTAGTTATGTTTCAAGAGTAACTTAACCCTCCCCAACACTGTAGATGCAAGAAACAAAATTGCCCCTACAATAAGGGATAAATCTGTATAAAACTGTATCATAACAGAGAACTAGCATAATGTAATGGGAGGGAATAACTAAAACGGGATTTAAATTTATTTACCAGAAACCATTTACTATATTGACATTAAATATGTATAATGGAGATGAAGTCGAGTCATTGTCAGTGTTTGAAATTTAAATATAAATGTCAGCAAATAATTATTTATTCATGGCTCAGGAACATTTGAACTTTGCCTTTCAGAAATTCAGTTAGGCTGCTGGTCGTTGTTATGTTGCACTTATTACTGATACGCAACCTGCAATACATTACACAACAATGGGAGCATTCTTGTTTTACTTTATTTAATATTTATTCAAAAATAGTTTTCCATAAATCCCGATATATGTGCAATATGTCTAAAACACGTGTTTAATGACGCACATAACCCATCTCTGGTCTGTGGTATTCACACTCACGATCGGTAGTTTTATGTGGAAATTATTTGATTGCACAACTAATGCATGCTAATAATAAACTAGCAAAAACCTTTTTCTCAATGTCATTCTAATGTAAAATGGAATGTTTTGTTTTTCTGATGGCGGGCAGATTCCATGATTTTACCAAATATCTCCAGTGGCTTTACCAACGTCACAACATGCCATGTTCTGTATACTCCTAACTCCATGTGGGCCTACCTTATTTGTCCTCCTCCATGGTGAATCTAGTCGCAATGGCAACTAATGGCTGCTCTGCACCTGCGTGCCCTTGTATTAACTCTGCAACTGATCGCTCCAGCGACCGAGGTTACTCTTTAATCGATGCATAGTGCGCAGCCCTGCTGTGGTGAAAACACATGGCGCACATTAAATAATAAGTGCAGAATTTGACATGTACTGTGTTCCCCCAGCCCTAAGACCATTTGTCCGGCTGTAATCTGGATACCCACACCTGGGTTGTGCAATTTACTGGCGTGTGGATTATGCAACCTTTCGCCAAAGCGACAAGGCGTAGAGGAGACACAAGAGTATGCCGGCACAGTGCAGCTGGTACTTTCCATAGCAATGCAGGATGCCGGGGAGGAACATGAATAGGCTAGTTATATTGAACTGGGATGTTTTAAAGCCTAGTTAAAGATGCTGTGTTATTCTAATTAGAGTTTTTATTATTGTTTTATTCTTATTGTTTTGTCTTTTTTTTTGCAGTGTTATGTGTATTTATTTTTTTCATTTTTCCACCAAGTGCTTTGTCCATATCATTTCACCAGAGTTTTATGTTGCCTGTTTGTCTATGTAATTTTTAAGAGGTGTATTTATTTGTTAAGATGTTATTATAATAGTTTTTTCAAGTCATGCCATTAAGTAGTTCTGTTTCGATATGAGGGCAAGCCGTGGCGAACCCCCAGGTCGGGCGGGAGAGTCAGTCAACGTACAACAAGTCAGGGAGATGGAGTGCATGCGGTAGGCTCCAGCGTTTTCCCACGCACACCGAGCGTCCATCATCATTTTGCAACAGGTAATGTTTCTACAATTGACTTTATTAATATGGAACATTTTTCGTACCTAGTCGCCCAGTAAGCCACCTCCACCCCCGGTGGATTAGCATCACCCTGGGGTTCTTAGGTTCTCAAGTAATGTTTTGGTTGTCGAAAGACGCTTTTTCTGTTGCACCGCATGGCTTGTCCTAATAGCCGAAATTGTTTAGTGTAAAGTTCCCTCAGAGAAGGGGTTGTAATCATAAATGTAATAAATAATGTGTTTTTTGGTCAGTTGTTTATTTACGATCGCACATGCGCTTAAAGGGACGGGCCCTAGTAATACCCGCTCAACCTATAAGTAAGTTCTTATTTTCAGTGTAATCAGTCTTATTCGAATGTGTATGGGTGTGTCAGAGGCCCTAATAGCCCACGTATATGAGTGTTAAGAGTTAGGCTTTTTTCCATCAACAATGGTGTATTTTCTGCCTAGCGGCTATCGCTTCACAAGCACTACTTATCTAGAGTAATTCTCACCAGGGCAGAGGTCAACAGTCATCAGTCATCATCATCGGCAGGAGATTTGGACCTGGTGGACGGCCTGCAACCCCAAGATTGAGGAAGTCGAGCCTTATTTTGATGTCGCCTCACCGACGCCTGTAGCCATTGGGTAACCATTTCCACCACCCTACAGGCGTCAAACTGGCGAGATGAGGAAACAATAAAACACATAATCTTTATTAATAAAACATAATTTACACAAAATATAAAAATTACATGTAATTTTGGCATTATATATAATACTTAACCTCAAACAAGAGGATATTTTGATGAGGGTGTGTAATGTTGTAAGCTTATGGCTGACTGAAATGTATATATCACATGGCAATTTACTAAGGGACACGCACTTTAAAAATACTTAAAACGAAAACATACACTTTATATCAAACTCGAAAAAGTAGGGCAATGCCACTCAATGGTAGATGTGCTACATTGGTCCTTTCCAGTCTATGATTGCTTACTTGACAACACTGTCTGATACTGGCACAAAACACTGGAGTTTGTTACTGGTTCCTAATTAAATCACACATTGCTCATAAAGTCTGCTACGTGCAAGGTTGTATTGTGAAATCATATGCAAATAATTATTTTAATCGAGAGAGAGTATCCTCCTAAATTAAAGAACAGTTCATGGCCATGTTTTACTTTTTGGAAGAAGTTATTGAATTCGCTTTAATTAACATTTTCAGATTTATTTGATGTAAATCTCCAATGTTGGCATCGGCTTCCTCTTCTATAATTCACAGGATGTCCAAGCGTTCACCCACCAATTTGGCTCGGCTAGTATTAGTGTTTCTCTAGGGTAGGGATGGTGTGACACGACCTGACCTGCCTGGCGAGTGATGCCAGTGTTAATAAGCATGGTACGGTGGTCACCTGCACACTGCACATTCGAAGTGGAAGCATATTTCAAACATAACGATTCTGTTGTCATCACTCAGCGATTTTTTGGGCAACATTTCCACATTAGAAGACACGCAGGGTACCCGAATGTCACACGATCACGAACTGGGTGTAAGTTTGCGTTACAGCATCTGTTGCAGTCAAGAAACCTGGTGGTATTGTGAAAGCTGTGCAGACACAGGAGTACATCGAAAATGTAAGTGCAGCTGTCCTTCGAAGCCCAAGACATTGCATGCGTAAACAGGCAGCGGCACTTAATATGTCAAAGAGTTCAGTATGTCCCATTTTGCATGCAGGACTAAGTTACCATTCTTACAAACTGCAATGGGTGCAGGTTTTGTCCAATGGTGATTTTGTGTCGAGCAGTTACTTCTGTGAGCGATTTCGTGCTCAAGTGCATGATGAATAAGATCTTCTTAGACGACTGATAATGTCAGATGAGGCTCATTCGGAACTATTGGGCAGTGTGAACAAGCAGAACATGCACTATTCGAGCTACAATAATCCTCACCAGCTGCATGAGAAACCATCTGACAGTCGCAGAGTTACTGATGGTGTGGAATTTTAGCCGTAGGTGTTATTGGTTCCAATTTTGCAGAGGACGACGGTAGTGTGGTACTAACCATGACATCGCAATGGTATGTGTAGATGCTGACTGAGTTCCTGTTCCTGGCATTACACGACTTCAACATGGACCTAAGGAGCCATAGTGCACACCGCTCGCCAGTCAATGAAAACTTTACGAACTTTACGAACAATGTTCCAGCATTGAATAATTTCATGCTTTGGAGGCATTACTTGGGATGCCTGCTCTCCCGATCTGTTAGCTTGCGATTTGTTCCTGTGGGGTTTCCTCAAAAGTAAAGTGTTCAGATCTGGCGTGAGTTAAACACTCACGCCAGATCTGAACACTCTCAAACAGAGGAGTTCCGCGGTAACTAGCACTACACCAATAGCAACATTGTTGCGAGTTATGGAAATTTTTGCTGCATCGAGTGCATGAATGTGTGAACCTTGATAGATGTCACCTCACTGGAGTAATAATCAAGAAATAATTCTGTTTTGTGTGTTGTCACAAATGGCAGATATGGGTCATTGTTTTTTATTATGTTGATAAATATTGTCTATATTTGAACATACTGTGTGTGTTTCACAATGGTAGGTGAATGCTGGGACATTCTCTATATTACAAGTTTTTTCAAAAGGAGTACACATGCAGTAACCACACATAATTAAATATATGTAAATAATCTTCGTTGTAGTGCATATTTACAGTTTATGTTGGTTGCTTTCGTCTCCTACGATTCTGATTGGCTAGTCTTAATAGATGCTAAATCAATCATAACCTGCAAATATTCTTTTCTTCATTTTCTTTGTGCTTATCGAGTTTTTGAGTGCTTTTAGAGTAAAAGTTTAGACTGGATCGAACTCGGATTGGATTCAACAAGCAGCGAACTGAGTGATCTAGTATCGAAAGCAAGCTGTTTTGGGCATGAATATAAGTACTGAAAACATGTACTCACATGCAAATGTTAAAATTTCTGCGCTTGAGCTCTTGAAAAGAGGTCTACATGAGTCTGACTTTCTTTTGCCATTGATTATTCTTGCAGCTCACTTTTGCATGTGAAAAACTTTTTTTGTTGTCAGTGGAATTACCCCAAAATGTTATACCATAACACATTATGAAATGAAAATATGCAAAATATACCACTTTTGCAGTTTTTTTGTTCAAGGCCTCTACAACACTCTGCAGGGCGAAACATGCTGAACTTAGTTTAGGTAAAATATACACAATGTGAGATTTCCAGTTAAGTAAATTGTCTACTTTTAAGACGAGAAACTTAATCACTGCAGTTTCATTAATTTTGTCTCTGTTACTGCTTACATACGAGTTAATACTTTTTTTTTTTTTTTTTTTTTTTTCTGTTTTTGAGAAGAAATTCATAAGATATGTTTTATCTAGGTTGAGATTTAATTTGTATGAAGTAAACCATGCATTTAGCTCTTTAAATGTTGTGTCCATTTTATGTGTAAGATCATTTACCGAGTCTCCAGAGACTAAGATGCTAGTATGATCTGCAAATAAAATTAAAGTAGTTTCTGTGGTTAAGGCACATGAAAGGTCATTTATAATAACTTGTAAGATTAAGGGGCCTAATAGTGATCCTTGTGATCCTTATTTTTTCCTGGATCATATTAGAATGAAGTAGTTTTTCCTTTGATCCACTCTTGTTGTTGTCTGTTTGAAAGGTTTATTTATTGTTATTAGTTTATTTATTTTACCTGTGACTCCGTAAAACTTTAATTTTTCTATAAGTATGTTGTGATTTACACAGTCAAATGCTTTAGTGAAATCACAAAATATTCCATTAGATGGCATATTTTTATCAATTGCATTAAGAATGCTATTTGTTAGTTCGAAAAGTGCAGAATTTGTTTTATGTGTTTTCCTAAAGCCAAACTGGAAATTTGATAAGATTTTGTGATTCTTAAAATGTTTCAGCAACCTCCTGCAAATTAGTTTTTCAATTACTCTTGAAAAGTATGTAAGAAGTGAGATGGGTATATAATTGTTTGCTTCGGTCTTGTCTCCTTTCTTGAACAATGGTTTTACCGTAGCCCATTTGAGTCTGTCTGGAAACAATCCTGTATTGAAGATGTCATTACAAATATGGCTTAATTGAACAGTGAATTCAAAAGCGCATTGCTTTAATAACGTATAGCTAATGGCATTATATCCGCTAGATAATTTTGGCTGCAAAGAATTGATTGTTTTTTCCACTTCTTTTGGAGTTGTGTTTGTAAAAGATATAGCAGGGTATTCTGTACCCTCTAGTGTAGGAATATGGTTTATTTCTTGTTTTTTTTTTTTTTTTTTTTTTTTTTTCCAAATCATGTTTTCTGCGACATTTAAGTAGTATGCATTAAATATATCTGTGACTAATTTAGGGTCTGAGAATAAGCAGTCATTTACTTTTAGGTTTACAACTGGACATTGCTCTGTTGTTTTTCCTGTTGTGTTTTTTTTTACAATATTCCATGTAGTTTTTATATTGGTTTGAGAATTCGTAATGAGATTCCAGGAAAAAATTCTTTTTTTTGCAGATTTGACGACCTTACTCAGAATTTTACAATATTTCCTGTAGTGATTGATTGTGTCAGGGTTGCTGCTGGTTCTGGCGGCCTTACATAGTTTTCTTTTGTTTTCGCAGAAAATGCTCATTTCTTTGGTGAGGCATAAATTTTTCTTTTGATTTGTGTTACTGTGGGTCAGTCGGGATGGGAAACATTTTTCAAAACAATGGAGAATTTGGTTAAGAAAAGAGTTAAATTTTCCACTTGCTTGGTACAAGTATACAAGTATACCATTGCTCCCTGATGAGCTCACTTTTGAATTGTAAGACATCTTCCAGCATAAATTTTTTAGCATTTTCTTATAAGAAATACTTTTGGAGGGCATTCTCATGGGAGGCATAACTAATCTTTGTGCATCATGATCTGATAAGCCATTTATTATTGGGAGACAGTGGCATTCTGCAACTGCTTTACTATCAATGAAAATGTTATCAATTGCTGTCTGACTGGTTCCTTCTGTTCTGGTAGCAAGGTTTACTACGGATTTAAAGTTGGAGGTACTGAGTGGACTATCAAGTTCAGTTCTTTGGTTGCTTTCTTTTAAATAATCAATGTTAAAGTCTCCACAGAGAATAATTTCTAGATTGGCTCTGTAAATGGCTTTAAGATATGCTTCAAGAAATTTTAGGAAGTTACTAAAGTTGACAGAGGGGACTGTATATATAGTGAGGACTCCTATGTTTTTAAATTTGGCAGTAATGGGAAATGTAGTTCACTAGAATGAGCTAGATCGTTCGGAACTAGTCATATTTGAGAGCAGTTCATCGGGAACCGTTCTTTTAGTTATACAGGCCATGGTCGAGTTATCGGTCTTACTGGCGAGCTGCGGGGGACGCGAGTGTAGCCTCGGGCCGAGAACTAGATACATCTTTCTCTGTTTCCTCTTTCACAGTTCCATTTTCCTTCCCCAATATGAATCTAAGCAAGCGTGAAACATAAAGAGAAGCAAATAAAGGTATTGACCGTTGCTATTTGTCACCCGAGCCAACCACATTTCATTCGTCGGGCATCAGGAGGGGAGTTTTAGTGTTCAAAGGAACAGGACAAAGAAATAAGATGAACTATTGATTGCAATGACTTGCAAACATGGGAGGGGTGTTGATGGGAGTTCACTTTGACGATATAGAACATGCGCATTCTAGTGAAAATATGAAGAATTTTTTCCAATGCAGAACGAATGCTCACACAATGAAAAAATCACCTGTCATCTTAAAAAATATCCGAACTTTTGTTTTTGCATAGCAACATGAAATAATGTTTTAGTTTGCGAAAGTCTTGTTTTCCGGATGTTAAATTTTAATCACAACTACTCTCAATTTAACAGTATTTTACTAAAGGAATAGTCTATGTAACTTTCTTCGTAACTGACATAAGTGATGTTTGTAAATTAATTGTAAAAAAATTTAGTGTATTATTGAGTGTAGACGAAATTACTCCTTTATTTTTCATAGAAGTAAGATAAATGAATAGCGAAAATATCTTAGACTGTGTTATCCTTACCTATTTTGTGTAATATAACATCAAATTACTTTTGACACTGATAGTAATGACCACAATAATATTATAATAGATTGTGTTGCGAGAGACAACCAGTTGTAAAGTTAATTTTTCCAAGTCAGGCTTGTACAAACTCAACTAAAATCGTTCCAACAAACTGGATTTATTCGTACCAGTATTAGAAACATTTTAACAGAACTTAAATTACAAAAATTAATTATTTTGATATGATGCAAATAATGTCAAAAAGCTATATCCGAAGTATTGAGCTAATATACTAGAAAAAGTAGCTTTTCACTTCTTTATTGCGAGTGTGTAAAACTTTACATTACAGTATTGAGCGTTTTTATATTTTTTACTGCCGTAGCTATACTCGTATTAGTGCAGCTATCAGATGTATTTTCTCACAGATACGGGATTTCTGTTTGTCTGGCAACATCGTATTTATTGTATGTGCGAGTGAGACGGTTATATGACACCATAACAGCGAGATCTTTAGTGCCGATGAGAATGAAACGAGATGAATGGACGACACAAACATTCATACTCTGATTGGGTTTCGAACTCGGAACTCCTCGCACCGCACACCGGCGTGCAACCGACTACGTAGTTGGGGTCAGCACGAGAAAGTATGAAAGAACGAAAGATCGCTGGATGGCAACAGGTCTGTCAACTGTCTCGATCAGTGTCCTGCAGCTCCCGACCGATTTCCGACTCTTATATCACTGTTGAACTAGGTAGGTCTGCGATCCCATGAGTTCAAGGCAGTTTTGAAAGAGCTAAAACAAAGATACTGACAGGATAGACAGAGGCAGATAAATAAGAAGTATGCACATTGCGATGTGGCCAGTCATGTTGGGACGGATAGCCAGAGGGAGGGATAGACGAAAGGGGAAAAGCTACATGGAGTGACGATCAATGGATTATCTTAGTATACACAGTGTCCTGGAGTAGTACTGGTACTGAGATAATGACTGACCGATATCACATGAGACTAGTTCTTTTTTGTCGCTGTGAACTATGCATCTAGTTCTTTTTCAAGACCAGTTCAAAATGAACTGGTAATTCATGAACTACCCATCACTATTACTTCCACATAACTGCACTCAAACACTCTCTTCGCATAACAAATGTGTGTCATTTTTAAACATTAAATTATTTTTGATGACAAGTGGATTTATTTGGGATTGAAGTCGCCACGACTGGTAAAACTACAAACGAATTACGAAAAACTGTAGATAGTCATTAGTTTGAAGTATTTGTTATTGTTTTGGGCCTTTTAATGCAAAGTAGAATTAATACAGAAGAAATTCAAACTCAAATTTTTCACCTTTTCTATACCGCTTCCCATCCAACAACTTTAATATCTGCTTGTCCAGCATTATTCCAATCAAATGTTCAACCTCTCTCTCTCTCTCTCTCTCTCTCTCTCTCTCTCTCTCTCTCTCTCTCTCTCTCTCTTACCACACATTTCTCTGCTTCCTATTCTTGCTGCATAGTTCATAACATTCGCGAAATGCCACAAACAGGTTATCTCGTTCTTATTCAATATGGCGTCTTATTTGCTTATTTAGTTCTTTGTACTGGTTTAAGTATACTTTCGATCCCGATTCTACAGTCCAGTCCACCTTGGCAAGCGGACTGGACTGTCTCACTCCAATCCTACTTCAGTCAAGTCGGTCGTGTTTATGGTACATTTTCAATCGGGATTCTTCAGTCCACTCTGAGTTCAATCCGGTTTGAAATGTTACTGTAAACGCACTATTAAGTACAATTCTTAATTCTTCAGTCTTTAATCGTAAACCCACCATTATAGTTCTTACATGTATCGAATGTTAAAGGAATTACAAAATAAAAAAAAATGTATCGATGAATGAAATCGATTTTCAATTCAAAATATTGATACTGTTAGCAATCGGTACATGCGAATTTTTGGAAAGGTTTTTTATTGAATTTGGCTATTTTCATAAAAGCCGGTGTAATGTGAGCAATTGAAATTCCAGTGGTAGAAAAACAAATGGATTCAAGGGACATCGCAGCTTTAGTTCAGTATTTTGATAATGGTGATGAAGAGATGTTTTGGAGCTCTTCAGAAGTCTCGGACAGTGAAAGTGAAACCGAAATTTTCGGTGCTGTGTCAGAGGCTTTGTGCCTTGCAAAGAGTCGCAATGACCCAAATAATTTCTTAGCAACGGTACGATTAAGAGTACCTGTGTATTCTGTGTTTATGGATTAGCTGTAAGTTTTATGTCATGTATGGTAGTTCTGGGGGTAATTCTTAAGAATAGAAGCTTTTTTGAAAAAAATAAAAAAATAACCCCAGAGAGATGTATAATTCCACTCCTAATTTCACAAAACACGAACTTACAAGGGGCATCAGTATTTGACCAATAGAAACCCCAAAAACGATAGTGGAGAGGACTATGATGGTCAGGGAAAATGTGGGGTAAAAAAAAAAAGTACGTTTTTATGATAAAATTTTTCCCCTCTATTTCCCTCCAACTCATAGCCCTTCCCACTATAGTATTTATAAATTGTATTGGTAACATCAATTTAGGTAATGTTGAGATCAATCTTTTTGTAATTGAACACGTTTTCATGAAACAATATTACGATATTACGAAAATATGTTAAATTGCAAAAAACACATTTTTCAGTGCAAATGGGCTGCACATGAAACTCATTTATGGGGAAACTGCAAGCTTTGCTGATAAGTGACGCTTCGCATCGTCACCAAAAAGAAATTGCCGGCAAGAATGAATCACTCTGGCTCGGTGCATGATGTTTGGCTATGCATGTACAGTCCTTTTGCAATATAACATACCTATTTTTGTGAATAAATATTACAATTACATTCTCATATTACCACAAGTGTGTGTTAACTTTCTATACAAATAAAATTAAATTTGATTTTCTTTCTTGAATACATAACAGGGTTTCCAAATGAACTTATAATATCAGTACTACTACTAACACCTCCATTAACTGCGAATGTTTTCCAACAAATTATATCTCGAGAATCTATTTCAATAATGTCTTTTGGTTTTGGGTCTTTAGAATTATTTGCTCGTCTGAAGAAACAGAACTCTAAGAAACCAGAGACAGCTTTTGCAGTAATTCCTTGTAGTGTAAATATAAATAACAACGACAATAATATATAACTTTCTTCAATGTCCACAATTTGTACAGTCCACTCAGTATCAACCTTGTTAACGTCCTTTTCAATAGAATATAAATTATGAAACACCTTCCTTGGAAAATAAGAACTTTCACCGCTACGAAACCTGTTAATGTACATCTCGACCAGGAAAGACAAACTTGTCTGATTCCCTGAAAAAATGAAACATACTAAATTACAACCACAATACACCACAGGGGTGTATTTCCCTAAAATCCCCCTAAAGGGGGATAATTGTTCACTGTCAATAGTCACAGTAATATGCATTAAGTATTTTTGGTTGAATCAATATAGTAAGCAATAAATATTTCTGCGTACGCCACATGGCTATGCTGGGTCTCACTATACCTTAAAAATAATAATAATAATAAAATAATAATACAATAAATAGTAATACAGTGCCTTTAAATGAAAGACACAAGTTGTTGTGTGCAAAAAGAAATTTATGTGCCTTAATAATAGTAATAATAATAACTGTATTTTGTGTACGTGATATTTTACGCAATGTATGAAGTAAAATTGGGAAGTTTAGGGTGAAATGGTATACTGTCGAAATAGGTTGGTAGGTGATGGAGGGATTAGTCGGTAATAGCTCACTCCCCTGTCACGACTTGATTGCCGCATTGTTGGCCTGTGGTTGTCGCTTCTTCAGTTAGTCACGTCGCATGCGTGGTCAGGTAACTACTGTTGGTTCAGGTGTGATTGTAAATAATTTTTGCCAGTGATGGAATGTGTGATTTGCTGTGGAAGTGATGGAGATATAAGAGCTGTTAATAAAGGTATTGAAAAAATTAAAGAATAGAGTCATATCAAAGAATATGATGTTTACAAACGTATTGAGGAAAGTGAAGTGGTGTACGTCCATGAACAGTGCCGGAAAAACTATACCCGACGTTCGCCAGTGAAGAAAGATGAAACTGCACAATGTGCAGCCAGATCTCTAAGGTCAGACAGCTTTAATTTCAAGAATAATTGCTTATTTTGTGGAGAGATTGCTACCTTTGACTCGAAAAACCCGAATCAAAAATCAAAACATTAGTAAAGTTAGTACACTAGGAATATTAGAAACAATAAGATTGCATTCAATTGTTAAGGATGATGACTGGGGAAAGGGAGTAACATTGCAATTAAGTGGGGTTATAGACTTAGTGGCAGTCAAAGGGTGTTACCATCGCAATTGTTATCAGTTTTCTTTTACGCCCTGACTTAAAAATTCCAGGAACGGTTAACAAATGTGCAGGTTGCCTCATTCGTAATGATATTAACGAATCCTTTATAAAATTGTGTGATTACATAGAAGAAAATGAGGAATGTCAGTTTTCCTTCAATGACTTGACAGGTGTTACGAAATGATTAGATTCAACAACAGAACCTTATACCAAAAAACACTTGAAAAGAAAATTAAAAGAGTTTTACGGCGATTCTGTTGTATTTACAGAAATACCGGATCGTAGTTCTGTTGTTTGTTTCTCTGGCTACAAAGATAAAATATTAATGGAAAAATGGTATGAAGAAAAGAAAAATTATCAAACAGATGAAAGAAATAGGATTTTGGTAATGGCAGCAAAAATTATCCGGGAAGACATTCACTCTCGTACATACAAGTGCGAAACATACCCAACAGCAGAGGAAATATGCGGAGGTCCTGATCTAATGCCAGAAACACTGTCACTTTTCATGAATGAAATCATTCTACTAAAACTCCCATCAAAATATAGCTGCTTATCACCGTAAATCACTTACAATACAACACTGCATTGTGGCTGCTGCTAGGCCGAAATTTTTTGTATCACGATACACATCGGGTTCAGTATTCACCTGCATAGACAATTCGGATCAAAGTTGCTAATAGACATTTTATAAAATTTGGGTGTTTGCAGCACTTATAAAGAGACATTGAAGTACAAAGCATCTGCTACATTGAACTCATCGACATGTATTGAAAAACCAACTTATGTTCAGTACATATTTGATAATGCTGATTATAATATACGAACTCTTGATGGTTATGATTCATTTCATGTAATGGGTGGTGTATAAACTGTCACTCCACATTCAACACTGCAAAACCAAAATCCAGTTCCCAGAAATATACCTGCAACAGCTACATCTGCAATGGGATCATTAATCTACTTACCAATGGTTTGGTATAAGCAGCCATCTGTTGTCTGACTTTCTCAAATTTCAGCAACTGATCTAACTAATTTAAGTGTACAGTTGGAACCTGAAAGTGCCCAAAACACGAAATTTTAGATGTACTCTGGGCTGTAGTATTTACATCAATACTCTTCAACTGTAAGTAAACCTAGTTGGAATGGTTTCATGGAGGCTGCACACAAACATTTATCTCATGACAAGTCTGCATTAGTACCACTACCTTTCATAAATCATGACCCAAACAATCAGTCTACCATATACACTGCTTTGGTATATGCTGCCAAAGAAAGTGAAAAGCTTTAGCAAAAAATGTATTTGCTACTTTTGATCAACCACTTTGTAACAAGGCGTTCGATATTGCAGCACCTCCTGATAGTGTTTTGTCATGTGTTGAAATTAGAATTGGAGGATTTCACCTTCTAATGTTCTTCCGTGGAGCAATAGGCAAAATCATGGGTGGTTGCAGACTGGAAGAAATGTGGTGTACTATATACGCAAAGAACACTGTGGCTCATATGCTTATCGGTAGGCAGTACTCCAGAGCTATGAGAGCTCATATTCTGACTCAACAAGCATTATTAAGCATATTATTTCAAATGTGCCCAGAACAACACATTATACACAACCTGGTATAGGCTGTTCACTGTAAAGTGAGCACTTTTTAAGGCCCTCCCAACAGGCTTTAACCGCTAAAAAAATATAACATTTCAATCTCAGGCATTAAATTTTGAAGGTGGTGAAATGTATACACTGTGTTTATTCATCACATTGCAATGTTTATATATTAAAAAGTAGCAGGAAGATGGAAAAAGGATGAAAGGAAAAATTTAGAAGGACCTTAAAAAGTGCTCGCTTTACCGTGAACAGCCTATAGATACTTTTTCTGACATATTGGATGGCAGTCTACTTCCTGAACATGTTACTGAATGTAGAGATGAACAAACAGTTATCAAACTCATTTATTCAAAGCTTGAAGAGCTGTCAATTGCAAGTCACACTGATAAGCTGTGGTCTCAATACATAAATGGTAGAAATTGTACTTTTCTATGTTATGTGTTGGAGACTGGAGACTGCACCTATTCTGTGTCCAAAGTATGCTTCCATATTTCCATGCTGTTGGACACTTGAACTATGCCAAAAGGCACATATTTAATTTCAACAAATACTTAGCTTATGCGAATCTTTGCCTACAGGAGAATTTTGAACAGTTTGTCGGGAAATCATATTTTACAATAAAGAGAACTGACAAGTTTTGGTCCGGAACCTGGACTGACGTGATAATCGAACAATATTTAATGAGTTCAATGAAGTCCACGGGAGGATTAACACATGGAAGAAGTTTATCAAGCTCCACTTTGTCTAAATGGATCAAGGCTATGCCTGCAACTGTTAAAGTGGTTGATGCACTTGAAATGGTGGCCGGAGTATACTCTACTACAACCTATCAACATGTGCAGCTCAGAGAGTCATGCAATACAAGAGATAAGAACGACTCACTCAGACTGTAAGATTAGTTGAAGCTTCACAACTCATTCGAAACAGGATCGCCTTTATTGGTTTGTGTTACTAATGGCTTGATAACATCATCAGTAGTAAGCTGTGATGCTGCAAAAGGTGCAGGAATCAGCACAATGAAAGCAATGGTTGGAAAACCACTCAGTGGCATAACTCTGAAGAGAAAAGATGTGATAACAGTTTCAAAAGCCACCAAAGGTATCCAGGTCAGAGAACATTTTGTTGAAGTTAATTCAACTCAGCTTTTCCATCGCATGCTGTGCGTGGTGAGATCAGATGAAGAGCTCGCAGAAAATAAACCTCAGTTACAAACTTTCTGCTTGGCCACCAGCTCCGTTTGAAAACTGCAATATGAGAGAAGCTGAGTTATTACCTGTTCTTAAAAACCACCTCAAACCAAGTTCTCATTTGCCAAATGAATCTGCGAACACTGCATATGCTATAGATGGCGGATATTTGTAGCAGTTATGTTCTTGGCAACGCCACGAAACATATGTAGAAATAGTGAGTAAAATATGTTTCTTACGTAACTAGCAGATATATATATATATATATATATATCTGATGTGACTGTTATGTTCGACGGATATGGAAAGCCTTCAACTAAAGACTGTGAACATTTTCGACGTGGGTACTCTTCTGAAGTACTTGTGGTGGAAAACTCTTCCGCAGTGTTGCCTCCAGATATGCTTTTATCTAGTGCTAGCAATCTTTACTTTCAACACATCTACGGAAATCAGGAGTCCATGTTATCCAAGCTGATGCGGATGCTTATAACTTGCTTATTTCGAATGCAGTGTTATAAGGTAAACTTGGAAAAACATCAATATTGGTAGGAGAGGACACTGATTTACGTGTACTACTTGTTGCACATTCTGAAGGAAATACGTATATGTTAATACCTAGTGAAAGCAAAAGAGCCAGGAAAGTGACCAACATAACACAACTTTGAGCATTTCTATGTGAAATGTAATTAGTTAATCTATTTTAATTTATTTTAATGCGAAAACAAAATTTGGTTACAGCCATCTCATTGTTTAAATGTAGTTTACTTCAGATAACTTATTTTATTTATTACTGTATTTTCAGTTTGCAGCTCCTACCAAAATCTTGCAAATAGTCGTCCTCCCGGCTGCGGCGCAGCTGGGATGTGGAAACACTGCATGTTTAATGCTTGTTTTGGCTGCTCGTTTTTCACGTACGTATGAAAGTAATACATGAATCTGGCACACTTTTAACAGCTCTACAACTTTTGTTTGAGAAGAAAACTTGTAAAACTATTCTACGAGTTTTCATTATGGAGATGTAAATTTTTGAGTAAAAGCCTGCTTTGGAGGGGATTTTTCCAAGATGGCGGATTTTGCTGAGGCGGGAAACTTTGGAAATTTTCAGAAAATGACGAAGGGACGGTGCCAAACACATTCCAGGAGGTTTTGTTTTGTCAATAATTTTATCCGGGTAAAATCCTGAATGCACTGCACTAATAAGGGTTGTGGTCTGTACCACATATATCCCTTTTGGTTTCACTAATAATCCCTCTAGGCACCGAACACTGGGCTGTGGTAGGATGGGGTATGTGCACATTTTGAATTGACACTCCACAACTGTACAGCAGATTACTGTTATAGTCGAGTTTTGTACCATTTAATAAAATTTCCTACTATAATAAATTTTTCTACATGCTTCTATTATTTTAAGTTTTTTTGAACTCACTGGTTACTAATGAAAGTAAAATCCTGTTATTTGTACATCATTTACATATCTAGTTTGTCTGATTTTGTACAATTTCTTAGTTTTATACATTGTTCAGTTTTATATAGTTTTAATATTACATTAAAAAATGTTCTCATAAGTTATAAAAGCACACAGGAATTTTATATATATAATGCATGCATGCTGTCTTTGAAATAGGTAATTCGCAAGAACAGTTGGTACTACTTGTACTTGGAACGAACTCTGCGCTTGCTTGGTGTCGTATGCACCAATGAAAAAGACTGAGTGTGCACTTTTGATCGTCACCATTTATCTTGTGACATGATTCGTACTGTAAGCGGCTTAGTACGACTGTGTCGCTCTATCTCTGTTTAGCATATATCGCACGTTGAGTACTTAGTAATGTAATAAATCTTTTCATTTGTGTATAATTTTATATGTATAAGAATTTTACTGGGCTGGTTTCGCAGCTCTTAATTGTTTACACGAAAATATTCACGTACCATATGTTAACTGAGTCTCGTATGTGCTTCGACTACGCGTCTGCCATCTGGTTACTAAGTTCACTCTATCATGTGCTTTGTTACCATCGTGATGGTAGCCTACCTATTGAATTATCAAGTGTGATATCAACAAAGTGTGTGCTTTAATGTAGTAACATATTGTACGTGTATTAGCTTTATCGCCTCATAATCATGTGACGTGTTTAGTATCTGCTTTCTCATTGCGTGCGATTATCTTTCACGATCAGATATAAAATATAACATAGCTTTTATTGTGCGTGAATAATTACTAACCTTATATTGCACGTTTTCATTTACTGCCTTTTCATAACTTATGGCGTTGTCTTGGTTTCCATGTGTTGAAAGCTAAATGCCTTTACTTGTAATTACATTTGCCATCGGGCATGTTTTACACTTTATTTAATGCTGTAATTTATTTTGAAATTACTTTTACCACTATCTTTTTAATTTCATAAGCTTCATACTTAAGAAAGTTTAATCTAAAACTTTTTCATTGTGTGGTTGTTCTGGTGCGTTTCCTTACGCACTGTCATCTGCCGGACCACCTGAAATATGCTGGACTACCTGTCCAGGTAAGTTATGTTATGAAGTATAGATATACTTAATAAAATATTTATTCAACTGCACTTATTACTTTTTTGGTGGCTGAATGCGTGAACCGTAATATACTGTGTAGTGTAGTCTATTTTACTTATACTGAGTTTCGTCCCTACGTAGTTGCACAATTAAATTTTATTACCATCTGCAACCTCATATGTCGTCTGCCAACGTGTTTTCTGCTGAAAAGGTGTATTACAGTTGATGTTTTTTATATTCATTGCATACTACTTTAGTGAGTAATAGCAAAAGTTTGATTATTTTAATGTATAGTCCCACTAAAATGAACAACAATACTGCAATTGTGGCGGCAGGTATGTAATTATAGCTGTCCTGTTCCAACACAGAAAGTACTTTATTTGTAGGCAGCGTTTGGCCAAAGTTTGAAGTGTGAAAGTTTTGTATTTCTGGAAGGGCGGTGTGTTTGATCTTCAACTTAGGGTTTAAGGCTGTTGTGACGTGATCATGGATCCCTGATGTCATTGCTAATTGTTGTAACTTACCTGAAATGTATTTTCGGTTAGCCAACGTATCGGTATCACAGTATGAATAGTAGGTACTACTGGTGCTCTGGAATCACAGAGATGTGTTACTCCAATAATAACATTATTGTTTACCGCGACTTGGCAACCTCTTGTACCGGTAGTTCAATATTG
Source organism: Dryococelus australis (assembly GCA_029891345.1). Taxonomy (NCBI): domain Eukaryota; kingdom Metazoa; phylum Arthropoda; class Insecta; order Phasmatodea; family Phasmatidae; genus Dryococelus; species Dryococelus australis. Next base: position 133,331,450 of record CM056999.1, read on the forward strand.
CCTAATTCGTAAGTATGTATTGGTGTGGCAATCTGTAGTTTTGATGTCAGAGCTCAAAAACAAAGGTGAAAATGTTGGTTCCCAACTTATGAAACAAATTCACATGGAACAAAAGTACTGGCGCACACTTATGGAGCGAATAATTGAAGTTATAATGTTTTTAGCAGAAAGAAGCAATTAATTTTGAGGTAGTGATAAAACCATTTGTTCTCCCCATAATGGATATTACTTAGGATTATTGGAACTACTGGCCAGGCTTGACCCTTTTCTTGCATAGCACATAAGTACTCGTGCAAAGAAAGGAAGAGGTCATAGTTCATACCTTTCAAAAACAACATGCGAGGAATCTATCAGTTTGATTGGATGCAGCTTATTGGATTATATAGTAAATGAATTGAAAACATACAAGTATTATTCAATTTCTATGGACTCTACTCCAGATATATCCCATGTAGATCAGCTGACATTAACTATATGCTATGTTTTGCCATCTGGGCCAGTTGAAAGATTAGTGAAGTTTTTGGATATGAAGGGTCATAGTGCTGAACAGCTCATCAAAAGTTTAATGGACTTTTTAAGGGAAAACAACATCACTATTGAAGACTGTCATCAGAGTTATGATAATGCCAGCAACATGAGTGGAAAGTATAGTGGATTACAAATGCAAATAAAAGAGCTGAAAGAGTTTGCAGAATTCATTCCATGTTTTGCACATTCACTAAATTTGATTGGGAAATATGCCGCTGAATGTTGCCAAGAAGCGCTAATTTTCTTTGGCTTTGTAGAAAGCCTGTACACATTTTTGCTGCCTCTTCTTATCGCTTGAGTTTACTTTCTTATGCATTATCTGATTGTGGTGCTCACTTTCCCACTATGAAAATATTGTCTGACACTAGGTGGTCAGCTCGTGCAGATACTACAAAAGCTCTTTTGTTGCAGAGCTTTCTTATGCTAAAACAAGTCTTCGGCCACATTTCACATAACAGTGATCAGAAGGCAGAATGTTGACAGCAGGCTTTCAGACTACTTTCAACAATGAAGCTCAAAACAGGAATAATGATCACATTATGGGATCAAATATTACAGCATTTTCAGATGACAAGTGCTTCTCTGCAATCTTCTGGACAAGTTTGAACACAGCTTGTGCACTCTATGAATCATTGCAAGGATATAGTCAAGCTCTGCGTTCTACGTTCTCAAACATTGAACAGAGGGACAAAACTCTAATTGGATGTGAAGACTATAAATGTCAAATTCTAAGAGAACATAAACAAAACCGAGTATATGAACATTTCAGTGGTTCCAGTTGTATTGATCCAGTGAATCCCAAACTCCCTCTCAACAATTTAAAACTCAAACATTTTTTTTCATTATTGATAACTTGCTTTCTGCCCTGTCAAAAGTCATAAAGTTTACCAGAAGACGAATGGTTTATTTGGTTTCCTTCATCGGTTACAATTGTTAACGCCGGAAGAGGTTTAGAGGAAATCATCCAATCTTGTCAAATCTTATCCGGCCGATCTGGAAGAGAGTCTTGGTGAAGAACTGCTGCATTTTATTGAACTATAAAAAACTGAGCTTCTCATTTCTGATGATTCCAAATCCAAACAAGAATTAGTAGAAGTGCAGTTGTATCGTTTGATAACGGAAAATTCTTTGGAGTGTTGTTTTCTGAATGTAGAAACTGCCTTGCGCATTTATTTGTCACTCATGGTGACCAACTGCACTGGAGAACGTTCATTTTTGAAACTAAAACGGATTATAAATGAACTCAGAACCACCATGAGTCAAAACAGACTCAACAATCTCACTCTAATGAGTATTGAACATGAACTTTTGCATCAGATAAATGTTTCAGACATCATAAACAAATTTTCTCATGCTAAAGCTCGAAGAGGTAAATTTTAAATCACAACATTTTTGAAATGTTGAAATTTGAAGCTGATAACTGTGTAAAAATAAAAATGCTACTACTAAAATGCTTAACCTTGTAAATAAATATACAGTATTTTTTACCTAAGGCAAACGAAATCAATTGAATTCATGTTTCATACAAGCTAATATATGTTTTAAAATTTTAAGAGTGTTTTTAAATTTACATCATCTTTCATCTTCGTCATATGCTATGGGCCCTACACTTAGTTAATCCGGCCCTGGCAATGAGTGCGTGTAGATGTTTATTGGTGAAAATATTGCAGCACCAGCTACTGATTTCCCCAACTAACAGAATGTCATGTTTACTTCGTGTGTGTGTTGATATCTCATTGAGAAATTGTTGTAGCACTCCATTTTCCACTACTTTTATGTATTGATAGATGTGTTTAGTGTTTGTGCAACGTGGTGATGTTTGTGTTTTGCATGTCATGTGTAACCAAATATTGAGTACAGGAGGGATAGTGGGATTTTGGATAGGTATGCAATATGGTAATGGTATGTTATCTTAATAGTAAAAATTAATGTAAATTTGCTGCCAGTAGACTTCCGTGTGCGTCCTGAATGACGCACGAGCCGTAGAATGTAGTAGGATGCAGCATAAGCCGTTAGTCACTCTGCTACTTGTAGCACATCATGTCTTCTCAAAGCCTTTGCTGCACGGAGTTGGCCACTAGTATCTCGTGATTCTGTTGTCTGCTCTACCCGACTCCGTATGCTGGAGGAGGTCTGTAGAGATTCGCACTCTCGCCGAAAGACCGGGCGGTGAATTTGTGCCCTGGAGAAGCACTAGGGGTATGGATGGAACCGTGTAAAGGCAGAATGGCTAAGAGCGCTGCGTTAAAACAGCAAAAGTACAAGATCGAGAGGTCGCACTGTAGTATGTCCGCTCTACCCACGTGGTCTGTGGACAGACGCAACCTTGTTGCCTCATCAGCTGCGCTAGTACGGCGTACTGTTTGCGCTGCCCGTTGCTCATTCCCGTGTGGTCAAGCTGCGAAGTGTGACTCTGCTTCCTGCCTTAATTACAGGAATGCGAGTGTACCCTCACACACAATTTGTAACAGAATACATTTATATTAATTTCTGATTTTCTATTATGCTGCAATTGCTTCTTACTGGCACAACTTCATGTTACGTTGTTTACTGTGTCTTATTTGGGTTGTCCTGTTTTGTTCGTCTGTACGCACAGCGTAGATGGCCCTATTACATCTCTAACCCGATAGGGACCTTTAATTTTATACATAAGTGATTTACTGCGTGTGTGATTACGTATCCACACCCAATCTCTGACCTTGGTGGTGTTGGACCTATACTTCCTGTCAAACTGAATTTTTTGTTGTTTTGGGGCTTCTATCAAATTCAATTTCGCTTGTTCCCCATCCTGCATTAATTTTTGACATCATTGGTCGCCCCTCTCTGAATACTCGTTTGTAATTACATGTGAAGGCTGGGTTGCTTCTACGCCATGTAACAAAAAAATTGTATGAACATCGTGCTCGAGTTCACTGATATATTATAGTTAAAAGCTATGAAGTCTATATATTTGTCCCAGTTGTTGGGATTGTCATGTGCACAAGCTGTTAATTGGGCTCCAATAATTTTGTTTAAAGCTTCCACTAAACCGTTACAAGTGGTGTTGTATGCTGTTGTTTGAAGTTTCTTTATTTGTAGACTCTTTAACAATTCTGTTACTAGTTCGTTGTTAAATGAAGTTTCTCTATCCGTCAAAATCTGTTGTGGGTAACCGTATCTTAATATTACTTCTTTAATAAAGCTTGCACATGTTTGTGAGTCAATGCTCTTAATAGCTTTCACAATCATATAACGGCTGAAAAATTTGGTCATTACTAAAATGTTTTTATTGCCTTTACGTGATGTTGGTAACAGTCCTTTCGCGTCTAGCGCCGAAGCTTTCAATAGCGGAGGGGTGGAATTGGTGTTAATTGGCTTACTGGTTTTTTGTTTGTTGATTTAACTTTCTGGCATATTTGACCATTTTTAATAATTTTTTTTTACATCTGTATTCACTGTATCCCAATAATATGTATATTTTAATTTTCTGTAGGGTTTTAAAAGTCCCAAAATGTCCTCCTCCTAGCAGTGCATCGTGATGTGTTGCTATGATCTCATCAACGTAATATGAAAGAACTAAGGTTAATTTCTTTTCTCCTACTGGGGTATTAATTTTTAAATATAATTCCCCGTTTCCTGTAATTCCGTAGCACGTAGCTAACTTTTTGTATTTTGGCTAGGCCTTGCCTGGTTCCGTTATGCAATTTTTAGTTTCCGAATGTGCGGATAATTTTTTTTTTACATACATACACTCGCAATTAGGCTACCGCCCGGTGGCGAGCTCTCTCAACTCTCCTTCACCCAACCAACTCCTTTTCCACTCCCTTCCTGAATTTACCAACCCCTCTCACAGATACCAATTCCTCCCTCAACACATTCCACTCCCTCACAGACCTCACAAGCATGGACTGCCTACCCCGCTCCGTTCTCCTCCACACCCTCTGAAGCTTCTCACTGTTGTTTCCTCTTCCCCTAAACACTCCCTTACTTAACTTGCAGTGTAGCCCTCCCCATCCTCCCTCTTCATTCACCACCCTGTACATCCTGACTAACCGTTCAACTTTCCTCCTGTCCTTCAATGAGCTCCACCCCATTCTTTTATCATCACTGATGGCCTATAGTTCCCTTCTTCCTCATCATGCTGCCCTTGCCTTCTCCACCTACCCTTCACCCATCTTGCTGCCTTTCTCTGCACCTTTTCCAGTTCTTGCACCTCCACCTCCACATACGGGTCCCATACTGCTGCAGCATATTCTAACATTGGCCGTACCATTGTGCCATACGCCTTCTCCTTCACCTCACAGCTGACTCCATTCAGCACCCTTCCCTGCATACCCAGAGCCCTTCTTCCCTTTGCTACCACCCTCTCTACCTGTTTTTTCCACCTGAGGTCTCCCTGCAGTACAATCCCTAGATACTTATATTCTGCTGCTTCTTCTATCTTTTGTCCCTCCCATCTGTACATGTCCCTGCTTATCATCTTCTTCCTTGTGAACCTCACTACCTTAGTTTTTCTTACATTTATCTTCATTTTATTTTTTCTGGTCCACAACCATATCTTATCAATGTCCGCCTGCAAATTCTCCCCCCCCCCCCTCCCCAACCACCTCAGCATATACAACACAATCATCTGCAAACAATCTGATTTTTCCTCTAATCCCCAAACCCATGTCATTTGCCATTATGGTATATATAATTTTGATACTCGCCTAAAAATGGTGACGTACGGTCATCTATTGGACACATAAACAAAAGATTATCGTTCTCTATTTTGATGTATTCTTGCACATGGTGAAAGACTGGTAAGTAGCATATATAATACCCTGTTTGTTGATAATGGCTATCTGAAAATTGAGCAGTGGATCGATGCATGTTGTTTTTATTTTTTTTTGAGCTATTTTCCATTATAATTTCTACATTTACTTGAAAAGTTTCTGTTATAATTTTTATAATTGCATGTGCAGGAATATATTATCCATTCAAGATACTTCTACTAATAATTTATTTATCTTTTGCCTGCATATAATTTTCAATATAATTCTTAATTTCAAACCAGTTATTTACAATATACCTGGAAATTATTTTCTGTATTTCTTCCTCTTTGTCCGGATTTTGATATAGGCTTTCTGCTAATGCCCTATATAATGACTTACACTTTAACATTTCCCGTGTTACTTGATACTTATTATTATTGATTTCTACAATCTGCGTGCTTGCTTGCCCTTTGGTTGAAATGTGACTCAACGCATCTGCTAATGTATTAATTTTACCTTTAACTATTTTTGCTTTGAAATCGTACTCTACAAGTGCTATAGCCATTTTTTTAATCCTTAAAGTGTGTTTTGCCATAGTTTTCAAGTACCTAAGGCTAGCATGGTCGGTCTCTATAATAAAATGTCTAACATATAATTGCCTGAAATAATTACAAAAATATTTATTTCATCTCTCCAAATTTGCGCTCAGTCGCACTTAATTTTGTCTCATTAAGGGAAAGTTTTTTTTAAGCAAATGCTATAACATTTCGCAATTTATTATGTGAATTTTCTTGCATTAGTACGCCACCAAGCGTGGTTTGCGATGCATCGCATGCTAAAATTGTCTTTTTATTCTCATCAAACGGTTGTAAAACGGGTGAATTCTGTATTGCCTTTTTGAGTTACAAAAACACTTTTTGTTGGTTTTCTTCCCATTTATAATTAGTGTTTTCTTTAGTTAATTCTATAAGGGGTGCTGCTTTACTAGCATATTTTTGAATGTATCGACATAAGTACAATGTCATGCTTAAAAATATGCGTAATTGTTTAATATTCGCAGAGGGTGACATTTGTTCTATAAAGCGCACTTTCTCTGGGTCAGTAACTATATCCCCTGGTGTAATATAATATCCTACGATTTTTATTTCTTGTACTGCAAGAGAACACATTTTTGCATTAACTTTTACCTTAAATTGCCTTAATCGCTGGAAAACGTTTTTGGTGTTTTCTAAATGTTCAGTAAAAGAGTTTCCTATTATGAATATATTGTCTATGTATGCGATTGCTGTATTCCTTGCAGTGGACCTAATAGGATATCAATAAATTGCTGAAAATATTGTAAGGATGTGCTTAATCCCATGGACATTCTTCTATATTGATATATCCTTACTTCTTTGATCGAGGATGCTAATTTATATCTATCTTCTTTTCTTACCGAAATTGAATAGAATCCTGAAAATATATTGAGGCTTAGAACCCTGAAAATATTTAGAGGCTTATGATATATTTGGAATTTTGTAACGTATTCAAACTGTACTCCGTTCTTGGGATTGGATACTGAATTCTTGTTAAATATTAAGTTTCCTAAAATCAGTAAGGAAACTCATACCTCCGTGCTTTTTCAGTATTACAAGACTCGGTGCAGAAAATAGTGAATCTGAATGCTCAATAATCCCTACGTGTTCTATGCCCTTGATTTGTTTTAAAAGCGCCTGTCTAACTTTAGGACTGATGCGATATGGTCTGGGTGCAATGGTTTTTTTTTCTGTATTTAATTCAAGTTTAATTAGATAGTTTTTCGCTTCTGTGAGCTCTAATGTGCTGTACGCAAATCTATCCTCATAATCATGAATTATTTTGGTGATCACCTGTGTTTGATTATTGTCTAGCTTTTTATTTATTTTAGGTGAGAACTTTTCTTTCTGTGTAGTTTCTATTGTTTCAATGCTATTAATACAATATTGAATTGTCTCAATGGTCTCGTTATCTATCACAGAAGAGTAAATAGGTACTTGTGTTTCAAAAATGGCATGATGTCATGTTTCTTGATAAAATCAACCCAAGTACGACGTCCATCCTAAGGTTGTCAATAACTAGAAAGTCTTGCGAATATGTATTTCCCAATATACTTAACTTGATATTAGTTTTGAACCTGAGGTGTCTATTTCCTGTGTTGCCCCTACAAGCGTAAACTGTTCTGTAACTGGCTCAAGTTTTTGTTCTTAAATTAGGGTAGTTGCGATACAGCTACATGAACCGTCCATGTCAATAAGAGTGTTGTATTGTTTACCCCGTATTTTAACCTGAATGTGTGGCATCGAGGTGTGGACAATGGCCTGTTGACAGTCTAGATCTTTTCCACTCTGTGTTTTGTTTTTTACTCTGTGGAACGTGGTTCGGCTCAGTTTGTATGGAATGCTTCTGTCATCATTGCCTATCTGCTGTTCCGTGTTGATGTTCCCGTTGTGTTTGTCATTATAGTCTTTCATGTTGATGCGTAATCTGACATGCTGATACCAAATTTTTTTTTTTAAACTTTAAAACCTGGCTCCAATGTCTGTTTGAAATTCAAATTGCTGGTTAGGAAAGAGGTAGCAATTCCTTGCTTTGTGGTCTGTGTACAAACAAAGAGTGCACGTGTTTTGGGCGTCATTGGAGGGGCCTATAAACTGACCTGCCTCACGTGTTTTGTGAATTGGCATTTTAACAGTGCCAGGAGTGTGCCTGTCAACAACAGCTGGTTCTGTTTTCTTTTCCACCTTGCGGCTCGGCGCCACGTCCTTCCTTTTAGGAAAAAATATAGCTCTGCACACGTTTTTTGTACATTCTTCGTCCGGGGTAACACGTCTTTCCCCTCGTTACCTAGTTTTTTTTGGTTCTTTGTTAGTTCTCCCTGCCTTACATAATGTTTCCTGCTTCCCAGGTTATTGGAGTTCCTATGTGGAAATGATTCTTGTTTTGAAAACTATTATCCTCGTTTTATCTTGTGTCCCTATCTTTTTGTGCTTAATTGTTTTATTTTATATATATCTGAATTTCCCTGACTGAATATAATTTGGGTGCTGTGATGCATTTGAATACTCTTTGATTATTAGATTGGTTATGTCATGTTTTGAGGTGGTTGATGTCTTACATTTCTACTCCCTGGTTGGCAATGATGTGAGTATAAATTCCCTTGGGGTTGATTTCTGTACCTGGGTGGTGCTTAAAATTGTTGTCTCTCTCTGTACATGTTTGTAGTTTGTTGGACCATTTTGTTTGTTTTCTGTGACTGTAGTGTCAAATGAGCTATTTCTTCCATAAGTTTAGCTAATATTTCTGTATGGAATTTCTCTGTTTCTGGGTAATGTGTGACATTAGTTACATGTTTGGTTGTATCTGTAAATACCTAATTCTACTCTTTTAAGGTTGTTGACCATTTGTTCTATGGTTTCATTTTTTAGGCTCATTATCTTGTCTGCTATGGATGGGAGTAGTGATTTCCACAATATGCTGATGAATTCTCCATCTGTGATGTGTGGATTGTACTTTTACCTATAGAACTGCAAATCTTCTACATATTTTTGACAGCTCTCTCCTAGTTGTCGTTTAATGTACAGTAACTGCCTGTATTTCTCGCTTTCATCTGTTGGTGTGAATATATTTTTCAATTTAGACTCAATATTTTGTCACCTGATTTCACCTCTTGTGGTTTTGAATCAAATTTTTGTATGCGTGTTTAGCTGTACCTTTTAAATAAAATTTTATCCTTCTACACTTGTCTGTGTCATTCCAGCCATTTACATTACTGGCTGCCTGATATTGCTAGAGAAATTCTCATATATTTTCGTTGTTTTCTCCACTAAATATCTGGGTTGTGGGTCTGCCATAGTATGTAAATTTACTTCACTGGACTCAGTGTTTGTATAAGATATTAAATTCTGTGTTCTCATATAAATTTTCTGTGTGTAATGTCGGCTGTAACTGTGAAAACACTCTTGGTGTTCGATAACCGCTAGACTCGTTTTGTACTATACTTGCTTGTATGTTAAAACAATTATTTGTGTATACTGTTTCTGGGCTTGTGGTAAATGAGTATTCTAGGTGTTGATTTTGGTGCATGTCTGATGTACTTGCTACGTCCTCAAATCTAACGTGTGCATGAGATTCTTTCTCTTTTAATGCCTTTTTCACTTCAGATATCTCTAGGGTTAAAGCGTTAACAATTTTTTGTATAGTGGAGGGCGCAAACTTACTGCAAATGTTAATGAATTTATAGTGAATCTTTCCAACGGCACTATGTGAACACAAGATTTTACTGTTGTGCATGTACTGTTGTAATTTGTTTGTTGTGCATTGTGTACATTTATCAGATATGCTAATCTAAAAAGCACTCTACTTTGCTCCTTAGTATTGCACACTCTGAAACAACCTTCTATGCAATAGGAGCCTTTGCAAAATCACTTGCGGATAAAAGCGGTTCCGTTAATACTGCATGCATTAATTTTACAAGCAAAGCATACTACAACCCAGTCTACATAAAGGATGGATGCAAGGATAATATGCTATGGATTCGCTGTCTGGCAAGCGGTATTGCAGCGCAGACAAGGTTACAGATTGCTGCAATGTGTCAACTGTGCGTTCTTGCTGGACTGTAAACTATGTTGCTTGCTAGCTGTTTAAACTGCAAATTCCTTTGGTGTTTAACAGCACTCCAATTCTCTTAAAGATTTTTAAGACACATTATCTTGGCGTTTCCTAATACAATTGCTTACCTTTGCGTAACGACTTTGCCTTTGTACTTTACTCTAAGGCTTGATAATTTAATTTTTGGTAATGACTGACATAATTTATGCTAATAAATCCATCTTTATTCACTTTTAATTTCCTGGCAACCGAAAGAGAGAGAAATTTGTTCTATGATAATCAACTTTAATATTGCCTACCTTGCGAGAAAGGATCGAACTGTGCCTCCACCAGTGTTTTGACACCCAGTTCCCCAGTGTTTAAACCTAACAGCTAGTCTACTTAATGTTCAATACTAGATTTACAGTTAAATTAAAGGGGTTAAGCTATCATTTAGAGGTAGAGGATGGAGGTACTCTCGTATTACAAAATACTACAAGCTTTTATTACTCTCTTGTTAATACATCAACTTCAATGTAATCTTAATGCTTCGCATCTACCATTGAATTAGTACAATAATTATTAAATTAAGCAAAGACAATCTGTTTAGTTAATTAGATCTGCTAATTAGGTCTGTTAATTAATTATATTGATGCACGGCCTGGTCGCTTCCAAACCCGAGACTATCCTGCACCCAGAACTTATTCACCTTACTGCTGAGAATCAACGTTCTCGGCACACGGGCAGAAGCTCCTCCACCCCTGGTGTCGTGTCTGGAGGACTGGAAAGCGTCCCTCTGGTTGCCACATCATCTCACGACATGCAGTCTCAAAGTGCTGGCATGTGAGAGTCAATTAGAGTGAGGCGGGGGGGAGGTTGTAACACCTCTGGCTGCCTTATATATGATTACCTTCCCCGGCCGGCATTCCCCTCTCATCCTGCCACCCTGCTGTCCCTTCATGCTCACATCACCGTGTATCGGCTGTGCTTTCTACCCTTGGGTCAGTGTGGCATCCATAACAATGGTGTTATACATTGCCCCTTTATAAACCCCATCTCAGAACAGGGCTCTGTATCATCTACAATGTGTATATTTATTCTACTAGTAATACATTTTATCTTCTTGTGAATGCAGACCAAGTAAGCCTTGAGTAATTCACCAGAATTACATAATGTCCCGACACTGCTCAATATCTGTGTTGTTTACCTGTATAACCTCAGCGCTGCACTATAAATATACCCCGTAAATGATTTTTTGCACATTAAATATTCATTTCAAACTGTATTCGTACATGTAATACAATTCAGGGACCCGATATAAATATATTGGACTTAAATTATACGTCTTTTACTGCATAAACACAGCAATCTTGATAACCCTCCTCACTATCACATTTTTTTACTGCAAACTACAAGGAGCCCCTCCAAAATTCCTAGTAATTATGATTAGTAATCATCATATCTAACATATCCAGGTATTATTTTCCCAAGTTTTGATAAAGCCCCTATCCTTAAGAATTACAGTTCTGTTATACAGAAATTTATACCACATAGTTATTGTTCACTTTGGAGATAGTAAAAGTTTCCATTTCCTGGAACAGTTTTGGAGGGGGTTGTTGCAGGAAGACCTTGGCTGAAAAAAGCAGGTAAAGAGGGTAGTTGCGAAGGGAAGAAAGGCTTTGGGATTTAAATGTTTGTAGGAAACTGAGAAGCTACAATAATTCTTAACATTTCCTTGTACTGGAAATATTTTTTTTTAATTATTCTGTAAGACACAAATATTTTCCATCACTCAACTTGTAACGCAACAGAATTATGTTCATAAAGACACATCTGTAATGTTTTTGTCCTGATAAATCTATGTATTAAAAATTTATTCACATTTATGTTATGTTCCAGTTCCTTTCTCCGAATCTTTTTTTTTTAGAACCGTTCCGTGAAATATTACCCATCCCTAGTTGACTTTGGTAACTTTTACAAAAATGGAGAGAAAACCAACAAAAAGCATTTTTGGAACTCAAAAATGCAATACGGAATGCACCCATTTTACAACTGCTAATTCAGTTACCATATTGCATGATGAGCACTTCACCTTATACGACAAATGGCATGCACTTCACCTTAAATGACAACATATTGTGATCTACCAAAAAAAAAAAATGGCCACACTTTTGTAAAAGCTTTAAATTCATAGACTTCTAGGGATCCCACCCTCTACATAACTGACTCACAATGCCTGAAACAATCAAAACTTGCAGTCTCCATTCGTAAATCACAAATAGAGTAGTTGTACTTCCGAAATAAGAAATTACCACTAGTGCATGCATTCCCACTCCCCTCATTGCCAACAACACATTGCGGTATTCAGAACTATATTGATTGTAAGAGTTCTTCGTTAAGCAGTTCAACAAACATCAGCATTTCATTTTGCTTTTTTCTTCATGATGGTTTGGAAAATTTTGGGATGCATAATTTTGCTGTATTATTTTATTTTGGCACTTAATAAAACTTTTACATGGCAAAATTATTTGCTGTTAATACTGGTGCTATACTACACCTTATATGCATTGATATGTAAGGAAATCACATATGCTTTGTCTATCCCTAGATTTTTCTTAGCTTCTGCTTGCCAGAGTCATCTAGTGGCTGTTTTTGAAGTGCAGGTGTGCTCTATTATTGTGTAATTTAATTACTCTGTAGGAAATAGTAATTATTAGTGAATTAGTGAAAGATTTTATCTTATTGTTGCATTAGTTTTCTTATCTACCTCTTCGGGTAAGTAATTCTACGAGAGAAGTTTTCATTCTCAAGATTCCCAATATTAAAGGTTAGTATTTCAATTTTTGACCTTGTTCAGAGGTCCACGTAATACAACTGGGTCAGAGGTTTGCAAATTCCTGTTGCCTTCTTTTCCACCAGCCATCATGCCACTAGCAGAATTTTTTTAATACTTGGCATCCCTTTTCTTTGTGGCTAGTTTTGGCTTCTCAGTGCTGTTTAACTCATTGGTTCAACACTACATTCAAAGCTTCAAAACTGTTCAAATAATTTCAACCTTTATTGAATAATAATTTTTATTTTACCATCAGCAATTATTGAAGTTAAATAAAAATAAAAGACTGGTAACACAGTTATAAAATGTTGCCAAAATGTTTTGTGAAGGAAATGATTGAAATATATTGTTATGTAGGAGGGTCCTTTAACACCCTATTTTATTTTATTTTCTCTTTCACATATATTTCATCCTTTTATAAATGTTTTGTTCACAACTGTTTTATTTTGTAAACCTTTAATTTCTACTATATTATATCTTGTGAGATATGCACTAACTCATGACAGTGTTTATTTATTTTAAATTAATTAATACCTCTGGTAATGCTATGCTTTCCTTAGAGGGTTTTTTTTTTTTTGTAATTGTGCCACATTTCTTTAGTACGCAGAAGGTAAATACATATCTTGATAACTGTTTGGTTGCACGTTTTACTAACCAATGGCAGAACGGATCATATACCATAAAAATTATTAGATGCCACATCTTCTCAGTGACCTTGTTGGTCATGTTAACAAAGCTCAGTGTTATTCAGTTGTATGTATGTAAATCATATGTGTAGAGCGTACATCTTGTACAGTGTATTGGGTATTTAGAAAGATTTACTCTTTGAAATAGGTGAAGTCCCTATGTGAGAATACCTTTTGATGGTTCTACATGTAAAGCTGATATTGAGGAGGTAATTTTGGTGTCTGATTTATTAGAAAGAAAATTGGGAGGGGGGTGAGTTATTCCCCACTGTGGTACTAATAGAAGTCATAAGTGCTGGTTATATAAATGCAATGGAAACAGAATTACTGCAGCAGAGACTTCAGGAAGCATTTGTGTGGACAGGGACTACTTTAATAGGGACAGAAGAGATACAGCCCAGGTATAATTGGCATGAACAATGGGATTAGTTGCAGAAGTGTTTCAGAATTTGATAAACTTGAAAATTTTCACTGTGTTGGACATTTGCTCCAACTGACTGTCCTACACTTAGTCACCAAACAAAAAAATGTAGTGAGAGTTGTAAAAGTTTCAAAAGTACTGGAATGTGAAGTAAAAAACAAGCTGCGATGGTAAACAAAATGGCAGGCTCTCTCTCGCCGTAGGTGTGACTGGAAACACTATGGTTGCTTGGTAAAGTAGCCATAATGTAAATTGCAAATTTTTTGTTATGACGTTACTTGTCTTCGATATCCCGTTATAATTTATTATTTAACATGGTGGTTTTCACTCTTACCGTTCTTTCCTTATTTACTCTATGCATGTCCTTTCAACTAGTGTTATTGTGGAATAAAATAAATTTTATCACTATTGTTACATAATTATTATATATATGCTATATTATAGCATCCTTTTAAAAATGTTGTTATAACATTTCAGGTTGTGCCAAATTTATCAGATGAGGAATTTGTCATCAACTTTAGAATATCACGGGCACTTGTTCTGAAGCTGTCAAAGAAGTTTCTGAAATCAGAACAGTATAGCACACTTCGAGTACCACGTAAGATGTGATTGCAGTTCTTATTTTTACTAAATGGTATTGTGTTTTTGTATGTATTATGGTATAGAGCAATGTTTTTTTATTTAGCAAATTATCAATTATATAACATACATATTCATTCATTGCATATACACATATGAGAAATGTTCCTGTGATGGAAGTTTTAAATGTTTCAATACAACTGTGCATAGGACTGACAAGAGGTCATTTTTTAGCCTATCCTTGAACATCTTATTAGATTGAAGTTTGTCAGCTTTAATGTAATAGTTATTTCCATGACAGTCCTGGGAGTCACTGAGGAATATTTATAAACAGTAACAACGTACTGTTATATGCGACCGCTGTGTGTCCTTTTCCTTATCATCCTACCCCAGGCTTGCAAAGTGCAGTGTTTCAAAGGTGCATGGTGATATCACAGGTAACCAGAGAAGAGTACACTGCTACAAAGGGGCTGCTGCATCACACAAACACATGCTGCAATAAGCCTATCGGGACTTGTGCCACCCCCTGTCTTTTTTGGATTAAATGTTCTTATCATCACCTTTACCTCCCTTTGCATGACTCGGGTTGCAAGGAACTTTCTGAATTGGGTCAGCTAATCTATATAAGCCGAGTGTGCTTCTGAATAGGCAGTCTGGAGTCCTGTACGGCATTAAGCACCAGGTGTGCAGAGCCAACGAAGCGACAGGTGGTGTTAACAGTGATCAGTGAGAGTGAAGTCTGCTGCCATCAGTACAGTGGTGGGTGAGACTGTGGGACTGGATGTGTGTGACAGATATTTGGAGTTATAGCAAAAGACAGTTTGATTGAATATGTGTAAATAATAAGTGCAGATTAAGTGACTTTTGCGAGTATAAGCACAGTGATAAGGACTTTAATTAGGTTAAGATTGGCATTAAATATTGTGCTCATTGAGAATAATAAGTGTTGATAGTAGAAACAGTTTGATTGATTTTGTAATTAAGAGCTCTGTGTGTGTTTATATCCGTACAAATAAATTAAGAAAACCATAAACTTACATGAGACAGACTACATACTATATAAATGTTCAGTGGTAGTAATGTAATTGAATTACATTGACAATGTAGGTTGGCTTTCTGTTATATAATACTCAGACTAGGATGTCTTATTTTGCAAGACAGGGAAACCCAGTATTTCTACACACCCCAACTTGACCATCTTAGCCCCGACACCTCCACGTTACATCAGCTGGCCACCTGCCAGCCTGCTAAAGTGTATGATGCAAATTCATTTTATGGCGAAATCACTACAGAATCTACACATAAAAGACTTGTTATAACTACAAAATAACTGTTACTTACTTTTCACTAGTTTCCAGGTCCAGGAGGGACATCGCTGCCACAACCTTGTGTTATCTGAGGTTAGGTAGGAAAGAGTGTAAAGGAAAGGCTAATGACAGCTGGAATCTCGGTGATTGTCGATGCCTTGGATGCTGCCGGGGAGTCTGGAGATGACGGAGACCTCTGCAGATGTCAAACCTCCACTGCAGGTGGTAGACGACAGATGGAGTCGAGGGTCTTCCGGGTATTACTTCCTCCGGAGCTGGACGGTGCGGTTGAGGGACTCTACCCTTAGCGGAGGATCTTTCCTTCAAGGAAACCAGGACTTTCATTCAATTGGCCGCTTCCCTAGCAGCACCAAGTTTGAACTGAGCGGGCTTCTCAAGTGGGAGCGGCATGGTGGAATCTTGTGGTTTCTTTGCGGTTCTCCAGGCTTCTTTGGTGTGTGGTAGGAGTGAGGAGCATATGAGGCTTAGGCGTGTTGAGGCTCTGTCAACATAGTTTTGGTGTCCCGTGTCATGACTTTACTACCACTAGCTTCTGGGATTTGGCCTGCCCGGAATTTCTAGCATATCAGATGGGGCGCAGTCTGTCTTTAGTTGGTGCGCTGCCCTAGTGCGAGACACGTCACGTATCAGTGTTACTGTTTTATCTGTGTTGTTGTTTCAGCAAAGATTGTCACCAGCACTAACCAATTGACCAAAAAAATTGAAACTACAACCACATTAATACCCACATTAATTTTTTTTCCTGAAAGATTTTATTTGAATATTTATATTTACACATTTCTCTCATTCACTACAAAACCAACACACGACCACTTTTGCATTATAAAAAACAGGAGATAGTAAAGATTATGTTCTCCGTAAAATAGATACAAAATATCTGTGGAATTAGATCACTTATAATACTTATATTAATATTGATAATGTGAATAATCTGCATGTGTTGTGTATATATTTTTATGTGGTTAGAATTGCCAAAATTAAATTTTGGTCTGAAATTTGAGGAAATTGTTGTCAAGCAACTCTTTGGTAATTCTTTCTATATTTCTTTACAGAATATGTTGACACTGCTATCTCTCCAGATAAGCACATCCTGGCATTCTTGTGGTTGGCTGGACATAATCACCCTTTTCGCTGCATGGCTGACAAGTTTAAGATGAGCCTGAGCTCCTTGCATGAAGTGATATCACGAGTGCAGGCCTTCTTAGTCTCACTGGCAGACAAAGAAATTTCTTGGCCTTCTGAGAATGAAAATCTGGAAACAATGCGGTATTTTGAAGACGAAAAGGGCGTTCCAGGAGTTGTAGGTATTGAAAATTTGCATCTGTTTGTATTTTCATATTGTTAGTTTTATTCTAATGGTACCTAGAGGATGATTAGACCAATTAATTTACCAGATGATGACCTTCCACATGATGTTAAGTCGGAAACAGGGGGATAGGGGTTGGTTCATATTCTGGTGATATGGGTTTTTCAGAGGACTTACATTTCTTGTGGTTCGTCTCATAATGTGTAACTGCAGGACTCATGACATTGGGGTTCCACATAAATTCAGCACAGTATTCAATATTAATTGTTCAAATGTGGATGGAATTAATTACCTGTAGGCTGTTCACGGTAAACTGAGCACTTTTAGAAGCCTTGCATAAGATCTCTCTCTAGGCATATTCTGTATTATTCTATTATATGTAAAATCACCACTACCATGATCCTGATAACTTTATTCATGTATTGGCCAACCGAAAATTGAAATTATTAGAAAACTAAATGTTTTACAAATTTGGTTATTTTTATACTTACATAGCATTTAAATAAACAGAAAGCAGAATAAAAATATATAAAAGGACAGGAATCCAATTATACCACACGCAAGTACTTGTCGATAGGCACACCTACAAAGAAGGACAACAAATTTTTTTCACGTGGTTTCATGATCGCGACGTTTTGCTGGCTAAGCCAATTTCATCAGGCAGCACGTTGTAAGACACTGCAGTATGGTGGATTGGGCGCTGTTAGTAGTAAACCTAGCGGCCAGGTGGCAAACTAGGGTGGGATGGGAAATTTGAAGAATTGAAAAATTACAGGTATATAAGATTAATGTGGTAAGGAGCTGTGATTATCTTATATTGAGGCCAGGCAGCTGCCTGGATTTTGTTATAAATTGGTGAGCTAATTCCCAGCGTCTGAGTTCTGAGCAATTGCTTGAAGGTGGTAGGGCTCTCACAACTCTGGTACTGTAGCAGGAATCACAATGTTTGTTGTGTGATGCTGCATGTGCTGCAACTGGTTTGTCCTGTAGGTTATTTATGTTACCAGCTATGGCTTGTTCGGCATCTGCTCTGTGGCTATTCATTCTTTGCCTGAGGGTGTTGGTGGTGAGACCAATGTATTCTGCATTACAGTGTTGCCACTATAGCTGATAAATTAGATTTTGTGTTGCATAGTTGTAGTTGCCTTGGACGGGTATGTATGGTTAGTGAGTCTGCTGTTGAAAGAAGTTGAAGGTTGGTGAATGGTGCAGGTGCCACAGCGAGAGCTATTGCAGGGGTGGTATCCTTTGGAATGATAGTTTGATTGGCATTTGTGGTGGGCTGCAGCTTTGGACGAATTAGTTTGTTGCAGAGTTAAGGTGGGCTTCTGAAAATAAATCTGGGCAGTTTGCAGAGCAGGTCTTGTGTTTGCGGTGAAGAAGCTAGAATTGTGTATCCAAATTGGAGAATGTGTCTAGTTCATTTAAGTCTTCATGATATGGAAGCACCAGGGGAATATCAGAGTGGTTGACCTTGGTTTGTGTTCCGGTATTTGAGATGGCTTGCTGTATGTGTTTGTGGACGAGGTTCCTGGGGTAGACCCTGTCGAGGAATGCTTTGGCTATTTGTTCACACTGTTTTTTGAGATCACTGTTGGTGGAGCAGATACGTATGACTCTTGTGGCGAGACTGTAGGGTAAGGATTTTTTGGCATGATAAGGTGGTAGCTGTCAAAATGTAAGTACTGGAGGTTGTTGGTGGGTTTGGTGTATACAGCAGTTTGAATTGTGCCATTGTGGAGAGAGAGTTCAACATCTAGGAATATGGCATGTGTTTTGGAGTAAGACCACGTGAACTCGAGTGTACTGAATGTGTTTAAATTGATTAGAAAGTGAATTAGGCTGTCTTCAGTGGAAGACCATATCATGAAGATGTCGTCGGTGAAACGCTTCCAGTAGTGTGGTTGGGTTGGTTGGTGACTGTGGAAGTTTTCTTCTAACCTGCTCATAAACAGATTGGAATAGGATGGGGCTATACGTGTATCCATTGCTGTGCCTTTGATCTGAAGGTAGTGCGAGTCTTGAAATCTGAAGTTGTTGTTGCTGAGGGTTAACCTGGCGAGATCAACAAGGAATGCCGTAGAAGGTTTGCAGTGTGGTGGTCTTTGTTTGAGGTAGTCTATGTGTAAATTTGAGGCAGTGGCAGAAAAGAGCTGAGAAAAATGGATCTTCCAGAGAAAATATTTACACCAAGGTAATTTTTGGTTACGAGTCATTTGGCATCCTTGATGTACTATTCCATTTTAGCTAAGTTCAACTAGTTTTTTTATTCTTATAGTTGTGTCGGTTGCACTGCATACAGCAGAGTAAGTCCTTGATTAATGGATATTTGTTTAATTGATACTTGCTATAATGGACAGTATTATTTGTTTTCTTCCATTCAAACAACGGATACAAAACTTGCTTAACAGATGTATCCACGCCTCTACTTTTAGCGGATTCACATTTATGAGCACCCTTTGCCAACCACTGCTTTATGTAAACACCTGCGGCATTCCGCAGCATCTGGTGATGCATTTTGGCTACCTCCTCCCCATATGTTG
The DNA here is from genome assembly GCA_029891345.1 of Dryococelus australis. Classification (NCBI taxonomy): domain Eukaryota; kingdom Metazoa; phylum Arthropoda; class Insecta; order Phasmatodea; family Phasmatidae; genus Dryococelus; species Dryococelus australis. The sequence goes on from CM056999.1 coordinate 133,351,012, forward strand.
TACTTTTCCACACAGTCGTGAGTCACCTAAGGGAAAAAAATCTCTTTATAATATTAAGTGTATTTATAAGTTTTAGTCATAATGGAGACATAGATAGTTAAAGGGTGAAACAAATTGATCCCACATTATGTTAGGATTCTTTGCAGCTCCAGATTATATCTTCACACAGAAGTATTACATTTTTTTTACACCATCCTGATAATTGTGACGTAACCCCTTAAAAATATTTTTAAAATGTTTTGTCTGAAATGTGAGTTATTCTGTAAATATGCAGTGCAGCGCAAGTGTGAGGTTGTGCTTGCTTGGGCTCTTGAAACCTGTGTGTATCGACATAGTGAAAGTTAGTATGTGGCGAGATCAGCAATTTGCATTTTGCACATGCCCAAATGAGATTATGTGATTTATTCCAGACCATGTTGCCTCTACAAAGCTGTGAATAACTTTGTTCTAAGAGCCATGCTGTTATGTGACTGGATTAGGCAGAATTTGGAAGTCCAGCAACCTTTCCATTTGTTTATCAAGGCATATTAGGTGACTTTATCTTGTTTAATTTTACTGCTTGTACATAAGTGGATCAATTTAGATATCTTTACTGAGTGCACATCATAGATGTTGAAAAGGTGTCAGTCTGGATTGCTTCTTACCCATTTAACATATGAATTGTGTAATGTTTCTAATCTGTACTCTATCAGTAATGGTTTCTTGCACATATAGTATGCTCCAATTTAATTAATGCCTGCTTATTCTTAAAATGTTGCATATCCCACTGGTATTTAATGTGATAACAGGTAAACTCTGAGAGCTTGAAAGGAGGTCACCCCGAATCATCTTCCTGTGGGTACTAGGTCATGTTGGCATACTGTAAAATTATAGTCAACATTAGGTTTTTCATTTGTTTTATATTCTGTATGAAAAAATTTCAAGGGGTGTTTGGCAGAATTCTCCCCATTACAACAAGGGCCTTGCTTTATTTGTTTGGCAACTGATGATTTTCTACTTAGCTTGTCCACATTGATGATGTGGTACTGACTCAGCAAACTCATATTTTTATGTGTAAAAAGCCATCTTTTTTTTTAAAGGGCAGCTAATGTTGGATTGGCTGTATTAGTCCAGGATTTCCCATTTTTCTCCTTCACTGCTCTGAATGTTTGTATCTTAAGGTTGTTCTGTTTTGTAATGGCACCTGCCACATAACTGATTTAACTGTGTTTATAGGTAATGAGTGTTAAAGAGCTTCTGTAAACAAAATTGGAACTCAAGGGGGGAAATAGTTTGTGGTAAATCCTTGGCAATAGGCCTGTTGTGTGTAAAGAAAGCAGGAATGAGGTATTAATTTCCTACCTAGTGTTCTCTAGCATTGGTGGTAGGCCTACAGCTCAAAATGATATGGCCACCATTTAGATGACAGTTCTGACCAACTGCCATCATGGGGCTGCTGTGTTATTTGGTTCGAGGCAGACTGATGTTTGATGGGAACAACGAAAGGCTGCTGCTGCTGGTAAAATCTCACGTTGGTAGGTTCAAGGGTGGATGAGGCAACACATAGTCTAAGGCTTCAGTAGATGGCCTGTTGGCCAACCGAGGAAAGGAACATGCGGTGACAGAGACGTTTCAAGCTTTTGCGACTTATTCATACATAGTCTTGTGTTGGAAGGTTGTGATCATTTTGTGTCAATACTACCCAGTTAAGTCATAGGGATATGTCTCCTTCATTCTTTAACTCAGACCTCAACTTTAGACTCTATCCTTTAACCATCTTTCTAGTAGGTTTAAGTTACTGTATCAGTAGGATTGCTGTACTTGTCAAGCCAGAGTAGGCAGTGGCCTCATATGGACAAATTTTTAGGTGGCATGGGGATCTGTCCAGCATCGTCATAGGGAATCTTGCCCTGGCCTCAGGTTCTTCCATGCAACAAATGTTGTGTTTTAGGGTTTTAAATGTTGATTGTATTATTTTTGTAACAAAATGAATTTTTAGTGTAACTTAATATCTTTCATATTAGGCTTATTTTCATTTTCTGAATTACCAATTTCAGGTGTCGTAGGCAAGTCTCATATCATGATCAGCAAACCAAGTGGGGAGTCATCCCAGTATTTACATGCTAAAGATTTTTACTCAGTAGTTGTCGAAGCTGTTTGTGATCATAATTGGAAGTTCAGAAAAGTAAATGTGAGTCCCTGTGGTAGCAATTACCCACAATTCGAAGAATACGAAAAACTACAGTATGGTGAGTATTGTGATAATCTGAAAATCTTTCTTAATATTTGATTTTAATTAAATAAAACTGGGAAAAAATTGTTGTTAAAATTGTTTTTGGTGAAGACGTATAGGTACATAACTACAATAGACAGACATGAAGAATTATGTGAATAACTCCACCAGTTAGTGTAAGGATATATACTCTGTTGTTTGATAAATATTTCCCTGCTAATGAATGTAATACTTGAAAGCTTTCCAATTTATCCAGTTTAACAGGTTAAGCAACAAATCATTCTGAATCCTTGGCAGTTTTAACTTTTACAGATGAGCGGTATCAAGGTAGTGAGTTTACAAATATTTTGCCAATTTTTTCAGCAGACATTCTTCAGTGGTGTTTGTTTATCAGCCCTGACAATACCTGCTGAAACGTACAGTAAAACATCTATAAACTCAACCACTTTGATGCAACTCTTCAAAAGCTAAGACAATTAGTGTGACAATGGCTGTAAAAGCCTGCAGTTACAATTCATCACTTAATACATTTTAATTTTACATTGTAATGATAGATAATAGTCATAGTATATATTGAATAGTGTGCAGCTTCATTCATTGCCTTCAGGATATTATGTATGTCTATTGTTGATTTTTACTTAGGAACATTTTTGGTTGGTGATACGTCGTACTCAACTTCTGACCATCTTATAACACCGTTCTTAGATAAGGGACACCTGAATGAAGCACAGTGTTTATTCAACAGTTGTGTGGATAAATGTGTAGTGCATCTTGAAGATGCATTTACAGTGTTGAAACAACGTTTTGTGCATTTGAATCATGTGAAACTGAGAGGCCATGAGAGGATTTCCCAATTTGTGAAAGCTCTTTGTGTGCTGCATAACATGGCAGATGTGGAAGACTTGAAGTTGTTTGATGACAAGACAGCAACCGTGAACTTACAGCCAGAACAAGTCAGTGTAGTGAATGTAGTGAATGGACGAATGCGAGATGAAGTTTGTAAAATTATATTTGAGAAGTACAGTCAGTTGTAACATAGCTAAACAATACATGAGTACTGATACACTGATGCATAGTGATATAGCAGCAGTGATGCTCTGTTTGAATGATTGGAAGAGCAGTTGCTCTTTTTTGTAAAGATTTATTGAATGGACTTCAGGAAAATACTAATCGTACAAAAGTGAGTTATTTGAAATTTCCACAAAATCTTTTTATAGTAATTATAGACATGGTAAATACTTACTTGAAGATATTTGAATCTTTGAGTAGAGTAGAATTTTAGATAACTTTTCAATGTGTATTAGTTGGTAATTTGGTGTGAATATACTTTATTATCTTAAAAAGTTTTGGTTTTAAAAGTATTATCATAAAAATTATTACTGTACTTAGTTTTAGTGTGAATGTTGAAATTCATTTTCTATTTAGGCATTATTTTGTACGTTCCAAGTAGTCCTACATATAGAAAATATTGTATAAACATGTGATACTATAATATAGATGTAAAATTTGCGTAAATGATATAGTAACATGTTTTCCCACTTATCTTCATGATGCCTGAAACTATTCTAAATACAAATTTTGACAAGAGTTAATTGCTGAAAAGGACTCCTTAATACAGTTAGTGAAGATTAAAATGTTTGTACAGTGTGGGGCAACATATCTGTGTGCATACACTTAATTTAACAATTTTAAACAGAGCTACAGCCAAAAGGCGTATTCAACCCTTATTAGTACATAATCAGCAAAGAGTGTAAAAATTATTTGGTCATCCATCGACACAACCTTTTCCAACTACTGTATGTCTGGAGAAACTAAATTGTGCTAGCAAATAGAATCCCTTCTGTTACATTCCACACTTTATTATGACAGTTTATATAATAAGCAACAATTCAGTGACCATCACATTACCACAATTTCATGACACCACCACCAAATAATGACACAACACACTTTGCCATTCCAGCAATATTTATTGACCCTTTATTCTCATCTGGGATATGTAACTCATATTTTACCCTTTACTTATACTATAATTCTCCCCCCCCCCCCCCTTTTCCAGTAATTGTGTAATTTTCCACAACCCCACTGTTCACAGTCCTTTTCTGTACTTGAACCATGATCTGTACAGGCATCTATGGTCTCTGTATCCAGGAATGGCGTGATATCTTGAGATGATGGTGCTGGCAAAGACTCTTTAAATCTTCTGAAAGATTTCCTATCTTTCATGCATGGAAAGTGTGGAACACTATCTGCCGTGTGTTCTTGCAAATTGATGCTGTAGCTGGGTCCAGGTTACTTGAGGGCTGGCAATGGCTGCACATACTGCTGTGCTGTGGTATATTTTTGTGATTCTTGTGGACCACTTCTTTCCTCTGGCCTTGGTGGCCTTCTGAGTAGCTGAATCTATGTGATGATACCTACACTTGTGACCATCACTATAGGCTGTTCACGATAAAATGAGCACTTTTGAAAGTCCTGCTTAAGATCTACTCGTATGTGTATTCTTCCGCATTATGTAAAATTAACATTGCCATGGGCCTCATCACTTTGTTCGTGCGTCAGTCAGGTGAAAATGTGGAATTATCAGAAAAGTAAATATGTTACAAATCTGGTAGTTTTTACACTTAGGTGCATTTAAAAAAAAAAAAAAAAAAAAAAAAAAAAACGAAAGAAATTATTTCCTCCGTCGTTACCAACTTTACTGGTGCGTCACTCGGTGCGCCTGTTAAAATGTATGCAGGTTAGGGCAGTGACATTTTTCTAAGGTTGATTTCAAAAGTTCTCACTTTATCGTGAACAGCCTTTACATGAAATCATGTATGTTAAAGGCTCTTCCTTAATCTTGACAACCCCAGGACTAATTTTCATAGACCTGCTATAGTTCCTGAATGGTACTGGATTCTCAATACCAAAGCATCTCACTGTGTGGGATTTTCAATGATCCTCTTGTGCGTGTGGGTTAATCTGGCCCAATATTACCCTTAATTGCTTACCCATAGGAATCTCTTAATGGTATATTGTTTTGAACTGTACATAGTGTGGCACATAGGGCTAACAGCTTAGGAGCCAATCTTGTTTGCCAGTTCCCACTCAGAAATTTCTTAAGCTTGACCTTGATTGTGTGCGCAATTCTTTCTGCCTGCCTGTTTGTAATATGGGTGATAAGGTGCTGTTCATATTAGCCTTACATTCTTCTGAAGGAATGTCATCAACAGAGCTATGTAGAAGGCATTGAATGCTAAACATGTTTCAAAGTTCTCTTATTACCAACACAGAAGATATAGATTGGTACCGTGTACTGCCCTCACTTCTGGCCACTTAAAGTATGAATTTACCACAATAAGGAATACTTGCACTTAAATTGGTCCAAAAATATTCCATATGTTGTCTCACCTACAGCTTTACTTTTGGAACTCAGGAATTGCCTGACAGTTTTGGGGTATGTGAGGTGCTGTTAGTATTTGCTATACTGTATAATCATGTGGTAGAGTCCATTTTAGGCCAACACTTGTAGCTGTAGGCTAGGACCTTGGACCTGACAGTCCTGTCATGAGCAACATGTAGTACCTGGAACAAATGTGTCTTCAAAGAACTGTGGCATGATCACTTGGTTCCCCCACAAGGTACAACCTGTGTACACTGACAACTGATCCTTACAACTCTGGGACTTTTTGTGTATCCAGCCATAGCATGTTCTGTATTTAACTCCTGCTAGTCAATGATCCTATTTTGTTTCCTGTGTTATTAATGTTGCCTCAGCTGGAGGCCTGGCATTGCTTCTAGCATTAAAACATCAATTACTCTGAACACTGAATTCTTCTGCTTACAAGTGCATCAGCAATACTGATCTTGGTCTCTAACCAATGCAACAAATGGTAATAAAATATTTCTAGCCATATGCTCCAGCACAACTTGAAAGACTGTATATTGTATTTTGTGTCTAATTATTAGGTGCCATTATGCACAACAAGGATTTATGGTCACTCACAATCACATGTTCTTTGAATTTTCCAACTCCAAACATAATAGCTAACATTTCCTTATCCAGTTGAAATTTTTTTTTTTCTGTTTGTGTATGGTTCATGAACCATAAGCAACCATCAGTTTCATCTCCCATCATGTGGGTCAGCACTGCTCCAACCCCATATTAACAGGTTCACTGCTGGAGCTTAGAACTGAAATTGTAGGTATTTATGTAAAATCTTAAAATTAGTGTTCCGTAGTTACTAAATGCTGAATTCTAATATAATTTCTGAATACTAAGAGGGCACTAAATGCAAAATTGATTAGTATAAGTGTCATCCACACTGGGTTCAGGTGATAATGTCTGCATGCTGTTCGTTGCTTGTGTCACCAGCAGCGAACGTGTTAAATCTCTTGTAAAAAGTTTAAGGACTAGGGAATTGTTGAAATTATTTGTGAGATGTAAGTTGGGGCTCTGTGAATTGCTTCCACTTTTTCCTCTTTTGGGTGCCTTCCATGTGCATAAATTTGATATCCTACAAATACAATACTCTCCACTGCAAATCTGTATTTTAACTTCTTTAGTTACAGTGCTGCACGTTCTGTTCTCTTCAAGACCTAACATAATCATTGCAGTGTTCAACAACACATTTTCCCATCATAGAAATATCATCTATCGATACAATTACAGTTGGTGTTTCAACTGACAGCACCTACATCTACTGCTAAAAAATAACTAGACCACTACAACTACCAATTGGAATTTGCTTAATTGTAAATAATAAGGATAGGCCGATACCGTATTTTGCCAATACCAACGATACTGATTCTCAACTGCTGATGCCGCCGATTACAGCGATGCTTATACCAGTTTCATTGAGCACAATCATAATTTCCAATTCCCAATATTTGGAATAAATTTAAGTATTCAGTTCTGTGAACACTTTAAACACTTTGTATTAGGTGTCTACAGCATAAAAATGAAATACAACACTAATTTTAATAATAAATGATAAGATTAAAGACAATTTAACTGGGCAAATAAGTGATTTAACAGTCAAGGAAAAACTGTTACCAGACAATACAGCATTCATTACAAACCGAGTTAATTTAAGTCAACCTTCAAAACTTCAGGCAATCTGATGCGGACTTGGATTTTAGATCTGAAAAATACCATACATAATCTCAACATACATGTTTGTTTAAACCAACAGTTTAATTATGTAGTTAAAAAGAACTTATTGAAATCAATGTAATATTAAAAATTCACTTGTAACTGAGCAAGAAAAATTTCTAATTGTATTAATAGTTTCGCTGAGTATTCCTTCGTCGGCCGAGCCGTACTCGTTCCCTTAGTTAAAATGACAACTGATATATTTGCGACAATTTTTGCCAATTATAACGTGCCGAGTTTTATTCAGACCTATAACACACTAACTCAAACTGCAGCCGACAGTTTCCAATAAGAACTACACTCATCAAAATCTAGTGTATTTGCTTTCGCTTTCCATTTTCAATAACAACAGTCATAGAATATGTGATTCGTTTTGATTGCCGCCAACCTACGGGTGCAGTAAACGCATAAGAAGAATAAGAATACAGGTTACTTTCTCATTGTCGCCAACGTACAAATGCAGTAAAAACAATAAAAATGTAATAAATAAAACAAATAACTCTTGCGGGATGTAAATAATACTATCAATAACACCAGTTGTCGATTAACTGCATTGTTTTGCATTCACGTAGTGTCCAAAAACTAATGATGCATACAATCTTTGCTGAATGTACCTACGGGAAATACGGTAAAATATAAACAATGGGAACAAATCATCGAAAAACAATTGTTCCGGATATAGTTTGGCTTTCGGACAGAATATCTGATTGATGGATGCGGTAAATTAATGCTTTACAAGATGTAGCATGCCGGGTTATTTAACATTGTGTTAAATAAATTAGTTCTCCTAATCAGTGAATAATAATCAGCAAATAATGTTCAGATGCCGCCAGTGCCGTTGGTCGTGGTGTCGGCCGGTTAATCGGTATCTATCGGCTTATCCCTAGTAAATAACCCTTTCGTGGCATTAACTGTGAGCACATTATAGGTTGCCTTGTTTATGAATAACTGTAAATATGCTTCTTCCAGGTTGGTATTTCAGGCCTAATGGAGGTCTGGCGATACATGACCCCGTTTTAAGCGACTTCCAACCCAGTGGTAGATTGCAAAGAGAACAGACATACTTAACAGATACCGATACATCTGCAGATAAACCCAAAATCAGTATCGGTTACAATTGGCCATGGTCCAACCAAATCATTTCATCAACCCAAATGATTTAATCATCATGGAAATTACTGCATTTGAATATCTTGCGGGACATGTTTTCACAATCAAAGAATTTTATTTTTGCAACTGAAAAATTATTTTCTTAATTTTATTTTTATCTTTTAGCAACAGGTGATTTGAAATTAAAATGAAACTGATGGCTGATTTTGGTGTTGCTATACGTGGTGAAAATCGTAAAATGAAATGTAATTAAACTTATAATACTGCTGGTATCTGCTTTTGAGGTAGTTAAAATTCATTTGTAAAAAAAAAAAAATGTTTTACCGCTATAATATTCATTGTCGTACAATTTCTATCGTACAAACGTGAACTGTATATTGATCTATCGCTCCCACATTGTATATTGATATTTAGTTCCCAGCATGACATGATTCATAAATCTATTAATAGCAAGGTTAAATATTTATTGTTTCCTGTACGAATCTGATTTGATATATATTGAGCCAAATCACAATGGCAGTGGCTTTCGTTTATGAGCAAAATCATAACTATGTTGTAATAGAACAGGAAAAATTCTATTAGAAAGAAAATAAAAAAAATAAAACTTTTAATGATGATAATTTAGTAAGAATACTTTATCTGTCTAACAAAACAGTTTCGTTTATGTGTGTGGATTGACATACGTTAATTTGCTATACTCTTCTGAACACTGATGAGTTGTAGAAACATAGACAGAACCTATTTTACATGTGACTGTTTCAAAGTAATAAACGTAGTACATTCTGAAAAATTACGAGAAAACTAGATGAATAAACTCACAATTGCTCACATAAGAAATGTACGGCGTGACTTCCTTAGTATCTTTACTCATTTTTTTTTTTAGAGCAATCAAAGGAATGGGAAATCAATTGCATTAAACTGAAAATATACTTGTTTCACACTTATAAGAAATTTTCAAAAATCTATAAGTACAACAACTAAAAAAATAATAAACTTAAATACTGATTTAATGGTATTCTACATCAACACTTATCAACTTAAAAAATAATGTAATTCAGTAAATGATACAGGTCTCTGCTGTAGGTTTACTAACACTATTCTAACTTTCTCGTTCTCTCATAATTAAAAAAAATAACCAAATTTAATCATGTACGCCCAATTGACAAGAAACGTAAGGGTAGAGAAGTTATAGTTTAGTTCAAATCTTGGAGTATTGATTTAAAAAATAAATCTATATTCACTGTTTTTTATCGCAACGGCTTGCTGTTGAGCCAGAGCTTTGAGACATATTTTCTTCTACAATGTAGTTACAGGCCTCTCGGCAGAAAACCATCAACTTAGTGCGCTATTCAAATTGGAAAGGATGCGAGATTATAATATTCTTCATAGTTTCAAACAAAATTATACTAACATTTTCACTGGATTAATGAAATCTTGATAACTTGCAATCTTTATAAGGTCGATGCTGATAGTTTGTTGAGGATACATTTCTAAAAGGCATAAAGATGGCTTACATTATGATGTGAAGCAATGCCACAGAGCAAAGCCTCAATCTCTGCAAATCCTCAAAATAGACATGGTCCGGCAGGAAGTTGAGTATCATTCTTCATCCTCGGTATAGGAACTCCATCTGGATGGCGACACATCTAGGCTTACGGCCATTGATACACCCCCTCAGGCGTTGGTCCATCAGCCAGCATTATTCAATTTAACAGTCCAGAAGTTCTGAAAATTTAAGCTCTTTGTGCAAAAATATAACAATTACCATAACGACACCGAGTATCCTGTTTATTTTCTCATGGATAAACTGATGTTTAAAAACTTCTATTCATTAATAATTTCTTTCTGTTTAGGCCACAAACCATTGTAATAAATAAATAAATATTCTGTTTTTTTCCACATAAACAAACCATAAGCTCAAATATGAAGTATAGGACATTTTATCACAACATGTATTTTATTGATAAAAAAAATTTCTCTCACCAAAAATTTTGGTGATATGATGAAAGTAAATAGTACGTATACATAAAGCAGACGAATGTAATTTATGCACTGAACATACGTGCAGTATTTATAAACACTGACGTATTTACTCATCTTCTGTGTTCTGTGGTTAGGTTCTTGACAAATATGGTATTTGCAACTATTGTAGTCGGTAGTCGGCTACTTACATCGCAAAACCATTTAAGAATGCCAAAAAAAGTTACTGTTTTTGATCGTGGAGTTTGATGAAGTGAAGTTTTTTTTATAAACTGACCTAAGTGCTAAACTGCAATGTAAACATTGAGTGGGCGGAAAAGACACTTGCTTAAATACTGCCGTGCCATATGGACAGTAATTTTTAGTGTATATATTGTGTAAGGAATTGTATGTAACATTTTTTGTATTGGTATGTTTTTCCACATCATGGAGACTTTGTGCTCATATATCAGGATTCATGGAAAAAGGAAACACAAAAGGTTAAGTTTGAGGGTATTTTAAAGTTACTTAGACACAATATAAAAATTACAAATGAAATGATTTGTATAGACACTGTGGGGGATCGGGAATGCAAGGCAAGCTGGTTTTGGAGGCGTAAGCTTCCCTTCTTAACTTTTATCAATGCACCGCTCTTCTGGGTGTATGGAATAGGAAATCTAACTATCACCTCGCGAAAGTGGAGCAGGCAATGCAGTTCCTTAGAATGTACTTTTAATGATCACAGTTGTATAGGTGAGAGTTATCTGGTAAGGCAAGTGTTCTGAAGGGACTGTCTACGACCATTACCAGGGCTGGTAAGAAAGGAGCAGTCAGTGTCTTTGGGAGCTGTTGATGGTCCAGTCTTCCTGAAGCAGGAGGGTCTGCCGCGGCGCAGAAGTGGCTTCTGGAGTGGTTGTCAACAATGGTATGCTTCTTCCAGTAGTAGCAGTAGCAGCGAAGTAGCAGAAAGTGTGAACCGCCAGTCGCCTCCTCTAACCCTGTCCAGAGTGGTGGAGGAAAAACAGAATACCCTCTGCTGGTCTCGCAGGGCTATTTATACTGATTTCTTTCTGGACAGGTGGTAGCAGGGGGTGAGGAAAGAGATAAGCTCCTCCTCCGTGTCGCCTGCTGGGCATAGTCTGCTGTGCTGCGGAATCGCTGATGCTGCGGACTTCATTCCTTATCTCTGCAGGGTGCTTGTAGGATGCATGCTGCCCTCCCTCGCCGTGCTGTAGAACTAAGTGGCCTAGGGTGTCGGGCTTGGTGTCTCGTTCCGGCATTAAAAATTTTCACTTCGGGGAGTGTTACTGTGATGTCTGTCTTGGCGATTAGGGTGAACAGTGCAAGCTGGACTGATGTGTCCAACCTTGTGCAGGAGTATCCACGTGTCCACCCTCTTCAAGTATTGTTGGTTTAATGATTTACCCAGTGGGGGTGAACGTGCATTCATATGAGGCGAAGTCAAGTGCATATTAGAGAGGTGCAGAGCATACATGTCAATTTCCCCTCCTCCGATGTGACTTAGAACCATGTGGACGTGAAAAATTTTTTCACCTTTGGGGTGATGTGGAACTGTCACCCTGAGAGAACAAAGTTTTGCTTCTATCATGCTTCCTTCTCTGTGCACACACTGTATTGAAGAGGCACAAGGTGTGCTTATTTGTTGCCGGCTGTATCGCATCTGGGAGCAGTTAAGCGGCTCGCAGTTCCATGCTGTGACTAGATATGAGTTCCTTGCTCCTTTGTGAAGGAAAGGAAGGGGAAACCGGGTAACGTGATCTTTTTGTGTCAAGTGTCGGTATGCCACGGGCCTTCATTCATTAACGTGCTTGCTCACAAGTTCAGCTGAGGGCTGTTGTTACTTTTAATACATGTAAATTTTACAGTTTTTTTTGGTTCCTGTAAAGAGCAATTTACATGCGAGCACAAAAAGAGAAACGACACTAGAGTGTAAATGGAAAATTCCCACTCATGAGGGATGTGTGGTTTGAGTTAGCTAATTTATATTTGCCATGGTTCTGAAGGCATGGTAAAAGGTGGCTTCGCCTGGACCCTGGTAATGTGTCGCATGGCAAATAAAATTATGTGTGACACATCTACATGGGAGGTTGGACAGACTCTTAGCCTTCCATCACTTAGGTTCTGCCTTAGCTAAATTCCTAATCATCTAAACAAATACCAGTACACTGAAAAATAATTAACTAATCTAACAATGTGTACAAGGGCACCTACAGAAAATAGAAACGAAACATGCATGATACCATTCAATTATTATCGCTAATACAAATAAACCCTTTTTGAATAATAAACATTTGAGTAATAATTTGGAAATATTTACAAACATTAATACTGACTATATTCCTTTGCAAACTACACGTGAATTTTAACAGACACAAAAAAGTTTTATACTTATGCAACAAAGTATTTACAACCTTTGCATTAAAAAAAATAGGAATATTATACAATACTAAAAACTCTGACAAAAAAATTTACAAGGTTATTATTTTCTTTCTTGATGAAAGTTTCTCGTTTTTCAGGCACATGCCTGCATTTACTTGACTTGCACAGTTTAAATTCTGGGTTACACTTTCGACGTTTTTACACATTTGTGTAATGTATCACTAGTCTTCTCTTTTAATTTTGGCACTGTAATTTGGAGTGTCCAAAATATTTTACGTCTTCATTTCTCACTTGGTAGCACAATATTTACGTGTGTTAACTTTACTGGTTTACACAGTTCAATTTATTTACACTTATTTAAGTACACAGTAGTTGGTTGCTAAGCATTAGATTGCTTTAAGTCAGTTTATTTGTACTGGTTGTAACACATGCACACAGTAGGCAGTTGCTAGTAAATGTTTTTAAGTAAATTCATATGGTTGGAGTTTACTTGCTGTGGTGTTTCTGAATCTCTTTCTTCTGTGGTCGACCCCTCTTCCTAAGGGCCACGTGTATCGTGTACGGCCATGTGAATGTCGAAGTAGGCTGCCAGGGAGATTCTTTGTAGCAGTCAGGTTGGGAAGAGATGCAGCAGGCACATGCCGGCATTTCTCGTTTCTGGCGGCTAGGCTCGGTGTTCGAGTCCTCGGTGAGGACCTGCCTGGGGCTGCCTGGCACCTGAGAACTGGCAGAAGCCCCTTCCTCCCGGAAGGACGTTCTTGAAGTGGCCTGCCTGGGGTCGGGGCTCTTTGGGATCCCTTACCCTGATGGCCGGGTGATGTATTTCCTCCCGTACAGGAGGGGCAGCATCAGCGACCTCGGCGCCGTCCAGTGTTGAGATCTGGGGCATGTTGGCAGGGCTCAACCATCCGGGCTGGAGGCTGAGTCCTGGGTTTTGCCCAGACACCTCCAGGTGTCGAAACCAGCAAGGCCGTCATGGGATGTGGACCGGTAGGTTCTTTTCCCCTCGGTGTTGAGAGAGTGGCTGCCAGGGGAGTGGATTTTCTGCTTCTCCTCCCCCCTCTGCATGGTGTGATTTGTGATTACCACTTTCCTTGGAAGGTATGGTGACCAGAGGCAGAGGTACTGGGTGCACCTCGATGATCATGCAGATGGGCTCATCCTTCGGATTGGTCGGTGAGTCCTGTTGGTGGAGATCCAAGTTTCATCGAGTGATGGGACCTCTGTGGCTGTGGGATGGAGTGGCGCACCAGGTGCTCCTCCCCTCAGATTGGCGGATTTCTATGTCCTCTGGGTGCGGCATAAGTGAAGTAGAGTCTGGTGGTAGAGGTATCATGGATATGTGACCTCTACTTCTTGAGGCTGCTTGTTGCGCAATCCAGCATCGTATCTGGGTATCCTGGACCGTGGCATCCGATGTGGTGTTGGCCGGAGGTAGAGCCTCTTGGATATCTCTACCTCAAGGGTTTGTTGACGGGACTCAACCATGTGGGTTAGAGGCCGAGTCCTGAGTTTGGCACAGATACCTCCAGGTGTCGAAACCAGCAAGGCCGGCATGGGATGTGGACCGGTAGGTTCTTTTCCCCTCGGCGTTGAGAGAGTGGCTGCCAGGGGAGTGGATTTTCTGCTTCTCCCCCCTCTGCATGGTGTGATTTGTGATTACTGCTTTCCTTGAAAGGTGTGACGAATGGAGGCAGATGTACTGGGGGCACTCAACCTCGACGATCATGCGCCTGGACCCATCCTTCGGGCTAATTGGTGAGTCTTCTTAGTGGAGGTTCTGGCATCATCCGGTAGTGGGACGTTGGTAGCTGTGGGAGGGAGTGGTGCACCAGGTGCTCCTCCCTCCTCAGCTTGGCGGATTTCCACGTCCTCTGGGGGCGGCGTGGATGGAGTAGAGTCTGGTCGTAGAGGTATCATGGATATGTCCACCTCTTCTTCTTGGGGAAGCTAATCTTCTCTGGCAGGAGGGGAAACATTGTGGGCCACGGTGCCATCAAGCGTCACAGTCCAGGCATCAGTCAGGTCCTCCTAGACCGTGGCATCCAACGTGGTGTTGGCCAGAGGTTGAGTCCTCTTTGGGTACCTCTACCTTGACGGCTTGTGGAGATCCATCCTTCTCGGAGGTTTTGCTGGGTTTTGGAGGTCTCCGACGGGGTTCTCTATTCAGAGGGCTCTGCCAAGATACCTCCGATCCCATGGTGGTGTTCCTGCTTTGTCGAGCCGATGTCTGCCGGTAATATGTGCTGGGTGTAGAGAGCAGAGTCCGCGTGGAGGTTCCTTCTCAATATGCTGATAGGGTTATGGTCCTGGTGAAGAGTGAGTGTTGAGACCTCTCTTTGGCATCCGTGTGAAGTTACGGCTCCTGTGGCGTAAGGAGCGTTACCTCTGGAATGGTCCTCAGAGTAGGTTCATCCTCCCTCTCTTCTTCTTTGTCCAGGTTCTGGGTTGGAGGTTCCACTTCGTAGTCCTGGACTCCGAGATATGGCAGTATTTGCCCTCGAATCACTTTCCGGTTACCTCCATGGATATCCTCTGTCCAGTATACATTCCCTTGTTTTCCCATCACATAATACGGTCCCTCCCACGTGTTAGCCTGTCGCGTTGCTGGGGTCATGATTGCATATAAGGACGGTTTCTTCCAGATATAAAGTGCAAACTCCTGTGCGGGATGGTGGGTATTTCTGGGAAATATACAGGTCTTGGGTGTTTCTTGACTTTGTCACTGTGGCTAAGGTGGCCGGGCGGACGTCTTCAGGCATGGGTATGGTTGTGGGTGTTGTTTTCAATTGCCAATCCCTGGGACGACGGAGAGCATATCCGAGGAGGAGTTGGCTAGGACTCGAGTTGACAGCATTTTCTTTTCGGTGGAGGGCAAAGAGAATAGAGGGGATGTGCGTATCCCAATGCCGGTGGTCTTCTCTCACATTGAGATGGAGGCTTTTTTTGAACTCTTGATTCCTCAGCTCAGTGGGGTTCACTTCGGGATGGTAGGAGGATGTCGTCCAGGTTTCCACCCTAGTTTCTACAAGCCGTCCACTGCTGGCTTGTGAAAGGAGTGCCATTGTTTGTAAGAATAACCTGCGGGTACCCCTAGCGAGGGAATATCTCCGCATCTAATTATCAGAGGATATTCCTAGTTTCATGGCTAGGGAGCAGAAATACTTCTACCCAGCGAGAAAACATCTGTAACCACCAAGTATCAATTCCCTTTTGTGCTGCAAGGGTATGGCCCCATGATTTTGGCGACCAGGTGTGTCCACGCCATGGTTAGCGGTCTGGGTGTTGCTAATGGAGGGGGCACGGGGTAGTAACGGGGTAAGTATTACCACAATAGCATGTCTCGACTTACTCCATCCCAGATGTAGTGTTCTTTTATTGCTTTGCAGTGTCTCCCTTGTTCCGGGATGCCCGGCATGTGGGTGATTTTGGTGGCAGATGTCTGTGCATAGTGTTCTTGGAATCCAGATTTTCCACTGTACCCTTGGATGACTGGTTTGTTTGTGCGTAGTGTTCTTGGAATCCAGATTTTTTACTGTATCCTTGGATGACCGGTTCGAGACCAGACTATGTTGTCTCACAATGCAATCGGTAACAGTGAGGTACTTCGTTGATTAGGCATTGGATATCGGTCCATTTGCTGATATTGCTCTCTTGTAAGTTGCAACTGCAGCAGTCATGTCTTTTCGGGGCTTCGGACTGGAGCTGGAGGAGGTGTCAGCTTCTCCCACTCTTCCTCCTCTTTTGGCTCCCCTCTAGGTCTGGTTGATGTGACAGTGTATCTGGGAGGTCGTTACGCTTACTCGGACAGTGTTGAACTTTGAAGTCAAACTCAGTCAAGAACATCTCCCACTGTGTCTGAGTTTTGCTTTGACATTTCTTGACTCGCTCAGCCATTTGAAGGGTTTACTATCAGTATGGAGTACAAAATGCATGCTGTCTAGGTGATATCACTTGTGTACATCCCAGATGACAGTAGGACAGTCCTATTCATTAATATGTTAACGCCTCTCGGTTTTATTGAGTCTGTGCTGTCATAGAATATCACATGTGGCTGATACGAAGCGTATTCCTGGTATGAAACAGCTTCTAACCTGTTGTGGCAGGCGTCCGTTTGTACTATAAGACATTGTTGTGTTCCAGAGTTTCCTTCTCTAGTAGGTGGTGAAGTGGAGCTATGTGAAGCTGAATGTTTGGTATGAAGTTCCATAGCCAATTACATAGGCCCAAGAAACTGCGAAGTTGCTTCTTGTTTGTGGGCTGTTCTGTCTTGGATGGTTCGAATTAACTGCTTGAGGAAAATTACCTTCAGAGGTAATGACGTGACCTAGGTAATTTTTGGAGGTCTTGCCAAAGTGGCTCTTGTTCAGTTTACATGTAAATCCGTGCATCTCGAGTCTCTCGTAGGTGGCCACAGTGTCTTTCCCACAATTTGGCGTACACAATAATGTTGTCCAAGTCCGCGAAGCAAAACTGTCCCACGAAGCCTGTTAGTACTTCCACGGACATCAGTCGCTGGAAGGTGGCTGGTGCGTTCTTCAGTCCAAATGGCATGACCTTCAATTTAAGTTTCTCCCCTTCTGGAGTGGTGAAGGCATTATACCTCCGGCTATCAGGGTGGACTGCAATCTGCCAGTACACTGACTGCTTGTCCAGAGTACTGAAAATGGAGGCCTCCCCAATATCACAGAGAGTATTGTTGAGATCTATGGCAATTGGTTGAGAAACATCATTGCGATCTTTGTAATTTACCCAAAAGCGTAATCCACCTTCTTTCTTGGGTACTAATACAACTCATGAGATGTATGGGGAGTTAGACGGTTCAACAATCCCTTGTTCCTTCATCTTCTCTACTTGTTGGAGTATCTCATGTTGCCTCCGGGCAGACACTTTGTAAGGGCAATTGTAATCCGGCACATCAGTTATTGGCCAAATCTCATGTTGTTTACTACGCGTCAGGCGTAGTGATCCTGTACGGTTGAAAATACTTGTGTTCATTGAGTATTTTCCTAAGTTCGGAAAATTTACTTTGGTCTAATTGGTGCTGTAAATTCTTCAGGGTGGATGGGAAGAGCAACAACCACTTCTGGGCTGTATTCCCAGTGAATTGTTTTTCGGTTCTCCTCGTCAAGATATACAATCAAAACTCGAACCTGCTTGAACCGAAAGTCCGTACCTAACAAGCATTTTCTGTGGTCTCGACTATATTCCTATGTTAATAATGCCAAAAAAGTTGGTTTTTGTCGAACTCAAAATTTAATTTAATCCATCGATGGAACAAAAATTTCTGTAGCATTGCCGAAAATTACATGGTCCGATCATTAAATAACGAAGTATTAACAAAAAGTATAATTCAACTGTACTCACCAAGGCATATAAAGTCGGTATACAGTACATTATGTCAACCGCACAAGTAATGCTAATAGAAATCACAAATAAAATAGATTTTCAACACACATTGTTTCCCTTGTGTCTCCTGCCCTACATTTAGTCCTATTTATGAAATTTACTACTTCTGAAATAACCTGTTGGGTTGTAATGTCACACTTAACTCGTACTTTTTAACAAAAAATAATAATAACAGACGTCTCAAACTTGAAAATGTTGTCTTGGGAATGGAATAGAGGTGAGATAGTGTTTTGAGCTTGTTGGATGAGTACAAGAAATATCCTGTTCTGTTGAGTAACCACTATTTTAAAACAGCATGTTCATGAGATTTACTTATTAAAATTATGGTTAGTTTAGATATTCAGAGGTGATCTTTTTTCATGTAAGAAAGTATTTTGCTACTTGTTTATCATGAGATATCTTATGTGAGGTGTCATACAAAATCCATTTTGCATAGTGTGAAAACAGCTTTAGAATGAAATCATGACTTGGACAGATACGTATGACCTTCTGGTGCCGCAATTTTGAGTTTGTTTCGCTGCGTCTCATAACTTCTGCATAGTAACTTTTGACTACTTTGACTAGGAGAAGCTACGATGCTCGTTTAAGTTTCAATCAACAGCTCTCGTCAAGATCAATCGATTTAATGTATAAAAACATTTGTGTGGCATGGTTATGGTGAAATTGTAAGAGTTTAATGTAAAAAATTAAGAAAACTTAACACAATTTCAGCCTATACTCGTCAAAAAGCCAAGTCCAAATACAGAAATCGTACATAGTTAGAAAGAGCATCTTAAAAGCATTCCAGTGATACTTGTAAAACCTCATATGATCGAGTGAAGCGGTGCCGGGAACATAAAAAAACATCAAGGTGTCCGAGTGCGTCAACGCACACATATTCACGCAAAACAAACAGCTGTGTCCCCAACACAGCCAAACCCAATTTTGTTTACCTTCATATTATATCATACCAATTATTGAAGAGAATTTATAGTTGCTGCAACACGCATGGGCACCACTGAAGAGAGATTGTTACTTTGCTCACAATCAGTGTATATAACTGTACTATAACTAATTAACTTAGTTTTTATTGTGTGTTGTGTTTTTAGAGAGAGAGAGAGAGAGATTTGTATTGTAGACAGTGTGGGTGTACAAACTCATACAAAATTACTTGGGCACCATAGCATGAATTTCTACTCAGTGTGGTATGACTGACTTGTGCAACAACCGAGTCATAAGTACTGTAAATATTTGACACCTTTACACTGGGTAGATTCATGCAAAAGAAAGAATATTTGGGTGTACACACATTACACTGAAAATTGTATGGATACCATGTACTGTCTAATAGTAGGCTGCCCCACCTATGGATATCATGTACTGTCTAATAGTAGGCTGCCCCGCCTTTCCTGGGACTTTGGGCAGCAGATGGTACAGCGTTGGCAGGAACTGAACATTGAGGGTGTGTAGGTACTGAAGTATTAATTAGTGTTTGATAATTATATTCACACACATATACAAACCAGTGTGAAAAGAAAATAATTGTTAAATTCAATGATACCATAAGACAACACAGCGCAACACTTCAAAATTAAAGTTTTAATATTTAATTATGTCTTTCTTTTAAATTCTTTTTCTTGTCAAAATCTGTTAAAAAAAAATTACTTTCAAAGTTTTTAAAATCAAAAATAGTGTCAATTGAACCCTCTTAATTTATCTTAAAAATTGCCTGCCGTCACTGTAATGCTTATTAGCAGGTACACATGTAAACTGCAAAATTCTAAAAAGTATTCCTTCTCTCAAACATTTCAAAACACAAAGAATGCACCGGGACACTGCTCAAAGTATTGCACATAACAAACTTATCCATCTCCGAGTATCCATCTTTGACTTTGGGTGAAAACTGTTGCTTTTAAAAGTTTGTATTAAAATTGCAATTAATGTAGGTTGAATAACTCAGTCAGTATTATACACTCACAAAAGTACAAGTCTCTTGGAAGGAAAAAAAAAATCACATGACGAACCACAAACTTATCCCTAAACAGTACATCTTTATTTCAGCCAGCAGTTATTCTAGACGTTTCCGAGTATACCACTCCTGGTATTATTGCAGGACATTCATGGTGGCTTTCATTCATATTTCACATGTGCAGGATGCTCAGACCTCTTCTTTTCATGCCTGACGCTAAACTGCATTTTATATTACAATATTCAACAACTTTCATAGCATTAAAACTTATTTTACTGCAATTAAAATCAAATTTTGTGGAGCACACCTCTTGTGCATTCACACTCTTTAAAGCCAGAACCCTGAGAGAGTGATTGCCATTAAAACCAGCAACGTTCTTTCAGAATTCGCGGCATATCTGCACAACCAATCACAGAAAGTCTTCAGAAAAAGATCTTCCTGAGATTGGGATGCGCAGATAAGCATGCATTCAAAACACAAGAAAACAGCTGTTCTGCATGGCGTTTCTGTGACATTCGTCTACAAGTGTGACGTCGGTGACGTCACACACATCATCTCTGGCATCAGAAATGCCGATTTAACATTGCAAACGTACGGTCAGGCGTAAAATTACATTTAAAACTTAATTTTATATATTAAATTTGAAAAATAAAATATATCATACATATTACATGACTATAAACAAACAATTAAAAATCGCTGCTAAAAACAAAAATATTTTAAATATACAACAAGACTATTTAAATACCAAGGTTAACATTACATCTAACCTTACATCTAACATAAATGCATGTGCCAAAATGCACAGTGTTTTTAACCATTACAAAACACATTTAAAACTAGATAAAATAATGAAAATTACACTGTAAACACACAGTAACTTAACATGAACAACATCTTAAGCTAGTAAACAACTCATAAACACAAATAAACAACATGTGAAAATACGTAAATAAACATGTAAAGTAATCTGAAATGCTTTATTATTGGCAACGACATTACAACATCTATATTTATTCACCGTGGGTTAGAAAATGTATTTTTAATTGATTTCTTTGTGATTTATTTTGTTTTTATTTCTGGATTTTTATATATTTTTTTGTGAATTTGAGAATTGTTTTGCAATCTCTGAGAATTACTTAAACACAATATTTGTAACATAACAAGTTGGTGAAATTGGGATTATACTATATATATCTCGTTAGATATAATCTCTTTTTGAATAAATTAGACTAAGTGTATTATAAACATGTAGTTTCTAGAAATTTAATTATTAGTTCATGTATGTTGTAAGTATAAAAAATTACAAAAAATTTTTTTTACAAAAAATATTTATTATGCATTTACAATAATTACTTTAAAATTTACAAATGTACATTTTTAGACTCTTACATTAATACAGTGCACATGATTAACTAATATAGTCTTCAAATGCTAAAAGAGTAAAGTAATATTTACAAGAGAGACAAATTTACGGAGCATAATTTTGACTGCAACAGTTCAATCAACAAACCACACAATTTAATTAATGAGTTTGTTTTTACAAAGTGGTGACTAAAATGATGACTAACTTTTACAATTACAATCAGTACATACAAAACTACCTTTGGAAACATCACACAATAATTAAATTACTAATTAAAGTGCTCTTGAAAGAACTTTGGAGTTTTTATCCACTTCATCTAAACTAAAAGAGATGTTCAAGTACAATATTACAACACAGAGTATAAATATTACAAGAATAAAACAAGTAAATTCCTAACTATAAAATGTGTACAAAATTTCACATTTTGCATGTAATGTGCAAAAAATATTTTTTTTGTGCCAAATAGGCATAACTTGTCATAATTACGATGAAGATTGAGTACGCGTTATATTTTGCACCAGACGTTGACCCCACCATGCTTCAAGATCAAATGGCTGGAAATCTGAAACAACCAAAAAAAGAAACCCTTTTCTGAATTCAAACTTTATTAGATACTGTCAAGTTGGCTGTTGGAACATATAAATAAATTTCCAATTCACCCTGTCTCCATTTTGAATTTACAAAGTTTTCGTAATGTAGTACACACAAATTCAATTCGAGTTTGACTCAGAACTACCACACCTCAATGGTTATGCTTTGTCTCATAAGTAATAAGGCTATGACTTACTTGCTATAGTAATATTTTACTG
This sequence comes from Dryococelus australis, assembly GCA_029891345.1. NCBI lineage: Eukaryota > Metazoa > Arthropoda > Insecta > Phasmatodea > Phasmatidae > Dryococelus > Dryococelus australis. The sequence goes on from CM056999.1 coordinate 133,373,362, forward strand.
GTACCCAAGCACTAATTATTAATACACATCATCCTCTGTGGTAAAGGCTGTTCACAATAAAGTGAGCACTTTTGAAAGCTCTGCTAAGTTTCTACTTTCAGCTTGTTGGTTGTGAATTTTTCTGCATACGTATCAAAACTTTTTACTCAATTTGAGGGGTATCAGTTACTTGTTCCCCGAGATAGGATAGAAAAGAGTTTATATATTGGCTCATTTGATGCTTGCATAGAGACTGCCAACACAGAACTGGTTATGTTGTTTCATAGATGTAGCATACTGTGCTAAAATGTTTACAGTGGAAACTCAAATCATTGAACCAGATTGAACCGAAAGTCCGTGTTCACAGATAATTTTCTATGGTCCTGACAAAATTCCTACGTAAATAATGCCAAAAAAGACAGTTTTTGCGGATCTTAAAATTTAATTTTTACGGCATCGATAAAACAAAATTTCTGTAGGACTGCCAAAAATTAAATGCTCCAATCATTAAACAACGAAGTATTAACAAAAATGTATAGGTATCAACTGTACCCACCACGACGTACAAAGTTGGTATACAGTACATTATGTACACATGCAAAAGTAGTACTAATAGATAAAGCAAATAAAATTAATTTTTAACACACATTGTTTTTGCTTACGTCTCACTGCCCTGCATTTAGTCCTATTTGCGCAATTTACCACTTCCGAAATAACTTCTTGTTGATTGTCGCACTTAACTCGTACTTTGTATCAAAAAATAATTAATAATAGATGTCTCACACTACACAGTGTATTTAGAGAGCATGAAATTAAAAAAAAAAAAATGTTGAAATACAGTACTTATGTATATGAAATATGTACTGGAGAATTTTATTAGATGTTCAGCAAACAATTGCAATGTTTACAGTGGCAGCCATGTTAGTAACGATTGGCAACTACAAGAAACAGCGGTGCCATATTTAAGATATTGATTTGCAATTAGACATTGCCAACAACACTCACAGTTTTTCAAGTGAATATTTTTTCATTTCTGCTACATCGGCAGTTATTTCTGTGCACGTGGTTTCAAAAGAGGTGTTAAAAACAGTTTTTTTTATTAAGTTTAGAGTGTGAGTACCAGAAAAGTTAGAATGTATTGTTTATTTTTTTTTACATATAAGGTCAACACTTCTGGTTCCCTTGAGAACTTTATAATAGGGTTCTACTGTATTAAGAATGTTTTCTTTAATATTCCCATCTGCATTGTTTTTTTTTAATTCCTAACTTAGGCCTATCAATGTGTTGAACATAAAGTTTAATTAGGTTTGGTTTTTTTTGGTTGACTAATATGTCTAGTCCACATCTACAGAATATAGAATTTTTATGTCACTCCCCTGGAATTTGATGGATTGAGTTTCCACTGTATGTGGAAGCTGTTTTGAAAATAAAGTGCCTGTCCACTTAATACACGCCAATTCTCATGGCCTACTGTATTACTATATGCTGTTCACAGTAAAGTAAGTACTTTTGAGGCTCTAAAAATAAATATTGTGGTGTACGTAATAAATATAATGTGTATTCCACTGCACTCGGAAGTTAACATGTAAGGCTAAAATACTGTATTTACTCGTGTTAGAGCGCCCTTTTTTTTCCCCCCAAAATAAAGGGAAAATTTTCTGGGGTGCACCTATACACAGGGGGGAAAAAAGAGGAAAGGGAGTGGTAGCCATAAATTGTCCGGGGATGTTGAGGGAAGTGGCGGGACTTGTCTGTTGTCTCATCTCTCGCTCTTACATCACTCCTCTCCCTTCTTTCTCTTTCTCAGTGACCCTTCAGTTATGTGTAGGTTGAAACCTCGCTCCCCCTCAACTAATGGCATCCTGTCATGCCACAAAACCAGTTCTGCCATCTCTCTTGTTTCCATTGCAGAGGCTAGGGAGCCATGTTCGTGAAAGGCCGAGGGGGGGAGAAGGGACAAGGAGACCTTTTTTTTTATTATTGAGATAAGGGTAGTGTGACATTCTAGCACAGCAAACAAAAAGCTGGTCACTGCTGAAAGGAGAAAAATAAAAACTAAGCTGGAAATGTTGAGTAGTAGGAGTATGAGGTTTCCAGATTTTTTTTATTATTTTGGCTTTTTGCACCCAAGTTATTTAATTAAAGTATTTTGCACACATATCACAATCACCACACATTAATGTAAGAAAGAATAATTGGTTCCATACTTACTAACAGGACACCACAAATGTTTGGTGCAATTTTATTAAAAACCTGAACTTGTTGCAAAATTCATGGTGTCTGCTATTCACGAGTAAATACGGTAAAATATATATTTTTCCAAATGAGAGGGCTTTAAAAAGTTTTCACTTTACCGTGAGTAGCCTATACTTGTTTGGCAATTTGGTAGGAATAAGTTGTTTCCCAAGAGATGACAAAAATTTGATTTATTAGTGTAGCACTATCTTACAAAATTGACAAAAGAGGCTCTTTGAAAATGATTCCTTAGATAAGCTAACATGTAAGTGAACACCATTTTGTTTTTAAAATAAGTGTCTGGCCCATTAAAAATATATTAGTTCATTTTGCATATTGTAGAACTACTTGCTTCCAAATTTAATAGGAATTTGTTAATGGTTTCTCGATATACAACACTTTATTTATTCATGTGGCATTGTCTTATGAAATGGTAGACAAAAGAGCCTTTGTCTAGACACATTTTATCATTGTAAAAGATACTGTCAGCATACAAAGTTAAATTGAAATTGGTTACATGGTTTTGTAGGTAAAATATTTATATTCCCTCCATTTTGAAAGTAAGTGTCTGGCTCACTGAAAACATATCAGTATATTTGGCCTGCTGTAATACTACTTGTTCCAAATTTGGTAAGAATCTGTTGATTGTTTCCTAAGATATGATGCTATAACTTCATTTTTCATACGTTGCTATCTTACAAAATGATGAACAAATAAGACTATGTATTGATACATTTGATGCTAGTAATAGATTCTTTCAGTATAACAAGTTTGGTTGAAATTGGTCAAATGGTATGGTGGATATAGCAAATTAACCTAAGATGTTTATAAGCAGTCATGTTGAAAATAAGACCATTATAAATTTAAATTGCTCATATTAACATGGCTTACAATAGTATTACTTACATGCCAAATCTGGCAGGAGTCTGTTTATTTAGTTTTAGAGGTATAATGTGTAGGCTTTATTTTGCCATGTTACACTATCATAATGCGCTGTCACCCAGGGTATGATTTCTCATTAGGCTGACTTGGCCTGGGCCTAAAGTGGCACTTTTTAAGGGGCGGCATGACATGGCAGGCAAAATAGAAAATTTTCGACATATGTCTGTATGCCCTGACGCCGTCTGGTGAGACACGAGATGAACTGTGACACAATAACTGACGGTAGATGGGTGCTAGCAGTGTCTCCCAGTCACCGCACTCAGGGTTCTCAGGAATGCTGTGGGTTCTGTGTGTCCATCTCACCCGAGCATACTTACAAAACACTTTTCATTACTAAACATCTTTACTAAACTTTTATCACTGAAAAATGGTGAGAGGTTGCTGTCACTACAAGAAAAGACTTTAAGCACTGTGATACTTGCTTTTATTCTGTCAACCATACAAAATCGTGCCAAAGTTTACCTTATGAAACTTGAACATGTCTAGCTAACTCCGTTCGGATGCTCCCCAGCTCGCAATTAATCTAGCGCACTCCTAGATGGACGACTTCTCTGTGGTGTTAGACACAAGGAAAGGGGTCAACAGCCACTAGGGTGGACCGCCGATTTTTCCTGAAGACAGGAAGCAGAGAATTATGAAATGAACAAACACGTGTGATTATTTGGCATCACTAATATGGACTCATCGGAGCTCGCCTTGCCGCACGTGGTTAGTGAGGTGACGGCCTATACGCGTAGCCGGCTAGGACAAAAATAATATCACAGTACACTTTACATAAATGGCGCAAATACACTTGAAGTATGATGGGACACGACATGGATGGTCACAATAAACACGCAGATGCATGAAAGCAAGTTTAGATGGCACAGATGCCGCTAGATATGATTTGTAGCAGATCACATAGTGCAGATGGAATTTCAATCTTTCTCCGTAAAAACAAATTCTGTTCAGAGAAATATTTATTATTGCTGGAAAAAATATTCCCCTGTAGATTGAGACAGTTCTTAATCTTCATGCAGCACACATTTTGAATTCATTACCAAGCATTGTGCAATATTATCAAACATATCTTAAACATTTAAGCACTTGAGAAACCTGGAAATAAACAAGACATAATTTTACACTTCAAATAAATATTCCGTTATTGGAAAGTTCAGGTACGGCCTCTTTGCGCACCTGCATGCCCACGTGTCACGTGAGTGGTGAGCGCCATCATGGTCTTAACGCAGCTGGCTGTAAGTCGGTGTCAACCCCAGGATCTTAAACATTGATCTGGTAGATGATTCTGCGTGAAGTATGTCTGAACATTCATACATATGTTTCTTCTAAACAGTAACCAGTTATTTATTACCTGTGAACAAAGTCTTGTCCCCTTAATTTTTTTGAGCAGTTGTAATGAGTTGATGAAGAAACCAAAAAAGATACCTTCATCCTGATTATACGTCAGTTAGGTTAAAAGTTTTTTTAATGGGTTTTAAACTTGATAAAGACAATTAATATTGACAATGACAACTTTTAATTACTGTTTAAAGGTTTCCTAAATATTTAAAACATTGCCTACACAATGAAAATTTAATATGAGCAGTTTTAAGGTATACATGTACACAGTCAAATCACATTATGACCACCTGCTAGAAGTGCCATCTGCAGCATGTGGCCTATGATGTATGGCCCGCAATATGGGCTGGTGAAGCAGGTATATTATGCAACTGACAGACTGGCTGTACACAGTGCGCTTCCTGCTGTCATGGGTAAGGGAAGCGATCATCGGCTTTTGGACAAAGGGGGGGCAACATTTCTGAAACAGACATTTGTAAACTGTTCACGTGCTTCTGTGGTAAAGGTGTATCATGAATGGATGAATGGCACCATTGGAAATAACTGTCATAGAAACTGAGAAGCTTCACGTGCCATTGATGTCCAAGATGAATGTTGAATATGATGTGAAGACAAATCAACAGGCTACAGTGGAATTGCTCATCATCCAAATGAACCAGGGTGCAGCGACACATGCCTACCATAACAAATCAGCTAACCCTTCTAATGGGGCTCCAGAGTAGACGGAGGGTGACTGCATCCATACTAACACAGGAGTATCAACAAAAATGACCGGAATTTACTCAGACAGTATGGCAACTGGACTGCTGCTGATTGGCGACAGGTAGCCTCCGACGAGTCACGGTTTCAGCTGCATAGAACTGATGGACACCTGTGTGTCCCGCAAGAAATGAAGAACCAACACCCTGCACCCATTGCTGGGCGAACACATGATAAAGGGGGCAGTGTTATGGTCTGGGGAATGTTTTTGTGGTATTATCTAGGTCTCATCTTTCATGTGGAAGGCATGCTTGATCAATTTGGTTATGAATCTATTCTCAGTGATCACCTCCCCCTGTACATGATTGCCTTTTCTTGGGAGGATAGGATCTTCCAGCATGATAAGGCGCCTTGTCACACAGCTAGAAGTGTCCGGATGTGACTGGGAGAGCACGATCAAAACTTCAAATTTCTTCCCTGGCCACCAAACAGCCCTGATCTCAATCCCATTGAACATATGTGTGACCATGTCGTTTGTAGTGTTCACTGCCTGTCTCCCCCACACCCATCATTGTGGGACGCACTGCAGACAGCAGCATGGCTCCAGATACCCGTGGAGACCTATCAGCACCTGACTGTGTCACTGCCAGCTCGTCCAGCTGCTGTCTGTGCTGTGAAGGGCAGTTACTCTAGATACTAGCAGGTGGTCATAATGATGTGATGTGACTGTGTAAACTCCTGTCTTACCGGGGGCGGCTTAACTGCGGAGCCACCAGTTCAAAGTCAAACATTGAACAGCTGCCAACAGTCATGCGCCACTGTTATTAATAACCCGTGCGTGCATTGTTAATTTCCAGGCAGCAGTCGAGTGATGCAGTACTGTTTTTTTTTTGTGTTAAGGTAGTATATTTGCACACGTTTTAACATTGAATGTATGTGAAACTTTGAAGTATTATAAATTAAAGGAAATTGTCAGACAGCACATTTTCATTCATAATGATAAAATATTTCATGATAAAAATTGGCATATGCTCATCAAAAAGGCAAGATAGCGTAGTTTACAATTGTTCATACATCCAAAGAGGCTACTTATAAATTAACTGTAGCACCGAGTGCAACTGGATGACAATATATAACATTAACATAAATATTATTTCCCACAAAAATGATTCCATGGCAAAACAATGCATGTATTTTCAGTTTGTTGCTGAAGTGGAAAGGAAGTAGGGACAAAAACAAAATAGTGAGCCAGCCTTAGAAAAGTGTGGTGATTGTAGACAGAATCCAAATAATTAGCAAGTAGAATCACTTCACGCGGAAGTATTTTACGTTAAAATATTTATAGAGCGCACGGAAAACGTAAAACTGAGAATTTATTTATATATTTGTATTTTACACTTCAATGAGTCGTTTCATGGGGTCGTGGCTTCCGAAGTGAAGCCGCGCACACTGGCCAACAGATGGCAGTATAGTCACCTATTTTGCTGCTGTTGTAAAAGTATATAATGTCCTTTGCAATGTCACAATAAACTGACCCAGTTTGCTGGGTGATACAGCTAGTGTCTTACTATTTGACACCAGACACATTTCTAATAATACAGTTGATGATCTACCCATTAGATATGATCTGTAACAAAAATTAAATTACCATGGGTTAATTGTTCATCATTTTTGGTAACATCTATACAACATACCTCCTTACAACAAACTCACAATATTTTGGTCCCTTCAGTTTTGTCATAACGGTTTTATTGAAGTAATTAGTAATTCAACAAGTAATTACTCATTTTAGAAGTGAATTTTGAATTTTGTGTCTGTCAAAAGTAGCAGCTCGGGGTCTGGTACCTTTTGAATCAACACAAACCCTTTTTATTTTTAACATTTATTAGCTTCGCTGAACAGTGCTTCTGCAGTTTTCCTTTTTTAGCCTACTTTCTGAAGGAAAGAAAGGCTTATACAATCACCCCCCCCCCCCCCAAATAACTTTTAAACCCGAAAACCAAATTTAACCAAATTTAACCAAATTAGGTCCACATATAGTACTTATTAGGACATCAGACTTTTACGGTTTTCAATCATGCCGCGATTTTGAAAGTTAGGCCACTATGTTATATCTTGGGAAACAATTATACAATTTAAACCAAATTGCCAGTGCATTATATAAGCATTGCATTAAAAAATTTATGGCACAAATCTGCCATTTTGGAAGATAGCACAAATCAAGAAATTTATCTTTTCCATTATCTCTGGAACAATATAACTAATTTAAAGCAAATTTGGCACGTTGACAGTGCATGATGTAAGCTCTGAATTAAGAAACCTATAATGTTATTGGTTTGCCATTTTGCAAGATTGTATGATGTACATGTTGAATTTAAAAACAGATGTTATTAATCTGCCATTTTTGTAAGCTAGTGCAAATATGAAAATTAAGCTTTTACATTATATCTAGGTAACCATTGAACTAATTTAAACCAAAATTGGTATGTTGACAGTGTACGATGTACAAATTGGACAGTGATAATGTTATTAACTGGCCATTTTGAATGCACAATGTAAAAAATACAGTTTTTATGTTATATCTTGGTAACTACACAACCAATTTCTGCCTAGTTTGGCCTACAGGCTATTACCATGTATGCAATTTCAATGCTATTTTTTAAATGGTGGCTATATAAATTTTTTATGTTTATTTGTAATATCTGCCATACTGTTTTCTCAATCTTGACCAAACTTGCTATACTGAAATTACAAGCACCACATATGTCAATACGTAGCCTTTTTTTAACACCATTTTGTAAAAAAGTGCTGTATGAAAATAAAATTTGTTAGCGGCGGCCGCTAACCAGACGCTACTCTGGCGGCCACCGCTGTCACTGGACTTGACCCCTGCAATTTTCTCTTATAGGGTTACATCAGGGATCAAGTTTATGTTCCACCTTTACCACAGAACCTCAATGACTTGTAACACTGCATCACCACAGCTGTTCTTACCATCACTCCTGATATGCTGAGTCAGGTATGGGCAGAAATGGACTACAGATTAGATGTGTGCCGTGTGACGAAGGGTGGACACACAGAACATTTATAAAGACTGCACCAAAACTCGAGAGTTTGTCTTCCACACAGTGTGTCGGTTATTACATGTTTCTGAACCATTTACATATACAAATTTTTTTTTAATGTTTGATGGACTTTATAATTATCCTGTATATCACTATCAACAAACTGCCAAGTCCCACCTACCAACCTTTTAATAACCTCATCAAAATGGTATGCATCCATGTAAAGGAAAGTAGGCTCCTTAGTTATATTGATAACTTTATTTTTATATTCTTTTTTCAAGTTCTTCAGTTTACCTTCGGCAGCAGCTGTGATTTACTTTAAACTTTTTTTTTCTTCTTTCTTCCTCTGCTAGTTTCTTCACTTAAAATTTTTCCTTCTTCTGAGCTGCTCCTTCCTTCAATAATTTTTTGCTCTTGTAAATAGATTTTATAGCTATGATGGGCAGTACGAGCCAATGTTAGAAGTGCTCTGGTCATGGGAACTAAATCAGGCTACGAGTTAAAATATTCTCGTGGGATTTTGCAATGTCATAGTTACATTTAGAGTTCTTTCACACACAGAATGTTTATGTTTATCTGCTTTTACCGCCTGATGGCGGTAAAATAAAACATTACTGCAACAGTGCGGTCAAGTACAAAAAGCATCAATTTAGTTTGCCGTTTCCATGCAGAAATATTGCAATTCACCTGCAACACATGGTTCGCTACGAACTTCATCCAGCAGCATCCGCGCCATCTAAGCTTGTTTTTTATACATGTGTGTGTTTATTGTGAATATTCATCTCGTGTCCCATCTTGTTTCATGTATCATTCAAGGTTTTATGTAATTTTGTAATTAGTGTACGGTGCAATTATTCCTGTCCTAGCCAGCTCTGTGTATAGGCCGTCACCACACTACCCATGTGCTGGAGGGTGAGCCCCAACGAGTTTGCGTTAGTGATGCCGGGTAATCACACGCGTTAATATGTATTTAAGTTTTCATTTGTAATTCACAGTGTCCTGTCTTCAGGGAAAAACTGTCAGTCCACCCAAAGGCTGTGCTTTCACTCACCTTGGTGAAATCATCCATCTAGGCGTGCGCTAGAGTAATTGCGGGCTTGGGAGCACCCAAGTGGAATTGGCTATTCAAGACCGAGATAATCATTTCATTGGCATGTTGATGTGTATGCATAGACACAATAAAAGCAAGTCTACAGTGAACTTATATCTTTTATTCAGTAGTGACAATGTCCTAGCCACATATGTTTTATTCAGTGTTTATTCCAGTGATGTTTAGTAAAAAGTTTAGTATTGCCTACTTGTTTGTAAGTACGCATGGGTGAGACGGACACACAGAACCCATAGCATCCCTGAGAACCCTGAGACTCAGTAGTGCAATGATTGGGAAGCACCGCTGGTGCCCAAATTACCAGTAAGTATTTGTGTCATTATTCGTCTCGTATCTCACCCGACGGCGTCAAACACTACCTCAGCTGTAGCTGGGCAAATGAAAAAAATGTTTCAAGGTGAGGAGTGACAACCTGGTGCTAACTTTCAGACCAATACTTTACATTACCTGCAGTTTTTTTACTAGTAGTATTTGTTGTTTCATCATACAATAACAAAAGAGATGCACCATCCATATCCTTTAGATTATTATGATGAAAAATATGGCCCTAAGGCCAATTTTGCGCTGCTTAAAAAACAACCTGTATACATTCTCCAAACATACTTTCGAAAAATTTTCTATTCCTGCACAGGATGTCACAGAATAATTAGAAACTACATATTTCATGATTCATGTAACTTCTGCTACAATTGCATTGTCACTTCACTATAATGAAGAGACTGACTTTGATGCTGTTTTCTGGTACATCTTCACTTTATGTTTGGTTTGAAAAAGGACAAACCGTAGCTAGTTTGAGCTGATTTGGAGCTAACTTCTGCCAACAGCCATTCTTGTGCCATTCCAGGTCAGCATGCTGAGGAAGTGTTTGAAAACCTTAGCTGACAAGTTTATTACCACACACCATACTGCAGAGAACACTTCACTGTCACAGTGTTTTTTAGCCCATTCTTTAACATAGTATCTATTGTCATCAGTTATAGCCAGCCACCCAACAAGGAAACAACACATTACCATCACAGAAGATAATTTACAGGGTAGCTGGGTCTGCCTTTAAAAATGTCACCATTAATTCTAGTAAAAACAACATTATGCCATCTTTGATATTTCGCAAATGCCAAAATGAAACATATGGTATGCACCATACAATTTTAGGAAAAATACTACACCATGTTTATTGTATAATATAAATATATTGCTAAAATTACAAACTAAACCATATTAAACAGTTTGTTAAAAATACTCATACTGATAACTATCTCCGCATGCTCGTAGTTTGGCTGTGTTGCTAAATTCTGCTAAAACTGGCCTCATTGTGTGAAAAAATAACCAATGCTCTCTGGTACCCAAAAATAGATGTCTTCCTTTCCTTCCCATAACCCATGCTTGAATTGCTATAACCTTGACTCAGTTCACCTTAAATATGTAACATGCAAGAAGTTAACATACTAGATCGGTCACCCACCATGGTTATTTAAACATTACTACGGAGAAAAACACACACCTTTATTTTGAAGTATTCGTTTTGAAACTTTCTTCTTCTGAAAGAAAGAAAAAAACTGAGAAAAGTGACTGACTTCAACCCCTACACCAGTAAGTGTGTGTGTACGCACAAGGTTCTCATGATGGCATTCTACACTACCAGAACTACACACTCTTCCAAAAATTCCATGGCAGCCTAGGCAGCAACCAGGTTAATATGGACAAAGGTAAAATATTTGTATAATGTAAAACCACACTGTAAACACACTAAAATTGTTACCTTGGGTACAGTATCACAGTATTGCATTATTCAAATTTTGTCACATTTATTTTCCATACATGATTCAAAAACACATAAATAGTAAATTAAAAATTACATAAACAATATATAATGAAAATTACCTTTAAGTTTTGGGTTTGGTTCTTTCTCTGCATAGTAGAGAACACATGGGCCACCTGAGGAACATAACATTCTTTAATCACCTCCAACACAAGAGCTATAGAACTAATTTTTTTAAATATTCCATTATTAACATTCTTTGCAGTGCCTCTCCAGGGTATATTTTGTAATACAACTCAACTTGCATAATTTAACTCGGTTTGCATGATTCAATCCACAGAACATTCATTGATACAATGTCAAAGGAAGGAACTTAAAAAACCATAAATGTGCATAACAGTAATTCTTCTAAACAGTAACTTTTATAAAAACGCAATGACAAAACTGTGAAATAATTTATGTTGATTTAAAAATGCAACAAAGTATATAAAAATATTTTAAGGTGCAGTGTTATGACAATACAGTAAAAGCCTGATATAATGTGGCTGTTGGGGGACAATGTAGACCCAAATTATAACTTTTCCAAGCTATTCCAGGAGTGACAGAGTACATAACAGTGTCTGTTATTGATGCAGTCTCCAGTGTTAGCCATTACTTTGTTAATGATATTGACTTATCGACCATTATTATTGTATTATATTATATTTGGGGCGTGGTTTCCCAACACCCCTAACAATGTAGTATCTGCTATGAATTTTCCACCCATCTACCGTCCGACTGGTTTTAAGGTGTCCCGCTCATCTTTCGGCAATTGGGACACCACCGGCAGCGATTTTCAAATCCCGCCAGCACGAGGCCATCCTCAATCTGACCTCCGGGTACAGGGGAAATCAGGCAGTAAATTTCTCCCCACTAACAGTGTGGTACCTGCAGCGGGGTGTACCAGCCCCAATCAGGGACTGTGGCTCCTGATCCCCCTTCTGAGGGAACCTGTGCGGGGTAGTGAGGTCACGGGGTAGTGAGGTCAGCCCGTGCTACTCCTTGCTTTCCATCGTGGGTGTTAATACTTTTAAGACTGGGCCTATGACAAAATGTTCCCTTTTCCATGCTCTCGAATTTCCAATTCGCGTGGGAATTGATCCCTTTGGGCCCCTCAGACCATCAATGAGTCGACCAGCCCACCGCCTAGCACCACTATTAGGATTTCCCATGATTCAAGCTTAGCTAGGGAGACAGATATCCATTTTGGTACACATGATGTAGGGTACGCCCAGGAGTTTCCCACTTATGCTGAGGTCATATAATCCACAACAGCAGTACCATGTGTAGGTAGTGGGTTCCCTTGAGCTAGGGCAGACTATAAGAGACGCTTCACTAGCCATTTCTGGTTTCACACTTCAGCTTGCTCTCTGTTACTAAAGCTGGCAATAGCTCCGACACTTCTCAGATCAACTGCTTCTGTGACACCCGTCAGGTGTGGGTCAGTTTACGGGAGCAGACAGAGGAAGCATGTATCCCTTGCGGTCAGCATGTGTCGCACCAAGCCTTACAGCACCCAAGGGAGGGAAAGAGAAACAGAGAAACGTGGTGCGATGAAGGGGGCCACATGCTTTCAAGCAAGAATGGCTAAAAAATACAGTGTTTTCCAGGTAAAGGATATACTTATTCCACCAAGGGTGATGATGTTCGCTGCTAGTTGTTTGTCACGTGGGTTGGAGGAGATGGGTTCATGCCCTGGCCACTGGTGGGCCAGGTTTGGAAGGAAGTGAGAAGGAAGCTCATGTCCAAATGAAACTAACCAAAGGTCGAATGCACACTTGCACTACAGATGGGATCTACTGTGCACCTCAAATTTATTAATTTTTTTTTTAGAAAATGGGAAAACATACTGTACAGCTGCTATATACACATTATAATCAAAGTGTCTACATCATAATTATAATAATTAGGTAGCGCTATACCCCATAGGAGATTATGCAATTACTCATAAATATATTTGCAGCAATTTTTTTTTTTTTTTTTTTTTTTTTTTTTTTTTTTTTTTTTTTTTCCAAATTAAGTTATGCGAGTAAGTACTTCCTGATTTTGTTTTGATTTAGCTGTATTTAGATTTTGCTTTTTTGTTCAAGTCAGTACATTTTTCAGATTAAAGTTTCATTTTCGCGGTTGCGAAATAGAAGATTATGCCTTTGTTCATGTGTTGTTTATTTTTTCAATCTTTTCGCTTCAATATTAATACAGCATTATTTATGTTTTGCTGTTTGCCTGTAATATAATGTAAACAAAACAAACAACTTGGGACACATCAACTTTCCTCTGCGTATGAAAGATGAAGTTGGTGAATGATCTGTTATGGTTTTAGGTCTCGTAGACATAGAGGAGATACGAGATGAAACAGTTGCTAGGCAGATATAAAAGTCCCTACCTTACCTAGAATCTGAACCCAGAGTCCCTTACATGGTAAGCCAGTTTTATACTGAATGTGCCATAGACATCTGCATCCCTTTTATGACAGTATTCCACCACATTCTAACTTACTTTAGTTAAACATTTTGGCATAGAATGATTGTAATTGCTTAAGTGTGTTACAGTATACAACACACTCACATTTCATGTTAACTTATAAGTGCCAGCAAATGCATAACAGCAGGACACTTGTAAGTATGATATATGGCTTGAAATGTGGTTGCGCCATCCCCCACACTGATCCAATGCCCAGATAAAATGGAAAGGTTGCCATAGTAACATTTATTTTTGCCTGTTTACAACCAAACAGCAGACAAGGTATAATAGAGTCTGATAAAAAAAGGACCACTAGGAATTCTTCCATTTAGAGACATTGCACCACAGCAACGAAACTGAATATGGAAAAACGTACAACATTGGCTGTAATGAATCAGTAAAATAGATCTCAGTGCTGAAAGGAGGGAGAGCGAGCGCCAACTCCCTCTCCCCCTTTCACCAACTTCCCCGACTCAACACAAGCCTACCTAATCACACGCTTTCCACATATTAATTTATTCAGGCCGGGGGACATAAATTGCCCCGCGGTATAACGAGCCGCTGTATTCTGGGCTTCCAATGTATGTGATTTGATGCTTAGATTCCAGACCTGCCAACTTGTAAAGTTTGAAATCAAGAAGATTAAAGACTGCTTAGAATAGTGCGTAATCGGGTCGCAGTATTTTATATACATTTTTTCTTGTTCATCTGCCATTACCGGTATTGTTATGAAAATATGAAATTATTGATTTACATTTTGATCATAAACAACTCAATAATTATTTTTAGATGCAACAATGCATACTTCTAAGCTTCATGAACGAGAACACAATAATATTTCATGTAGCCTAACATATATATATATATATATGACTTTTTTCTTTTTTTTTAAGAAAAATTCAGCTACTTACCAAATATTACAACACTATTCACACATTATGTCAGTTATAAAACCAAGCATATGAACACAAAAATTCTGGCAATCGTTCAAAAAATTTTCAAACAAAAACATGAATTCTTAACATGATTTGAAATGTCACTTTACTCTACATGACAAATACTTGTGTCATAGACACACATTAAAAAATGCATACTTTTCACCTTTCTCTGATTTCAGAATGAATGGAAACTGCTCAGAATATGCAGACCTGAATACTTGGCCCTATTGTTTTTCACACATCTTACAGCTATTACGTATGTGCACTACGCTATGAAGAAAAACTAAAGCCGACGTATTTCAGGCAACTCATTGTAAAAAGTTTTTCTTCACACTTCAAATACTCCCAAAAGTCCCTTGTTTATCCACAACTCACAAGCTCTACGATAAGCTTCATGCCGTGTTATTTACTGTGTTGGCATGCAAAATTGCACACTGTTATTTTGTTATACAGGAGTGCATGAATATAACAGTACAACTTCGTGTGAGTCCTTGCCTCTATTTTTAATATATCGTATTACCACTGCCGGTGAAACATCAAGGCAAACAGTTTACAAATACACACTGTAGAAATGTGCTGCCTTGGCCATACATAACATAGAAATAAACTAAGTAAAATGTGACAAATTTACTTACCAAAATAGTTTTTATTTTGTTTTGTATCACCTGAATTAAAACTCACTCCCATACTTTACCGCAGCAAAATAAAAAAATCACAGTATCAAAACCCATCAACTTTATAATACGTTGTCTTCGCGCCAATCCGACATCATCGCATGAAATGCTTCTCTCCCAGACCACAAAATAAATATGTGCAGTTGATGTAAGTACAAGCCCACCGGGAAAATTTACGTAACCTTGCTACTATGTAAATTATGGTATACGTTACAAATACTTTCAACATCTAACTCTTCATGACCACAAATAGAATATGCTTCACATCGATGGATTTTTTGTGCCATGTGATTAAAAAATACCACAAACACTGCAGTATGAACTTCAAATATTTTTCACTATTTAACACAAATTACTCACATGAAGAGACAATATTAATGACTTTCAAACACTGAAATGTAATTGTGG
Source organism: Dryococelus australis (assembly GCA_029891345.1). NCBI lineage: Eukaryota > Metazoa > Arthropoda > Insecta > Phasmatodea > Phasmatidae > Dryococelus > Dryococelus australis. The sequence continues at coordinate 133,389,009 of CM056999.1, forward strand.
TCTATAAACACAAACAACATTGGCATTTGTCTAGCCGCAACAGTCTGTAGAGTCACAGTGTTACACGTTCATTCTTATATGACTGGATGCATGCTGGGTAAGTTATTGATTGATGTGCTGCACCCAGACAAACTTAAAGCTACCATTTTCTTTCTTTCTTTTTTTTTTTAATTTATGTACGTTTCTGACAGTTACCGTTACCAGTTTCAATATAATAATGCACCGTCGAAACATAAAAACCACCTTAAAATTTTATTTAGTGAAAAACAAAATAAGACTATGTAGGAGTGAATCTCAACAGCTGCTGCGAGCGCAATGTATTGCTTGCAGCACAGTCGCGCGAAAAAATCTCGCATGTGCACATTCCTGACTCAAAGAAAAGTTCCTGGCATTTTCAAGTTTTCCCGGCACTAGAGAAAATTCATGGCTTTTCCCCATATTTCCCGGTTAAGTGGCCACCTTGAATTATAGAAAATACAACATATATGTGACACTTTCACAAAAAACAACAGCCAAGAGACCGGCCGTGCTATTTCATGAATTTTGGAATCTGGCAAAGAGAAAAATCTTAAGGTATGAAGGGTTCTCATAAAATCGTAAGGTGTGAACTTTTCCGTAAAAATTACGGGAAAATCGTAAGGGTTGGCAGGTCTGAGATTCACTAAATTTGCTTACTCAAAGACCCTCCATTTTCCTTATCCATAATCACACTTCATCCTGTATTATCTTCATTTTCCATGGTCTCAAATGTTGGCAATATATTAAGATTACAGATATTAATTCAATTCATCGTTCTCATATCACATTTATATGACAATGCAGTGGGTGGGGTTCACTGTTAATTTTTATGCAGATACACATAAACCTCATTTAATTGGCTTATGTAAATTAAATATATGATTTATACCAAACTTAAATACAATTGATTCTTGATCTAACTTTATTCAGGGGATTGCCAAAAAATGTCCATACATGCGGGATTTCAGTAGATGAGGGTCCTGACATGTAAATCAATAAAATACAACTTCTAACCTTATGAAACTTTATGTTGAGTACAGTAAGAACTGTACATTATCTGTGAATACGGTTTAGCTAATAAACACAATAAAAATCGAAATTGTAGAAAAAATATTAATGTAAGTAATGAATTAAAAAAACATTTCACCTAAACTCATTTAAATAAAGAAAATAACGTCTCAAAATAGCATACATAATTGATTGTAATCCAACACCAAATGCAAGCTGACCTAAAACTTTCAAACCCACTGAAAATGAAAATTATATGACACAGAATGCAAGTCAAATTTTGAATGTCCGGCGCGGGCTCTATTGGCTGAGAGTGCACGGAGAATTTATCGATTGCGTAGGGTGTTCACTGCAGCAGGTTGAGGAGGGGTGGCGACGGGAGGATTACCCCTCCACGCCGCTACAAGTTGCTGACACCTTGCGCCCGTGGCAACTGTCTGTTTTTTAAAGTAATGAATTATATTTTACTGCAAAGAAAACTTGTAATTTTGAGACAAAAATAAATAAATAAGATGATTATAATTGATTTCTTCACTGTCTACGTGCTTACCTACCCATTATTAGATGGCAAAAGGTGTTGAATAGTTCCTTATAATTTATCAGTTTATTCAAAAGGCGTGTGTCTAGAAACAAATTAATATAAATTCTCAGATTTCCCTGCAGAAGTTACTGAAAATGAATTTTACACTTATAATACAAGTTGCTCGAGGTTCAAACAATTTTTGGTAACAAGGGGAGTTCAAGTATATACTTCTGGGCAAATAATTTTATTCACGAAGGTGCTGCCCTTTGAGTTATTACGTTTTAAAATCATGTTAAATTTTATGCCAGATACAATAAAATACCAACCTTATGGGAAATACCACCTTTAATCACAAGAGAAAGCATCTTTTCAAATAATAATTCCAGGTTAAAATGTTTTGCTTAACATTTTCAGGTGAAACCATTTGCTTTGAAATACAAGTGATAGGTGCAACTATTTTGAGTGATGCATAATCTTGATAACATATGTTCGCGATGCACACATTTGCTCTAGGCTGGCGTATGAAGGCAAGGCAAGTGGAGCGGGCGTGGCCAAGAGAGAGAGAATGTGCTTTATCTTTTGCTAGACAACTTCCCCTCTCGTTGGTGTGTATGGTATTTGAGGGGAGGAAGGAAGGTACGTGGCAGAGAGAGGCAGAAAATGAGGATGCTAGGTCGCCACGCTTGTTGCTATGGGTCAAGGTCTGTAAAAGGGGAGGTTGGCTCAATCGCCTGCTGCGCGCTGAGTGGCTGCCTGCTTGTGGCGTAGCGTGTAGCCCTGAACTGAGCATGGGCGCGTGAGCTGAATATAAAGGAATAACAAACTCATCATTACAACCAAATCATTATAGATAATGGCACGAAACTTTTAGTGGTTGGGAAGAAATATTACCGGACACCTATTGGAGGTCTTGTTTCATTTTATTTGATGCACTTCTCGCGCAATAAAATTAATTATCGCGTGGTTTTGTGTGCTCATGTTACTGCAGTTAAAATGTTTTTCTGTTGTAAGGTAAGGTTTTGTAAGCGTATAAAATGCAGTTAAATATTAAAATTTAAGATCTTTGCTTAGTTAACATTCCTAGACTTAACAGATTTGTAAAAACGAGCGAGCTTCATTGTTTCCGCGACATATTATGAGCTAACATAAACATATGGAAACGAAACTACTATGACCACACATTTACAAGGGTGTTATTTTTAATATGTTCATATACAGTAACAGAATGCAAAGAGGTAATTTCAGTTGAAATTAAACATCCTTCCAAGGAAATATTAACACGTTTTAAGAATATAGTGTATTTAAAATGTAACTTTTTCAAGCAGAGAGACAGACACACTCAATGAATGTATGTCATATTTAAATAAAAACATAATAAAACACAATCTAGGTGTCTCATTACATTTATTTAAAATTACTTCTGAAATGGACTAAAAATAATATAACAGCAGCTTCATGAAATATTCTTGTGGTCTGCATTTTTAATACAAGATTACTATATTTACGACAACTTTACTGAAAATCTATCTCTACAGAACGGCACTGTTAAAAATTTATGTAATTTAACCCGTTCAGTCACTGTTTCCATGATAGTGGACACGTTGCAAGTGAATGATAATTTTGGCCAGTACTGTACACATCAAGGTATCAGTGCCGAACACACTGAGAGTCTATCTTGTGGCTAATGCGTTTTTTTGAATTTTCTACACCTCTTTGACATGAATAGTTCATGTCATTATCATTGAGAAAGCCGCAAATTGTTCATTTGCCGTGAGAACGAAACTGAATACAAGTACAGCTAATACCAAAAAATACGTGATTGCAACACTTTGACTCAGAAATGAATGGGTTAATAGAGATTTTTATAGAAATTTGCTGTTTATATACCCAAATCAGATCTGTTATGACGGAAAACGGAACCAATTTCCGTACTTAACAAAAGTTGAAGTTATCCGTGATTGTCATAGCTTTGTGTATCAGAAACAAACAATGCCAAGTATACATGAAGCCTTCTTAACCGCTATAAAATGAAAAAGTTTGTTCCTGTGCCTTTTAAAACATTTGTGTCTCAAACGCTGTAATTTAAAACATCAAAAGATAGCACAAATACTTTGTAGCAGACGGAATCTTCAAACACTTCAACCATGCAAATTAAAAATGTGTCTATTATTGTAAATATTAACAACACTCGTGAAGTATCCACATAAGAGTATGGTGGACGAGCAGGGTGCTAGGTTACAAACGTTTTTATTCATGTTAAAATCCCGCTTCAGGCCAAAATGGACGTAAAATATTTTATCTATTACTGTTACACAGTGCAACATCCTCATTTCAGCTATTCACGGTATACTGAGCACTTTTGAAAGCCCTCTCATTTGGAATAATAGTAGGTAAATGTGTGTTATTTTAGCCCTAGACGTTAACTTCCGAGTGCGGTGGAAGATATACACTGTATTTATTACTTACATGGCAATATTTATTTGAAAAGTTGGTTAAAGGATAAAAAATGGCTGAAAGGAAAAAATAACTAAGGCCTCCAAAGTGTTCACTTTACAGTGGCAATGACAATAATGCAATTTTTGGAAAACTGCGTCGCATGTCAAGATACGCGGAAATGTATGTCTGTATTATTTCAGAGGTTTCTGGATACATTTTTACCAGTACTTTTCCGTAATTCTACGGAAAACTTTTCATCAGAAGCAGAAAACAATAGCAAGGAATATTGTTATGAGCCGGAAGTTCACGATAACAATTATAATGCTGCTGAAAGTTATTTTACTGTCTATTATAGCTGTCTAAATGATTTGGGAATTGTTAGATATTGATACAGGATATATTTGACCTTCAAAACTTGTTTCAAAACACAAATTTTCTTCAAAGTGTTGAGATCAGGTGTAAGATGTATTTGGGTTGAATTTGTCTTCCCTTCTACATTTAAAGATCCATTCCATTTTCCATGCATCCTTCAGATATTTATGATACAAAATTAAATTACCGTGCAATTTTGTTTTATATAAACTATTGTTGCAAACTGCAACAGCACACCTTGTACCTGGCATCATACAGTCTGCTCAGACAACAGAAAACACGTGGCCATAGTAAAAACAACAAATAGCTTGCATGTACAGAAACTAATGCCAAGAGGAATGCTGGCCGGGCTGCCTGGGAGGGCTACGGACTACATCATGCCTCTGCCCCACGCCCCCCAGACCCCTCCTCTGTATGGCCCTTCTTGGGCCAACCTCCCCTTTTACAGACCTTGGCTATGGGTAACCACTTCTCCTCTCGTCAGGAGAAGTAGCAAGTCAGACTCACTCGTGCGCTGCAGTCCGTGTTGACATACGTGTTGGGAAGACAAGATATTAGACAGCGTGCCGCAGAGCAGTTATAAACGGCGACACACGTGATGTTTTTCACATCCAGTTACTACAAGTTTGCATAAACAACCAGCCTAAAAACGATAGCTACAGGAAATATAAGGTGAAGGGACCCGAAATATATTTTGATTGATGCTCCATGCTATAAACAATACAAGCAGTTTATGTTAACATTATTTACATAGGGATTTGACCTTGGACCACAAAAAATTGTTGGTGGATGCGGTTTATCGATACATGCGATAACAATACACAGAGAGTCAACTGTATTTTCTCCAAAGTTGCATAAAATGAAATTATTTTACTGAACAATATTATTACAGTGAAAGCCTGATATAACTCGGGCACGCGTTATAGCTTTTCCGTGTTATTCTGGAAGTGACAGAGTACTGTAGAAAAAAAAAGCAGCCAGTGTTCTGATGGGGTGTGGCACCTATCTGTTAAATAAGTGTTGTTATTTACAGCAGTGGGAGGGAAACAAAAGTAGAGAAGCATGGTGTGATGAAGGGGGTCTGTCACATGCATTCAAGCAAGAATGCCTAAAAAAAATACTGCATTTTCCAGGCAAAGGACGTACTTATTCCACTAAGGGCGGTGTTTGCTGAGAGTTGTTTGTCATGCGGGTTGGAGGAGGTGGGTTCACCCCCCACCCCTCTGGTGGATCTGGTTGGGAGGAAGTAAGAAGAATGGAAGCTCATGTCCAAATGAAACTAAACCAAAGGTCAAATGCATGCTTGCACTGCATATGGGATCTAAGTACCTCATGTGTTGTGAAACATGTCGCTTGCTCGTCGGATTTGCATAAAAAAAGACATGTAAAGAAAGACTTCATCCACCAAAATAGCTCGTCTGCAGTCCATGGATTAATGTCCTAATGTGCGTGATTACAATTACGACTTTCAAAGTTTTTGGAACAATACCACTGCGTGCCTCAAATTTCTGAATTTTTTTTCGAAAACACATTATAATCAAAGTGTCTACATGATAATAAATTATAATGATTACGTAGCACTATATCCTGTAGGAAATTAATTATAGGCTTGTAAATGACTTAGAAGCATGAATTTTGAGGTGCGCCTCAAATTTCAAAATTTATTTTTCAAAAATGGGAAGATATATTGTATGTATAGCAGCTATATACACATTATAATCAAAGTGTCTACATCATAATTATAATGATTATGTAGCGCTACATCACGTAGGAGATTAATTATAGGCCTGTAAATGACTTAATGTGTTTTGTAATTATTGTACTCGTGCCATGCAACTTCGCAAGTGATACAGGTCCGGCATCCATTCATTAGGGTACGAGAGTTAATAGGTGTGCTGGACCCCCCTATGCACCCGACATCACCCTGTAAATATGTTCATATCTTTCGCTCATCCATTCGGGATCGGGTATTGAGAGTTAATCGATGGGTTGGCTACCCCCCTCTGTGCCCAATACCCTTATCATTACCACATGCACGGAGATAATAAGCGGGTTGACAGTCCCCCCCCCCCCCCCCACTGCACATGAAGTGGGTTCCGAGGGTTAATTGGTGAATGTAGCCAGCTCCCCTTTGCACCCAACATAATTTTCTTCGTCATGATGTGTCCACCAGTTGAGATTCGCACACCCCTAGTTAGTATGTTTTTACATCCTAGCTGAGAACACAGCTCCATGACTGTTACCATGAATCAGGGTTTCTCTCAAATCAGACATACCCCGCCCCTCAGTAGCAACCAAGCCACATTAGTACAGAATCAGAAGAGAGTGCTTTCAGCCCCTCAGCACCCTCTTCCCTTGGATCTACCCCGATTCACAACAGTGTACAGCGCTAAGTAAACAATATCGCAAGGTGGTTGCAGCTTATTATGTTCATTACAATTAATGCTGACAGAAAGCCTAGGAATGAACTCTACCTACCTACACAGTTGAAAAGGATAACATTGAAATAAGCTGCCAGTAACATTCTCAATGTTGCAGACTTGCTAGGTTCAATATAAATCAACCCCTCCACAGGAAGATAACAATTATGTCAGTTGGTGTACTTCTTGAATAATGCTTTAATAAGCCAAAAAAAAAATTTTATTTGGTGTAGGGGCATGTTTAGTGAGATGGCCTGAAAACTCTTGAAGATAACCCTTGTTTTAGCATACTTGTCATGGTCACATAATGGTACTAAACTCTCAAGTTTATAATATTAGTTTCACAAATGTATGGCACATCATGCTAAAGGCTGTTCACGATAAAGTGAGCACTTTTGAAATCAACGTTCGAAAAAAGTCACAACTCAGTAAAGTTGGTAACGATGGAGGGGAAAAAAATTCCATATCTTGACATTGAATAAAAAGTGTCAGGTAACCATTTGCGATAACTTAAATTATTTCTTTCACTTTCTGTTTTTTTTTTAATGCATCGAAGTGTAAACATGAGCAGATTTGCAAAATATTTTCTTTAGTAATAATTTCACAGTCGCACTTGACCAATGCATGAATAACGTGACGAGGCTCATGACAATGTTAATTTTACATAAGGCGGAAGAATATATAACGTACATACAAGTAGATCTTAAGCAGGGCATTCAAAAGTGCTCACTTTATCGTGAACAGCCTTTACAACACATTGCCAGCAGATACTCAGTAAAACTAAATATTTAGATAATCAGTTATAAAATATTTTAATAGAAAAATCAAACAATTACCCCAGGAAAATGTTTTTGAAGCAATACAGTCAGAAGAATTATACTGGATGTACAGTCAAATCTCTATTCTATAACCTTTCATGGTTCCTGGGAAAAATATTGTTATTTTGAAAGGGTATTAGTTGAATTTTGAACAATTTGGAGCACCTCCCAAACCCTACACATACAAATATAGTACAAATAGTGGCCATCTCAGAAAAATCCTATGCTATACAGTAGAACAACCAATTTTATCAAGTGTCACAGTTCCTGAGAATGTCTTTTTGTAAAACTGAAACTGACCAACTTTGATCCCTATAGAATCCAGAAATTGTGTTTTCCCTCCATTAAGTCAGTGTTTGTCTCTGGCTAAAATCAACATAATTTGTACATGAAATATTGATTTAATTCAGTAGGTAAACATCTTTGGAATAAAATGGTATTCTAGAAGCACTTGACCTCCCCTCATCGCAAAAAATGTTTATACATAGATCAACCCGCAATGCAGTAGATGATGCAATGCCGCACTTTTTGTCTGACCTGAGCTCGCATCTTTTGTCAAGGCATTTAGTTAGAACAGCGACACAGAATCAATACGAGCGCGAGCAGATGACTGGTTGAACATTTGTGGAACATTTATCGGCGTGTGGCTCAGATTTCGTTAAGTTTATAAATTGCTGGTTTCCGTGTGGAGTTAAATTTGCTAATAATGTTTACATGAACACCGGCATTTTTATCTTCTTTTGGTCTTGCGGGATGTTTTGAAATGTACGTAGTTAATTTTTCTTTGTTTTTTTCCTACCAAGTCGCCATGTTGAAAACAGTTGCATTGCCATTACAGATGTTTACACACATCTTTTTCTACATTTAGCTGCACAGTAAAATAAAAACAATCTGCAGTAATACTAACAATTGCCCTTTATTTTGTTCCTGTAATTATTTCAACTGACGATGTAGAGGAAGTAGCTAGCAATTGGCCACAACATGCAAGTACAGTAGACCTCATTTTAATGTTTACATGCATGTGTCTTGGCGAGTCTTAGTGATTCATTATACAATTCACGCACCCTTATTTTTTGGACTAAAAAATTATGTAAAAAAGGTGCGAGAATAATGCTAGTAAATACGGTGTAGAGTAGTAACTTTTTGCGAATAATTTTTGTTACTCAAATTACGTCCCCCGCTATATCTGAATATAAATTTCATACGTACGTATTTTAACATTAAAATCATGTTTTAATTATGGATCATGAATTCAGACACGGTTATTATTACTATATAATTGATAGCACACATAATCTAGCTATATTTGTAATTCACACCATATTTATATCAGCAGTGTCACCCTACATTTTCCATAAAATTAATACTCAATTTTTTTGTGATGAATCAATGTTACGAGTACTCATAATTAAGTCAGTTTTTCACACTTTTATGAACTCTCGTAGGTACGGGATTTCGCTGTAATATGAAGGCACCATGCTTGAGCGCAGCATTAACTCACAGCAAGCGCACGTGAAATCTTACCAAAAAATCAGACAATGTGGTTTTGAATGATTAATAATGAAATGTTGTGAAGAAACAAATCTTAATTAAGGTGTTTATTCACAGCTGTCTCCAAAATCACACTTTTAAAAGGCAGACTGCCATCCTATGACGAAAATGTACATCTGGCTTGAAAAGAAATGCTTTGGCTGTCTTTGGGTGATACATGATGGGCAAGGAGGGGGATGATTGCTTAGCAACTAGCATGGCATCCTTGCACACCCCCTTTCGTAGCAGACCAGGTGGGGGTGAATGAAACCTGTGGAGGGGTGGTCGCTGGGCTAGACTGCTTCAGCATTTCCCTTCCTCTCTCAGTTCACGCACATTGCATTATGTGCAATAGATTCCACCACTCTTTACCAAGTTTTTTAGTATTTCATATAGCAGCATACCAATTAAGGTCAACAACATTACACACCTATATTTTATCACTAGCAAACATATTTTTAATTAATTTTGAGAGTGGCAATTTCAGTTGTGCATGTATAAACATCAGCAACCTTGAAGGAGAGGATGGACAAATGAGTACCTGCTGTGGTGGTGTCTATTTCTAAGTCTAATTTGCAAGTAGTAAGTACAATTCTCACAAAGAAATTGCATTAACCAAAACAAATGCAACAAACTTATTTTTCAGCCTGTACCATTCAAATTTTCAACTCTTTTTTAACTAAATTCCAACTTCCCTAAGAAATGGTTATTTTGAGAGAGTCACTGTTCCATGGTTCATAGAATTGAGAGTTGACTGTGCTTCTTTTAAACACTAATGAGAGCTACACAAAACAGTTAACACAGATATTTAAAAATTCAACTTAAAATTTAATACTTCCTATACTTACCATTTTCACCCCCAGTTTGACTGAAACGTTCTAATTCTCTGGATACTTTGTTCCAAGCTGAAATAAAAAGACAATATCTACATATCTTGCAAAACAAGTTATTGTAGGAATTTATGAGTAAGTAGATAACTGTGATGTGTTGTGAGTATGGAATTGTACTGCACACATGAATTAAACATAGATTGTTAGATGTAAGTGTATAAGTGTCAGGAGTAAGGCCTATAGATAGTTGCAAACCACCAGATACTTGGCTGTAACACTCATATAAATTATGAACAGCTCACCCATACAGTCATTAACCATACTTTCATGTAGACTGTGTGTTGGATAAGATTTGATGTACCATTGTGGGATAAAATGATTATCCTCAATTCAGCAATTATGGCACTCAAAACCATGAAACATTATTCCAAATAAATACCATCATCATCATTATGGTTAACTATAACCATACACTTGTAATTAAGATAAGAACAGTGATGGACACGAGATTTAGCAGATTCATTTTGATAAAATCCTATTTATTAAGATCACTGATCAAATGAAATGAAAAATGCAGTAAAGCATATTTAATTGATGGACACAAACATACTCTGTTCAATTGACAACACTTATAATTAACATACATTGATACCCTTGAATTGCAAATAGTAGAAACTGTAGCAGAATATTAATTGAAAGCAATTACAGGAGTCTTTAACAAGCTAGCGGTGAGCACTGTTACTTTACTCTTAATCGCATACTACTGGGAAAATATAATCATTACTTGAAATGGATGCATCTTGAAATAAAGTTCAATGAAGCAAATCAAATCTGAAATCATCCATAGCTAGGTTCAGCTAAAATTGACCAAGTAGAAATACATGAATAGCTTACGAAACAGGCATCTATTCTGGCATCAGTACCAGTCTCTGAATTATTTTGAAGTTCATTCAAAAGATTACAAACTAGTGCTTATGTAGGGCCCCTTCTGATCATGCCCATGCACGTTTAATTACTTCCACTCTTTCATCCATCCCTAACCTTGGGATGGGGCTAGAATATACAACAAAAATTAAAATTTTACAGATCTATGAAAATTTTATCTAGCCATGCTCGATGCCAGAAGGAGAGTGACCTCCTTTGTTAATTCAAAACATTCTACTCAATCAAAATTGCTCTAGTCATCTAAGAAATAGCTAATATATTGGGTGTTAAATCCATGAGAAAATAGTACATATCTGCAACTCTTTCTAGACACATATTAAAGTTAATTTTAATTGTTGACAAAATAAAAAAAATAGGTAAACAAAAATAAAGCCAATAAATACTTTTTTAGGTGGTCATAAAGTTAGGAAACAGGATTAAAATACAATTAAACTTCCATGAAAATACTTTTGAATAATAAAAACGGCAAAAACATTACATTGACATGTGACATCCGAAGGCAGCTGGAGGAACATTACGGACCTAAGGTGTTTTTGGTGAGTGTGAGTGCAGACACACCCGGAGGGGTTAATATACTTTTAATCATTGCACGGAACTGGTGTGCGACCAGTGTACAACACTGGCCTCCTGGTTGCTTTCCGGCAGGACAGAAAAGCTTGTACGAGTTTGACTTTACGTTCTAGCAGAACCACCCTCACTGGTATACCTGGGCGACATTTGACCTGTTGAGCTTGTTGTGTTTCGGACCGTGATATACTGGGGTGAGCTTCGGTTTTCGGTGTGCTGGGAGGTGCAAGGGCTCATAGGTGCTTGTTGCAGGCATTGACTGAGGGAGTGGGATTCTCCAAAACTACACGTTGGCTAGGCCGTGCATCATATCTCGGCCACTCAGGCTATGAATACTGGGTGTGTGTTGCCGTCGAGCTTGGCAGATGGAGTGAAGAGGGCTGGCTTGTAGTCTGGCGAGGCTGGTATCCCTATCTCACGAGAAGCGCGGTGGGTACTGAGAGTCAAGTCTCACTGTCTGACGGTCCCAATACGTGGGTGAGTTCCTCTTGAGGACAAGTCTCCTCAACATGGCGAAATACTCCTTCTGGCACCAGAAACGCAGTGGAAAGAGCAAATACCAAGTCGACAAGCTAACCTCAAGAGGAGGAGTACCTAGAGTCAGAGCTCTACCATTCCGTACACCGGGTAATACAAAATGAGTCGCCATCCAAGGTCTGTGTATTCTACTGATATGTTTGGCAGTTGAAGCAAATTTCCTGGTTACCTCCTGTCCCTCTGACAGGACTGATGTTTACAGGAAAGGGTACAATGACTAAGGGAAAATACTCTTAAGTGGATAAGAACTTGTTTATTCCATTTAAGGAAATAAACAAGGTGATGTTGCACTACCTCCTACCAGCTGGAGCTTACAGAAGCTGATCTACAATTAACAGGTGATGGCAACCTGTTCCTAGTCTAACGGAGGTAGGTAGACAAAGTGCTATGAAAATAACTTAATCTTAGCTATGCTACATGCTGTCCTTAAGGGGCCGGAAGTGTCTAAATTTAATGACGTTAGATGACTACGGGTGAGGACTGGTAAAAGAGTAGGAGTCTTTGGCACCAAGAGCGCAGTGAAGGAACAGAACAGACTGGTGCTCCAAGGGACGTGCTTTTATATTTGAAAAATATTTTTCTTCTTTGACTATACCTTTGTATCATTAATACTCTAAGAGGAAAAGTAAGAAACTTTAAAAGTACATATTCAGTGCTGTTAGTGTCAAACTGCACTCAGTAAACATAGATTTAGGGCAATTTGTTTTTAACAACAGCTTTCTGAAAATTTGTTGCAAATTTAATGGAAATATAAATACTTCATCATTATGAATGTCTTACAAGTCCAACAGCAGCTTATAAATATACAAATTTGATTAGATGTGGGTAAACACTTACCAGTCATATTAATCAAGTTTATTCTAGAATTGGTATACTTTTCAATTCTAGCACACAGCTACACATTTTGTATTGTATTGTAAAGGGCTTTTTAACATCCCCCAGTTTTATATTTTAAAGCTTAGCATGGGATGGCTTAGACTAACTTAACATAAATCAACACGCATGCCTTACCCAGGATTCGAACCCGGAACCTCCCACATCCCAAATCGGTGGTGCACCAACCGACTGCGCTACAGGTGGTCAGTAGATGAGGGTAAAAAAAACCTACTCTGAGATCTGACAAGACTAAGAAGGAAAAACTAATTCCTAAGACAGGATCAGATAATTTTAGTGTTAGTATAAATCATTAAATTATTGATACACTTAGAGAAAAGCTGTAAATTCAGTGTGCATATTGTAGCTTCTTATTACGACAATAACCTTTAGTTATCCATAGTATGAGTCATTGCACCAGAGAGCATCTGCAGATGAAGAAAATTGGTAACATGACAAAATTGTGCAAATTTCTACACCAAGAAGTTTTTTTTTAAAGTGTTTCCAAATGTATGCATACCACTAAGAATAATACTTAGTGCTTCATTGACTAACTGTTCAGCAGAACGCTCCTTTTCTGCTCTACGTCATGTGAGAAACTACATACATAAAACAAACATTTATCAACACGGACAATTTGTGCGAGTACAATAAAGGTTAACACGCAGTATTGTCATAGTCCAACACTTGTTCCACTTGTGTTTAATTCTGTTTTATTGCGCGGATGTGCCACTAGGGGACATACATGTCCCACCATCATTCATAGCTGCAAAACACTGAAGAAGGTCTTATTAGCTGTATGAGCCACAGAGTCAAGTTCAGTGAACAATATGCAGCATGCCCTAATGGCACATTTGACAAGCCTTTTCCCAGCTGGATGAGTTTGAGTCAGGCAGCATTGTTGACCTACAAGAGGCAGGTCGAACATTTTGATGCAGTGCTCGCCACTTAAATTATTCTACCTACACTGTGAGCCGGTGCTGGATGCAGTGGGATCAGAAAGGTACACACACCTGTTGATAAGGCTCAAGTTCATGCTTCATTGTAGGGTGGCAGATCGCCCCAATAGTGTCGTGATGCGGTGTGCCATTTCCTATGATTCCTGCATCCTACTGGTGGTGGTTGAAGGAACAATGACGGCGCTGCAAAACGTCCAGGAAATTTTGCAACCATGTGTGTTCCCCTTCTTGGTGCAGCTTGACAACCACTAAAAGGATAATGCCTGGCTTCACACAGCACAGGTATCTCTGGCCTGTCATTGTGATGTTAACATGTTTTTTTGGGCCAGAAAGATCCCCAGACCTCTCGCCAATCGAGAATGTTTGAGACCAGATTGGCAGGCGAATTCAGCCGGCGGATTTGGAGGGTCAGTTGCATCAACTGTGGCATCATCTTCCCCTATAAGAACATCCAGCACCTGTATGCCTCCATGCCCAGCCGTATTACCACCTGACTCCATGCTACAGGTGGTCCAACACCATACTAAGTGCATCCTGCAAGTGTTGGTCACCTACAATACATGCTTGGTATGGTACAATATTTTGATGTTTTCTGTACATGTACTACCATGTCCTGTGACTGTACCCACTTCATGCCCCTGTGATGGCACCTTCAGAAGGATCAATTTTGTTTTGCAAATGACTGTACTTGCTGACAGTTTATCAGCATGTCACTATTGAACATCAAAGGGAGTTTGCTGTGTAATGTGGACTTCGAGGACATCACTTCTTTACACAAAGGAAGGCTGAAAAGAATTTATCTCCAAATAAGAAATTAATTGTTTATATATTTTTCTGCTGCTAAATGTTGTACTTTTATAAAATACCATAGTTAACTAAATGTAAAACATTTTCCTTACTATTAAATGATACAGGCAATGTAGGCTATTTTAATTGCAGTAACATTTTATACAGTAATAAAAAATGTTAAGTATTTCTCCTGTGTCCATAGATCTTTACTATTGTTGGAACACTGTGACGATCAGTGGATAGAAGATGAAAAATAATATTATATTGCTGTTTTGATTGATCTCATTTCTGCGGCATTATTAATCTACATTACAAGAACTATTTTTACATTAGCTTTATTAAGAATGCAAAACAACTGTATGTAAATATTTCAAAACGAATCATATGTGTTTTTATTTCTTAAGGCAGTTCCTTACAAAATTTGAGTAAAAGGTGGTTTGAGTCACAAATGCAGCATGCATAGTATAGAAATAAAATCTCATGCAAGAAAAGAGTATGAAGATAACAGATTGGAAGAGGGGCTGCTGTTTTTTTCATGGGCCTACCGGCGGAAACTTGGGAAATCAGGTTATGTTCCCGTGAGGTATATTCAAAACACTTGTGTCAAATGGACCACAATATGTCTTTGCAAGCCATTAGTGTTCCTACTGTTGATGAAACTGCAATCCTTGCCAGTTAATATTAACAGCCATTCTGTTCTTGAAACCAATTATTTTGCACCACAGAGAAATTATTACTATGATTATAATTATATAATGTGGTGTCAATCAAAGGAAAAGCTCTATAGGATATAATTACATACACCAAACACTTATTATAATAACTATTTTCAATATAGGGTACTATAGAGCTTCGTTCTTGGTTGGATCAAATCCACAGAATGTAATTTAATAATAATAGCATTGATGGGCATTATTTAAACAAAACAGCTATAAAATTCTGTTACAATTTGGTAACACATTATACAAGTAACATATTCCGTTTTTTATAAAGTTATTTTTGGACTGTCTTGGTTTGCCTCTACGTCCTACTATACCGCATGCGTAAAAGTAATTTTTTGCAACATCTAGCTTTGTTTACTTTTGTTCCTAAACTAACCTCGTATATCAAAACTATATTTAAATTAAACAAATCATACTTCAAAGTAGTCATTTTCTATCGGAGAAGCTAATGTTTGTGAACAAACTCAGCTGGCTGGGTTATTAGAGGATCTGGTGCAGGTAGTTGATGAGGGGAAGCAGGTGGATGCCTGCTTCATAGATTTTGAGAAGGCATTTGATAAGGTGCCCCATGGAACATTGATGAGGAAAGTGGAGGTGCTGATACCAGACAGGGGGTAGTGGAATGGATAGGGGACTTTCTCAGGGGGCGAAGGCAGAGGGTGAAAGTGGGGGAGGCAATATCGGAGGAAGAGGATGTTACGTCAGGGGTACCACAGGGAAGCGTGCTGGGTCCTTTGTTATTTACCATAATGGTAAATGACATGGGTTTGGGGATTAGGGGAAAAATCAGATTGTTTGCAAACGACTGAGTTGTATATGCTGAGGTGGGAGAGGGGGGAGGAAATTTGACGGCAGACATTGATAAGATATGGTTGTGGACCAGAAAAAATAAAATAAAGATAAATGAAAGAACTAAGGTAGTGAGGTTCACAAGGAAGAAGATGATAAGCAGGGACATGTACAGATGGGAGGGACAAGAGATAGAAGAAGCAGCAGAATATAAGTATTTAGGGATTGTACTGCAGGGAGACCTCGGGTGGAAAAAAACAGGTAGAGAGGGTAGTTGCAAAGGGAAGAAGGGCTCTGGGTATGCTGGGAAGGGTGCTGAATGGAGTCAGCTGTGAGGTGAAGGAGAAGGCATATGGCACAATGGTACGGCCAATGTTAGAATATGCTGCAGCAGTATGGGACCCGTATTATATTCTGGAACATCGGGACAGGTGAGAAATGTTTTACAGTAACCTGTTACAAAAATAACATGTTCCTGGAACCTGTTTGTTTGGAACTGCAATGATGGAACTCATTACACGAAAGTAACTGTTTTGCCCATCTCTAATACTTATACCAGTCAGGCTAATGACATTTTAATTTAATTTTTGGACTGAAATCTGCTGCTGATAAAACTGATTACAATTATGTTCTGAAGTGTTTAGTTATTTGCAAAAATTCAGTTCACAACTCTATACCAAACAATAAAATTGGTTTGCATATGTGCACACAAAATAATTGATTAAAAACTTCTTAAAATCTATACTCTTGGTTTTTATGACAATTAAAACATGAGTATTTAACTTATAAATATTCTAGAGAGCATAGTAATTATGCTTTCTAATATAATCGACTACTTACACTCACAAATGTAGTTAATTAAATCATCATGTTGTGACATCACAGGATATTCATGAGTCCTATGAGGGCTCGTACGTTTCCCGTTTACAAGTTGCAGATGGCTTTTTGGACCACTAGGAAAAAATAAACAAAATTCGTTATTAAAATGTAGAATTCACCAAATTCCTATTGACAGTGCGGGAAATACCCACCGTTCATTACATTTACGACTTACCTCATTGTTACGTCCACTGTAGTCCCTAACAATGCCTAATTGCCAAAACAAACACTTCAGAATTCATGAAATTATGAAAATAACATACTGTGTGGAGCACAATAAAAATTAGTAGTGCGTGCAGTTACAACACATTCTACTTAATCCACGGCTCATATCATATTTTAACAAAAAAATGACATATAAAAGTATGATTTTGACACAAACGCAAACTTGATTGATCTAAATATGGGATAATAATCGATTAATTAATTATAATCGATTCATCAATTATTTTTAAAACATTTCTCCTCTTTATTCTTAAAAAAACAAATCGTCTCAGATACGTTCATATTTCACATTTTATTTAAATATAATTTTGTAAATAATTTTCAAATTTGCAAGTACGCAATGAAAATTCTATATGTATTTTGCGTACGTATTATTTGAATAACACGGACTTAACTATTACGCCATTTAAATGATAGATTAATACAAATAAACAGAACACTTTAAAACTACAACGTATTTTATTTGGTCCATTTTATTTGTGAAACCTTTCACTCACTTTTAAAAATAACAAAAAATATACAAAATTAACAGAACAATTTTTGGTTGGAATTTGGTCAAATTTTTTAGTGACATATAACTGCTTAAGATCTACTTCTAGGCACAATTTGCAATCTTCTGCCTTATGTAATATTAACACTGCCTATGCCTCATCACTTTATTCATGCGTCGGTCAAACATTACTGTAGAATTATTATTATTAAGGTGAATATTTTGCAATCTGTTCATTTTTACACTTAGATGCATTTAAAAATAAGAGCGAAGGAAATACTTTAAGTAATCACAAATCGTTACCTAACACTTAATTCCACAATAAGACAAGGAACTACTTTCACTTGAAAGTGTCGAACAGATTTGACAATGTCAAGTTGGCCTTAGGAAGTGGTAAAGTTTCGCCACACGTTCGGGCAAGCCATTTGATGGGGTGTTGCGGTGCAGTAGTGCATAGAAGAGTCATTTTGATTGCGGTGAAATAAGGTCTAAGGAAAATCTTAGGGAATTTAGATGATACTACCTGGGGCACCAGGCATCACTGTGATGATGCTGTACTCTGGTAGAGGAGAGACTAGTTGTCTCGGGGTCATCCGGCCGATGTGTTGGTACTCCTCAGACGATGATATTAATTATGGTGTTCGTGCTATGCAGTGGCCTATTCGGGCTAGCCACACGCCTCAAATGCACATGAGAACAATACGGCGAATTAAAGCACTTGGAAAGCAAACACAGTATAAACTTGTAAAAAAATTGTTACTCTTGGCAGGAAGGTGAGAGCCCGCACCCTGAAAAGTCAGAAGACAAACCTGAATAGAATCACCGAGATTCCTTTAATGTAGCATTTATTCAGGTGATATTCCATTATCTCTCCAGGAGATCACTTATTATTTTCAGACTTAAGCCTACCAGTTAGGCTACACAGACAAGTTACATGCGGCCATTAAAAATTGTGTGTAAATTACAGTTTCCCCAGGCGATGCAATCACTGGGGAAGTGGAGGAGAGGTGTCCCGAGCTAATAGTTGTAAAACAGTTCCAGAATATTTAAGCAATTTCATGTAAAATGGTGGGTTCAAAAGTTGAAATGCTGCTCGGGCGGGAAAATACAAGCCATTAACGCACACAACTTACTTCTCTGTATGCTCGACTATGATGTGGCTTGACTGGACGATATGGGGTTGATTGGTATTTACAAAGATGGTGCACATAACTTGGAAAAGGTGTTAGGAATTGTATACCCGGTAGGCAACTGATGTCGCTGTTGCGGCATCACTGATGATGTTTGCGGTAGAGCTGAGTCCTTGTAACCTCAGGGTGTTGCGGGCCGATCATCCGGACCATATTCCCGTGTAGATCTTGCAGTAGTTCACCCGCTGTGGAGGCCTCGTATTTCCTAAATGAGTGTCTCTTTGGGCGGCCCAATCACCGCATGGTATTGCAAATTAGTATGATATTGACGTAATCAAAACAGAACTCCCTATGAGTGAATTGTCAGGGCCAAATCACACGTCTATAAATGCTACTCGCAATATTTTGGTTAGGTTGCAGCACACATACATATCAATATTTACCATTAAAAATCTACAGACACGCATCGGGCAATGGCGAGTTTTAAGGGGCCCGTGTCTTGAAACACCTTGTGGCAATCGAATAAACACAATCATCAGTTCACGTGGTTTATTACAAACTTGAATGTTCCCTCCAGGAGAATAGCTCGCTTTGAACCTGCGGCGAAGTCTGTACAGTACAAAAAGAAGCCCGAGGCTTACACGAAGGTTATGTGTGCTGATTACATAAAAAACTCACCAAGTGATGCACTTCCTAGAGAGGCAAGGGGGAGTGTCCCGGAGAGGTAAAACGAAAATAGGTTCTTGATAATTAACTATTGTTTACAAAGATGATCAGTGATGAAAGTTGATGCCATCATGGCAGGAAAAGGCGAACGTGGTTTTACATGTGCCTCCCCCTCTGGGTGCGACATGCTGACTGACTTCCAGTCATGATGCAAGAACTGGCAGTGGCGGGCCCGCACGCCACAGAGGGAACTACTTGCACATGTGGACACCCATGTATACCATTACATGTTACCATATGTGGAAATATTGCACAAAATATAAATCAAATATTCTACAGCTTACCTTGTAGTTGAAATGACATTGGATGAATGTAGCATCAGTGGTGATAAAAATGAACATATGTTACAATAACACTTTAAAAACAATAACATTGGACATAAAGGATGTGTAAACATATTTCAATTATTTGCGTGTCACATGTGTCTATTACGTGGCCAGAAATGTATTTGTAGATATGCTACAGCCCTTTTTACGTAATACATATGGCTGTGTATTCTTTTGCCTGCTCTGGCGGGTTGGTGGGCGCACATTATTCTACTTTCCCTGCACTACACTGCTCCTCCCCACTCCTGCACCCACACTACACTACATTGCTCGCCAGTGATCATTCGTCGAGAGCATTGTGTGCTGCGCTTGGGAGCAGCTGGTGTGATAAACTGCCTAGGGGCGAGGTTGGCAAACTTCAACTACGACTAACTTGGCTTACGTGATGTGTGGGCTGGCTTGCCGTGCTGACGAGTCACGTGGACGTTATAACACAAATGAAACTACACTCCGACTTACCACGAATTCTGTATGCTGTGGCTAAGCTAAATAAAACGTCCTTACTACATGCTAGAAATTCAACAGTAACAAACAAGCTGAGTGAGGTGTGGATGGAAAAATATGAGATGAAAAAAAAAAACAGATAATAATGAAACAATCACTACAATAACTCAAGAAATACGTGGGTGGCTTTATTGAACATCTAACAGAGTTTAGTGACTGTACAACAGTTGGCATCAGCCACAAAGCCTTAATAATTGCCCTTTAAAATAAAATAGAATTGAAGGGTTTGTATCCTTCTAGGCCATGTGGCTCTTTGCCACTAAGGCCAGGCTCTACACTGAGTGGCACTTTACCTCTTACACCTCGCTGCAATTCATGCATGGTATAAGTACAAATGAGCACTGGTCGTAAAAGCAGAGTGCAGATGGACACTGCACTGTTGGAGTGTTGAGCAGTGTGCAAACAGTCTAAGAGGGGAACATGCAACATGTCAAATGGCCCCACAACCTACAAGACAATTTGTAGCTGCTCGTAAGATACAGCACAGTCAAACCCCTGGCCTACTGTCTCCTGCATAGTGAGAGGGGGCTTATTGCCAGGCCCCACATGTCTGGAACTGCTGCTGTTGCTCTCATTGATGTTGCTGGTAGCTTGGCAATTTGCGAGGCATTGGGATTCCCCCGCAAGCTGCCGGTGGCGGTCTCCTCCGTTGTGAACGGCGAGGGCAGTAGGAGCTGGCCGACTTGCTACCCTCGTCACTTGCACGCACACTTCTCTCCTGCTCCAAGTCCTGCAGTTGTCAGGAGCGACCCGAACAGGCGGCAACTGAGAGGGGCTGCCCACCCTGACATTTCCCCCTAGTTTTCTCAGATGTGCACACTTTTCACACACTGGCATTGTTCATACTATCTTCAGCGTGTGCTTTGACAATGGGTGTCTTTTTGTCCTCTTCATAAACTCCCTATGAGAGTGCTGGTTGCGGCACTAGGTCTTGCACAGTTTGCTCAAAAGCTCCGCGCCATCCATACGTTTTCTCGGATCCAGCTTACAAATGTACCAGTGCGGATGTCAGTGCGCCGACGACGCCATGCTTTCGGTATCCGCTGCAGACACTCTTGCTTGAGGTACTGGCGCACATTTCTTCATTACACTTCTCCCCTGGCACTCGAGAGCACGATCACCATCATGGGGCACCAGGTCTTAATGCACTCTTTCTCCCTCTTCCTTGCTTACAGTTGTTGGTGAGGTCAAGCCAACATCCTATGAAGGCTCTCCACCATGCTCGATGCGATTCACCTCATCTGGCAGATTTCTGCAGCACATTGCAGATTCTGGTGTCGGCAAGGCCTGGGTAGAGGGTAGCGATCCCTTGGGAGAGGTGGTGACCCACTTTCCTCCTCTTCTCCACGCATGCTGAGCTCGGCAGGTTGATCATAGTCGTGGGTGTTAGAGGCCTCGGCTACGATTTCGTCGGCGACATCTCCAGGCGAAAGTTGTAGGTCGTCCCGATGTACCCAGGCACTTTTCTTACCCACGTGGACCATGTAGGTGATCGGTCCGATGCTCTATCACCTGGTGTGGCCCGCTCCTTTTGACAGCAAATCCCATACAGGAGTTATGCCTTGTGGCAGACTGTGGATGTGCACACAGATACACATTCTGGCTAGCCTGAAGTGGGCCTCTTGTTTTTGACACCGATCTTTCAGCACCATCCCTCTGGGGCTTCCGCTGTTCCTTACACATATGCATATATTACTCATGCTCTTCCCTGCCA
Source organism: Dryococelus australis (assembly GCA_029891345.1). NCBI lineage: Eukaryota > Metazoa > Arthropoda > Insecta > Phasmatodea > Phasmatidae > Dryococelus > Dryococelus australis. The sequence goes on from CM056999.1 coordinate 133,411,139, forward strand.
AGTCTAAGATATGCCCAGGCAGAACATCGGCAGATGTATGGCCAGCGGGTAGATGGTCGGCCCAGCTGGTGTATCACTCCCCCACATGGAGCTGTCGTTGCACCTTAAAACTGCTGGTTGCTGCACTCCATGGAGTTTCACCATGGTTGTTAAACCACCATCTTCAAATGACGTGTCCCCCACTGGGTGCACATCCCTCGCCATTTCCTGCTCGTTAACTGATTATCACTATTGGTCAACAAGTCATTTGGGTACCTCTAATGAGAAAATAACTCTTTCTCCTACACCTTCATGATGCTAGTGACTCATCGGTGTGTTAAGGCGTACACATCTGGAAATGTTGTCGTTCATAACCAGTATAAAAATTTCCCCCCTTGTGACATCGAGTACAGCCTCATGAGGTCGGGGTCAACTGTCTCGAACGGTCATCTGGGTAGTCGTGGCTGCTGCTGTCATGCCACACCTGTTTTTTACTCCTTTAAAATCTGGTATTTCTGACACTTGCAGACACATTTACATGCATAATGTGACAGTCCTGGCCAAAAGAAATTATCCATGACATGTCACTTGCTCATTCACTACCTCGTGTAACAGGTCACAAATTAATATTTAATTTTCAGTTACATTAATTTGGTTTAATTTTGTGCCCCACAATGGTTCTTGTGATACTGGAGGTATTATGATGTCCCAATCCGCATCATTATACACTGTGAAATCAGCATTGGGCGCACATAAACATAATGTCTTTACGTTGGTCCTTTCGAGGAATGTGTTACACTCTAAAGTAGTGCGCTTATATCATTAATGCCCACCATGTTGACACGTGCCACGTGATTGTGCCCTCAAGTCCATGTGACAGTTGCACTGCAGCTTAACGGTTGCAGCTCAGATGTTCATTCGTTTCAGTGCAGTGCAGTGTTACGTGAGAAAGATGTCTGCAAGTGTAAACAGAGCAGAGCAGTGAGAGGTGGGAGTGAGTGCCGATATTGCAGTGCAATGTATGAGCATCACACGCTGTCCTGTATGGATGGTTAGACTTAGCCAAAAAGAGACCAATTATTAGAGGTACATGTGTCTAAAGGGTTTTGTATGTAATTCTGGAGCACGTGCATCGACGTGTGTGTCAAACACCGGCTAGGAAATATCCCAAGTTTAGTCAAGTGCAGTGTTAGCGTACTTTCGTTATGTTTTGTAGTTTATCATTCCACACGTGCAACATCCCCATCTCATTCGCATCATATTTGCAAGTGATTCCTGTCCAGTGTTAAAGTGGCAATGTTTACATTCTGTGAAAATGCATGGCAAGAGGTGTAAAGATTATTTAAGTGCAGCACTTGTCTAGAAAATAGTTACATGTGGCTCGCCTTCCTGCTGATGTGTTCCAGACATCCATGTATGCCTTGTGCCCAATTGTGCCACCGCAGACGCATCAACCACAAACAGCAGATACGAATGGCAAGTTTTCACTTTTCTTGTGCCCTGCATACTGTGGGCCACCATATTTTAAATTCATCACAAGAGGTAATGCTTGTGATAAATTGATATGGGGCCTAATCCGCTGTTTCCCTTAAAGTCACGACTGTTAAACACAACAGCTGTTGGAGGAAACACTGGGGTAAGTGGAGCTACTTTATCAAGTGTATTTCAATGTGCGTGATATCAGCGGGCCATGTCTCGAGAATCTGGTGTGCTATGTGGCTCCAAGTGGTTTCAGAAGATGGATATTCCTGGCAGAAGTGTAAAGTGGCGAGTGGTTCCCTAACAGTGGTTACATGTCGAGTGGTAACAGTCATTTTCAGTTACTAATGCACCAGGGAAGCTGCCCATTTTTCCATAGACAGACAGATTTTCCCACAGAAGACAGGGCATAGATCCACCCCTTTTATTGAAATGTGTCTCTCCTCACAGGAAATTAAATGCATACGCTGATACCCGTTTTCAACCATAATGACACACTCCACTAAATTATAAGAGCACAGATGTCTTCATTAATCGAGAATCAGCAACTTAAAGGCACAATTGCATTTATTATCACTCTTTAAGTGCGGTGACATGCTCGTGACGTCACATTCTTAGCCATATTTGGGGCTCCGACGTTCACAGATATGTAACCAACTTGGTTTTAGTCATTAGCAATAATTATGTCAAGTATTAATTTCTTTAATAGTGTGAGTTGTGCGCTTACATATGTTTGCATTTTGGCGCAAGGCTCGCCGACATGTCCTGATGCTGTCCTGTTTGCAGCACCCATGGAATGATTATAGTGATGGCAGTTGTAGGTTATTTCTGGGCGGGCGCCACTGCTCCCCTCAGTGTAGTGCACAAAGTAATGCATTGGGTCGTGGGCTAATCGCCTAAATGAGGCCCCCACATGTGCATGCATCTGACTTGGTGCCATGGTGCCTCAGTGGGTAGAGGCAGGTTTAAGGAGCTGTGAAATTTTTAAGGTTATTTTACTTGGGGCACCAGACATCATGGACGATGTTGTGTGAGTTGGTAGAAACGAGGTTTCCTCCAGAGTCGTTCGGCCGATGACCAATGCTATCCAGGACTGCTGCTCCTTATAAGTGCACATTACAATTATTCAAATGCGCAGTGATATGCTTAGGTCAGCTTACACACCCATGTTGCGTAATATTGTGGCATACAAAAGCTCGCCGATTAAGTTGATAGAGTGACTTATCGGTTAGCCACACGTCTACGTTTACACACACGATACTTGCACATTAACGAATAAACAAAATACATATTAAGACACTGTTTGAAAAAGGTGTATGTACTCTAAGGGCCCATGCTCTGAAGAGCCCGAAGGCCACAAAATAATGTCCACATGAACAGTTCTCAATGAGTAAATTATGCAGTTTAATTACCAAGGCTCTCAGGCCTACACTTTACATATCTAACCACACTTCATAGCTTCAACCTGCCGGTGAGGTAACGCTGTAAGAAAGTCACGAAGTCGATAAATTATGTGTATGGTTTTTTTTTAAATTGTGTGACGGGGGGGGGGTGTCTAGGGAAGCTAAATAAAAACTGTTCTGGTGAATTAAATTATGGAGACATTATTTTACACAGTTGGTATAATAGGTGGCAATGGTCGCACATCTGATTTAAATATATTGCACTGCTTATAAAGTAACTGTTGTACATTGACTTCAAAACCCATTCTGTGTGTGCTTGAGGCGAATGACTTAACCTCCGCGTGACACTTAGCTGTAACTCACTGCCATGTGTTGTTGAACCCGGACTGAATGTCAAACATTCTTCTGATGAGTGATGCGGCAGGCCCTCGGAACGACACCACACAGGGGGAGGGGAATTTTTTCATTTCTCCCAGTGCCTTGTGTCATGCTTGTAATCACGTGATAGAGCTGACTGTGTGACATACGTGTTTTTCCAGTACTTATGGCTGGGAAAATAGTGAAACGGCCTATATAAAATATTCTTGAAAAGCTGTGGCAATTATTGAAAGATCTGAATGTTTCAAAAACAGCTTTGAAAAGTTTTGAAAATTGCTCTCAATAATTGCCAGACAAAAAGTTTTTAAATATCTGTGGGAAAAACACTTGCAAAAGTTTATTGTTCATTTTGAAATGTTTTTAAAATATTCCTGAAAACTGTTGCAAAAATTCTGTTTATTTTCCGAAAATGTTTCTGAGAGAATTATAATAAATTTAAATTGTTTAGAGAAATTTACTGAGCTGGCTAGTATTTCTTGGTAAAACTACCATAAATTGTTTATGGTGGTGCCTGATGGGCTAATATTGCACTCATTTTAACTGCAGGTTGCACAACTCTTGGAAAATGACGTTTTCGTGGTTACAAAATATTATTGCACTTTTACTGTGGCATAGCAGGTTTGCAGCTTACTTCCTGATATGCAGCGTTGAATACATATACACTTTAACATACAAATATTGCCCTTTATACATTTGCAATGTCGAGTGGTAGTGTCTGAATTGTATTAGTTTTAGATTACAGTTGGACTTAGATGTAGTTACGTGTTGCCACATATAACCAGTGTGTTTCAGCAATCTCTAAAATGTCAACTTATGTTGCAATGAAACAACCCAGCTCAGAGGGTTGTTTAGACAAATGCAAGACCACACAGAATGTCTGGTGACATATTTCAACTTTCATTAGGGACACTGTATTATGAGTTGGAAACAGTTGTTTTGTGTTGAAATTTTGTTGTTTATAATTCATAAGTTGACAATACGTTTCTTCTTGTACAAATGTTGTTGTGTCGTAATGGCGAAGGCGCGGTGTCTCGTGTTTGCAAAATAAACGAGTAAAATAAACCATGGCGCTATAATTTATTCTCCCATATTTGCAACGATCCTAATAATATCAACAGGTTATGGGCACAGGATATTGGATTATGTAGTGACAGATTTAGGGTGAATAAAATCGATGTACGGGCATTCGGTGTTTGGCTGAATTTCGACAAAGGAAGAAAGAGTACGCTTAGAATATGGTGGCTGGAAGTGATCGCCACATTCTGCCGATTCTTACAGAGTCTAATTATACACTGAAGTGTATCGTTCCCCACCTTAAGCCATTTGTCATGCCAGCCGCTTTACCAGCACAGCACTCACCCACACTAGACGTCTGATCAACGGCGAATGTGTGTCTAGTGACGTGTGGTGTAGTAGTGGTGCACGATAGTGCAGGTGCAGGAATGTGTGAATGGTGCATTGCCACTTGCACTAAGGAGCCCAGAGCAAGGGCTAAGTGATACTATCACATGCAGTATGCACACAAGAGTTTTGTAACATTTTTCATTATGTTTCTGGACACGGAAAAAGGACACCTGAGTAGGAATTGAGAATGTTATCCATAAAAACCTCCACATGACCAGTGGTTTTGTTTTTATAAAGTTTGTGTTTAGTAAATGTTTATTTCTCCACCACAAGTGTTTTGCCCACTTCATCTCACCTTGTTAAAATTATAGGTCTACAGAAGTGTTTAATTCATATAATCCTGCAAAATTTAAGTAATGTTTTCTGTCATGTAACAGCAGAGTTTCTTCAGCATGTGCAAGTAGATCCCACCGTGGTACGCACTCGCGCCTCTGCAGGAAGTCAGTCAGTGAGCCACACCTAGAAGGGGAAGGTTCGTGTGAAACTGATCTCGTGCTTTTCCTGCCCGGATGGTCTCAATTCTTCATCGCCAGTAATTTCTTTGAAATAGCTTCATTTCTCTGGAACCTTTTTTTCTGCCGTCCGGGACATTCCCCTCGCCGCTCCAGGAATGACATCGCCTGGGGAGTTTGTAAATTTACAGCATATGTAATTACCATATCATAACAGATTTTTTCAGTCTAGCTTCGCCGCAGGCCTAAAGCGAGCAACCTTGTCAGTTGTCCTCCTGGAGGGGGACTGTAGAATCATCGAATAAAATAGCATGAACTGACCTGTGCATTTTATTTCAGCCACGGAGAGGCATTTCAGACACTGGCCCCTTAAAACCCACCATTTTCCTGCAAGTGTTTATGTGAATATTTAAGGGTGATTATTTGTTTTGTTGTGTTCTGCAACATACTTTAAAGTGTCTTGTCTAGCATTTATGGGCATATGGTTTGGCCTTGACAATCCATCCATAGGGAGTCTGATTTCACCGATTCGTATGTCAATAATTTGCAATACCATGCGGTGATTGGGCCACCTGAAGAGCCCCTCGTTTAGTAAACAACGAGGTCTCCATACCCTGTGAAAAACAGCAAGATCATGGTGGGAAAGTTTGGCCGGATGATCGGCCTGCAGCACCCATGAGACAGTGTTGGAATTAAAGGGGTAGACGGAGGGGGCGTCCATCCCCCACCCCTAAGATCCTGTAAGGATGAATTTCGGTGGTGCATTTCATATGGAAAATGTACAAAGATAAAACATTACGTTTAAACACATAAACAAGTACCATATATGTGTATACACACATACACAAGCATGATACATATTAACATGATTAATACACACATTTATACGTACAATCACATATTTAGTCCTATATTCATTATTTGGCATCGACAATATGTCTGGGAGTTCTGAATAGAAATACTACGTTACAGAATTCGGCTATAAAATAGCGATGTTATGGTACATAAACTTCTAAAAATATGTGTGGGCATAATTGTGTGTGTGTGAATGTATGAGTGAAGAATTCGCTCTAAATCTTTTAAACACAGCAGATAGCACCACCATACATATTCCGCATTCAAATATTTCAAAAAAATATTGAAATTGACATTAACTACTTACGGCTGAGACTATCTCCCTCTGTTGTATTCATTTATTTATTGCTAACTTTGCATGTAAGAAATAAACTTCAAGTTCTTCTTAAAACGTTTTGCTTATTTACCATGTCCTGTGTTACAGACATAATCCAAATTCTAAAGCATTTTGTTCGATGAAACGACCGATGTGTCACACATTTCTCAGCTGTCTCTCGTACTGAGGTACGAATATAAAAACCACATAAGAGAGGATTTTGTTGGATTCATTAATCCAAGGAAACGAGCAAAATTACTATCTTCACAAAGTGACTCTGATCAAGACGAACATGAACAAGAAGAGGATGAACTTTTAGAACCAGTACTTACTTGGGTGAGGTTCGGCCAAGTTGTTCTCAAGATGCTACAAGATTTGCACATGAATCCGAGAGACTGTTTTCGAATAACAACTGACGGATGCAATGTAATGACTTCAGAACTCTGTGGTGCCATTGCAGTTCATGCAATTCATTGTCCCTGCTACAATCATGCAATGAATTTCCACTATCCAAGTCATCTACTGTTCAATGTGTCAGAAATACAACCGGAATAATGAGCCAGGTAATTTCCCTTTTTTACTGCATCTTCAAAACAAAATGCGGTTCTAGTATCAACGCCTGGGGGTCAGCTAACCTAGCTGTGTGAGTCTCGTTGGGTCGAACGTCATAATGCAGGAATACAATTTAAATCTCAGCTGCCCAAAATAGCAGAAGCATTGCAGATTGTTTCTGAATGGAAAGAACGACTGTCAGCTACTAATGTCAGGACACTGTTGCTATCAGTCAGTGATCCAACTTTTATTGTGACAATGATATGCCTCAGTGACGTTTTATCGGTAACACTTCCATTGAGCCGGTTTCTCCAGAAGAAAGAGCTAGACAGCAAACTGCCTTTGACACCATCGAAGACACAATTAGTGTTTTGAGCGAGAAAAGAAACGAACTTAGAGTTGGTGAGGTCTTTTAGAGCCCTTTTTTTTTAAGCCAAGGAAACTGCAAATGCATTATGTGTGACGATCACTGTACATCGTACCACCAAGAGACTAACATTGCACTGCAACATACCTGCAAATACTGCTAAATAATACTTCAGAATATCTGTGTTCATACCTATACTAGAAGCTATAGTCGAAGATCTAAAGTTACGTTTTGCCAGTGAAGTCCTTGACGTTTGTAGATTGAATGTGTTTTTACGTGGCCATGGAGATGACAAAACAGAAGAAAACATGAAATTCTTGGCAAATAGGTACTGTAGCTTGTTCGCGGTAAATGAAAACTATCTGCAAAACCATCCGAAAGCAGAGTTTTCATTGAGAGCAGCTAAATGGAAATGGCGGCAAGGGAAAATTGAGCGTCTTCCACAGTTTTGTAGTGAAGCTGTTAAAGAAGGCGACGTTGTTGCTAGTTCTCAGCGTACTTTTTCCACTTTGCAAAGAATTAAAACATGGCTCCGGTCACGCTGTGGGCAGAAATGTCGCAATGGCCTTGCATTAATGCACAATAATAGGGATATTTCGATAGACAGAGAAGGTAGTTAGTCGTTTTGCACTAGGTGCTACTCGTCGAAAATCATCGTTTGTGGTGCGCTAGAGCGTATGTGGCTGCCTTTTGAATGCCAAGAGATTAAGTTACGAAAAAACAATAAAAAGAAATTTATAGTTTGGTCTAAGGAAATGTATAAATAAAATGAAATAATAGATGTGACTGTGCAGGAAAATAAATTTTCTGCTGAAATACACTAATTTTTAGAAATATGTTAATATTGACCATTTTTTGAAAACTATGTTAATTTCTTCATTTTAAATTTACTATTTAGTAAGAGAAAGACGCGAGCATTTTAAGCTTCACTATCCAATTTTTTGCAGATGTGATAATTGTTAATAATATGGCAAATAATGTATATCCAGCAACAGAATTACTTCAAGGTAACGTTTATGTGCTGTCAGCATAACATGAATACCAGACAAACTCGTGTGACAACGTAAGGTGTTTTAAGTATATATTTTAATTAAGAGTCCCTGGAATATGCTATATTTGTATTTAACTCAATAAAGTAAGATTTATGAAATGTTTGTGTATGTCTTAAGTTAACCACTTTTTATATTTGTTTTGTCTGTTACCTGTATAAATTTTAGGTGACAGTATATGTGTTCAATATTTATATTGCAAATTATGATATGAACATCACATTTAAGCAATTCTGTATATAAGGTATTTGTAATCAGATTGGTCAACAGTATTGATGAGATAAAATGTTAGCAAAGTAAATTAAAATAAAACTCATTTTTCTTCCTTATATTCTGGTTTATAGTTTTTATGATACAGTTAATTAGAATACCTTGCAGTGAGAAATTTTAAGAGTGTTCATAATAAAATCACGTTAATGTGTTTTCAGTTTCTATGTTTTGATGCCTCGTTTCTTTGAATTGTATTACGCGGTGATTTGTGATATGATCTGCAATTGAAGTTATTCACAACAACATTTTAATGACTACATAGAATGAGACAATTTTGTTAGAAATGTTGGCAGTTACACTCCATCTTAAAGTTTTCTTTATTTCAGAAAGTTTATTTTCCTTTTACAATAAATAAATATTTTCCGAAAGCCACATCAAAGTAGCAAGGAAAATGCAATTTATCTACGACTGGATGAAATGTAATTAGAATTATTACCTCCATATATTAGTGCATCACAAGAAGACAACCGCCCCCACCCTTTTTTTCCATTAAGATGAATGCTTAAATCCACCACTGCCCTGAGAGCACCAAGGAGATCTCAGCTCTACCGCATCATCATCGATACCGCCCTGGAAACATCTGGTGCTTCACAGGTAATCATTTGCACACCAATCTCCTTCAAATTGTTCACCGCCTTTACAACCCACAATTAACCCCCTGCCATCCGACAGCAACCATCAAGTTGGCTAGCCCAAGTGTGACCAAGTCATAACCGCTTCTTTCTGACAAATTAACCCCCTATCATCCGACTCTATGGCGTCAAATTGTTGTCCTCCAATGGTGCCAAAATTTCCAGCCAAAACTTGCACCTGACTTTTGACCAACATTTCCAAATTTTTTCCGCTTCAATCAGAATGCCTACACTATCCTAACTCTGTCTAACCGCCTACCTGCAGCAAGAAGAAGCAAAGGAGACCATCTACATTGTCAAGAGGTCTTCCGAGCTCATGGGAGATGTCAGAAAGTGGACCACGTGCTCTGCAAGGAATAGGGCGTGCAAAGCTGGTTCATCGCCATTGTGGGGGAAGTGGGTAAGAAGGGCGAGAAGGCAGACATCTTGGTGCAGCTCACGATGTGAGGGATTACGTCACCAGGCCGGACACAAGACAAAGGAGAGGGAGTGAAGGCGCTCCCATGCCACGGCCTCCAGTGTTGTCAGCAGCAGCACGTGAAGCAGGACTGGAGGAAGGAACGAGGAGAGGAGAAATTTCCCTCCTTCCCCGCACTCACTGCTCATGCTGAGCGCCGGCGGTCAATTGAGTATCGCTGGATCGTTGACCACTGCACCCACACACGCTCAGCCAGGGACAACTGCGACATGACCTTTCATGCCATGCATGTGCATGAGTCTGTGATCTGTCATCCGTGTTTCAAACATGGACTGTGTAAACAAACGTGGCAAGCCACATTACATCCGTGGGATCACATACACTGCTGTGTCTACAATGTTTGAAACCACTGCCAAGGGACTTTGTGGACAAGTTTGAATGGGTCACTCAATGTTACCGTTGAAACTGCCATACCAACTTGGCAGCAGACAACAGTTCCGCGACTAACAGCGAATGGAAGATAGTACGGGACATTCGGAAAGTAACAGCATCAGTGCAACCAAAATAGACAGTGCAAGTCCGACGAACAGTGAACATTTCAGGCTCAACAAATATCGAAATGCCAATTTCTCAAAATTTTTATCAACCAAATTACGGACAACAAATTACGTGCTGCAATCTATGGTGTACAGGCTAGGGTATACTGGAACTCCGGTGTATCATATGTTGGTAGGCAGATCACATAGTGTGCCTAAACCAAGCCGAAGCAGCAACCATTTGTGGACACACATTTCAAAGCTACGACTGCAGCAAAAACAGCGAGTCAAGGAACATTTCTATGGCGAACAGTAAGCAGTCATAAGCGCAGTCACCAGTATGCCACACACCACAACAAGTTGAGTAAGACCCGACACAAGCATTAAACCATGTTATGGCTGCCGCAGCTCACTTGAAGACCGGGATCAGGCTGTCATGGCTCAGCTTGCTGCAACTCTCTGTCACGCCCACCTCGGCGGTCGTAAACACTGCGCTACGTGGCCAGCTGGCCAGATCGATACCGCACACAGCGGATATGCCAGAGTGCAACAGTGGCCCAACTCGGACCGCACAGCACAGTACTGCAGCAGACTACAGGGTGCTGGTAAAACCATCATGGCCACCCTATCCCTACGGGTACTACATAATGACAGTGGATGCCGTAACCGGCCGAAAGCAGTTCGACAGACCATCGAGATCACCAAGGGCACAGTGACAGGTGAGTAAAAGAGTGCCGACAGAGGAAATTCCCGTGTGTTCGGTCCCCACGGACCAAGTGTTAAGTTGTCAATCACCAGTCACCTCACCACCTACCATGTGCCACACCATTACCACATCGTGTGTGGAGAACACAGCAGTAAAACTGATGTGCCATTCACTAACAGATCGCGCGCAATGTTCCATGTTCCACCGTCATGTCATTATCGAAGCAAACATTCTCCGCACAGTAAAATGCAAAGAACAGGCAAACGATTGAGAGTTTTAGTCCGCCGAATTATAGCTGCAATTTGCGAGCTAAGTGAACCATTGCTCATTTGCCCACATTGTTCATGTAACCTTAAATGAAACACCACAGGTGTCCACGTGTGAAGTTTAAGCCGATGTTCTGGCCATCGGGGCCACCGAAACCAAACTAAATTTGCAAGCGTAAACTTCTTTTTTGTATTGCGAGTGTAAATATTGGGAGATTGCAGATGTAAACATTGTGACATTTATTCCAGGCTAAACATTTTTCAAATCTTGGCAAAGTCAGTCATTTCACAGTCATTCTCGCCTGTTTGATCGAAGTTGGCAGTGTACGCATTGCAGCCATGAGTGTTTGTAGATGGGTAATCATTTACACACCAATCTTCTTCTAAATTGTTCACTGCCTTTACAGTTCACAACTAACCCCATGCCATCTGACGACAGCCATCAAATTGACTAGCCCAAGTGTTGCCAAGTCATTACAGTTTCCTTCTGACAAATCAACCCCCTATCATTCGACGTCACAGCATCAACACATTGGAGTGAACGATTGAAAGTTTCTTTGTGGTAAAGAAGGTTATTGGAGGAAATTCCGGACGACGAAGCTGATTGGGCTCCTAAGCAACAAAATGAGAATCAAGATAATATGTACTTCATTAAAACAGTGGTGGACGATGTGTCGCTTAATGACATCAGATATTGTGCGACAGCGAGGGGAGAAGTAGGGGAGCTGATACAGTAGATTCACTGCAATGTGGTTATGATGCACTTAGTTACAGTTCTAGAGGGACTTTGTGTGAAGAGAGAAGCAGTATCAATGAGAGAATATATTAATAAAATTGAAAATTGGTGTCAATAATTAGCTGAAGGTGGCATGCCTTTTACAGACAAAACTGTTTCTTCTTTTATGTTGCGAAGTTTAACAAGGGAAAATTATGAGATTATGATTTGAAGTTTGGAACAAAATGAAGAAGCAATTAACATACAAAATCTCAAGAGCATGTTACTACTTGACGAGAAAAGGTTGAAAATGGAAAAGGAAAATATCGAAAGTGAGATTAGGGCATTGAGTGCTAGAAAATCACATGCATTGAGAGGCCACCGGGAGGCAGAAACACTGCAGAACAAAATAATATAATCCTAAGAGGTGCGCAACAGCATGCCAGAGATAGTTTTAAAGGTTACAGTGGCGGAAAGACAGACTTGAAATGTTATAACTGTGGTGTATGGGATCACGTTTCTAAACAGTACAACAATAACCGGGTGGAGAGTCCAGTAAAGTGGTTTTAATGTGGCAAGCTTGGACATATTTTCTGCAAACTGTGAAGAACGAAAGTCCTATGAAGCATCAAAGAAGAGCGGAGATAAGAAGAATGAAGAACGGAATGATAATGATTGCCTTAATCATTATTGGATTAAGCAGAACAAATTTAGGGGATGCATTGCAGGTAGAGCATTATTTTGCAGAGTTTAACCGACAATGTAGGTGTTGGATTCTGGCTCACCAGACCACATGACTCCTTTGCGCTCAGTGTTTGTAATGTTTAAGGAACTAGGTGGAAGCGTTAGACTTGGGAAATTTGAAGTGGCTGTAAAGGGTATTGGTACTGTATATGTCAGAATGACAGATGAATATGGTGGATGGACTCTAGGGTTGAGTGATGTTCTACATGTACCTGACTTGGAATATAATTTATTATCCATGATATACCTTGCCGACAAGGGTATCAATACAGAATTTGATAGAAATTGTGCTACGGTTGTAAAACTGAAAAAGGAAGAAAGAGGAAGTGTCTTTTTCGCACAGGAAAATGGTGGGATTTACTTATTTGATACTGTTAACAAGCTCAAATCAAGAAGTTTGGTGGCAGCAGCAAGGAGCAGCATTGGATGCAAGAAGTAATAGATGCAGTCGCACTACAAGCAGTCACCAAGTGAAACGAGAGGCTTGGTCATCTACATGAGGCAGCACTTGTGGAAATTCCAGGGTTAACTGATCTTAGTTCAACTAAGGCATGTGAAGGTATTAAGTGTGAGCTGTGCTTCAAGGATAATATGATAAAGATTCCTTTCCCGAGGAAAGGCAACACGTGCATTATAAACCTGCTAGAATTGGTTAATAGAGATTTAAAGGGCAAATTTCGTCCATGTTTCTTTTGGAGGAGTAAAGTTATGTTTAAACCCTTTTAGATGATTGTTCCAGGTTTGTTACAATTAAAGTTTTCCACAGAAATAGTGACACCATGAGTGAGTTTGTTTCATTCAAGGCTGAGGTGGAAAATGCTTAGGGTGTAAAGACATATGCTTTGCAATATGATGGAGGGGGGAAATATTGTAGTAGTGATTCTCAGAGGTTTTTGCAAATGTGAATGGAATTATGCACATGGTAACAGTGCCTAGGTGCCCTCAACAAAATGGTGTAGCAGATAGTCAAAATTGGACACTAATGGAAATGGCAAGGTGCATGTTGATACAATTGGGTGTTCCTGCATACTTATGGGCAGGGGCTGTAAACACTGCATGTTTCATATGTAATATGTGTCCCGTTCGGCCTGAAATGCACCTTGTCCACTTTCCAGGCTATTATGTGCCAACAAGAAATGTCATCTAGGTAAAGCAAGCATTCAATTCCTCTGGCACATTGTTGATGTGCATGGAAGTCGCTCCACAGCTGAACAAATACAGTTAACTGAAGATTGTGCAACGCCGACCACACGTAAACAACTTCTCAAGTTCTTCGAACTCGCGAACTGGATACGCGAATACGTTTCAGAATTCGCTATTGTGACTGCACCCATAATGGAACTGATGTTCCCAAACATCATGTTCTAGTTGCCCACAAGGCAGCAGTACAGTTTCGAGGAGCTAAATCGTCGCTTCCGCGATTATACCACACTTGGCTACTACAATCTGGCAAAACATATTTACGTGCAGACGGACGAGAGTGAAAAAGGACTGGGGTCAGTGTTGTTCCAAATGACAGACGATGGAACACGACGAATCTATGATTTCTGGAGTGCTAAATTCGGAACCGTGGAACGCAGATACAATGTTAATGATCACGAGTGCCTCGCTGTTGTCTGGACTCTGAAAAAATATCGTCAGATGCTCGAGTACAGACGATTCACATTGCGAACAAACAACCGATGTTTGTTGTAGCTCCATAACACCCGGGAAAGTCACAGCAAACTCACTCGCTTGGCCCTGTTTTTAAAATCCTTCGTTCCCGAGGTGCAGCAGGTGGTAGGTGAGAATAATCAGCTCACTGACCACCTGTCACCCCCTCATGTGGGGAAGTAGTTGTGCAAGAAGATAAAATGTGAGAATACATACTACCCCCCCCCCCCCTCAATAAGTAGCACTAGTGGTCAACATCATGCAACCTGTACATTGTTCAAACATCACGGTAAAACCAGCCACCCGGACGCTAGATGCACTCCGAGAACAGGTAATCATAGAGCAGAACAGATGTCCAGTTGCCCGCGAATGGAAATGTAAGTATTCAGAACAAGTGATGGAGAGATGGCAAGTTGGTAATGACTACTTAGAATCACGTGGTGTGCCTATGTACCGCCAGATGAACGCGACGCTGTACGCTGGCACACACATTAAAATGAACTCGCAGGACATCCAGGTGCCATCCAAACGCAATGGGATATTACTCGGAATTTCCGCTGGCCCAGAGTTTCCATGCATACAGAAGCTTTTATCTACGGGAGCATCAAGTGTAACCACTATAAAAGCAGGCGACAAGATGTTCACCAGCAACAACATGCCCGTGAACCCAAATAACTGTTCGAAACAATTACCACTGATTTGATTGGACCCTACCCAAGAACATCCGCGAGTAAGATATTCCTCCTTGTAGTCGCGGATATATATTCACGCTGGGTAGAGACAAACCGCTTTCCTGCACGCAAGCACATACAATCGGAAAAGCTCTACTCATCGACTTTTTCACCCTCTGGGATTTTCCGTTTGTGTTGTTGAGTGATAAAGGGACACAATTCATGGGACGTATATGGAGAGACTTGTAATTAATGTAGAAACCAGGACTTAAAAACTCAACTACGTTTGCGTGTGGGGGAAAATCATGCACCTTGGGCCGAGCACTTAACCATTGTTTTATTCACGATATGCAGCAGGGCGAAATAGTAACTGGTAAAACACCAGCCTAGCTGCTCGAGGGATGCGACCTTCCCCTCCTGGGAGAGCTCCACAGCAGGACGAGGGAGCACACCACCGACCCTGATGGAGTGGAGAACTGTGAAGAGGCGAGGGAGAGAGGGCGATAAGGGAGACACAAGAACAACAGAGATGCTACTTGACCACATGGGGATCGACATCTGCTACCCCCTCTTATTTCAGCCAGGCCAGCGAGTCTATTCGTGTGCCCATCAATTGTCTGCCCAACTGAAAATTTTTTGTGCTGGATTCACAGAGAAATGGACAGGACCACATACAGTCAGCCGCCCCAGAGGCGAATAATGATACGATGTGCGACAGAACAATCACCGCACTGCCACATTTCAGTGTGATGCCTTTCACCGCATGAACGAAGGTGCCGCAATGCCTGGGCCCTTATGCAGGAGGCGTACAATTCTTTGGAAAAATGTAATCTTGCCCGTGCCATTTAGCGAGGTGGAAAATTCAGAGTACAATGACATCACCGCACTGAGTACGACTGACACAGCGATGCTCGACGCATCTTTGTCCACAAGAGCTCAGGCAGAAGGCACTCTTACATCCGGACTATGTCAAGATCATGTAGTCATTGGGATGCTGGAGGAATGTGACACCACCGACAGCGAGGAAGGGGAACCACCTGAAGGAATATTGGATCGCCAGGTGAGAGTGCCCCTTAATAGCATCGCGACGCCACCAAGATGCCGCTATCACATCATGGAGGAAAGCAGCAATGACGAGTTGGAAGTGGAGGAACCTTCCTAACAAACCTGCTGCTCAACACGTGGTCAGCAAGTTCACCACATCATGTAAGTGACGTATAGTTACGTACTAACGCCACTACAACCTGCACTGCACTAACACCCGCTAGGAGTAAGCGGCTACAACATCCAGCCACGTGAGATCTTGGAGCCACCCACCTGTTGCTGCTAGGATCTGCAATCGGCGAGACTATATCATCCGACGAGGGGGGCGATTGATGAGAACTGGCAGTGTCAGCCCGTTCTCTTCATCATCAGCGCAGATGCCAGAGACATTAATCGACCATGAGATGCGTGAGTGCCACTGCCTGCATTACTTGCGACCACGTTTAATGCATTAATGTAGGGCATTAGTGTAACAATGTTTTTTATTTGTTTTTGAAATGGCCTTTCTGATATTTACATAACGAGTTATGTACAGTGCTTCTGTGTAATTGACATGTGTTCGCCCGGGCACCCCTTGTCACATCACATCTATTTGGTTATGTTTGGAGATAGTGTTTGCATGTTTTCCTTTGATATTATTGAACTTATATTGTACACATGTTTGCAAAGGTGAGTGCCATGCACAAAATCTGTGCATTGAATATTCGTGCAATATTAACCAGGATAAATTTTTTTTTTTTTCATTTGACAGTTGTGTTGTTATTTTGGTGTTGTGTTATGAAAGGGAATGTTGTTGACACAGCAGTATATAATAAAGATCTCATGAATATGATATGATATGTGACATGTAACAAACCATGTACACTAAATACTTCATAGGAATATAATTAATTGTGTGTTGATATTGTTTTAACAGTTGTAGTGTTATTATGTAAAGTGTCATCATGTATTGTTTAAATGCACTAAAGTGCACAGTTCTACTCAGGGACTTAACTTAGCATTCTTACAGATATTTTAGAAGGGTTTGTGTATTTTTATTCTGGGTTTACTTTTCACGTTGTTATTGTTTTGATGATCGCTTGAGTTATACTCACACAGACTGGCATAGATAAACTAACTTGTAAAGACTGGCTAGGATAGACAAGTGGTGGAGGCCACGTACCCACCGCATTGACAAGGACAGTTGTCCGCAGAATTAAACAAAATTTGTCTTAATACAAGTATTCATTTTTACAGAGTTTTGTATTAGAATATAAATTACCACGTGCAGATATCAATAAACAGTAAACGGTAAATTGAATGCGGGACGAAACTTCCGATATGAAGGACATATCTGCCATTTGTAAGTCTGCATATTTAGGTTAAGTAAAGGACAAAATCTCACGCAAAAATGTGAACCAGCCAGTGTAGTTTCCAATTGATTTTTATTTTTCTTCTGAATATATTTACAAGGCCATTAAAAATGTAATATGTATTATTTTTATCACCTGTGTACCATTCTCATCTTTATTCATTTTCATTTAAATAATTTCACCCGAATAATGGGAATTATTCTGTCAGGCGGGATGCTTCATTTAGAACCGGCTCCCACATGGCCATGTAGGTCAGTAGCATCTTCACATCCAGTGGTGCAGGTCGTATGTGAGCCCACTCCGGGGTCTTCAACTTTTGTTACTAGTCATGTGGCTGCAATAATATTAATTTTAGTTTACCAAAAACCTCTTGTTTTTCTCATTATCCCGGAATGTGCGCCACCTCACATTCCAGTCCGTCTGTTCATGGCTGGATGTTAATTTTTGCAATGTAATTCTTTGTCGGCCTCGCACCTTTTCCTTACCATGTCAGAGCTCTCTGAGCTGCAGGTGAGAAGGTGGAGATCATGTACTTTTGTGCCACATATGAGGGTACAACTATATAGAATTTCACATTATAAGAAACGGCTACATACTGTTTATTTAGTGGTACATCTGACCTCTTGACACCTAGTGATATTTTTAACCTTGAATATTACGAGTGTTTATGGCTTTGGGTGGCTGCAACAACCCACTGCGATTTTCTAGTGGCATTTAAGGGAGACCAACATCACTTACTAGACTAGGCCTAAAGGATGTCAACTGTTGGAACTTCAATTTCCTTCACACCAGAAGTGTTCATCACAGGAATGACATTGGAACAACAAGGGGAGGCCCAAGGGGCCATCGGCCTTCCCTACCCCTGACTCTTGTGTTCTGCACTGGTGCCTAACCTGTAATAATCTATCCTAAATTTTCCCAAGATAACCTAACCAGCTATCTCTCCTTGTGACCAAATTCTGCACCACATCTGGGCACACTTACCTTAGGCTTTCCTAACAAAAAAAACCAATTTGATTACACTCATTTACAATCGCGCACTACCGCTGCACCGACACAACTGGCATACACACGTGTATAGTTACACTGGGCTTAGACTTTCTCATGTTGACAGCTTTCATGGGCGATGAGTGTTGGGGGCGTAGATTTGGAGAACAGCCTAGGGTCAACGACACACGTTAAACGCACCCTCCCTCACGAGGCCGTTTGCTTATCGAAACTCCATTTCGTCACATCGAGTAACTACTTGCAGGTGGTCGTAGCAGGTTGTGATGACACAAGTTGTATTTGTAGGCCGATAGCTGTTGCCGAGCGGATTGTTTGTATTGTTTACTTTTCTGTGCCACTGCGACAGGTGCGGTGGACACTGGCATGTGTCGGCAGGCTGAGAAAATGGTGTGCCGGGCTTGGTGTACTCGCTTAACCCCAACGAGGGGGGGGGGGAAGAATTCCCCTCCGATCCCATCTTGTCGCTGCTGCTAGTAGTGATGTGTGGGCGTCGCTGTTTGGAGTAAAAGCATCCCTGATGTGCTCTTCTGTCATTTCTCATTGCCCTGGCATAGGCATCCCTTTAGCTTCTGTTGTTGATTGACGGAACACAGTTGTGTTTACAATTTCCTCTGTCATCGTGGCACTTTCGGGTGGGAGCTGTTCCTGGCGGTTGCCATCATCTTCAGGGAGCCCTCCAGTGTCGTTAATTTCGATGTAGAAATTTTCATGTGGCCCACTGTTGTTCCACTGTATTCTGTTTACCAAACTGTTGTCACCTACTGGTGTCCGTGTTGACGCCTTGACGCCGGGTATTCCGGTAGTGGGTGTGACAGGTTCAGTGTTTACATTTCTATGGCTCACTGAAAAACTTTGATGAGTCGGCGAGGTGCTTGCACTTTTTTCTGCGCCGTCCGCCTCGTCTCCAGATGTCTGTATCAATTTTGCTGGTCGTAGCTAACCTTAATACATTTCAATTGTACGTGGTTGTTCTGCGTTGGCTTAATCGCACTTTATAACATGACTCTCCAATTAGTAGTGCAATGATGTGTGGCCTGCTGTATTTCTGCACGAAACCTGCACAAAAATGTTTCTGTCCCGCTAACTTTAGATGCGAGCGGACCTTTACCTGTTGGCCTACCTGCAGGGGTGGTGGTGGACACGTAGTACCTGGAAGCCAACGGGCTGCATAGAGGTGTTGGTTTTCCCTGACCTCTCGTATTGCCTGCTCCTTTTTTTCCTCTCTGCTTACCTCTTTAGTCGTGTTGTTGATACTCTCTCATACTACGCTCACTAACTCTCCTGGTAGGGTAGATCCCGCCCCTGTAGGCTTTCAACCATAGTTTTTCCTGTTGATATATTGGTATGTGTGTGCAACATAAATAATGCAGCTGATAGTTGCTCTGCCCACGAAGTATATTGTTCTCCCACATGTAAACAGGACTGAGTTTTTAGCTCCTGATTCCTTCTCTAAGTTGGGTTGGCACAGGAATGATAATATGCAGTCATGTGATGTTGTACCACCCACTATGTATAGAACTCAACCCACACTCGCCCGGTAAATTTTGTGCCATTGTCGGTCAACAATACACGGGGTAGCCCCAACGGTACAAGAATACATTTTCAATAACTTCCCCTACAGTTCTGGCTCGTGCACTTTACACTGCATATGCTTCTGTCCACCGGGAAGATGGATCCGTAATTACCATAATAAAGCATTTGCCTGTTGATGTCCGTGAATAGGGGCCCATCAAGTTCAACACTACAGTTTCAAACGGTTCACTGGGTAAACAAGGTTGTTGTTGTTGCCTTCTGTCGGTAAGTAGACTTTTACTATTGTTTCACGTTATACTTTTTTTACAAACTGACACACACGTGTTGACATTCCTGGCCAATGAAAATAATATAATATATTACTTTTCATTAGCACGGCACCTGGATGTCCCGTAATATTTATTGAGTATGCAAACTGCAGAACTTTCTCACGTGCTGCAGCGGGCACAAATAATCGCCAATTCTCACATTCTCCTGTGGCGCGCTACTCAACACCGCAGTTGGTCACGCTCCAATTTTCCATGGTGCACTGATAACATTCATTATGCTATCTTGTGGCCACGGGACACATGGCTTGTTGATTGTTTACAGATGTATACACTTTGTCTGGTGGTGGTGGTAGCGATAGAATGGTGACATTTAAACATTTTACACTTGTTTTCGTTGTCGTACTCATGACTTGTGAGGGTGGGGGTAATACTTCATCCCACTCTTCCTCGTCAAATGCGATATTTTCCTCCGGGGAACAGGAGAGGTAGTCCGCCAGCAGGTTTTCTTCCCCCATGACGTGTTGCACCTCGAAATCACATGCTTGGAGAAGTAAAGCCCAGCATGTGAATTTGCTGTGGCTCTCCTTCATACTATGAGGCCACACCAAACAGTGGTTATCCATATGTAACATAAAACACACATACTCCAATAGTTGTCGGTATTTCTTCAAATTTCATACATTGGCGAGGCAGTCTCTTTCATTCACATCATAACATTGTTCCACCGGTCCGAACTTTGCACTGCCAAAGTGTAGAATTTTCCAGGTTCCATCCTTGCCGAGCTGGAATAACACCGCTCCTAACCCTTTCTTGCTGGCATCGGTTTGAATATAGAGGTGTTTCGCCTGGTCGTATCTAGAGAGTGATGTGCATTACTGGAAACAAATTTTGATTTCGGCGAAACTGTCTTGCTGTTCAGCCTACCACCTAAAATGGGCCGTTGTTGACATTAGTGTAGTGAGAGGGGCTAATACTACGGCAAATCCCGATATGTGTTCCCACAGCCAGTTTATCAATTCACAGAATTTTCTGACATTTTCGGGTGGTTGGCATCGCATTCTCTTCAATTAACTGTAGCTGCTCATCGGTTGGTCTACTGCCTCCCTCGTCCACGATGTGGCAGAGGAACTGGATCTTCTCCTTTCCTATGTGGCATTTCTTATTCTCACATGTTAGGCCATTGATCGCGAACCTTTCCAGTACGAGGGACAAGTGATGGATGTGGTTCGACCAGGACTCTGTCCATACAATCACTTTGTCAAAGTAGGCGATCGCACATTCTGCCCCCAATCCGTCCAATACTTTCACCATCATCAATTGAAATGTCGACGGGGCATACTTCAACCCAAAGGGCATAACACAGAATTGAAAACTGTGTCCGTCGGGTGCCATGAACACTCTTTTGTGGCGATCACTTGGTCGAATCCGGATCTGCCAATAGCCATTACGAAGTTCAATAGTTGTTACGATCTTCGCATGCCCGAGGGTGTTGAGGGCATCCTTCATGTGTATGTAGGGTGGTGGTTTGCTGTTGGTTATCTGGTTCAGGCGACAGAAGTCGATGAAGAACCTCCATGTACCTTCTTTCTACTGTGCCTATATAACCGCCGAGTTATACATACTCTACGACAGTTCTATCACACCCTCCTCGAGCATCTCTGCAATTTGCTCCTTGATTACCTTGCACTGGTGGGGTTAGTACCAGCGGGGGCTGTCATATAGGCGCTTGTGAGTGGACAGCTCAATTGTGTGTTCAACGACTGATGTGTACATAGGGTATCAGTCGCCATGAACATGTCGCAATGTTCATTTAAGATGTGCTGTATGGTGTCTTGGTACTCAGGTGGTACCGCTTGGATCACCTAACAATACTGTTGGTGCCATCTGGGTCGACCTTGGCTCCAATTTGTACACTGTCCGACTTTCTTTTTGGCCGAAGTATATTCGCCTTGCTGTGGGTTCCATGACGGTGTTTAGCTCAGACATTCACAGGGCGCTGAGGATGACGTCCTGGCGGATGTCATCCAAAACAAATCCGAATTTTCATCGTAATTGGGACCTCTCCAATAACCTCTCCGGAATGTTATTGTATTGCCAGCTGAATCTCCTGTTAGGTCAGCCCTACTGTAGTTACATTTATGAAATTTGTTTTTTCAAAATTATGTGGAGCTGCCATGTCGATCAGCGCTCGACAAGGGATCCTGTTTAGAAATTCTGCAATATGATTGAAACAGCTATCATTACCAATTATCTGCGACAAAAGCACTTGCTGTGGTGTCAAATTCAGCTTGTTTACCTTTTCTCTGGTGTGTGTGATGTCAGGTTGCTCCACCCCTACTTGCCATTTCCCGTCGCATGTTGTTGTTTGTTGCCTCATGGATGTCCATAATCCGCCCATGTCGCGCAATCGTTTTCCCAGTGGACTCCTCCACATCATCGGCAAGGACATGAAGGTTGTCGGGGTCCTCCCGAATAACACAATGGCACTGTACTGCTTGTTGTTGACATTGAAGTGTATGTTATCGAGGTGACGTTCGTCATTACACGTGGCTGTGGCCTGCTGGTTGCATTCTCACTCTGTCCAGTTGTTCCTGGTGTTGATGTCGTCTGCTCGCGGCACTGTTGTACATTAGGAGGGTCGCAGCATGGCTGAATAGAAGTGTTCTCATCTTACAACAATACTGTCTTTATGAAGTCACTTTCTGTTGCATGTATCGCAGGGTCTATCACGGCATGGTATTCTGCCCTCGCAGAACCAGCTACCACTTCCAAGATATCTTTCAGCTCGAGTTCTGGGTGGTGAGTCCTGACAAGGCTGATCTTTGCATTGCAAAATTGTACAGTGATTCCTCCCCCTGTTCTTCCAGCACCACCTTGCTTCTGGCCCTGAGAGACATGAAGGTGTTTGCGAAATGGCTTTTCACGCTATGTCGCAGATCCACCCATGTAATTCCGTAGTGCATAATGTCTTTCCACCAGGCCTTGGATTCCCATTACAACAATCGCTTTACAATTTGGACAAACCTTATGATCTACACCATAATGGCGCAGGTGGTTCTCACAGTCCTTCAAAAATACACCTGGGTCTTCGCTTGCCATGCCGGAATAGCTGGGCAGTGATATGAATTTGGTTGGAGTTTGAAAATTTGGTTCTGAGTAGCAATATCTCCGGTTCCATTTTTCAGGTCGTGTAGCAAGCACTTCTTGTAAAAGTGAGTTGGAGTTTGACAATGGTGTTGTTACTGTTCGCAGAACTGGATGTGGGTGCAGCAGCATCAGCTGTTGAAAGCTGCTGCTTCCATGCTATCTGTTCGACTATGTTGTCATTGGTTATCAAACACTACGGCGATCAGGATTCGATCCCCGGCGGGTTCGCTCCCGGATTTTCCATGTGGGAATCGTGCTGGACGATGCAGCATGATGACAGGTTTTCTCAGGGCACTGCCATTTCCCCCACCCTTTCATTCCAGTTGTTTCTTATGGAGAGTAACACAATGGAACTGTCAAAGGTAAATTCAAGCACTCTTGACTTTATGTTCTCGAAAAGTTGATATTGAAAGTTAAACTCAAGCAGCCCTTACAACAGAGGTTATGTGAAAAGCTCGTTATTTTATTGTAGGGCGGTTTTAATCTGTGTATATTAAACAAACCACATCTTAAATTAAATAAATGGCAAACAAATATAATGTGAAACGGAACTAAATGAATTGGCATAATTTAATAAAGTAAACAGATGAGTTTCTTGTTTTCAAATGATCTTTTAATGCAAGTTGTAAGCCTGCTTTAAAAAAGGCATATAAAAATATTCTGGACGATATCAAAATTGTTTACATAATATGAAATACATTTTTACGAAGCTCGCAGAAGCAAAGTCAAATGCTAAAGTTTTCATTTTTGTTAGAAGCTTTACAAGTGTGAAACAGATTGTTTATTTATATGACACTTCAGGTGTGATCTGCATGTGTCATGCACAACCCTTTTACATTTCTTAAAAACACTCTTAAAACTACACACAATCAGTGAATAATAATTAAAAGACTGTGCCAGTGACTTACAGTATTTATACTGCATGACATGCATGGTAATGCACGAGTGCGTTTTTTTATGAACAGGGAAAAGTCAAACCTACATTTTAATAAATCACTAGACACTAAAAAAAAATACCCCCCCTTCCTAAAAGTGCCGAAATAAATCATGTGTCCATGTTTGTGACACTTCATTTATAAAAAAAACCCTCTTTGTTTACATTTGCCATCACACATTTCAACATAACCTAACCTTGACATTGATACATGGCATTTTGCTCGTTACACTGAATGCATTCGGCACACTTACCTTAGGCTTTCCTAACATACCAAACAATTTAATTACACTAATTTACAATCGCGCACTACCACTGCACCGATGTAATTGCTGTACACATGCTGATAGGTACACTGGGCTGATAGGTACACTGATAGGTACACATGCTGATAGGTTCCTTTCTCACGTTGACAGCTCTCGTGGCCGATGAGTGTTAGGCACATAGATGTGGAGAATGGCATAGGGTCGATGGCGCATGTCAAGTGTCTCATCTGAAGGTTCGTGAATGTATTGTGTTGTTGAAATGGATTTGCACACCTCTTTATTTCTTGACCACATTTCAATCACAGTACCTGTGTTCATGTAAGTGGAATATACACCATTAAGGTGGCCTGATACAACCATACTGGAGTGAGCAAAGCATTTAGGGGAAGCTACAATACCCTACTAGACTAGACAATAAGGATATATAGTTGTGCATCATCAGTAATTACACTGCGTATCATCGTATCAGGCCACTCATGGGCTCTTGGCACCACGACCCTTCATCCCTTTTGCTCTCCACACTGGCGCCCACTTACCTGACAAACCTTATCCAACACTTCGAACATCAAAAACCTTCCAAGCTCCTATGCTCCAACCCAGATACCATCATTAAATACACATACATAAATGCTCTATAGAATAGTTTAATGACCAAGCTAGTAGTTGGAGACATTTTGCAGCAATTTTTAGTTATCAGTACATAAAGTAGAGAACAATTTACGTAAAAAATTACACATTATACAATTAGCCTATCACAAACCTTGTCTGGGTTGAGAATATTTAGATTGTTCTGTAATACTTATTAATATAGATTTCAATACAAGCTCTCTCTCTCTCTCTCTATATATATATATATATATATATATATATATATATATATATATATATATATATATATATATATATATATATATTCGTGTGGGTTGAGTGTGTGTGTGAACGTCCCGAATATACCTAAACTCTTTACAAATAAAACTATTCAAGTAAGTGACTAAAAGCAAGGAAAAAAGCGAGGAATCTCAAGGTGTACTCGAAATAAGTGGTCGGCCCAAGCAATCATATCTTGAAGTTAATAGATTATGATAGTCCATAAATTGGCCCTTGATTTTTAAGTCCACATTTATATCACCACATAATATAATTAGAACTTTGTTATAATACAACTTAAATATTAGCAACTCTAGTGTCTTTAAAACAGAAAAAAAAAAGAATTTCTCCTTTAGAGATTTGTAAAGATATATTATTACATGCTTATTTGAGGTTTTAATTGATTGACTGTAAATGCTGGGATTTTAATGTCCTTTTTTGTGCTCATTAGTAATTAGTCATCTCTTTTGATAAAGCTAATAAAGTTAAATATTCAGAATTACCAAAACTCGTAATTTATTGGGCTTTTAACAAGGTTTTTTAGTGGTTAGTAATGGGTTTTACTGAATTTTTCGGGTTCATTATAAAAAACTATACTTGTATTTTCTTTCGTAGCACCTCGTTTGTTTCCACTAGTGTGTTCGCGTATAACAAAATCCTTCGTTGTAGTGGCACCTCTTTGCATTAAGTCATCATTGAGTGTAATGTGTTCGGGTATTTTAGAAATATTAGTTATATTCGATAATGGAGGAAATTGCTGAAGTAAAAGGTATCTCTTACGTTAATTTAATGTGTATATTAATGCAGTAGTTTTCCTTTATCAGTTCAATAACGATCGTCTGATTGGTTATGTACAGTACAGAAAAGTGTGAATCCAATGTGCACTACGTTTCTTCGTTACGAACAAATGTTAGAGGGCTATCGTGGGTTGCACCTGTTTCCCTCGATGGCACCGTACATTTGTACATAAAAGTTAACGCGCCATATTCTAAAATGTAGAATGTACAGCGATATAAATTTTCGGATAAGATATTACTCCGAGCATATAGAATTGCTGTATATAGGTTCAATGTGATGTGTGGTATTTACTTGAAGCATACTTGATTAATGTAATGTTTAGATAGATATGATGTACATTTTGTGTGGCCTTTTCTTTTTACATTTAGACCTAATAAACAAGGACAATTGAAAACTAATCTATTATTTATTGCCGCCCTCTTAGTTTCGGTCTATATTCGCCAAATTTTGAAATATTTTGTAATGGTTATGTATGTTATTTTTTAGTTCAGATGTAATGTGTGTGCATGTTTGCCATTGGTCTGTACTAAATGAGGCGATTAATCCTGGAATATTCCTTGCAGAAAAAATGTTTGAATTAGGCCTACACTTAAGAAATTTTAACATTTGGGAGTGTTAAGATGCTTTATTTTGGGACAGCTGACCTGTGTTTTATTATTCATGTCTTCTTTCACTGTGCACTTGTTTATTTTTAAGAAATACACCCACATATGTACACGACGTCTAATTGATAATTGTACACGCATTGCTGCAGAAATATATATTTATTATAGTACACTCTGTTGATTGCTAACGCTTTGTCAGAATTCTCTCGAAGTACATACTTTTTGGTTACCTGTCACTGGAGGTGACATCACAAGCGCTGTAGGAATTGCAAGTAAAGCTATATACTTCTCACATACTTGTGGTATATGTGCCACGGTTTTGAGAAGCATTTGGTAGGTTACAATTTATTCAACATGTAATTATTTTCTGAGTGTTTTAGTATAGCAACATGACTGCTTGTTTGCTTAGAATTTTGAACGGTATTGTGAGGTGCACCTTAAAGAAAGGTTTATACAATTAATTCACAAGAGGCCTTTGTTCATAACCTACAAATGGTGAGGTAAATTGAGCAATCAATATTTCAAACTCACGTACACAATCAAGATGACAAGTGTTACGTAAAACTCAAATTGAAATATTCTTTTAATCATTTATTCAACCCTAAAACTTAGGTAAGTTATCAAGTTATTTGTAGGAATACACATTCATTATGGCTGTGTTCCAAATTGCCAGCACTCGCATCTGCTATTGCTCTCGCACTTGCACACTCCCTCCTTATGGAACTATTGTCACTCACACTCATCAAATTAGCTGATACAGTCTGCAATCAATTGTTATTCTTAATAAACAAAATAATATTTACTTATAAAAAAATAATTTATTCATTAATATTTACATTTCAATTAACAATGGATTGATTAGTAGGGATGATGATGGGTATGACAATAATGTATGAAGAGAGAGTGGTATAAATTTTATCTGAAATCAACAGTTTGAGCTCGGAATTTTAGCTCAGTTTATTCTAAAATTATAAATTAATTTTCCGAATGTTTAAATATATTAAATATTAACTGATAATAGTTACATTGAAAGAATGCTTATTCCTGTGCCATTCCACTGTTTTCAGTAATGTAGTCTTACTTTATAAATTCTTGACTTGTAATGCGTAACCCAAAATAAGCCTATAATATATTTGTTTATGAAAGTCACACAGTGGGGAATGAAATGGTGGTTTGTTTTTTCCTGATGTTAGAAAACAAACAAAAGAATGGCGGTTGTTGCGAGCACGCACGAATAGAGCATGGATGTGCATACACTCGTAAACAAACACTCATTCTCGCACTCACATTCACTCTCGAAGAACATTTGGAACAGCACTCTCTGATGTAATTGCCAAGTGTGAGTGCAATAGAATACACATCTCTTGCTATTTGGAACATGGCCTAAAAGTGATCATCTGACTAATAGATGTTGCTGAAACCAACAAGACTGCCTGTCCGAATTAATCAAATTTTGCGCCAAAGGTAAGTAAGGTATGTAAGGATGCGAGTATACCTGAATTCGGACATGGTCTTAGTTTGAGATATGAAACGTGTCAGAAATATGTGTGCAACAAATACATTGCAGATACATATTAATCATACTACATTACAAAAATGGTATGTAGTATAGTACAATCCATTTCAGCAGTACAAATTATATTGCAAGACATTGTTAACTGTCTCCTAATCGTAGAGGACAATCATGATTATAAATGTACTAATATGTATATAGTGAAACAAATTGGGGAATTTATTTGTGTTTTGTTGTGGATACAACTGAGGATAATAAATAAATAGATAATGTTGGTGTGTGCTGATGTGAGGGGTTTCATGTTCACCCACTAAATAGACTGTAGTGTACAAGTATGAGGTGATGCAAGATTCCCTCTTACACATCAATAATATTGTCTCCTCTCTCCTATCAACCTTCACAAACAGAATGCTTCACTGGCACTTGTGGAGAGAACATTTCTGGTTAAATGAGAAAGAAAAATTGTCTGAGCAGTACCTAGGGTGTAGTAGTGTACTAGTCTCTACCATTTGCAAGTAAAACACTAAAAATATCTCATTAATTAGTTTAATACTGTGAAAGTTTATGCAAATGAAACTGTTAATCATTAAACACACGCTTGCAAATATTAAATTCCCTTAGTTTGCCAAGTATATATATAACTCTTGAATTCCTATTTAACATACATAAGTACTGTTCATTTCACAAGATAAACGTAAATTATTTTTAATTTTCCTTGATTCGGAGCACTATCCAGTGAGAATGAAACTTCGTTGCATCTCAGGGTACTCTAATTGGCAGAAAAGTCCTCCATTTTCTGATGTTAAATTAAAATAAAACTGTGTTTAGTGACTGTCCAAACAAATTAAAAATATGTCACTGTGAGACAAGATATTCAAAGTTTTCAAAAATGTTCCTGGTAAAGTACTTGTACTTTTGCCTAGTATACCTTCCCTTGGCCATTATTGAAAAAAAAATACAAGTAGACTAAGCTTATATGTCCTCATATTATAGTAATCGAGTAAATATTGGGTCTCTTCTTCACCCACCCTCTGCTCGTTTATGTTTTACAACACGTTTCACAAAAATATTCAACTTTTACTATACTTTATATCATAAAATAAAAATTTCTTTAGAGCAGTATCTTTGACAGCACCTGGTCCAGATGAAGCCTAGTCCGAGAAGAAGGCAACTAGCCAGGCTAGCAACCCATTTCCCAGATTTTGGCGCAAATTTACGGATCCAATCACTGCCAACATCCACCCTGGAGCTGTCTGAGATGTGGATAGCGCGAATACGTCAATGACGTTTACCTGTCAAAATCATAAGGTAGTTGCTGACATAACCAGTGTTTTGTGTACATAGCATGCGACCTCGATGCTGCGCATGCATCCATTATTCCCTTTGATTTTATTTTGCTATTAAATGTAAACAAAAGCCCCAATGTACTAATATGATAGTTAAATTCAAATATTTTATTTTAATAACCCTTCTCATTAAGCATATGTGATTTAACCTTAGGTATGTCATCATAGTGAATGTTTACAATTCTTAGTGTTATTATTTTCTGATATGGTTTTAATAAATTAAGATTGATCACAGTGAGATAAATAACATCAGTGTTAGATATTGTCTCCTCTTAGCATTGAACTGGCTAGCTGGCTGAGATAGGCCTAGGAGAATTTACTTTTATTGCCAACATTTTCTCTAGAGTGACGTCATAGGAAAGACGTCACCGGGATGTGCATTTGTTCCTATCTGATAGTGTGTGTAGAAGCCAGTTGTAAGTTACTCTCCTTTTGATCGCTAAAATGGATGGACCTTCTTAAAGTAGGGCATCAAGATGGGGAAGTTTTTGACATCCGCTGAACTAAATCAGGTAGACTTGTGCATATGGAGAGGCGCTCCAAGTGATTAGATCAACAGTGGTCAATTTAAGAAGAGGACTGTCTGTTTTTTTAAATTTTGACTGGCCTGGTGATGCAGCCGACTCCAATCGAAGGATAGATGTAAGAGCTACGCAATTTGGCGTCCGTTCATCTAGGATGGTTTCTAACTTAATAATTCTTTTGGACTTTTCAGCTTTAAAGTGGCAATTAGTAATGTTGAATATGGAGATTGTTTGCAATTCCCAAATAACTTCAGAGTCAGTCTTTAGAAACTTTTGGACTTGTAACTAATTAACACACAGTAGCCTTCTTCAAGATTTCAGAATGCTTTACCATAATTGAAGAGCTACTTTGGAATTTATCAGAAGCTGGAATAAGATTTTAATATTTCCTTGAGCTACATGTTAAAATCTTTCATAATCTGTTGTTTGGTAATGTGAGAATTGTGTTTTCAGAAGTCATGTTAATCAGTTTACTAGAGTATGAATTTTCTTACAACTATGAATATACTGTATTTTGGTGTTTATAGGCCGCATGTTTTTACAAAAAAAAAGTGACTACAAAAAGTAGGGTGGGGCATATTTACAAGATATTGACATAAAAAAAAAGTTTCCCCCCAAAACATGTTCAGAAATTTGTCAACATACAGTACATTTTAATGTTTTGACTTGGTTTCTAAGGAAGTAAAATAAAACAAGAACAAATTAATACCTTACCACTCCTGTTCAAATGCTTAAAAGGCCAATGCTTATGGGCCGCTCTGTGGAGGAAGAGCTGGGGGGTTCCTTTCATTTTTTTTACTTCTGGTGGATCTGGTCATTATCTTTTATTTCTTCTACCTCTTGCTCGGAGTCCCTCCTTTCCGGAAACACACCCCCCCCCCCCCCCCCCCAATTCTTCAATAAAGCTTGCTAGCTCAAATTTTTTTCGTTTTCCCTCTCACTTGGGTTCCTCCCTTCCACTATCCCACCCCCTCTGCATTTACCATTTTCTTTGTCACTCCCTTTCCCTCCCCCTTCTTCTTGTTGTCTCTTCCCATAGGTCTCTCCTTTGCCTCTTGGCACTCACTGTTGCCACACAGGGGCCTGGCTATTTTTAGAATGCCCCCTTCACCATCTCTCTTGTTTATCACATTCTCTCTGGGCTGAGAGAGCCTGCAGTAGCTGTTTGTGTGCGTGCGCGTGCACGAGCAGGTTTTTTTCTGCCCGCCCAACAAGGACACACCACACTGCAAAAGAATTAGTTTGATGCTGCTACACCATAGTTTTCTGTTTCTGACAAAAATTCAGTGAGACCTATACTAATACTTGAAATATTAATTATCCCAAATTTTTCATCAAAAACTTCTGGTGCGACCTATACACGCATGCGGCCCATACACGTCAAATATGGTATTTTACCAAAGAAAACTACGTAACAGCAATTTATGAGTCGTCTGATTTCAGTAGTTGTGTAGTAACTGACCTATTTTGCTGAAGTCAAAATGTCTTGTCTAATGTTATTTTTAAGGTTTCGGCTCATAAAAGTATATGAGAAGTGTGCATTTTTGTCTTTCATGACTTTTGCAGTGCGAATGATTCCAGGGACCTTTTGCCTTAAGCAAAGTGCTTGTTAATAGGGAAGCTGCTGTTATTGTACTGTGTGTTATGGAGGTCACCGAATAGCATTTTATACATCACTAGTAATGATTATCAGTCTGATTTTGGGAAGGTTTTATAATTTGTCACGTCACATTCCTAATAGGAATTCCCGTGTAATGTGGCATTATCATTGCCTCCCCCTACTTACCCTTCGTTCCCGGCGCCTGTGTAATCTTTATAGCAATAAGTTGGCGCCCAACGTGGGGCTTAGGTTTTAGACGCAACATGCAAATTGAAAGGGCTCAGTGAAGTATGAACAAAGGGCCAGGGTGTGACCCGTACTTCTTGTGAAGCTCACTTTGTCAGTCAAAACTAATTAGATTAGTTTACACGAAAGGCGAAAACTCTGATATGGTTAGTGTGAACGGAACTCCAGTCCTCAGCGAAAATGACAGTCTGGAGGAGGATCGTTTAGGGGAAAACTAAAACCTGGTGAGAGAGAAAGAAAATGATCATAGAAACGCTATGATTCTTACACGTACTACACGGGATATGGAGAAAATCTGTGCGGCGAGCATAGGTGATGCGTCCACGAGTACACCTGATAGTATTGAACCAATAATGCAAATGCTACTTCGCATGAGTCGTGAACAAAATGAGAAACTTGCCGAAATGAATAAAAAATTTGAGCAAAAGTTTTCCAAAATAAGTAGAAATTTTTCAAACATAAATAAAAAGTTGGTAAAATAAAACTATAAATTTGAAGGGAAAAAAAAAACTTCTGAACAAAATAGCAGGCTAGATAGTGCTAAAACTGAGGTTATGCAATTTGTTCAAAACCTAACCTATCAACTGCCGGACACGCACGTGACAGTTGTAACCTTACAAAACAAGGTTGGCGAACTTGTTCCAGAGTAATTTGCGCAAGTAAATAAGATAGCAGAAATACATGAAAGTTTTGAGCTTTTGGAGGTCAGGGTCGACTAAAGTATCTCACATCCCCAGGATATTGTGGAGGAAAGTGTAGCTGCTTTGCAAACAGATGAACGTGAGTTACCGGAAGTATAAGCCGAAGGGGCTAGTTCAGTCAGTATTAGTCTGACAGACACGCTCGTCCTAGGAAATGCTATGGACCAAAGTTTTGCAGATCAGGAAACCCTTAATTCACATGAGCCGTATTTTGTACATAGCTCGTTCCTGTCTCAAATAGAAAGCGACTACCTAAAAATGTTGCAAGGAAACGCAGCTGAAAGTAATACTGCTCTATCATTCAGTGCACGTAAGGAAACAATTAAAATGCTTATAGTTTTGTCTGTTGGCGAAAACTGGTTAAGCGCCAAAGAAAATATTTACGTAAACAGCATATAAGGAGGCCATTAGGATGTGTAAAACACTACAAGGCTACCACATTCACTTGTAAACGAGGCAGGAAAGGGCGAATACGCAGGCAACAAAACACATCACATGATGTTTGACATGGTTGGAAAGAGTTATTAAATATACAGAAGTTGGTTTCTACGAGGCCACAAACAAAGTGGTTATAGTGTGTGAAATGTGTACATTTGGCCAACCTCAGAAGAAGAAAGCATAATCGCCGTGGCGCAGAGAGAAGTTACGACTTGCTGAAGTCTGTGCGACAAGCTAACGAGAACCACCCTGAGAGCGAACTTTGGCAACTTACACTAGGAAGGCAGGGAAACAAAGACAGAACCCACCTATGTACCCAAAACCAGTCATGAGGTTTTACGGAGGTAAAACCTGAAATTCCAACTTGCATCCCCCAACGGAAAATGAAATCCACTAGGTAAAGGTTGTGACTCACCTACAGGTGTACCGCCTTGTGAGGTCATAACAAGTCAAAGCACGGGTTGTTTAATAAAGGAGTTGGAGGACCTACCTAACCTTTACACGATAACTGCTGATGAAGGCCCTGAAAAGACGAGAAAGGAACTGATAGAGTTACGGAAGCCGCAAGAAATATAAGTTAAGCAAGAACAAGTTTGAAAAAAAAGTTATTGGGAGAATGTGACACGTAAGTTATTTTTGATGTTTGAAGTCCCTTATCGCATAAGAAATATAATCCGTAACAATTACTACGAACTGGTTGACTTTAGCAGAACACCAGTGGGCCGATACATCATCACACAACGGAAACCTTATACCGCCCAAAGGTCAGAGGTGCAAGAAACGTCTGCGATGGTTTAGCTACTTAGTTATTACTTCAATTTAGTATTTAATCACTGCTCTATGGTTTGAGAGAGAATGCTATTAGGCATGTCTGAGGCAGAGCAAATTTAAACATAGTTGATTGTGCCAGGAGTGTCACATTGAGCCTTAATTGTTTGTATGTGGCCTATGTTATTGTTTACTTGTTCAGTGTTATTATGTCTATTTTTAATTAAGGGTTCTATGTTATTGTTAATTGCACCGTATAAATACGTTTGCTCGCCTACCCTGAGTTCTAAGGATCCTAGTTTTACGCCATTGCTCTCAAGAAATTATTCCCGTCACCGACAATGTTATTTGATCTCGACTAAGTACCTAGACCGTTGTTGCGCAAGGGAAGTGCTGGAGAACCATGGGAAAGGGTAAGGATGTAAGCATGTGTGTATTGAGTTACTACGCCACGGAGATGTTATTTTCACCGCACTCGCTGGTTTGAGAAAATGCAAGTTACACCTGACCTAGTAATAGCTGTATTCTTTTGAAGGAATTAAAACCACGTCAGAACACACATTTACATAAGCATGCATAGTCCTGTCTCTTTAATCATGGGGAAAAGAAAATCATTGAGGTACTTACAGTTCGCTGATAATAATCCCATCTGGAACAATTGTGGGAAGAATTTTATTTATTTATTGGATTGGCTAAAACACAGTCTTCTTGCATATTGTCTTCTTAAAGTTTTCACATAGTTTGCATGATACGTTTCCTAATTTACAAATTACTCTAGTGTTTTGTTGTATTGTATTGTTGTAATCAAGTGCTTATTGCAGTGTAGTTGTATTTTATCCTGTTAAAAGCTAATCCTTATCTTCATAGAACTGCTGAAATGAGAATTATGTTAATTTTACCCTACCAGTGTATTGTTGAAAGTAGCACATAGTCGGTTTGCCCTAGAGGTGTATAGGGATACAGGAATGCAATTTTCCTACCAAACTAGAAAACTTTTGTAGGGTGACATGTCTTCGATGAAAGACTTGTTAGAATGGGTATTTAGTCCGATATGTGCTCAGGTTTTATTAACTATGCAATAACATTCTCATAGCTGCAGTACTAAAGGCTAATAGTGAGTGTTAAACACGTTGAAAGCTCAACTTTTCACGTCACACTAGCCAAAGAATAGTGAACAGAAAACATAAAGTCATTAAATATTTACGACCCAAAGTCAGGGAACAAACTTAGTAATGATGCTGTTCGGCAAACACTCTTACCGTTACTAGTGGCTAGCAAGACATGTTGAAATTCAGCCCAGAACTGCGCAGCTATGTCGAAGTTTAATAACCTGTTAGAAAGTGTTGAATAATCTAACAAGTACTTTTGTTAAGCTACACTACGGCGAGGAGTTGTCGAAACCCATTTCTGAGGATGCACCAGATGGATGGATACGAGTCGTATTTGCACGGAAATGAAGACTTCGCGGCAATGCGCGATTAGGAGGAGTAAACTGAGACACCGGCATTTTTCCACTGCTATGCTACACTCCCTACCTGCTGTTGATGGCCGGTACTATGAACGCTGGGATCTGCAGCAGCCAACTTTCTTTGCGATGCTTAACTTCTCACATAAGTGATGATGTAAGATAAATGCACCAGAAGTGTCTTAGTAAGTGCTTGTTTTCTTTCAGCAGGACTGGATATAAAAAAGAAATTGTTTGTAGGCCTATATTTTGACTTGATATGTGTAGAAATGTAATTCTGTATTATTGTATGTTTACCAATGTTAATGTTTTGTAGCTGAAGTGCAAACATTGTTTATTTCTGGTTGATCCCTACCGAAGAGATTTAAAGTATCTCAACAAACTTTGAAATTTTCTGTGTTGGATGCTGATCTCATCTGCTGTTATATATTTATCCTGATGTATAAAAAAAACTACTGACAGCGTAGAAGGGGCTAATCTGTGGTGGTAGGCCACCATAGATTTTTAGTTAGTTTGTTTACTTCACCTTAATAGTTATTTTCCTGAAAATTAAATATTTTGTTTACATAATACTGAATTCAGATACACATTCTATGATAAGGAAGATAGCGCAACGTGATCTCGATGCTGTAATTTGAATTACAAGGCTTAAGGATAGGCCAAGGAGAACTGACCTACCTACAATGAAATTTCACATTGTGACATCACTAAATTTCTGCTTATCGGATGGCGTGGATGTATGAACTACGTACATCTAAGTCTTTCCCAAAAAGTTACGTATCACGGACCATCCTAAGACAGATCGCTATGACGTTTTCCAGATTTGTTTGGCAGTCATCGTAATTTAGCTAATATAATTAGTTGGGAAAGAGTTTCAATGTCAGGTTTACTACGGGCACGTATAGAAGAGGCCCATTGGCAGCAATTTTGCATTTTCTTTTAGTGTTTGGAGAAATGATGCCAACTTCACTTCGAGAACTTGGTGAGCCTCGCTTCTGATGGCTGGTAAAAGACTGTGAGGTAAAAACGGGGATGACAGTCCTGATCATTAATTATCTGACAGCTTTCTTTTGAGACAATTACAAGGCAAGTAATATTTAAAAATCTGTGTGGACCGATTTGGAAGTTTATGCTGTATAAACCTCCATACAAAGCCTCGTTAGCAAAACTTAATGGAGAGTCATAAATCAATCCCAGAGCCCTGCATCTGTCAAGTGCTTTACTATAAACTGAATTCGACAAATAAATGAAAGTTTTAAAAAAGTGTACTATGTGCTAAAATAGCATGAGGCAGTTATACAGACTTTTCACTGTAGTGTTTCGTACAGAATTATTTATAAGAGTATAGTTTATGTATGTAAAGATATGGGCACATTTTCACATGTATATTTGCGAACATGAACTTGTTAATTCTACTCGAGAAAATGTATGAAAAACAGATTTACCTTCAGAATTATTACCAAAAGTATAATGTTTACTAAAATCGTAATAGCAGTAATTTGTACCAGTATTCTTGTAATAGTGCAACTTTATGATAGGCTCTTCCTACAGAAAGCACACATAAAAATGAAGTCTATATCTTTAATAAATAGACAATTCTAGCACTACACATGACAACATGTTACAACTACCCTTCAATCTTAAAATTAATAATCGATAGAAGAATGACCTTCTGTCTGCTTTCAGCATATGAAGACGATGATAATAAGAATATGATTACTGCTTATAAAATGAATTTAGGATGTTCCCAAAATATCACATCACATAATAACGAATACATGTAGGTTAATATTTAGCTCAATTAAATGTTCCATGAAAGTATATGTTTTTGATATTCTTTCGGCTAGTAACATAGTCTTATGAACCAACGAAACTCTTAATTGTGTGATTTTCAATTTAATAAACAGTGATCCGGGCTTCTGAGCTTTAGCTACTTTGATAAAATACTGTGTGGAGAAGATACAAGTTCATTACGCAAAATAGGTCCATGTTTAACTTTAATGGTAATATACTCAATAGTTGACTTCACTTTACACCTTTTGTTAGATGCAACAAAATTTAATCAAAAGCGTAGATGAAAAACTTGACAAATTTCCATATTACTTCCAGCAGCCGTTTGTAACATAAATGAATACTTCAGCCTTACTTGACGTAACATAGACACAAAGTCACGAGATCTGGCAGCCATCGAAGTCAAAGACTCACCAAACCATAATTGATGAAAATTGGACAGCAACATCTGTCCAACTAGTCACCATTGTAGATGTAGCCATCATTAGGAGTGGACTGTACCCTCTAGAACTGCAGGACATCCTCTTCATCCTCAGTTTATTTGGGTCGGAATGATAGTAGTAACTGCATACCTCTTTCATCAAGCCTTTTTACAGAAGTATCCTTTCCTGGCCTCCCAAAATGTTCCAAAAATATTCCAAACGAAAACAAAAACTTCTGCCTGGTTACCTTTCACGATATCTGCACTTCTTCAGAAATCAATATTGTTCTCCATGCAGTATAAATAGCACAAATTAACTGTAAAAGTTATTAACAGTTTTCAAGTGTGTTGGTTTAACATCACAAACTTCATTTTTGATGCTCATTCACACTGTAACAATTTAACACAATACTTTACATGGAAATTTAGTAATCATTAATACACTCAATTAAAAGACATTAAACATAGATATTTAAG
The DNA here is from genome assembly GCA_029891345.1 of Dryococelus australis. NCBI lineage: Eukaryota > Metazoa > Arthropoda > Insecta > Phasmatodea > Phasmatidae > Dryococelus > Dryococelus australis. The sequence goes on from CM056999.1 coordinate 133,449,097, forward strand.
CAGGGTATCGCAATATGATGTAGTTTAATATGTAAACTATTGTATGATAAAATGAATATTGAGCGAACTGACAAGTGAGAACCAAATGTTTTAATGGCGATGTCTGGAGAGGGGATTAGATATTCAGTTTGTGAAAAATTAAAAAAATATTCCATAATTCAGTAAGTAATAATTTCTTTCCACACGTGGATCAGTGTCTTACTGCAGTTTTGTTGTATCCTAGTTATGATGAAGGGACTACGAGATGTTGAATAATATTTTGTCTAAATAAGTGTCTAATATCTATCAGACATTTAGCTTCTTTAAATGGTAATTATGTATTATGAGAGTTTTCTTATGTGTTCTTGTAGTTTTTCTGATGAGTAGTAAATTGTAATATACAAAATTTTATAGCTGGTAGTGTTTTTCTTGAGAGATTAATTTAGGACTTACCCATACAATTTACATGAGCCTTGTGTATGGTGTTTCCTGGTATGAATGTTCTGCAGGTGAAATTATAAAAAGGAATTACTGGTTAATGACTATCAGGCACGCACTAATCTGGTGTGATTTTATGCACATGTGTGTGGCTACCCTAAGTATCCCAGTCTGTTAAATGTGCATTTTTACTACGGTTGCATTCGGGGTTTTCCTAAGTTTTCATGTAACGCAAACTGCGTCATCAAACATGACGTCATCGACCTTCCCCTACTTCTCCTTCCAGCCTGATGCTGGCACTTAGCAGTAGAAAGCTACATATGCCACCTATTCACAAGTTCTCACTATCGCAAGGGCTCTCCAAACAAAATAACACCTTATGTATTTCTTGTAAGAGGAATTTTTTCTCTCTCCTCTCTCTCTCTCTTCTCTCTCTCTCTCTCTCTCTCTCTCTCTCTCTCTCTCTCTCTCTCTCTCTCTCTCTCTCTCTCTCTCTCTCTCTCTCCTCTCTCTCTCTCTCTCTCTCTCTCTCTCTCTCTCTCTCTCTCTCCTCTCTCCTCTCTCTCTCTCTCTCTCTCTCTCTCTCTCTCTCTCTCCTCTCTCCTCTCTCGTGTGTGTGTGTGTGTGTATTGACAGAGAGATTACATCTACACGACAAAACACTGCGTCCCCTCGAATAAAGTGGGCATGGCATACCAGGCCTGCCTTAGGCTGACACTGCAAAAGCAGTGTTAAGTACAAATGGAAATTAAAGTTGTTAAATCTCTGGGGCCGCGAGTCTGACAGAGAAGAGTGTGCAAGTGCGGGGGAGTAAACGTTAAGAAAGAGGTTCCAGAAATGAATAACTTACTATTTCAGCTAAGTTTCCACACAAAAGAAGTTGAAGGCCTCCGCGATGTGAAGCACATGCACTCTCCTTGGCCTGCTGGTCAAGACTGAAGATGCTGGCTTAGAGATCCAGTTACCTAACGGAGTGAGTGAAGAGATTTGGGCAGCTCTTAACACTAAGGAGATACAAAATACATACACTTGAACAAGTATACACTATAGAACACTCAAAAGCATATAACAATGTCCGGAGGAATTATGATTTTTAATTCAGACGTAAGATATCATTTAAATAACGTCTGTAGTTCTTGTTGCTACATGTGTTGGAAAATATGAATTACGTGGAAAAGCCTGGATAGGCTGGCAAAGCAAAATTACAATAAAATAAAAGAACACATATACCATAGTACAGGCACTCAAAAGGTCAATAATAAATTCAAACATTAATTTAATATTAAGATGAAGAATTTAAGTTTGGCCGTGTGGCATGGCAGACGCCAGAACTGCCGTGATCATTTATGTTACACTTCAACAAAACTGAATAAAATGCAAGATGCCCTTTTTAAACAAAATACACACAACACAATCACTGTAAAAATATATTACAATTTTAGAGCTTCTCAAGTCATTGGTTAGTAGCATTACGTGAACCACGTGGCTTTGCACTCTGAAGCTTATTACACTTTATTTATGTGGAGCACAGGGGAGATAACACTTTCCCTTTTATATCTGAGACTCTGCTTTCAGGGGAATAGATTACTCTAGCACTCTAAAGATACTGGAAAGAGTTTACTCATCGTTACACGGGTCATTCGGATCACTGGATGTTTCAATGGTTCGTTCGTGCATGAACGACTTGGCTGATGCATACACAGAACTCATGATTGTGCATGGCTGATGCATGAGCAGAGCATCAGTTGGCTACGTCTGGAGCAGGACAGTGAGAGCTTCGTCAAGCTGAATTATATTATCTTTATTAGATGTCTTATTTTTCACCTAAAATGCAATGCCTTTTGTTGTAAACACATAACATTTTTAAACTATTTGCCAGATTTTTTTTTTTTTTTTTCCCCGGTACTAACGCAGTTCACATGATACAGCACGTAAAATGTTTTAACTCAAAGGATATGACTTGTGAATAATTTTAAGTAAACTATTGCACTTACAGCTGCTGTAAATGAGCAGAAAACTATTAACATAAATATTTTTTTACCCCAAGAACTATTCAAGATTTTTGTTTCCTAAAATGCAAATAATATATAAATTCGTAGATCAGTATTTTAAATTTGGTTAGTTAGAATAAAGTTATCAGTTTAACAGACAGCTGTTATTGTATACGATGTAGTATGCAGGATTGTGACCCAAAACTCTATAGATCACTGCTCTGAGTATGGATGGGTTCGTAATAAAAAAAATATGGCTTAAGCTAAGAATTATAATGTGTAAAGAACAGAAACTGTGTCCTCACTGTGCTGGTTCACAATAGACCTTAGTAGGTTGTGTACATTTAGGAGGTAATTACAAGGTGGCTGGACTGGCAAATGTCCAGGGGTTGACCAGGGCCTGGTATATTTTTCCTTTTGTTCAAGAAAACATAACACAGACCAACCCCAAGCACTTGCTTGCCGGGGGGGCGGGGGGGGCGTAGGTTTGCCCAGAATGGGTTTGGCATGGCAAAATCAGTCTGTGAACACTGATGTATGTAATGTTCAATAATACGGTAGGTGAATATCATTTTTATTTTCACCTTCTGGTCATGCCTTCTGTACTTTATCTTGATTTATCTTGGACTGACAGCATAGTATGTGAAAAAGAGTATGCTACATTTGCTTTGAGATTTGCTGTACATGTAGTAAAAATATTCATAAGGTATAGTGCTTTAGTTTGAATAAAGTAGAAATAATGTTTTTAAGCATTTCAGTTTGTATTTATATGAAAACTGCAATGAAAAGCATAGATATATCAGGTAGGAATTAGGGCAAGGGTATGTGCATGGCAAAAAACATCAATCAATCCGATTTCAAGCAGTAATAAAGTTGTTATATCATGGGTACTACATTGAGGAGAAGGAAAAAAATATATAAAGATAAAATGGGTATGACTGGATGTAGATTTTTGGACATTCACCATTGTGATGCAGATGTATGTCATGGAAAAACAGGACTGAGCAAAAAAAAGTTATCTGCTTATCATGTGACAGTCCAGCCAACTGCCATGTGTTAAAAATGTTTATGTAAAAACTGCATGGTAAAATTCCACTAAGTTTAATTTAGTTGCATAAAAGCAAACTAGCAAATCAGTTAAGAAAGTCATGTACCACACACACGCATGATAACTGTCCAACATACTGCTAGTCCAGCCTGGTGTATGTGCAATAACCCACCTGCAGCAACTTCTCATTCAGTTCTCAACCTAAGGAACCAACAAACGCATCTTATATATGCTCATACCTCTGTCTGGTAAACACATTGGTCCTAAAACCTCATTTGGCAGAGCAACCACATCTCGTGTGATGAGCAAACACTCAAACACTGCTGGATAATTGTGTGATGAATTAGAAAGGTCTTGTTTCATCTCAACGAAAAACATTACCAACAAACTTGCTGCACAGCATCTGCAAATCGACCTAATTAATAATTAGATAGCTTCACCAATCGTGCTGGGTGGTAAATAAATATGTCAATAGCTTCAAACATTGCACTGATGCAAACTACAGGCTGGACACAGTTCGTATAAACACAAGAGATACCTATGCAGTATTGTCATGTTGCAATGTAACCACCAACTCTTAACATGCGAAGCAAAGTTTAAGGTTATAATCTTTAAAGTACCTAATTTTTTATTAAAGAACTGTCCAAAGACTTATAAAAATGAAAATCAAAGTGGAAAAAAGAATTCGTAATTTCCTGAGCTATGTTTGTTAGAATTACATTTACACATTTCCGTTATATTAAGTAGAACTATATTTTTTTAATTTTTCATAATGTCAAAATTTTAAAAAAATTAATGTTTGGACTAGTTAAATACTTTAATTTGAAAATTATCTGTAGGTATTTTTTTTTTCATTGAAATTTAGTAAAATATTACCTCATTCTTGCACAATCAAATTTAAGAGATATTATTGTTAATTGAAAAAAATATCACTCCATGTGGCTATAGTCAATTCATGTTTATTTCCAACTTTCCTGAAGCCCTGCTGAAGTTCTACTTTCAGGATATTCCTCCACCTTATACAAACAAAGCTTAGAAAATTACACCAGAGGACCAATGCACCGCAATCGTGTACACTCAGTGTAATAATATTTTGTGTAGTAACTTTTTCTTAGTAGGGATTACCAACACATCCATTTTCTCTACTGATGCTCGCCTCGACCCGAATGCATACCTTAAAATATGTTTGATATTGAAGTGGAAGTAAAATTATAAACTGAACTTGGCTACTATTTTAAGAGTTGACAAAAGTTACAGTAAACAAGGAACTCCAGTACTTGAATATATTTCTGGGGTCCGGACCGCCACAGCTTCTACTCCCATGGTCTGTATTCCAGTATTCAATAGTTGAAGTGTTAGTGATATTTTCAAAAAATTTTCGTTTTGAATACTGAAATTGGCTAGAAATTAAACAATCCAATCAGGCAGTTGAAACATTGGCCAAATTGATAGCATCATTATTTTGATTAAATAATTTGTACGAGAAGGGAGAAAGTTAAGTTTTAGGAAAGGAAGAAGGTCCTGTAATATAATCTGTAAAATATTTTGCAAGGCAACAGTGATGAAACTAGTCTTAAAGGTTTGTAAATTAATAAGGGAAGTCAGCAGTACGTTTCGAACACTCAAATTTTAAGGTAACCCTAATGCGTGAACACTAAAATTTTTGAAGAAGAATATTAAGTTTGTTTTACTATTATTTCATTGTTACTGTACTCTGCATTATCTTTGAAAACTGTTTGTAGAATAACATCAAATGAACCAGAGTACTTTTGTAGTGCGCAGGAAGAGTGTAATTTTCTATGGTAATGCAAAATTTCATTTATATAAATAGCACCAAGTACAAACTTTTAGGTTGTATGGTAAATTTGTGGTGATTTCTTCAATTTTGTGTATATTTATTTAGAATGAGATTTTGTAGATAAATACTGAAGAGAAAATGTCAGCTGAATAATTTGGTTTTTTTTTTTTTTGCAGCAGAATCAAGCCAGGTGTCGGACAGAGATACAGAAGAATTGCATCTTATAGCTCTACCTTCAGGAAAACCTGTTAAATTTTTGGTGCAGCCGAATGGAGGACTAGACCTGAAAGTAGAAGATAAAGCAGTTTGGGATCATGCAGGTACCAAGCTGTTGATTTCAGAATATGATGAAAAGAAACAAATGGTGGATAGTGGCAAGTTGAAGAGCCACAAGATCATGTGGAACTTGATAGCTGCAGAACTAGCCAAGCGGGGTTATACCTACAACAACGTGCAAGTCGAAAACAAGTGGAAGAGCTTGGATAGGGCGTTCAAGAAATATTTGTCGAGGAGAGAGTTAACAGGACGTACAAAAAGAATTCCGTTTTACAAGTAAATATCATACAGTTTATATTTCAAATCTTTCACGTATGAAATTTTTTCAGTAATTTTTTGATATGCCAAGAGTTATGACATATTACCAGACAACACAGTGACTTACATGCTTGTCTATTAAGGCTTGGCCCACAAACCTTGTTGAATTACTGATTTCTAGGTCATTTCACTTGTTTAGGGACACTTATGTACAACTATACCGCTTTGGCAATATATGCTACACTGTAGAACAAACATTAATTCTAAACTATTGTTAGGTAATTGTCATTATTAGTACATCATCATTAATTGAAAGTTATATATATAGATTCTTGGAGTTTTACAATTACCAGATTATGCGTGGATAAAATTTGGTGACTACATTTAAAGGCATTAGTAAAAGGTAAACATATAATAAGATATATTTACTTATTTCATTGAGAAGAAAGTGATGGCATATGAATGGAAAATTCAACATGGCTGATTATATTGAGCCTTATGATAGTTAAGATTCTGATTCTCAGTCTGAACAGTTTCTCCAGGGTTAATTTCTGCATGTAAGCCATTTTCCTGTACGTTATTAATGTATGTTATATTGTTGTAAATTGTTTTTACAAATTACACCATGAGTAATTTACACCCAATTTGTGGCATTCCTAAACTAGACAAATGGCAACTTTCATAAAATAGGCATTCACGTTATTTTTTGTTGTTGGCAGGTGTAAGTAACTAATATCTGTTACTGGTAGAAGTAAACATCTGAAGTGAATAAACATCAGCTTGCATGACTGCCTGGCATTTGTTATTGCTGGAGTGTACTCTTTATCTCATATAACTTGGCAAGATCTTGACAGTCGGTGAGTGGCAACTTGAAGTATACAAAACAAACAACATGCCATTTACAAAATTGTGTATCAACTGATGCATGACTAATGAATATTAATATTACTTTGGCTATTCTGACTGCCCTGCTAACACACATTAGACAAGCAGAAAACAAGGATAAGCAAGAGTTGTTAGTGTTAAAAACCAAACTTCATGCTAAAGTAGTAATGTAGGTATACGTGTTCGAAATGAAATGCACATCAAAACCGTCGACATTCAAATGAAACACAACTCCAAACATTGGGAGTTCTTTTTACATTGTATCTCCACTCTCCATCCATACCTTCCATACAAGCTTGATATTAATTCCAAAAGCCTACAGAAATATTGCAGGGTATTGTTGAATTATTTTTTCAAATAATTTGACAAAATATATTTCTAACTTGTGTCGTTTCGAGCCAGTAATAGGAGAAAAGAAAACTTTTAAAAAGACGAGATCAAGAGGCAGGCCAACATGCTGCTATAGGCTGTTCACGTTAAAATGAGCACTTTTGAAAGCCATGCTTAAAATCTACTTGTATGCATGTTGTTTATTATTCCGCCTTATGTAAAATTAACATCACCATGAGTCTCATCACTTTGTTCAGGTGTCGGTCAAGTGAAACTGTGAAATTATCATAAAAGTAAACATTTTAAAAAACAGCTAATTTTTATACACTGATACATAAAAAAAAAAAACCGAAATAAATAATTTAAATTATCACAAATGGTTATGTAACAGTATTTATTCAACGTTAAGATACAGAACTACTTTCCATCCATAGTTGCCAACTTTACCGGGTGCATGTCACGTGCGCCCATTAAAGTATGTGCAGGCATGGGCAGTGACTCTTTTCGGAGGTTGATTTCAAAAGTGCTCACTTTATTGTGAACAACCTTTACCTGGTGAACACACTCAGCTAACAACACGCCCTGCCACACCATCTGTTAATGGACTCCTGAAACATTACCATTCAGAAAAAATAGCTTTCTTGTGTAAAATAACAAATTTATGAACAGGTACCAATGGTTTTATTTTTCAGCGAGCACTGTACAATTTTTAAGGTAACACATGTTTTTCTGTGTACAGTGATTTTGATTACTAGTAATTTCTGTTGGGCCGGTAATTGTTACACCTACGTCCATTAGACACCATGATGTCCTCCTGCAAACATATTTCCTTGTGGTTTTTTTGTTGTTACTATACTCTATTAATAAAACTAAAAAGTGGGATGAGTGTGGATAATTTTTAAGCAATTCTTATGTTATTCCACGACACATATTTCCAACTCTGTTTAGTATCAGTAATAGCAGAATAACTGCTTTGCAAATGTTGTTGGTGAGTTTTTTTTTTATATGAAAATGCATTGTCAAGCACGTTCCCTGCATTACTTTTATTTCCAGTCCTAACATATTAGCTGCAACATCCAAAGTGTGATAAGATCTACAATTATAGTCTAGCAAATGTCATCCCAAATTCACTGCCGGTAATAACTTAAAAGAGTTAAGTATTTAATATTTTGCAAGGTTTTCAATTTTTACTTTTATAACCTACTAATTTTTTAGACTGATTTTAATCTACAAATAACTTAAAATTTGTTTTGCATTACAGTACACTGGCAAGTGGATTAGCTGACAGTGTGTTAGTAAAATATACAGCTGCCACTTGACACATCAGCTGATGACGAAAGGTACATAAACGAGAAGTAAGCACTGGCACTGCTTTCATAGAACTGTCAAAATCTTGCCAAGTTACATGAGGCATAGATTATATGATTCTGTAGAGTAAAAAATGTGTGTAATAACTATTTTATACAGAGTTCAAATTTCTTAGTAGTCAATATGCCTGTACTTCAGAACACTTAATTTCTGTGCAATCTTGAAGAGCTACAGAATGTTTGGAAATCCAATGCTCATGCGGGAGGTGATTCCTTATGAAAAATAGAGTTGAAAATTTACAGGACACCATATATGTAAACAGAATATTAAAGGAGATATGAGCCTATGAAAATTGGGTTTTGAAAATGTATTTTCGTGGAATGCCTTGTACTTTCTGCCAGTGATTTACCCACAGTATGTCCCACATGGTTGAATGGGACGTGCCCATTTGGCATGCTATGGAGCGTGTACTAGTGGAGGGCATGTTGTGTTGATGTATCACTTCCTCAAACCGAACAGTGTGCACACACTGAGGACGGCCAGCATTATGCATGTGTGTGTGCAGCATGGGAAGCATAAGTTACCTTTTGTCTTCAGACTTTGTAGTCGTTTTACTAGGCATTCAGCAAAAATATGTTTTCAAAACACAATTTTCATAGGCTCATATCTCCTTAGTATTCCATTTAGGTATATTGTGTATTATATATTTTCAACTTAATTTTTCATAAGGAATCACCTCTCTCAGTTTGGGCGTTTAGTTTCCGAACATTCTGTACATAGCACTAGAAATTAAGTAATTGAATCACTTTCTTTGGTGGTTCAACTGGAGCAATTTATTGTCTGTTGGTTTTATGTATAGGTTGTGTGGCTTGTCAAAGTAATTTTGGTATGTGGTAGTGATATAGATATTGTTGTGTCACTGAAATTGGTTTGATGCCTGGTTGTTTTGAAATACGTATTGGATTGTGTGTGTATATGTATAAAATACACCTGTATAAAGACAGACCAGGGTTGCTACAGAATGTTAGGATCAAATTTCCCTGACTTTTCCAGGTTTTCCAGACAAAAGTGAAAATTTTCCAGTCTTTGGCAGAAATTAAAAAGAAATCACTAAAAATGTTAATTAAAAGAATTAGGACTAAAATAGAATTGCGGGGCTGTTTCAGACACTAGTAAAAACTAAAGGATGCAACAGAAACTATAACGTTTTAAAAACTTGGTGCTCGTTAGTACCTAATAAACAAACAACAATCTATAAGTGCAACAAAATAATTATTACAATTTACTTACACCATTCTTCAGACTGCTGTTCACTTAGAGAAAATTCTGCTTCTTGAAATAAATTGATCTTGAAGTGGATTCTGGAAAGCACATCTTGTTTATGCAAATACGTTATCATTATGAGATATGTTCATCATAAACAATTGCAGTTTCCAATACTCTGTATTATTCATAGCACTTACTTCACTCGAATATAATGTACAGTTTTAGGCCAAAAATTAATGAATACAGTTTGCTATGAAAATTGAACTTTAAGCAGTGATTTTTCTAATGCATCAATAACACTTTCATAAACTGCTCATCAGTTTTCACACAAAAAATGATTTGAGAACACCAGTAAAACACACAAAAAAACCTGAAAAGAAGAGTACTCTAGCAATTGTCCAGCCTTTCTTGTTAGGGAGAATACTTTTTTTTTTGCAGCTGTTTTAAATGCATTATTCATTACATGTAATCCACATGTTCCCATGAAGGGCATTAAGGAATGGTCTGGATCTTTGCCTTCACTCAAATTCTCTTTCAAATCCCTGGGAAACTTGATATTTACATTTGGACCATCAAGAGAGACCTGAAGAAGGTGTTGCAAATCAAGGCGAGACAAAGTTTCCTTGAAAGTACAAACCAAGTCTACTGACTTTGTACTTACCAAAAAAAGGCAGAACTGAAATAGCTAGTACAAACCTCACCTTTGGATTTGCTCCAGAATCGTACACCAATATCCATCTTCTGTAATTGAGCACACTTGTGTAGGGACTCGTCAAACAATGCTACAAAACAATCTGTTTCATTAACTTCACTTTCTAAAATGCTATGGAAAAATGCTCATTTGAATTCCCAGTAACCAACAGCAATTTCCCTGACTATTCCAGGTTTTCCCTGACCACTTTAAATTTCCCTGACTTTTCCAGGTTTTCCAGACCTATAGCAACCCTGCACACACACACACAAGCAGAGGTTTTCGGTTGTGATAAAAGACATAAAGTTGTCATGTTGTATGCACCACTATTCAACATAAAATGCAAACTAGTATTGTCATGCCATCTACCCTTTCCCTTGGCGCATACACATTTGTAGTAAGTGTAGCAGAATGGCATTGCTGTAAACATGGAGAGGCTTTACAGGTTTATTGAAATTACCGAAATCATGCGTATGCACAATCAGTAGCAGCGACACATTTGTAGTAAATGTCTGTATGCAGAGCATCTGATTTCCATTTATGGATTGAATTTTATCACCACTTTTTTACACAGCAATAAGGTTTTCACACGTGACTGTTTTTTTTTTTTGGGGTCAGTTGACTTTTTGGATGTAGAAAACTAACTTGTTGACTGCCATAGTCAAGATGTGTGTTGTCATTGACATCACCTTAATTTTATTCAACCTCATTTTATATGATTTAAGTGAATAATTTGTTGAAACTTTTTAGACATACTGAAATATGTTTGGTAAGAATGTGCAAGTTTGAATTGATCACAGTGTATCTGGTACCAGCTTGCTAGAGCTCATGCATATTTCAGTTTGAAAGCTAGTCGCTAGATTTGATGATGTTTGAATCAAAAGAAGTAAACCAGTTAGGTGGCCATCATGTTCTCCAGTCTTGAAACTACTTAATTTCTTTGGCTGGTGATGGTACTTCACAAAAACCCGTATGGGTTCTGAACTGTAACTTGGTTTAGACACACTAATTCCTATGCAGCCATTCACTATATGGTTTATTCTAAAAGTGGCCCTCAAATTTAGTTTGAACTTGTTGTTTAATGTCTCCACCTGGCTGTATGTATTGCGTGTGTCCAAGGCCTAGAAACACGGGAGCTCTAAGAGTGCCCTAGGTACTTGCATCAAATTCTGGTCACCTGTATGTGCAAGGTACTGGATTGAAGTGCAGTCATTCACTTGTTGACTCGCTTCATAAAACTTTGTGTGGTGACCAAAATGTGCTGCATGTACGAATGGTATGTTATAGGCTGTTCACAGTAAAGTGAGCAACTTTTTAAGGCCCTTCTAAATTTTTCCTTTCATCCAATTTCCATCTTCCTGCAGCTTTTTAATATAAACATTACAGTGTGACCAATAAACACAGTGTATACATTTCACCATCCTCAAAATTGAATGCTTGAGGCTGCAACAATATATATTTATTAGTGGTTGATGTCTGTTGGGAGGGCCATAAAAAGTGCTCACTTTACCGTGAACAGCCTATAGTAGCATGTACCAAAAGTTTTTATACATAAATATTATTGTGAAACACCTGTATTTAGCCCTTTTTCACTTTAAAAGTGTACACAGAGATAGAAATAGAAACTACCATCTGGACTATGAAATTTTTTTACATTGTGTTCGTATGCAGACACAATTAAAAAATATATAATAGTTTTTTTAATGACACCTATACGAGTGTAGCGGAGATGTTTAGGTGGCTCTTAACAATAAGGTCTTGAGAGCTGATGGGGGTGAAGTGAGGTGAATATGGAGCAGTGCTGAATGCAAGGGTGGGGGAAACAGGAAGTACCAAGGAAACCCGCTGACCAGCGGCATCGTCTAGCATGATTCCCATGTGTGAAAATCCTGGAATGGCCACAGGGAATTTAACGTGGTTCGTCTGGGTGGGATGTGGGCTCTCTGTTCTGCTACGCCAACTGCGGCCGCTACAGGACTGGAGCATTGCTCCCTGTTTGAGGATGAGGGCAGATGGTGCCCGTAACATGGGTTAGCACCAACTTGAACAGTAGTTGCAATGTCAGGATATATACCTCCATACAGATGTGCAGTAGGAATTAATTTCCTTAGTCATGATACCTCTGTGCCAATATTGGTCTTCTCAAAGCCAACATCCATATATTTGAAAGGAGCAAAAGTTTCTTGCTAGTACTCCTCAGGTTATTTGTTACTGAATACTTATTATTTATGCCTCACATTACATTTTACCACATACATCACATTTCACAGGTGTGCTGAAGCTTGTTGAGATGTTCACCATTTAGTTATATTGGTAAATTCTAGCGTACAATTTTGTTAGATATCCTGCAAATTTTTTATAATTACTAGCAGTGAGTATTTTTGTACTCAGAAGCAAATAACATGGTTGTGTTATGTTACTGTTTAAATTAGGGAAGAAATCTGTTTCTTTGAATTCTTCAATAATGATAAGTTTTCCGTGAAATAAACATTTTGTTCCTCTACAGGGAAATGATGGATATTCATAGACGACACGCAGACATGTATTCTTCAGTTGTGACAGAGCTGCATGATGAAGATGTTGTAATGCATGAGGAAGTCATTAATGACAGTGATGTTGAAACTCAAGAAATGTCGTACAGGTAAAAATTTTTATTCATTAGGTAGTGTTTTGTGTGTAACAAACCAAGACTTTATTTACTACACAGTAAATTTCCAGTTTCTGGTTTTATTCTTTTCATTTCATAAATTAGATACATGTATCTATATACAGAATCTTGTCACAAAGTACACGAAGGGACTTGAAATTTTATACTTAATACTGAAAAATACTTTATACAGAACAAGTATTTAATGATATTACATCTGCAGGGGATTTGAAAGATGTATTTTAAGGTGAAAAATACTTTAAAATGAAGTACTTTATACCGAAATTTTACGTAGTCACAATCCGTGTGCAGTCATGCCTTGTAAAAATTGGTAAGAAGATGAGTAGATTCATTAACTTAAATGGTTTTTCCATGTAAAAAAGTTAAGAGTGGCATTAGTTTCAAATTTCTTTATCAGTTACAGTTTGCAACATATTTTTGAGCAATGTCACATTATATGCAAGAAGTATTTTTTTTGTCATGATTAAATGTTGTGGGGCTTCAGGCAGTATGAGAGCGAGTTTACACACCACAACCAGCAGCACTGTCATTTTGCACATAGTTTTAATAGATTTTCTACGTGACTGTTCTTTATATGAATTTTTTTTTGTGTTGGTATGTTTGTGTTTATACTTGTGTATGAGAGGGGTGTGGAGTAAGGGTTTTAGTGTATTTGTATGTAAATATTAATGTGTTTTGTGTGTTTTTATATGTGCAAGAGTTTTGTTTTACAAGTTACATGAGTGAGAATGGTCATCAGTAGGTGTATATTAATTGGGGAAGACATTCATTTAGAACTTTGACAGCCATGACATAAGAAAACAGTTGTGGTTGGAAGGGACATGTTCTGTGAAGTAATTTGGAAGGGCATCCATGCCAACTAGTGGCACTGCTTCCACCTTGTCAAATTTCAAACAAAATACTGTAACCTTGTGACAATCCCATGCCAGTCACAAGAAATGGAACGACACTCAGTTTTTAAGTTTGTGAGTAATTAAATTTATAGGAAGTTTATGTTTTGAAAAATGTAAGCCATAACTAGTAAAGCTTCAAGAAGACAAAGACAGAACTATCTTGGTCCAGTTGATTACAGCATTTACTTCAGCTGATGGTAAAGATTTAACTGGCAGTTATTGAACTGTGATTCTCCCTTTTGTCAAGGCACAGTCATTTTCATTATTGAGTATGTTAATTGACTCATGAACATCCCGGAAATATTCCGTTGCCAAAATAGTTTTGTTACATACTAAAAATTTATCCATGCGACACTTAACTTTCAAAAAAGATAAACACAAGTACACAATACGCTGTCAATGACTAGTACACTTGTCACAAAACTTATGTTTCTCACCTTGTCACAGTGAATACACAAATCATACCAAAAAGCAACTATCCATAAAGAAAATAGAGCTTGAAAAAAATTGCAGTATATTGATGTCATCACATTTGATGACTGCAGATGTATCTATCAAAACATGTAGATGTTAATGAAATTGTGACATCTTCAACACACATTAGAAATAATGTTGGAACTTTAGAAATGAGCATTTCTTTAAAAACTTGAAAGTATGTTCAGAGTCCGATAAGTATTAAAGAATTACAGCACTGGAAGTTGGAGAGGGGATGGTCCCCATTCTTTCTGAAGGGGGGGGGGGACATGTCCCTGTCAATCCACTCCCATCGATGGCCATGGAGTAAATTAGTTGAGATAGGTTTGGAGGATGCTCAGCAATGAGGTCTCGCAACACCCTTGGGAGCAGTGATGGAATGCCAGGGTAGGGGAAGTGAGAATACCTTGACAAAACCAGCTGGCCACCTGAGTATGTCTTATTTCCCCACATACAAAACTGAGTGCAGCCCTCATATGGGAATCAAACATATAATGCTGATGAGCTAGTCGCACCACAACCATGGCCCTTAAAAGGAAATTAAACTCAGTAGAAAAGTGTAAGCAGTCATAATTTCGGAGTGCTCTCTTTTTTTTCAGTGAGTATCTGGACCATGTGTCGCAGATAGAAGAAAATATTTCAGGTGGTGGTGATAATATTGTGTTGTCCAATGGTAATTCTAAAGAAACATACACATTCCATGCTGAGGACGTAGAGAAGAGAGAACCACCAGCTAAACTGAAAAGTGTTATTTATGAAATACGCCTTTTGAGGAAAAGTTTGATAGAGCAGAGGGAGGCGAGGATGCAAGAAAAAAGAAATCTAGAATTGAAGAAACTGAAGTTGAAAGAAGCTATTTACAAACAGTTAAAAAGGAAAAATGATCTTTTGGAAGAATTATTGAAAAAACTTTAATGTGCCATAGTGCTGTTGTGAGTACAAAATATGTTCAAGTGTGTGACTGATTTGTTTGTTTTTCCACATGTTAATTAAGTTTTAATACTTTTTCTAGATATTTCTTCCAATTTTTAAATGTATCTTTGAAGTTTCTTCTAGGAACTGTATATATTTTGTCATTCAATTTGTACTGGATGGCACACACAAAATTAGTAAAACAAAAAGCACTGTTTAGTTCAGTGCAAGACAGTATAACCATGTAAGGACTGTACAACTGTGTTGTGTAGGAAAACAGTAGATTTCGAAGTTCAGATTATTTACAATGAATAAACATTAAACATTTCATTTATTTAAAACATCATTTCAGTGTTTTATTTTTTATTGGATATTAAATAGGCATTATAATATAAGCTGTAGTACTGTAAAGTGAACTAGAATCATCCACACTAAGGTAAGTATGGTTTAATGTTCTATCGGCAGCAAAGTCGTGAGAGATGGAGCAAGGTGCTTAGAGAATCAGGAACAGGGAAGGAATATATAATGGCCTGTAGTAAGGAACCATCTCAGCATTCACCTGGAGGTGCAAGCATAGTGCAATTAGAAGTTTGCATTCGGACTAAGACGTAAATTACCCAATGCTTTGTCATACTCACAGTATTCGATTTTATGATTAATTATTGATTTTCCAGAAATAAGGTGGTTATAAATATTTTGGGAAATTTCGGACCAAGTGTGACCCAACTCCTATATGTCAAAATCTGCAATTTTTTTTGCATGAAGTCCATGGTTAGTCATCTGTAGTGCAAAAATGTGTCCCAAAATGTTAAAAACATTGAGTGATGCCATCCGCAGCCAGCAGTACAGTGACTAGCCCTTGTCGACCTGTGCAGTGCACCATCTAACGGACAAGGTGAGAACTATCATGACGTAGAGGGCAGACTGCGCAGCCCTCTACCGAAGGGCAACACCTTCCAGTGCAATAAAGTGAATCAGAACAGCGACTGTTTATTCACAAGGAGTATCTTTTAATTACCAGTGCTAAATAAAGTGTTCAGTCTTTTAAAATAATCCGAACATGAAAGTAACATGCTACAAATGAATGTAGCAAAATCCCATGCTAGATAAAAACGTAATAGTGAACCACGTGGGTAGGTACGAGGATCTCGGTAATCCCGTAACATTTTGGAAAATTAACTAATACATTCGCAATGCCCACATTAAATGCAGTCAGAATAAAGTAATGAGCTAATTTAACTCTGCAAAAGCAGAAATTCCTAACAATGACTTGTTGACACAAGCAGTGCTAAGCGCCGTGCTCGAACTGCGCAGAATGAAATTACTTTTGTATTTTATTTAAATACTTATATTATTCTATAACAAATGAGATTCACACAGTATGTTTTATAACTAATTAAAAGTTCATTATGTGCTTGTTCCTCTTTCAGTTCACAAAAATAATTTTAAGTATAAAAATGACTGTGTCATAATTTTTTAACGTTTTTATATTTTTTAGTAAGTGCCTTGCCTAACGTGCAAGAATGTATGTTCCTCGTACAGTGTTATGTTCCTAATACAGTGTTATGTTCCACATCATTCATTTTAAAAATATTGCAAGGGATTTTTTGTACTGGTACGCCATCGGTTACATGCCACCACCCTTTTTAGCCTTGGTTCGACGGGCAGCAGGGTAGGTTGCGTCCATGCAACTCTGAGGTGAAGCAACTTTGAACTTGTAATCTTCATGGCAATAGCATAAATTATTCTGGAACCTTTTTCTTATGTATCACGCACCTCTCGAATATATCTCCCATCGGAGCAGACACACGGCCCCTCTGGCATATTCTTTAATTTATTTTTCAGGCTTTTTCTCAACTTACTCGTATGTGGGGCTTTGTTCTGCATGCCCACATAACCATATTTCTATCGTGTACCATCACACATGAAATACTGAGTATCCCAGTTTTCTTAAACTGAAATATCTTGTGTTCTTTTATGCTCGCTTGCTGGGAAAAGCAATTTCAAGCCAAATGCAAGCTAATTCCTAATTTCCTGTAAAACCTCTCAAAGCGCAACTCAAAATCAATCAAAATTTAAGGCCAAAATCAATTTTCAACTTGCATTCACTCTTTGTGCGGGGTTCTTTGAAGCCATATTTGCAACCTAAATAATCATATTTTTGATGAAATTCCACAAATTTTTGTTATTTTTTTTTACTTATTTGCAAATTTAGAGTAAATTTGGGCTTTTTCACCTGAATTTGGCCTCATTTACTACTGAGGACGCTGCTCAAAGAGTAAACAGAGCTTTTTTTTTTTTAAGTGTGCTTGATTTAGATTGCAGATTTGGATCAAATTATCTTGATTTTAGAGTAAAATTTGCAGTAAATCTGAAGAGATAAATGATGTCTCCAGAAGATTCTGAAAACGTTGCTTGAAAGTGATAAATCTGCTTGAATTTTAGTCAAATAATTGAATTGCGCTAGGACCTGCAATATATATCTACTGAATTTATAAAAAAATGTTTACACATTGGCCCTTTTTGAAAAAAAAAAAAATGCTCAAATAAAATTGGCACAAATAAAATTTTTATGCCCGAAGCTCTACTAGCTTTTTAAAATTTTCTTCCATATTTTCAAAATCGTCCCATATTATTGGAAGTATAGATTCATCGTTAATGTTTTCGTAGAGTTTTAATTGTAAACTTTGTAGATTTTGATGAAATTTGTAAACTAAGGCTTTGATTTCGTCAGAGGCTTTATCTATTTTATAGGAAGGTATAGTTGATTTACCAGCATCTTTAAAAACCTTTGTCATATTGCAAGGCAACACAGGCATCTTTATTTATAGAATAAAAAATTATTAAGACAAAGAAAAAAGCTCATTCAGGTTTAACGAAAAGATTTTTTATTAGATCAAACAACTTAACAATACATCTAAAAAAAATTGTATTAAAATATAGAAACAGTTTCTTGTTTCAGTAAAATAATTTACATCCTCCATTTAATAAAATAAAAAATTTATATGTTTCGCAGTACATAGAGTGCGCTTCGAACATTAAAGACTTTGTGCTCGGCTGCTCCGCCTTTGGACTGTCTTGGCAACCTACCTGCTTCCTATTCCTTCCCATATCTATGGGTCCCCTCCTACCTCGCATGCACGTCGAGCTTCTCTTTCGTTCATCATCGGCTAGAGTTTGAAGTTTGGGCCTTCTGCCCATGTTGATGGCCCGTTCACTTCTACACC
Organism: Dryococelus australis; assembly: GCA_029891345.1. Taxonomy (NCBI): domain Eukaryota; kingdom Metazoa; phylum Arthropoda; class Insecta; order Phasmatodea; family Phasmatidae; genus Dryococelus; species Dryococelus australis. Next base: position 133,467,539 of record CM056999.1, read on the forward strand.
AGCATCCACTTGAGTAACTTCGCTTTCAATTTCTGTTCCTGGCCCTGATGCAATGTTAGGTTTCTGCGCATTACGACTTTGTAGCTGACAACAATTAGAACATAGTCATGGCTGACTGCGAGAAACTTAGGTGGGTTTGCACTATAATGCAGTGAGCTTGAATTAAGATGTTGTGTGGGGTAGTCAAGGAATTCTATGGTTGCGCGTGTAGCTTATATTCTAAATTCATTTTGTGCCCGCAGTGTTTAATTCTGGTTTTGGCTTAACTTATTAGTTGCGTGTGGCCCGTAGAGTTTTCTGTTGTTTGTTGCTTTGTACATATATTATTTTTGAAAGTAGTTTTCCATATTCATATTTTGCTAGCCACCTGAAACGTGGTGGCTTGTTAAATGGGTCCGCACTGGCTTGCGCAACATTTTGATACAATTTGAGGTAACCCACCTGTGTGAAATATTTTTTAATGGTACGAACTGAGGATGGTTCGTTGTTTTCTAATTAACGTTTTTAAATTGTACTTGTCAGAACACATTTTTTGTGTTCACAAGACTTTGGAAGGCTGTCACAGCGCTCTAGTGAATGTCAGTAATTAATTTCAGTAATAATATGAGAAGGGCAGTATAATTTGAGCCTTTTAATTTCGATTATTCAAAATCGAGCACTGCAATTGTATTTTCCCTGTTGAATATATTTGGTGTGATATTGCTTAGTACTGTTTGGTTAAAATGAACAAGCCCTTAATGTACTGAAGTTTTTTTTAGAGTTTTTCCAGTGTGGAACATTTGTGTTCGCTCAAGGTTTTATATATTTTATAGATTTTATAGGAAAGTTTATGTACGTCATGACTTTGATTGGCCAGCATGCTTTGGTGCCCGCGATGTCATTGTTGGTTTTTAAAACCAGTTTTTATAGTAAATTGTTTTTTGATTGAAGAGCTGTATGAAGCCCAATAAAAATTGTTGAACTAGGATTTCTTTGTGAAAATTCTTGTGGCAGGTGTCACAATATCGTCAGTAATCCATTCTTTCATATAATTATATGTTAAATTCCCGGTGGCTAATTAAAATAACATTACAAATTGTTTGTGCTTCAATCCATTGTTACCATCTTAGGCGTGTACTATGGATCTATGTTGTTGTTGGTAAAATATCTTCAAGTAGTGAAAGGGATATGAAAGATCAAAATAAGAGTAAGAACGGTATGAAACAAGTAGAGTATAAAAGTGAGAAGATCAAAAACGGGCAAGAGTTAGAAATGAGCAGTATGAGAATTGGGAAGGAAAAGTTGTGCAACCCAAGGATCATGGAAATGACTGCAAGTAACATAACCTTGTTTTAATAGTACATATCCATACAAGGTTTTATAGAGTTCGAAATTTTAATATTATTAGGGACCAATCTTGTAATCAAAATTTTGCCAATTTACACTCATCCGATCGACTTAAAATGTTGCATTAGTTCTGGCAACAACACAATATTGTCTTGTTGTCAATCTTGGTGTCCATCTTGGTTTAATAGGAAAGAAATAATTAAATTTCTTAGTTTTAAAGATTAAAAACAGTAGAATGAGTGTCACAAAATTAATATTGAATTATATCCACGTAGTGTATTTTTGTGTACAGTGTAAAGGAAGAACATATTAAATGAATTAATAATAAAAAAACATTTAAAATTAAGTACAGTAAACTCAAACTTAAATATTTGTTTCAGGTGTAAGTGGAAGTGCATGCCATTAAGAATGTCTGATGATTATTTACTAGAGATCTAAACAAAGTTTATTGACTTTGATTAAAAAAACTAACAGGATGCTTATCTGCAAAGTCTGATTGTGTGCCAACCAATCAAGAGGAAACGTCCACGATATCCTGTTGTTGCATCTGATGGCCCAAGAGAAAAGCAAAATTCCTACACATTCAAATACACACTGTCAACATCCAAAGGTCGAGTGCAAGTGTGTAATACTGCTTTCGTCTCTAGCAATGGAATTTCCAGTGATTGTGTTAGATGACTGTGCAACTTGTTGTCTGAAGGTAAATCACCAAAAGATGCAAGAGGTAAAAATACCCCTCGAAATGCAAAACCAGGAAGTGCAGTTAAATGTATTGGAGATTATATTGCTTCTTTCCCTACAAAAGAAGCACATTACACAAGAAAAACATTTTGTCACCTCAGTGCTTCGCTCAATGTAAAGAAGATGTAGCAGTTATTTAAAGAAACAAACACTGGCATTTCCGTGACTAACAGATATAACTTGAAAGTGTTTCAAGAGAATTTCAGCCTTACGTTTGGAAGACCGCAAGTGGACACCTGTTGTCAGTGTGAAGAGTTATCTGTGAAAATTAAAAGTCCTGCAATTAATGCCATTGCTAAACGTGTTCATGTAGCCGATTTATTAGTGCACAAAAGAAGAGCCAAAAATGTTTATAAAACTATTGAGAGAGTTAGAAATCAGTGTTTAGAAGATAATGAAGTGGCTGGTATGTATATATGGACTACATAATGAACTTGCATTTGCAAGAAATTCCTGTGCAGGACACGTTTTACATGCGGTAGCTCACCATGAACGTGTTTGATATACGTGACATTGAAACACAGCGTGGTAATTTTTTATGTATACCATGAAGGTATTGCAAATAAAGGCCCAAACGAGGTATGTTCATTTCTATTAGATTACATGAATTGTGAATTAGCCCAAATGTTAAACATCTGCATCTGTAATCTGACAGATCTGGGGGTCAAATTAAGAACAACACTGTAGTGAGGTTGTTATTGGCATTTGTGGAGACTGGGCGATTTCAGCCAATTCACCATTACTTCCCGATCAGAGGGCACTCATTTTTACCTTGCGATAGAGATTTTAGTGTAATTAAAAGGAAAATTAAAAGAACTGATAGGATATACATACCGAAAGAATGTGTAGAGCTCATTTCACAGTCAACAGTCACTTCTGGCAAATGTACAGTGCAAATGGTGGAGTCCAAAGACATACTCAATTTCAAAGACTGGTGGCCTAAATTTTACAAACGAAATGTGGTATCAACAGAGTCTTATGCAAGGAGTGTGCCACAAGATCATAAACAGCATTTCAATGTGTCAACGTTTATGGAATTTGTCTACTCTTCTGACCACATTGGAAGAGTTCAAGCTAGACCATTCATTGATAGTCTCATTGATCATACGTTCGTTCTTAGGTTTTCTAGTGATAAGCCAGACATGCCAACAGAATTAGCTTACAGAGAAGGTTGTGTACCAACAAACAAAAAATATCGAAGACATCAAGAAATTGCAGATATTTATACCTCCTGAAACTGTGAATGGCTTTTATGCAGAACTTTTTCAGTGGCCAACAACTGACACTCGAGACATTTAGCTCATAACCTAAATCCACTTATTTAGTTAGATATGTTCATTACTGTGCTTTTTAATTCAAGCAGTGAGGATTCGCTATAGAACTCCCCCAAAGTGGTGTGTGTTATATATTGTAAATTTTCCAGTGGGCGATGACTGACACCCCCGACAATTAGATCGTAACTTAAACCCACTTATTTGTTGTATTGTAATTGCTTATGGTCTTAAAAGTTCATGGTGTGTAGATGTTATTAGTTTAATTTACATTATAACATTTTATTCGCATCCAAACGAACACAGTGCTCCATTTCTTGGTCTGTCCTTTGAGAAACCCTGCATGTCCACAGGATTAATTATGCCACTGTGGCCACAATTTTAAATATTTCTGTATCTTTTTTGGGAACATAATTGCAGAACTGCTGCCCCAACTAAGAACAGTGATAGAATATTTGTATCTGCTATCAAAGTTAATTAAACATGTTTATTTTGAATCTCTCAAAACTCACTTTTCTGGACATGTGGGATTTCTCAAATGACAGATTCAAATGTTGAATTAAACTTCTCTAAGGGATGTCTGCTATTCGGAGCCAATACGAAAATTCGACTTTTTTCCATTTTATAGATTGCTATATAAAATTAAATTATATAGACCAAATTCATTGATGAATCTTGTATCTGCCTGCATATTTGAAGGGAGTAACGTGGCATTACTCCCTTATCTCCATAACTATATATACTTCTCTGTAATTATATAGCTCTGACATGTGCCCACATTGACTACCTTCGCCTTAACCCGTTTGCCTGCTGCACCAGGTTTCGTAACGCAGCGTGTGCGCGCACTCTATGAGCGCAAATGCAGTGTGGTAAGGAATGACACAGGTGCGGAGCAGAGTGTGCGCGACCGCATGTGCGTGGCATATGAATCCGAAAATAGACCCTGTGGAATTTCCGTTATTTAATTTGTGCAATAAAAGGGCAAGGTAAGTTCATGCAAGGGGACACACATAATAAAGACATCTGCCTTTGCAGCCTTAAAGCTCTCAGTATTTTCAAAGTGTCTTTTTCTAATTTTCTGTAATGTTCAGTCACATGTCTTTCATCTCCACATCATCCACACGGCGCAATGTTTTGATATAATAAATAATATTTACAGGGTTAATTTTAGGAGCAATATGTGACAACTGGCATGCAGGATATATGTTCGATTTACAAATCTTGTGTGCAAGGAAGTTGTGCAGCGCGGGGTGCTAGCCAACCAAACCAGCCGGTATGCCACGCAGAGAAAGTCGGTAGTCGTTCGACTTTGCGAGGTGTTTGCCACGTCACGTCGGGGCTTGTGTTTTGCGCGCTCGGGCAGCCATCACCATGTTGGATTAATCATTTCATAGCAATAGTTATTTTAGTATACCAGAACCTTTTCGTTACTTCAGCTGCCCGAGACTCCACCGCCCCTCGCACCTACCCAGTGTTTGCATAACCTGGGTAAGCATAAATTATACTTAAGTTATATCATGTGACCATGTGTCTTTTTCACAGTATTACCCGAGCTGGCAGGTTCGTAAGCAGCACCAAATGTGAGCTTTTCCCAACGGGAATGTAATCACGCAACTGAATAAATCGTAGTAGTGACGAGTTACCACGTATGGTTTATTTACAGTTTGACGCAGGGTATTTACGGTACTGGCCTTCTCCCGCTAATTTTCCCAAAGTGTAACTTACTGTGCAAGTATGTCAGAAATGATCATGAGTTGGCGTAATAAGTAACAGTACTTCGCATCGGCCTATGGGGAGCCCAGATATCCAACAATGCAACAAATAAGGGAGTTATTCAGTCAGTATTAATCTTATTCTATGAGGAGACAACAACTGCACTTGGGGGATTTGTCGTGGTCGTCGGTAGAACGACCCTGAGGAACGAGTCCACTGTTGCTCTCCAACTTCACGATATTGTCAACCCGACAATATGTGGCGCCCTGGGTAATTATCTCCACAGAGATTCCAAAACTATATTCACCGCTTCTCACCTAACCAATATCCTTATTGACCATCTTGGCACTAGTTGCCAGCCTCCTGAGCAATAGACCCATGTCAGCTCTTAAGGAGTCAAATTTTCTAAATCATTAACAATATCTTTCATTTTATTTATAATTTCGTTATAATAACCACACTTTATACCAAACATGGAAATGTTATTTTTGCTAACTCTAGTCAATTGCTTTGTAAACTCGTTATACTGCATAATAGTTTCGTTGCTAAAGAAATACAGTAAACCATTTGTATATCCAAAAGCAGACACTATTATATTTGGTAAATGAGGAAATGTCTTGCTAATTAAACCAGTTCCTTTTACCCGGAACTATAGTCCATTCCGATTGGAAGCGACTTAAGAAAATCAACCTTTGAAAAAACACTCTAGGCTTAACATGTCAACCTGTTTTTTCAATAACCTGTACTTCACAAATATACAACACTGTGGTTAACTTTAGAGTACTATATTATTGAATAAATGAAACTCTACCTTAATATCTTATATAACTAGTAATATTTATTTTTTAATATGAATCAACAACAGCGAGAGCAGCGACATATTGGCAATGGCCGATAAGAAATAGTTCACAGTTAAAATATTATTTTAACCTAGTTCTTTAGTATACTATTTGTAAATTAAATGGTGTCTATTGAAATATTTAGGTAGCCCCGATGGGTAGCTCCAATGAGGAATGGACTATACATTCGTCTATTACACCATAATGTTTCTTTTCAAAGAAGATAAAAGATTTTCCTGAATATTAATTAAAAACAGTGTTTATTTTATATTCATATCTTAATCCCAATTAAGCAAATCCTTTTGGATAACCACTAATAAGAATATAACTAGGATAATCAACCATATAGATTTCATCATCTTCAAATAGAACTAGCTCGCCCAAAGGCCTTTGTATTTAATACAATTATTGAAATCTTTTAGTAAAAACTTAAACCAATCTGTTATTGAAAATGGCTTATTGATTATTTTCTTGTCATTCAGAATTTTGTCCAAGTGTTTTTATTGTAAAAAATATACAAATCACCGGCAATAATTTAAAAAAATTTTTGTGTATTTGATTTTACAGAAATCAATTGGTTCATTGTCATTAAAATTATTTTGTTGGAGTGGTCCATAAAAGTTTTCAATGCTTTGGATGTCATCTAGTTGCAAATCAAACAAATTATGGTTAAGAATTGGATACAAGATTGCATTTTTATCACTTGTATGTTGAAGACCTAATGCATGACCTATTTTGTGTATAAAAACTGCTAATAAATTGACTTTATTTCCAGGAGTGTTTTTTCCATCTTTATACCAATATTCCACAGCTTATTGATATGAATTTCAACAAGACTGTTTTGCTGATTTGGAAAAAATACATGTGCTAGTGCACTACCATGCGGATATAATCTAGTCTGACAAATTCCTTGTAATTTCTGATTTCTATGCTGACCTTCTTTGAATGATATAATTATATCCGGAGAATTTCTATCATAAACAAATTTCAAATTTGTGTGTTATTGTGAAATGCCGAAAGCCTCTTGTGCTAACTTTGTCATTGGTTTTTTTGCATATGCAAAATTCCATATTAATGGGATTTTAGTCCATTTTATGGTTAATGGAAGGTCATGTATGTCAATCTTAACACCACATCTTGGCTTGTTGATTAAACTAAACATTTCTTTGTCGAGTTTACCATCAATTGAAGAAATGTGATATTCTTGAAATATTCTTTAAGAACTTTAAAATATTTCTTTGTCAATTTTTGAAAACAAATTTGAATCATCCTCTAGATATCCATACCTATTTAAAAAATTTATAACACAATTTGTCTGATTCTCTTTTTGCATAGCACAAAATCTATATTTGTGATAGCGAGAATAATTATATAAGTATTCATTTATATATAAAAAAGGTTTCAACAAGTTGTAAGAATGGTTCAGGGATGCTTTCAAACAATTTTCAACATGCTTCAGGCTCCTAGAGCAGTCTATATTTTCAGCCTCATCTGCAAGCTAAATCAGCTTATCTTGGTAAAATTTCAGCACCAAATTTTTCTTCTTCTTAATACATTTTTCATTTTAAATCAAAGATGAAATCTCTGCTCAATAAGTAGAACAAGTCGTTTGAATTCACCAAACTACAAGATCTAGAAAAAAAAAAATTAATATTTTACTGCTACGGATTTTGAAATTTATGAATCTAATTTTGGTGTAAAAAAAAAAAAAAAAAAAAATTAATTGTATTCTAGATGGTAAGTTTAAAATTTTATTACTAGAGCACTACTAAACGAGAAGGAAGTTTTGATGTCATATAAGGGCTTAAAAGAAATTAAAAATTTTACAACCTCGCATTATTGTTGGATTAAAGATTTATCTAAACTGATTTCAGCACAAAAAAATAAATGCAAAAGTAAAATTTATATATGCGTTATGTATCTTCAATTTTTTTACTCAGAAGAAAGATTAAGTAAACACGCAGAAGACTGTTCAAAAAATGAACCAGTAAAAGCCTCATTCCCGTCAAAAGGCGAACAAATAAAATTTAAAAATTACAAACACGCTGCGAAAGTTCCTTTCAAAAATATGCAGATTTCGAATCAATTCTAAAGAAAATATCAACAGTTAAGCCAAATCGAACAGAAATAAAAAAAATTAAATTGATCGAAAATATCCAGTTTTAACAGAAAATGATATTGATATCAGCTTTTATAAGGCGGTACTCAAAGAAAGATATAAACTTACTGATGAAAAAATAAATATAATTGATTTACAGCTACACAAAGCTTCTGGATTTTGCCATTATATTGTATCTAGCTATGGTGATTATAAACCACCAGTAGTTTATCGAGGCCCAAATGCACATCAGCATTTTATAGAATCAATGAAAAAAAGAAGTAGAAGGGATTGAGGAAATATATTCGCAAATTGAAGCAATGCATCCACTAACAAAAGAAGAAAAAAATGTACAATAAATCTAGAAAATGCACTGTATGCTAGTGTGAGTATTCTAAAGACAATAAAAAAAGTGTACCACCGCGATCGTATAACTGGAAAATTTATTAACCCAACATGCAACAATTGTAAATGAAAATTAAAACTACCCAATTTTGTTCCAATCTATTTTCATAACTAAGCTGGTTATAATGCTCTCTTATTTATTAAAGAGCTAGGCTATGATGAAAAAAAGATAGATTTACTCGAGAATAACGAAAATGCAGTTTATTGACACTTTAAAATTTATGGCAAGTAGTTTAGTTAGCCTAATCTAACTAAAGAACACATGAAATACAAACAAAAATATTTAAAAAATTTAACGAAACTCAACTTCCCCCAAAGAGTGAATTTTACAATGAATTAAATGAATCTGACATATCTGAGGACGAATATGAGCACACAATAAATACATGGGATCAGTTTAATATTAAAATCTAGGAGAGCACCATGATTTATATTTAAAAAGTGATGTACTGCTGTTGACAGATACCTTCGAAAATTGTAGAGAAACATGTATAAATGCATATGGTCTAGACCCTGCGTGACATTTTACAGCACCAGGTTTATCTTGGGATGCAATATTAAAAATGACTAAACAACCACTAGATTTCTTACACAATTATATGATTTTAATGGTAGAAAATGGTATAAGAGGTGGAATATCACAATGTTATAAGCGATATGTTAAAGTCAATAACAAATATTAAAAAGATATTAACTCAAATCAAGAGTCTAACTATTTAGCTTATCTCGATGCAAATAATTTAAATGGTTGGGCAATGTCGCAACACCTACCTTATGGAGATTTCGAATTGACTGATTATACAGAAATTAATTTAGAATTTTGGCAAGAATATATATTAAATTTGAAGGATGATTTACAAGATGGCTACATATTAGAAGTTGATTTAGAATATCCACAAGAGCTTCATAATTTCCACATAGAGCTTCTTTTTTGTCCAGAAAATAAGACAGTTCCAGGAACAAATGAATCTAAATGATTAATAACTTAAAATAAAAATATTCACTACATTATCGCATTTAAAAACAATGCCTAAATAATGGATTGAGGCTTACAGAAATACATATAATATTGAAATTTAATCACATTGATTGGTTGTATATAGATTTGAATACATCGAAGAGGACTAATTGCAAAAATGAATTTGAAAAAGATTTTTATAAACTGATGAATTATTCTGTGTTTGGTAAAACAATGGAAAATATAAGAAACCGAATATATACAAGGCTGGTTTGAAGTGAAAAAGTTTGCGAAAAATTTGTTGCAAAACCTAATTTCAAAAGAAGTACTATATTTAATGAGAATCTTGCAGCCATTCATATGGACGAGACAAATATAAAATTTAATAAGCCTATTTATATGGGTATGTCCATTTTAGATATATGAAAGGAATTTATGTATGATTTCCATTATAAAGTGATGAAAACCAGATATGGAGATGAAATTGAATTGTGCTTTCAAGACACTGATTCGTACTTTTACAAAATAACACAGAGGATTTCTAGGAAGACATGAAGTCGATGTTAGATAAATTTGTCATAAGTAATTATCCATATCCAAAGGACAATATATATGACATGCCTCAAATAAAAGTTTTAGGCAAAATTAAAGATGAATATAATGGAAATATAATTAAATAATTTGTTGGCCTAAGAGCAAAGATGTATGCATACAAAGGTGAGGATAAAGAAAACAAAAGAGCAAAATGTGTGGAAAAGTGTGTAGTCAATAATATAATTATATGTGAGGACTATAAGAAATGTGTGTCTAATGAGAAAATTCAATATAGAACAATGAAATTGAGGAGTGAGAAAAACAAAATATATACAAACAAAGTTAGTAAAATTGCATTAAATCATTGTGATAACAAGATAATTATACTAGAAAATAACATATAGCCCATTCCCAACTGGAAGCGACTTATGAAAATCAACCTTTGAAAAAACACTCTAGGCGTAACATGTCACTTGTTGTTTCAATAAGATGTATTCCACAAATATATAACACTGTGGTTAACTTTACAGTACTATATTATTGAATAAATGAACGTTTACCTTAGTTTTTTCTATATCTTGTAATATTCATTTATTTTTTAAATATGAATTAACAACAGCGAGTGCAGCGAAGTGTTGGCAACGACTGGTAAGAAATAGTTCACAGTTAAAATATTATTTGAACATTGTTTTTAGTATACTCTTTGTAAATTAAATGGTGCAAAGCGAAATATTTAAGTAGTCCTGATGGCAACATATCTCATTTTTACAGTTTAAAATAACTATGGAAAATATAGTGAGTAGGCTATAATGGTATGGTGTTGTTTTATCGAGTGAGAAAGTATCTGAAAAACTGTCAGCTGGGCGAGGCTTGTCGCTTACTCTATCTTTCTTCATCTCTTTCAAACTAGGGAAATTTCACTTCGCTAGTAAGCAATTTCATTATAGATGTTTTCAATTGTAGCATATTTCATACTTATTACAGCAAAATAATGATTTTTTGTATATGTAATTTACAACTGAAAAGAGATTTTAATGTTTGAATATGTATTTTAATATATTTAGATATGATGGCGGGGCAGAAATAAAGTGAAGCTGGCAGACGTGGCGAGCCATGGCCTGGCGTGTTGCTTTTTGTCAAATGAAACTTAAATTATTCTTACTCCGAAAAATACTCCAAATTAATACATCACGTTTATAGACGTTGTGTTTTTTAAACATACCTAGGCAAGTTACGATGTTGTGATAAATCTGTGTTTCCACGGCAGTAATAAATATACTGTAACATGTGTTTCGTTAACGATTATGTCTGTGAAATGGCATGCCTTTGTGCATCTAGGTCGATACGCTGGCCCTGTGTGTGCATGATTTCAAATATTTTATTAGCACTATTTATATGTTTTAAATATAAACTGTTTTTCTGCCGAAGTTATTTATTTACATCCACATCTGTATATTTATCACAACGTTGTACCTTTGCCTTAAGGGGTTTGAAACAGAGTCGTGTAACGTAATTTACCACAATCCCAGAAGAAAAATACTAAGCCCAGCCCGATAAATTTCAATAAACCTAATAAACAGTAAGTAGCAATACATAGAAATATGAGCAGAATAAAAGTTATCGTAGGTTTATTTGTGTGCATGTTCACCGCTATCTTTTTAAGTTTGTATGACAAAAATGAGCAACACGAGTTGCGTGCTTGAATTTAATGTGCCTTTTAACTGGTTGTTCCTTCGTTTTAATATTTATTCCAACTGAGGTCGTCCTTTTAGAGAAATGACCCAACACACATCAAAAACAAAATTATAATTACAATTAGTATAGCCCTTTACCTCGCAGTTGTAACAGTGTTAAACACAGTCGCGGCAAAATACGTGCATTACATGTATTGAGCTACGTCGTGGAAAACAAATATGATAATGTAAAATAACCATAAGAACTGTCTTCAATTCAGGCATTTTTAAAACGTCATAAAGCTGACCTAGACCTAAATAATGTTAAGAGGCCTAAACTGTGAATATTCATACGGAATGGTTTTTGGAATACGACAGAATTCTTTGAAAAGCTGTAAACAGTAAACAACACATTTGACAGGTATAAAAGTAGAAGTTACATTCAAATGTTTATTTTTAAGTGTAGCGAAAGTATACGAACATATGTACACACACAATGGAATGTAAACATTAATTTTGACAGCAGCTACATGGCATTGTTTGTTTACATTTGGCGGAAGGATACGAAACGGACTTGCAAGTAGATATGTAGCAGGGCTCCGAGAAAGTTGCTTCCAATGGGGAATGGACTATATATACTTTGCCAAATGTATATCGAAATTTATAGTTTTGTTTAAAGTAAGGGAGGACTCGCTGTCCCCCCATATATTTTCTAACATAATAATTTTATTAATGAGAGGTGTGATGAAATTTTCATCACACATATTTCTGAAAGAAAAGTTTTATATTTTATGTAACTCTTAAGGAAGTAATGCTGAGGTACTTCCTTCAAATTTTCTAAGAGAAGTTATATATTTCATGTGCCTCTTAAGGGGGACTGCCGGTCCCCCTTTAAATTTTCAAAGAAAAGTTTTATATGTTATTAATTGGAGTTGGTATGCATTTTGCATACCAACTGTTTCAGAAAGAAAAATGTTATATTTTATGTACCTCTTAAGAGGGGTCCGGCAGCCCCCCCCCCCCCCCCCCCCTTTAAAAATTTCTAATAAAATCTAACCCTGTCTTGGAGACGGGGTTTGAGATTTCCAAGCTAGTTTTGTCTTCACATTTCAAACATCTTTAATCTCTTAAATAATGTCAATATCAGAACCATCAAAATCAATCAATTTACCATTTTCGTCTCTAATTTCTAAAACAATATAATTATACCGACCTTTATTTATTCTATAATAAACTGAAAATGTGGGCTCATAGCTAATATAATCTCTAAAGCCAAACATAGTTTTTGGTGGGAAACTTGCAATTATATCAGTTTCTAAATTATTAGATTAATCATACTTTTTGAACATACCATATGCCAAGTTACAATGAAACTTTATTGTTTTATATGGATTAAAATTAGGCAATTTAGTACCAAGACATTTTTGTCCTTTTCAATAGCAATATTTCTTTCAAAACCAAGAATACCATATAAGTGATCGTCAAATTTAATATCAAACTTAGATTTAACCGATATTCTGTTTTTCACACTGTCTGTTAGTTCAATGTCATTTGTTGAAAATGTATCAATCGAATTTATAGCTTCTTTTAAAGATTCATTATTGTATTGACCTCTAGGAATCGTGATAACATTATTTTTATCAACATCACTCATTTTTTCAATTGTCATTAAAGTATTGGGTATATTTGGAGTCAAAATTTTTGCATGAAAACTAATCAATGCTATAGATTTATCTTTATGAATTATATCATAGTGAAGTTTCTTCTTAAGAATCGAACAATTATCTGTTAACTTGAATACTTTATTCTCCATTTATTACAAAAATTATGTAATTAAATGAAGAAAGTCGATTGGGTGTTGATGTTTTAATTCCCGACGAAAACTAAAAATAAAAATGGCGAATTATTGCTTGATGATATTAGAGGTATAATTGTAGGCCTGTGTAATTGCAGCAAGACTAATTTAATGATCAATTTTATTTATAAGCCAGGATGGTTAAATTTTAATAAATTGCATGTTTGTTCAAAAAGTTTGAATTAACCAAAATATATTCAGTTACAAAATAATTTTGATGCTATATACAGTAAGTTTAATGGAAAAAATTGCTTATTTTTTAAATAGCAATGACGAAATGAATCCACTAGGCCAATGTGAAAAGAAGTCTCTAGTTATTTTCAATTATGTCATTTTAAATGATCAAAATGTCATCCGGGAGTACTTTACTTGAGGGAGACATAAAAACATGGATGTTTTTTATTTGGCACAGACTTATTTGAGGGTTCCCAAACAATTGGCGAGAGACAATGCAAATTTTCTGTGTATATTTAGATAAGATGACACGAACGTCAAATATATCTATTGCGATTTTGTTGGTGGCTATATATCTCATGAAAAATTTAAAGAGATCTGTGCAAAGTGCTCGGGCGAAGACTGTGGTTTTTTAACATTAGATTTGAGTAGAAAAATGAAGTGACAAGTATCGAAATCAAATAAAAGATTTTATATTTTAACTCTCTCTCTCTCTCTTTCTCTCTTGTGAAAATTGTATACGACAATTCTTGATCTACTTCCTAAAGAGGCACTTCAACATGCTCGTGCCTTGCATGTTTTTCCTCCTCATTTTCACCAAAGCAGGAAGTAGCTTATCACGGAAGCGGCGCAGTCTATCAGTCACGCGGTGTACTCACTGCAGCTCACGGCTCTTGGAGAGTTTTAATCAGCTCGTTACTCGCCCTGTTGTGTGGCTCAAACAGCAGGGCGCTTGGTTTGGAATGTGAAGGTTGGGGGTTCGATCCCTTGTCTGAGCAGATGATTTAACATTGTGGATATGTGGGCCCCATATTCGCAATATTAAATTATCGCCAAAACCATTCAAAATTTGAGTCAAAAACTTGCTCTGTTCCTATTTTGTAGGTGTTAGGCAATAGGAACAGAGTACAAAAAAATCTTTGTATCCTCCTCGTAAAAAAGTTGTAAATATGGCGTGGTGAGGAGATGGCGATTTCTCCATAGGAGTTTTGCATTTTTATAAAAAATGGGTCAATTGTGTTTCTATTTAAACATTTTTATAAATCCAGTAGATGTCCAATGTAGATCCTAACGCAACTTAATAATTTGACTGAAATTCAAGCTAATTTCTAATTTCCTGTAAAATTTCTCAAAGCGCAACTCAAAATCAATCTAAATTTAAGGCCAAAATCAAAATAAATTTTGAACTTGCATTCACTTTTTGTGCGGGGTTCTTTAAAGCCTCATTTGCGAGCTAAATTATCATTTTTTTAAATGAAATTCCAAGAATTTTCATCAAATATTTGTGACTGTTTTTTACTAATTGATTTGGCTTGCAAATTTAGAATAATTTATGCCTTTTTGACCTAAATTTGGCCTCATTCATTCCCGAAAAGGACACTTCTCAAAGAGTGAACAAAGCATCTTTTTAAAAAAAAGTGCATTTGATTCATATTGCATATTAGAATCAAATTAGCTCGATTTTAGAGTAAAATTTGCGGTAAGTTTGATGAGATAAATTATGTCTCCAGAAGATTTAAATAAAGTTGTATGAAAATGAGAAATTTGCTTGAATTTTTGTCAAATTATTGAGTGGTGCTTGGACTGGCAATAGACATATACTATTGTGTGTACTCCTTGCACACAGTACTTACCTTGTAGCAAAACGATAATAAAAACACTTCAAACAGATTTAATAGCGAACCCTTTAAATAAAATACACATTATACTGAAAACACAATATGAACACAAAAATTTAAACAAAAACACTCATGTTTTCGCCGAGTCGCACATGTGACATATGACAACTTTTTTTAGAAATTATGAAGGCCATGGATGAAAAACATACACAACATCATATGAACGCTGCACTGCACTCATCGAAGTTTCGATGTGTCGAACGGGTTGAAAAGGGGCTATGAACGTGGTACACGTCAACATGAACATTTGAAAAGAGTTTTGAGGTGATGTTAACATGAACCGAGGGGAAACAAAATAAACATAATCAGTGAAACACTTTAAAAGAACTAATGTACTAAAGGGCTACCGTTAAAGATGTCTTGTGTCCACATAATGAGGAATCAAATGGCGTGTGCTTTAAAGCCTTTCTGCCTTGCGTATCTCTCTGCACTGCAGAGCACGTACCCGCTATGGCCACTCGCTTCACTACTTGCACTCGATTACAATTTCACTCCACACCATACATTGTACGAAACACTGGCCACACGAATAGAGTGTGGATGCGTACTGCGCAGTAAGTTGTAATGACAAAGTGCGGTGGGCAAACTGTGTAAAGGAGGAGGATGTGGTTGGCATCAAAATGTATGCAGGAAGTAGTCCCCGGCATCTCATCGCCCACCAACACACGGTGGTATGCGACACACCATGAAAGTAGTAATATCCGAGACTCCACTAAGCACTGTCTCATCACTGCGCATTCTGGTGGCACATCACACTTTCAACCAATCACTTATGTCAATAGCTTATTAGATTATCGGATTCTTTTGTGTTTATTTCGCCACCAAAGTCATCGGCCCCCCTTCCCCAGCGCTTGAATCACCTTGGCTAGCTTAAGTTACTCATGTAAGTGTTCATATCGGATTCACATCATTTTTCACACAGTGTAACTGGCCTGGTAGGTCTCAGCCAGGGGCAATGTAAGTTTTTACGAACAAGTGCAGTTAATATATGTGCAATGTCAAATACATACTAGAGTTTGGAAACTCCTTGTATTATTTCCAGGCACGGCCTTCGGTCACTTCGAAGTATGGGTCCTCTTTATACGCTCAAGTAACGCAACCTATCCCAGGCTTGTAATGTGTGTAATCAGTGTAATAACTCAGCATAAGACGTATGGGTTAGCACTTAATATGCCCATAACTTAGAAAACACAATAAGTAATTGAGGATTGGAGCAAGCATCATTGAAGGAAAACTTAAGACCAGGTGTACAGCATCCAGAGTCTTTAGGTCCAGCACCATCGGCACTGCCAACTCGCGAGGCCTAGCACCTAGACTGGTAAATTCCATTCTCACAAGAAATTCCTGAACAACAACTTCATCTCCCCTCAACAGTCATAATCCCAATGCCATCCCACTGCACAGAATCAAATGTCACCCTTCCATGTGGTATAAGTTTTTCTTCTAAAAATTCCTACAACCTGAACCGAAAAACCTGCCAAAATTCCATCACCCAAAAATGTTTCTTGCCACATTTTCCAGCAATCATTTCTCCTTGACTACAATGAGAGCATCAGGGATGACGCATTCTTCAGGTAAAACCCTTCTGACACTTTCCAGATGGCGGAACGATGCACCACGTGGCGATAGTATTTGCTGGAGTGATGTGATGAGTACAAGGTTAACTTGCACAATAGTGACATTTTGAAATGTTGTGGTTACTACTCTAACTCCCTTCTTGCACGTGAGACGATATTTACAATAAACTCCCTCACACTTGCGAAATGAATAATACACAGTAATAAAAAAATGTGTAAGTGCTCTCTGCATGCTATTGTTGACGTCGTTATTCCCTTGCAGGTAGATGTGTATGGGAGTTAATTTCAAATCCTTTCTCATGTATAACTCACTATAACTATGGGATTGTTGTGGAAGAATTTGTGATGTCCAGAATGATATTTGTTTACATTATCTTCCCTTTGCTCGTGCCGCCATTCTACTGTGTTAGCATCATGGCATGGTGATTCATGTGTTCTTTCCAAAATTTTGCTGCATTCATTAAATCCTCTAACTTCCCATTAAGGAAAATGTATTAAGGCTGCTCTGAACTCAGGTTGAGCTGTTTCTGCTATTACTTCGAGAACTCGCTCGGGCAGATGTGGATGAAACTGTTTAATAAGACGATTCTTGCATATGGTAAAAGCTGTTAGTGACTTACCCGATTGTTGACCCTACAGAGTAAGTCTGCTCTGGGCCTGTACAGAGGTGAAGACCCCTCTAAATATGCACTGGAACGAGCGCCGAAACTTCTCCCACTGAAGTCCGTAATGATTGAGAGATATCCACCAAGAGTGCGTGTCTTCATGGAGTTACGCTCCGACACAGCTGGCCCATTCATCTCTGTTTACCCCGTACCTGGTGAGGCGGGATACGCAATCCTTCAAAAATGCCGCCGGATCTTCTGTCAGTGTCCCAGCAAACGTGGGCTGAAATTTTGATGATATTTTGCCTTGGTCGGTCCTGGCGGTTGTTGAGGTAGGTTGGACTCTGCAGTTTCGCTTCGTGTTGCAATTTCTGATCCAGTTTGTCATCTATGGATTCATGATTGGAAAATTTGGAAAATGCTGCCGGTAGGTTGGCAATCTACAAACTTTCACAGCCTTAGCTACTAATAAATTAATTCCACACACATTTTCACTCTCACTTTTCCGATCTACAGTGGCCAATGAAATAATTTGTTACAAGGTCTCCACGGCCACATCGATACATATGTTGCAAAATATGTTACATGCATTGCTGTGTTTTCAAGTGACAGTGAGTAACTTGTTTTCGTGTCAGAAATTTGTTGAAATTTTGTAGTAGTAATAACCTAAATAACTGGCGGGTGTTATGTTTACTTTGCGACGTTTGGGCGTGGAGAGCCGCTTATTTCAGTAATTGTTGAAGTGTGACGTTTGATGATTAATATGTGAACAACTACATATTTTTAACAGACGAGAAATTAAAATTTTAATAATGCAACATAATATCAGATATGCTTGAATTGTGTTTTTGATGTTATTTTCGTTAAAGAACAGATGCGGTATCGTATATTATATGCGTCAATACGATTTGTAATTGTTTTCGAATTGTAACCGACCTAATATTAGGCTTTTTTTCGTGGTTGAATTGGTAATAACGATGTGGTTTAGGCTCCTGTTCACCACTTTGTTGTGGACGCATGGTTACCATGGTAACCAGTGTTCACCATTTTTTGTTAACACAGTCAGTATTGATCGTATTTATTGTTAATCACATGTTGATGCTTGCTGCTCATTGTTTTGAATTCTGTGTTTCTCTCATTGCATTTGCAACTCGCATTATCACATGCTTGCCTTTGTTCAAAGTGGATGAATATTCTGTAGTTCTAAATTAAGATGGTACCTAATTGCGGGATGAAAGTTGGAAAGTTTTGTTGAAATGGGTCGGAGGTAAGTGTTACAAATGTGGATAACTTCAATGTGTACTCAATGTAGGTACTTTTGGATTATTTATGATATTTCGAGTCTTAGTGAAGTTTTAATTTATGTTTTTCTTCGTTGTAACTCGAACTGCATTTCTGACATGTGAATGGTATTATTTTCAAGAGATAAGTACATGTTACTCTCTGCATTCAATAACATTAATACGTCCATATATTCCATGTCTATTTCTAGCACATTTACAGCAATTGCGCAGTTTTGAAGATCCCTCCAACTGAAGTTTGCCACCTGAGTTTACAGCAAGCATTTTCGCGATGCAATCATTTAGTTGTGAGTGCTGATGACCTGCCTGTTACCAATTCAACTGTGAATATACGCCTATTGGGTTTACTTGAATTTTTGTTTAGAAAACAAGCTATTCTTCATGACTTTTTTTCCCTGTTCACTACGAATTTCCATATGGCTGGTATTCCCCCCCCCCCACCACCCCATGCCCTTTCACAACGAACCACACAAAATCTATTGGTGCAGCGCTCAAGTTGAATATTTACTTTTATGTATGCCTAAGTTGTGTTTGTAGAATATATTACGTTCACAGACTTCTAACGATACTCATGTTGCATATCATGTCGTGCCATAAGCATTTCTATCACCAATCGTCGCCCACCCTTCGACAGTTAATGAAACAAGAATTTCCATAAAAAATCCCCATCCAAAATATGAAGAAATACTCTTAAGCACTTCAATAAACAATATTTTTGGGACTGTTTTGATGGAAATAAAATTGTTTTATCTTATGTGAAAAGTTAATCCAGAAGCACCCCCCAGAAAACATCATTTCTCCATTCTACCCACTTCAATTTGTTGCTGAAATCACTCTAATTTAGTAATTTACACAATTTCCTACCGACAAAATTTAACCTAAATGTATTTTTTGACAATATAATAAATGATAGCTATATTACTCGTAAGCTACATGTGTCGACGGCACATGCGAAGCGAGAGAAATTTGTACTGGTATGCAACTTTTTCACCTCTGGTTTTTCATATTTAATTCAATTTGGTGCAATGCAGGTGCAAATTGTGTGTTGCACCCATTGAAATGTGTATTTAATCTGCCCCCAGATCCCCTAGGACCGACGTTGTGGTGGACGACGATGCGGAATGGGAAGAGATACTGCCATCAGTATGACATGTACCACGTTAATCCCCCTTCCCAGCCTGGTCGTCGTGCCACTGCATCAACGATGAAGGTAAAAATCAGCGACCTTACATCAAGTGTAACCACAAAGAAGTGAAGTGACATGTGTTTTAGTGTAAATATTTTGTGTTATTGTTTCCCTTGGACTTTTTACTCTCTATTGTTTGTGTTTGCATGTGTCACATGTTCACCTCAGCGACTGCACAACCAATTGGGTTTTGTTTATGTTTCGGTATTGTCAGTGTAGTTCTGTGGAATAAGTGCTTAGGTGTAAATAAGGTGTTTTAGATATTAATTATAAGGAAAGTGCAGTGTACAGCTTCGAGCACACAAGTTTTGTAGTAAGTCAGCATTATGTTAATATTGACGTGGTGTGTTCTGTACAGTGTCATTTGTTTGTGAAATCAAAAAAAAATCATATATTTTTTGTGCATCTAGGACATCAGAGTGTATCATAATATTCCAACGCAATTTTTATCCTACAAGGGAAGTGTAAATAGTCACCTTTAATTATTAATTATTTTTAATATTTTTGTTTAGGTTACGTAAATGTTCAGCCATACCATACTGGCCTACTACATATCGTGCCAGAGGCTACACACATCCAACAAGTCAAAACAGCCTTACAAAACATGTGGAATTTCTCATATTTTGTATTTTAAAGTGCTTTTATGGAAAGTTGTGTAGTGTATAATAAAGATATGCATGTCCTGATACTCTATAAATAAATGTAACAAAAATTATGCATTATAAGCATCACACTCCAGCCACAAAAGTGTGAATTTTTAGGTTAAGGTGTAAGTATAAGGCCCTTCATGTCACTTGTTTTTTAATTTAGAGATTTTGTGTTTTAGATATTTTATTAGTATAAAAAAGGGTTTTATGTGTTAACCAGAACAGCATCAGCAATTACATGTCATAATTTCTCTCATTTGTGATTTGTTTTGCATTTATCATTTTATTCATCACATCATGTGGGAAGACTGCGCCTGACAGCAGTTCTCCCATGCAGCCATTTTCAGTAGTAGCCGTTTGGTACTCACGTAGAGAAGACATTGTATTGTCCTCCCCAGGCCCATAACCTCTCTCACCGGACTTATCGTGTTCAAGAGTGTCGATTTTTAATATGGAATCTTAAGTTTGTTTTCCATTAGCCTGGAGAGAGTGCTGTTCCACAGGGCTGTTAGTTTTTACATGACTGGATCATAATATTTCACGTAAACCATACTGTAGGCTTCACTCCATTTTTGCAGTGCAAGCATCCTCCTGCTTAATGGAGGAATTTTGATGTAACTGCCTCACATGAGGGTAAATGAATAAATTCTTTGGTTGAAATGACTTTTGCCTGTGTTTTTATTTATCGGGCCTGCTTCTCAGCCCACTTAATCATTTTTCACATATTAATAACATAAGGCATTAGGTGGCCTGAATAAACTCTCGGGAGTGAGTGTGCATTTGGGGAGGCAATATTAGATTTAGCTCTATGCTGCATCATCATTTGGAACCACCTTCCGGAGATGGCGAAGCATTTGGGGAACCGTCACATGGACAGTCGACCACACGGCCCCAGCACTGTCTTGTGTTCTGAGACTAATGAATTGGCGCCCCTTCGGAGAACAACACCGACACTATATTCCTGTCCACATAACCTTCATTATCACCAATGGTCCAGCCAAACACCATGCAGTCAAGTACAACAGGAACCACTGCACGAGGTGCGTGTAGAGCAACTATATGTTGTCAAAAAGACATACTAGTGAGCAAACTGTAAAGCAAAGTAGAGCAAGTTCAACAAGGATGGGCACTCACCCAGGTACAAAAGGACAAGTGTTCAAATAAAACAGTCGAGTGTTGGCGAGCGTTTAATGGCTGCATTGAGATGTGTTGCAGCAGGCACCAGCACTCTACAGTGTATTGTCATTCAGTGCAACTAGTGCAGTTAGTGAAGTCGGTGTAGTGAGTGTAGTGCACTGCAGCCACATACAAATGTGAGCAACGTAGAGTGCCCCTAAAGGGCTTACATCACAGGTATGGACCCATCAAACATGAGAACTGTAAAATATGCTACCATTTAATTGCAAGTGCTATGTTTTATTGAAAAGTGTTAATGTACCAGCTCACCTGTTCATCTAAATTTCATGGCAATATATTGTAAGGGTTTTGTTTTAATAATGTCAATGGTGCAGATAAATTTTGTATGAAACATTTTTGTTTTAGTTGCGTATTTTAAAGTTTATTCAATGCAAGTGTTGTGCAGGAAGTAGTTCCCAGCATCTCGCAGCCCACCAACCCGGCGGTATGTAACACACAGCGAAAGTAGTAACATCCGAAACTCCAAATGATTTTGGTCGTGTCGCAGCACTCTCTGGTAGCACATCACAATATTGAACAAGTCACTTAGTATGTAGTGTATTAGATTAATGGAACCTTTTGTGTTTATTTCGCCACTAGAGACACTGGCCCTTCTTCCCCAGTGCTTGAATCACACGGGGAAGTTTAAGTTACTCATGTAAGTGTTCATATCGGCTTCGCGCCATTCACACAGTGTAACTGACCTGGTGGATCTCAGTCAAGAGCAATTTAAGTTTGTACGAACGAGTGCAGTTAATGTACGTGCAACATGCTAGAGTTCACAAATTCCTTACATTATTTCCATGCATGGCCTTCGGAAACTTCGGGATATGTGCCCTCTTTACCCACTCAAGTAACATCACATAACCCAGTCTTGTAATGAGTGTAATCAGTGTAATAATTCAGCATAAGGCATGTTGGTCAGACTTCAATAGGCCCACCATTTAGGAAATGCAGTAAGTAAGTGAGGAAAAGGGCAACAATGATTAAAGGGAAGCCAATGTCCAGGCGTACAGCCCACAGCATCCCGAGAGCATCCAGAGTCTACAGCTCCATCAACATTGGCGACGCCTGGAACCTAGATGGGTAAATTCCATTCTCACCAAAAATTCCGTAACAACAACTTCACCGCCCCTGAAAACTCATGCAACCCCAAAGCTATATCACCACACTGTATCACCCTGAATATACAAACACTACACAGAAGTTGTTAGTACATAGAAATAATCTTGGTTTTCCTTGAGTTTGAACCACATGGTCCTAAATTATGACATCTAAAAACCCTTCTAGCTACACTACACAAAATTACATTATAAATAACTTGTGACAGACATTGTGCTGCATGCTCATTAATGGTATAATAAAAATTAGACATTGCTGAAGGAAAATCATTTATTATGTGCAAAATCTTATGATACATAAGATATTTTTTACATGAGTTTAATCATTCTCTTTAAAGGATAAACACTTCCCAGGCACAAAAGTAATTTCAGGCCACACCATTCTCATGTAACTTACCACCAACCGAAAACATTTCACACTTTATGACACTTGTGCAGTTTCTGCTACTTTATATACATAACAAAGCTGGGAAAAGAAATCCATTAATAGTGAAAATATTGCACTGGTGTGTTTCCTTGTTTTATTGTAATTATTGTTCTTACAGGTGATAGATTTGTAAAACAGTGTTTAAACAGAATATAATAGCAACAGCAGAGAACATAATCTACAAAATGGTTTCATTTGAACATTAATGTTTGGAAAGACAAAGGAACAAGTGCCACGTGATATTGGGATATGACAGAGAGTATGTATGGGCAGGTTGTTAATGGTTAATGTAGTACTTTTGAAATCAACCTTCGAAAAATGTCATAATGTCTACCCAAAGGCTGTTCACGATAAAGTGAGCACTTTAGAAATTAACCTTAGAAAAAAGACACTGCCTCTGCATGCATATATTTTAATGGGCGCACTGAGTGACATTCGCCCAGAAAAGTTGGTCACGATGGATGGAAAGTAGTTCCATATCTTAACGTCTAATAAAACGTTTTAGGTAACCATGTGTGATAACTTAAAATGATTTCTTCCGCTTTCTGTTTTTTAAATTCATCGAAGAGTAAAAATGAGGAGATTTGTAAAGTATTTACTTTCTTAATAATTTCATAGTTTCATTTTTACCGACGCATGAATAAAGTGAGGAAGCCCATGGTAATTTGAATGTTACATGAGGCGGAAGAATACACAATACATATACCAGTAGATCTTAAGCAGAGCTTTGAAAAGTACTCGTTTTACTGAGAACTGCCTATACATATATTTAAATGGACACATCATATGTTTAGTGCTGTGGAGTTATGTTGTGGTGATTAGGGCAGAGGGTGGAAACAATATGTCTGTGAACATCACACTGCTTACCTACAAGGTATATTTATCTCAGGAGAGAATACTCGATTTGTCTGAACACAAGACTACATTCAACTACACTTATTACCTTTAAAAATTGAGGGTTACCTTATTTCCATCATTAAAAACATTTGAGGTCAATATTTTTGGTTGAGTAGAAGTTAAGTGGTGGTCACTATGTTTTAAAAGGATGTAAGTATAATTATGTTGCAAGCTATGTAAGAATGTCATGAGGCCTGTAGGAATCAACAAAATGCACTTTATAAATGGAAACACACACAGAGGTAAATCTACGATGAATGACTTCATTTGGTTTGAATATGTTTAAAAGGTACATTATTACCAACGGTATATATAATTTTCTAGTATCTGTTTCTACACTGTATGATGCTGATATTGATGTTCATTTAGTGACATAACATAACATTAAGTACTGTTACATATTAGAGAAATTTACAATAATATGATACAAACCCAACAAATTCTTTATATTCTAGTACAGAGCATTCATTAATTGCAAATCCCATAGTAGCACACCTAGTTTTACTCGTTTGAAATCACATCTGCTATGAACAGTTGTTTAAATAACCAAGAAATCGCTAGGATATCAATATTTCAGAACTACAATATTACATTAGACGAATATGATGTAATAAACACTAATAAATGTGAATGTGTTCTTTGTTCTCAAACAAATAGTGTGATGAAGTGCTAGTGAAAACGGTTTACAAGGGTTGCCATGCCAAGTAGACAGTGCCATAAGGTATTTGAAAATGGTGACATGACAGTGGCTAGATTTGCAGGGACCAAATGATGCCATTCACAGCATAGCGACTAGCAACACGACATTAGTGTTGCAATCTAAAAAACTACAGATATAGCATGAATTCTCAAAAGTGAACTTTTCTACGAGTTAATTATTCACACACTGCCATTTTTAATATGTTATTTTCCAACAGCAACATAACCAATCACAGTTGGCTTTTGGTTCTATTGTCACATTCTATGAGATTGAGGGATGAGAAATGCCCTTTCATGTAAACAGAAAGGAGTAGCAATATATATTTTAGATAATGAATATCTGCATTGAGAAAATACAACAATATCGATAACTACTGTTTTTTCATTGAGTGAAAAAGTGCAGCAAATCTCAAAGACAACTAGCATCAGAGTCATGGGATGTAATAAGTGACAGAAAATTCACACCAGGGACAGATTATCAAGGTTCTATGGTTCTTATGGTAAAATGAATGTGCTGAAATCTTTATGTAACAATTTTATTATGCAGTATGTAAAAAAAATAGTTTTAATTGAGGTTAAATGAGGCAGTCTTAGACACTTGCTCGCTCTGGTGGCCTATAACTGCAACTGTCCTGTACAGTAGCACAACCTGCGAGCCGCTGCCACAGTTTCTGTGCCGTACCATTGGGTGTCCCTGGAAGACAGGCAGCTGGTGTACCACCTGATGTATTGTTCGTTGTCGTAGTTGTTGGTGGGGAGCTGGGCTTGCTAGCAAGTGGTTTTCTGTCACCCGCTGCCTTTGCCTCTAAAAAAGGTTTCTTCCTTTTGCACCATGGCCACCGGAAAGTCCTTAGCAGTGTGTTTCTGAAGTCTTCAGAGAACAAGCAGTAAATATAGAAGGTGATGGAATAGTTTGTAATTTCCAGTAGGTTGGCAACAGCTCGAAATACCTGGTACGAGTACTTGTTGAGGTTCTGCTCAGACAAAGTAACATTCAGAATGACCATAGGTGAGATGCAAACGAGGAAGAGAATAGATGTACTACCGAGCAAGAGGATAAGACGTCTCTCCTCGGCGAACTTGCGATGGTCCTCTGCATCTGAAGAAATAGACCTGCAGATGGTCATCTTGCGGCGCCGATCGCAGGAGCGGCGGTACACCACCATGATCCTCATGTTGAGGCCTGCCAGCAGTAGTGTGGGTCCAACCTTGAACACCACCTCGAGAAGCACCTTGTAGACTGAGTAGAAACTGGACTGCTGGAAGGAGGTGTTGCTGCGACGGTAGTAGATGTAGCCCCCTGTGAAGAGTACACAGTGGCGAAGCTCGGACCGGAAGGCGGTGGGGAGGTATACGAGGAAAGTGAGCACTGGTATGAGCACCACAGTAAGGCTGGGAGGCCCCATGAGAGGTCTGGTTGTGCCTGGGTGGCAGACCGACACATATCGCTCCACCGTTAGTGCCAAGAGCATCATGACCCCCACACCTGCAAACACAGAACAAGCACTTATTCGTCTAATGGAATTCACAAGACTATGTATGTGGGATACAGTGTTTCGCCTCTATATATAAGTATGATTTTTAATGTTTCTTTATTTGTGAATGGTTGCAAGACATTAGGAGTTTAATATTAATATATAAAGTTTTTTAATCCGAGCAACCAGGGATGAAAATAGAATATTGAGCCTGCTGGCAAGAAAGCAGTGTACCACCTATGCATGTGGAAGTAAATAATTCCATACAATTGCAAATAATCGGCCAGGGAACAACATATTTAACACTTCTTTCAATAATTTTGACATGCCAGTTAAGAATATGTCATAAATATCATGCATCTACAATGAAATTTATGACAAAATTAGTGCCAAAACCACAATCTTACAATGAAATAATAACAGTAGCAGGTTTTATAATGGCTAAAGGTCTTCACAGTCACACTTTATGCAAATATTGAGTTTTTAATTGAAAATATTTTATGTAATACTTAAACTAATGATTCGACAATGAAAGATTGCCTTGCTAGTCTCTGTAGGCTGTAAAGTCATACATATGTATACAGCTTCTTTCCCCCCCCCCCCCCGGAGAACCTGCAGCTGGAGTTTTTGGATTTATATATTCACTGTTTACTATAAACAACCTATACCATTAATTGCATGGAATGCAGCACTAATAAACGAAAACCACATAACTGGAGAGAAAAAAAAAACACATTCAAAAACAAATGTCACAGGAACAAAATGATGTTGCCAACAGGTAGTATCCGAGGTGTGTATGTGATCTTGGTTATGTATATGATTTTATGAGAGAATATGAGAGGGTTCTGTGTGTCACATAAAACGAGATCGCCACTGTATATGCCACACAGACATAGACAATGCTGCTGTTGTAGTGAGTAGTACATGAAGCGAAGGTTGGCAAGAGGCAGTATGGTGTCGGGTTTGGCAGATGCATAATGAGATGGTAATCGTGTGAGATGTTAAGATGATTAAGGTGATGCTAAAGTGTTGCTAAGGCTTTCACAGTGACAATCAAATACACTAAAACAGCTGCTATCAAGTATGTGAGACCAGAGAGGATTCGAGGTCATCACTAGGTAAACCCATTATCTTATTAGGACCCATTTTAACTGGCTCACATGATGAACCTGCATGGAGCTGATTGGCTGCCACCACAAATAGCCTGTCATTTGGACCATGGACATGCTACTGTGACAACATGTACTGTTGTGTGGACACACGAACGCTGTACGTCATGTAGACAAGGTTCTGGAGCTCCCTGCTGCTTACTATCCCAAAATCTCTGACAAAGAGAGTTAGGTTCATGATCTTTGTTGTTTTATTATTGATTTCACTGTACTGTAGACAAAACTATGCTAGGTTTGCCTACATGGTATGTTAAATGAAGGCGTGGCTCCTCTGGGTGCTTGGAATGGGATTACTAGATAGATACAGGCAAAATTCGCGTTATTATTCGGCATCAGGAAAATTCACAGTAGTCTGTACTGGAGCCGGCATCGTTTCTCCATTGGCTGCTACATAGATGTGAGGCCTCGTTCATTCTGACTGAAATACACTGACTGTGGGACACAATTGGGGAAGTGTTCATTTATTGGCGCATAGTTGCCCATGGCATGTCAGATAATGTATGGTTCAATGACAAACGTATTGCAAAGGTGCGTGCGTTTAAAGTATAACATGTCCCCAACTAATAACGCAAATTTTGCAGGTCTCTAGGGATTACCCATTACCTGAATAATGGCCAGCTCTTGCTCCGCGCCTCCCACCCAGGCGAACCGGGGTATTTCCCGATGGGTCCACTAATGGATTTCGAATGTGAGAATTTTGCCGGACGATACCTCTAATTGGTGGATTTCCTCTGCCCCTGCATTCCGGCGCTGCACCATATTCGTTCCACTTCACCCATGTCGGCTCTCAATACCTCAATGTTCAGAGCCACTCAAATCTCTCCACATTTTCTACGCATATGGTTGCACCATAGACCATATAGTCTAAGAGCCAATGACCAAAAAAGACAGGGCACTAACATAGTTATAACACATAACATCACCTTACACTTGAGTGGTTATACAAAGAAATGCTAGTCTCCCTACTGGTGGTCGGCGAGATAAGATAGCGCGTCGATATTTTTATCTTTTATGCGCTTATCTTTCCGTAGCTCTTTCTGGCTTTGTCTTGCCATGCTATCTTTGGAATTTTATCAGTTGCTTATCATTGTGCAATAGTGGTGTAACTCTCAGTTTGCTTTGAGTGGTGTAGTAGTCAGGTCGATAAATACTGTGTAGACATAATTGCGTCGCTAGGTATTATCCTAGTAAGGTGTGCCAGAATATTATGCCTGTGAGTTATGATGTTGATAAAGAAGATAAAGATTGGGTTGTTAAAGTATTAGCTGTTGAAGAGAGTTATATTCTGCCTTCATTTTTGTTTCCTTTTGGTCTACAAGGTATTATTGCTAAAGCTGGCAGTGGGATTTTGGAATTCTGTTTCTTCAGGAAACTGTATAACGCCAAGGATCTCAAGAAATCAAGGATTTGAATGACATTGATTCACATGATATTATTTGTTGGAAGACTTTTCCAGTTCATGACGGCATTGTTAATCAGACTGATGTAATTAGTACTTTTGGTAATGCTCTTTTTTATTCCCATAAGAGGATGAGGTTTTAATCTGGTGATCAAATTTGGTTGTATCGAAAGTTGGTTGGTACTACTGATAACATGAATATACTTGGTCATGTAGAAGTTACGTTTAATCTATAATAAATATTATGTTGCCATGACAAACGATTATGTCTTTTTAATTTATTTTATGTTGTAATACTATTTTTTAATACAAGTTGTTTTTTTTTGCTAATGCGGTATTACTAAAGAGGAAAATATGGTATCGTGGATGGATATCGGTTGTTATAATAAGATAGAGGTGATATAAATATAAATACCTGGTACTCTGAATACCGTGCCAATCACCTTGTGCAAATTGTACAAATGCAGTGAATCACACATACGTGCATGAGAATTGACAGTGATAAGACAGTTCATGAAGGGAACTCATTAGGAGGAATACGTGTTATGGTTGTAATCGTGAATTTGATTTAAAATCCAATACATAGGATGTGCCACTCTGTATTTGGTGTGAATTAATTGTTGTGTTAACTATGTGTTTTTTGCAAATTTGCATTTATGTGTTCTTATTAGTGATCTTTTATGTGCAAGAATGCTATGACCATTTGATTACAGAATTTGGTCCAGTGGTTGTGGTGTGGTTGTGTTTTTATTTTTTAAGGTCATGGTCTTAGGATATTTTATCAGCTTGATTACACGGGAGAGCCAACATACTAACGTTACTGGTTGTGGCAGAGCGTGTGGTGCCGACAAGACCGGGACAGGAGCGACGCCGGAAAGCGAATGGGGGCTCGGTGCTGCGGGCAGTTGAACTGTTGGGATTTTTGGTGCATCTGACAGAGATTTTCTTGGGCACAGTGTTGGATACGAAGGAGCGGAACTTTGTGATCGGAAATGGTAAGTAGGTTAGTAGTGTGGCGGGCGCTAGGGGGCCGCACACACAAGCTAAGGTAGCATGTACTATAGATTACTTGCGAGCCCCCGGTTTGTACAACAAACTCTGATCGACCTACTAACATCTGGTTATGAAAACTTGGAGCGCTGTACGCCCCCCCCCCCCCAGAACCAAGAGTGTGATCGAGCAGTGACGACGTGTGTGCCGGAGCGGCACGAAGACGAGGGCTACTTTATACTAGGGTCTGGAGGAGATCCAGGCCGTACTGCACCCAACTGTCCTACAATATCTGGTGAGCATAACTCCGGCTTGGATGGCGGTTAGGTGTCATCCTAGATATAGAGGCCCCATTAATAATCCGCTTTAACTGAATAATATTCTGCAAGGTTAGGGACAGAATCATATAGTGTAAATCATTTCGAGAGTCTGTAGATGTAAAGTAACTGAGGTTTATTGTTTTGCGTAAAGATAAATGTATTGTTCTATTTGAGTTAATGGTTGTTGTAATAAATGTGTTTTATATAAGGCGTCTTACTTACTTGTTTAGCCATCGAAAGCTATCAACCACCAGAGGTCTCCTTATCCTACAGAGTTCTAGATATTAAGTTGACTAGCAGCAGCCAACTGACTTAGGAGTAACAATGAAGAGTATAATATAGAGTATAATATAATGTCTCGTCAGCAGCGATATCATTAGAGACGGTGCAAGTGGCATAGGGAAAAGGGATTGGGGAAGGAATCAGCCACGGCCTTCATTAGGAACCCATCCCAGCATTCGCCTGGAGTGATTTCGGAAAACCGAAATCAGGATGAACGGACCGGGAATCGAACCCGGATCCTCCCGAATGATCGGAAATGGTTTTGTGTGGTATGTGTATGTGTGTGTGTGTGAGAGAGAGAGAGAGAGATTGATGCGGTATGAGTGGGTGATGGAGAGCAATACAGTCGTTCTCTTGAGCGAAGTTATATGGGGGACAATATCCCTGGGCTCAACCTTGCCATTGGATTGTGTATGAGGGTGTTGCTGTTGATTGACATTGTAGTTGCAATACAGGCACGATTCGTGTAATGGTGGGGAGAATATCCCAGGGCAGCCACAATACTATTGCTCCTGTAGCGGAAATGGTGGGGAGAGTGTCCTGGGGCTCTGGATTTGTGGCTGAGGGATATTTGATGAATTGTCTGGTTGAAATTGTGAATGAGAATGATAATGGTCCTCCGGGAAAGGCAGTTGAGTGTAAAGTAGTATCTCCTGAGACCATTGTTCCATGTTGGGTGTCTCAAGGGTTATTTTGAACTTAAAATATATACTAACGAATAAAGTTTAAGTGACTGTCTGTTATTTCAAAATTGATACCAACATCTAAGCGTAATATGCTATTTAAACGATGTTGAAGCATAAATAATGGTTTAAAATTTTTCCCTGTCTGTTTGGATTTTTGTCCAGAATAGGTTCCGAAACAGCTGAATAGATTTTAATAAAATTTCCAGAGATCGTAGAGTTAATTTCTATTTAAAATCTGCCCTTTATTTCATCTCAGTATCTTAAATGGTTATGAAGTAAATTAATTTTTTCATATAATTTTCTTTATGTTTCATATCTTATTTTCTTGCAAAAAGGATTATTGTCAAAAAGCATTGTTAAAATACGCATCATAGAAAAATATACATTCGTTTTTGGAATAACATAGTAAAATAACATATCAAACAAACAACGCTAAAGCGACGATAAAACTATTTCCGACAATAAAGTAACGATCTTTGAAACCAATTATATAGGTTGTAATAAAACAGAGTGTTCCATGTTCGTTTGCATAATGTTGTGTCTGTTACAGGTGTATATTGCTTGCTGTGAAAATTATCATTTTCGTTTAAGTGGGTTTGTAACCACTCCAGAAGTAAGTAAACATAATTTGACACTGTTTATATTAATTTGATTTAAAAATAATAGTATGTATATTTTTGATTTTTTTACTAGCCACGCATAAACCAAAAACATGAGTGACTTATTAGGCATTTCTCCTAGTTTAACAAGTTAAGATCTGCGGTGTTTTAATTTCTCTTTTCAAGGCACACAAGTTTTTTTTTTTTTTAAGAGTAATTTATTTGATTGAATATAGCTGGAAAAATCATTTTTCTGTTTAGGTATTGTCTATATCGAGAATTTGGAATGTCTCGTTTAAAAAGATCAGTTACAGCTATTCGTATAATTACTGACAGGATAACTTTGTGAAGGATGATATCAACGTTGTTTCATCAAAGTCAGACGTCCTGAGCGAAAAGTGGTACATGATGCGGAAGTTGTCCACCATGGTATGCAGCAATTTTGTCTAATGAAATTATTTTTAATGGAAGTCTACGACATGAACGATTCGAGTAAGATTAGATCATTTGATGTAATGAAATGTGATACAATGTTTTATTACGCATCAACTATAGCCCTCACGTGACATATGTTGGGATTAGAAGTTGTGGCTATATTTAAATTTGATGGAATTATAAACTCTCAGTTCTAATACAAAATAATTCAATGCTAAAATCTTAAAAAAGAAAAAAAGTTACAGGGCATACATGAACAATTAAAATCCAGTGGTCTGGAGAAAGAGAGCGACTGCTTCAAACGAATCTTGTTAGACGAGCGCATTAAAACATTAAAGATTTTAGTCTGAAATTGCCACTTGGTAAATACAAAATAAGGGTTGTAGACTCACGTCTTGGTGATGAGTTGCATAAGCAATTCAGAGGTCTAATCATAAAGTGCAATTTTAATTCACACCTGGTCGCTGAAATTAATTATTATCTGACAGCAGACAAGGGATTTTATTGATAGTTAATTGTCAAATGGTCTGCTTTATTTTGTCTTTCCTCTTTAAAAGTCTATTTAAACAATAGTAATTTTGGCAAGAGTTTGACCTTAATGAATAGTGATATGTACATCCATATTGAAATGTTTAAGGGTTCATTGCGATACATGTTGTAAGAGTGTTGTTGATAATTGAATTGCAAAAGTAATATTCTAAGGTTCACCAAAGTGTTAATTAGTACATGTAGAGTTAATGATCTTCTACTTACCTAAACTATAAAGGTCTGAGTTGAATACTAGTTATTTACCTAATCAATGTGCTGTATATAATTCTAGTCTAGGGTTTCTCTTGATATTGTGTTTTCTGGAAATTATACATTAATATTCTTTTGACGTAATTCCTCCAAAGCCGTGTACCACACTGATACTTATTAAATGTTTTAACATCATTTCCATTTATTTGCTGGTATACGAAGTTCGTTATACTGCAAGGTAGGTATGTATTTCAATAACTTCATAAAACCTGGGCGAAGCGACGGCGGGCTGTATTTTAATAACTCCATAAAACCTGAAGGAAGCGATATTTCTATTTTAAACACAAAACCTGAACGAAGCAATGGTGGACTGTATTTTAATAACTCCACAAAATCTAAGCGAAATGAAATTTCCATTTTAAACATATGTAAACCAATACTAAAATCCACGCGAACAAAACCGCGGGAACAGCTAGTGTGTAATAACGGCTGAAAACTGTTTTAAAATTGGAATTGAGCTGTTTTTAAAACAACTGTTTTAAGAAGGAAAGGAAGCCACTAAATAGAATATAATGTTTGCAATGGTTTCCCTTGGATATGAGGAAACGTTTTCTGATTTTGAAATGTTTTAAAATGTCATATTAAAGGGTATTTGGTGTGTTTTAAGTGTCATTGTAAAGCCGCATTGTGTCCCATAGTGGATAATATAATTTTAGTGAGTTTACAGCCAGGATCTTGGGTAGTGAAAGTGATAATGAGAAAAGGTTATTGCAAAAATGAATTGCGATAACCTTATAAAACCAATAGTGAGAGAAAAATGGTACATTTTCAGGTGTGTACAGCGTAGTAATTGTAATTATCTTTAAAACGAATTGCGAGAGAAATTTTGTACAATTTTAGGCGTGCAGAGAGAGTTTTTTTTTTTTAAAGCGTGTCAACTTTTTAATAATGTTTTTTTTTTTTGTAAGGTAGGTTAAGGAAACTAATTTTGGTGTGTAGTTCAAACAAGTGTTTAAGAAACTAATATTTTTGTGGCATTCTCATTGTAATTCAAGGAGTGACATGTTCTGTTACGTGCTTCATAATGTTGCCAAAGGAAGTTTTTCCTGTGTATGTGAGAAATAGGAAGTTTGTAAGAGGTTTTTGAGGTATTTAGTAAAGACGAAAAGAGAAGGACCAGTGTTTTGTTTTGTGTAGTTGTTGGTGCCGCCTTTTTACCCGACTGTGGACAGACGTAATGGCAATCTGTTTAAACAAATCCAATCTGTGCTCTGCTGTTTATTGAAAGGTGATTAAAGTGTGACCCATCCATTTCCTGATCCCTTTGAAAGTGATAGAGTGAAGGAGGGTTGGGTTGAGTTGTCTGTCGGTGTTGAGACACCGGCGATAATCGATTCATTCGAATTACAAAATTATACGATTATCCCATAACCAGTGCAGAAACTTCGACAAATCAAATTGCCCACGAGCGAGTCACTCTACACACCGAGTACTGACTTCTTGCTCTTTACAATACCGGCCGTAAATACCCTTCACTTGCAACATGTCCACAATCGTGGACACGTGGACTGACCGGGTTAAAACGAGAGAGAAAACTGCATTCGGTAGTCTTCGGCTACTGATACAGTATTTTCGCCGCAATTGAGGCCTGTGTGTAGCATATAAACATAGCAAAGCAAAATTTGTCTAATCTCGATTAACTTAAACTCAAGTTTACAATGGTGAAATACGACAAGATTATAAACTGAAGTTTAAAACTAATCCAGTTTTATTAATCTCGCTTAGTGGCTAAATTAATGTTAGTTGGTGGAACCGGCCCTTAAGCATTTTCTGACAAGGCGTTACACCGACAGGAGGAGAGTTCCGTACGATAAATTTGCCTGTTGCAAGTAGGCCTGCTCTGTGGCGAGGGTAGACGGGGTCCTTAACTTAGTTTGGCACGAGTGGCCAGAAGCGGGGGATCAGGGTGCCTGCGCCTTTCATTGTGCGCGCACAATACTGCACTGATTGTCGGTAGCTGCGTCGACGCGACAAAGCCTCTAGAGCCAAGCGATATCGGTTAGCAAGTTCTCGGTGGCCGCACTGGATAATGTGCATAGGTCACGTCCATCACTATAGGCTGTTCACGGTAAATGAACATTTTTAAAAGCCCTGCTTAAGATCTACTTGCATGCACGTTGTGTATTCTTCCGTCTTATGTAAAATTAGCATTGCCACTTTATTCATGCGTCGGTCATGTGAAATTGCAAAATTATTATCAAAGTAAACATTTTATAAATTTGATAACTTTTACACACTAATGCATTTAAAAAAAAACAGAAAGCGAAAGAGAATATTTAAATTATCACAAATGGTTACCTAACACTTTTTATTCGACATTAAGATATGGAAGTACTTTCCATCTATCGTTACCGACTTTACGGGGCACATGTCACTCAGTGCGGCCGTTGAAATAACCTATATGTAGGCATGGGCAGTGACTTTTTTCTAAGGTTGATTTCAAAAGTGCTCACTTCATCGTAAACAACCTTTATATGTCTGCATTGTTCGTAATTAACTAGGCCGATGTTTGACTAAACCTAGTTTGTTTTATCCTCCCATTACCGAGTTTTTGGTGTAGAGAATAAAGTCGGTGTTTTAAAACAATAACTCGTTAAGGATGTTCTGATGTTTAGTGAGAAAACAATGTTCTACTATTTGTATCGTACTTATAAAACGCGCTTGTTAAGATACCATTTACAGTTCCCATCCTTCTCTACTAGCTTTTTCATCTCTACTAACATGAGCATGTTGCAGACACACGCTCTGTCTCCCGTAGCATTTCTGATTAATGCCCGAATATTTTGAATTCTGTTATGTCGACTGAGTTTTTACAATGCCAATGCCGGTTTTTCCCGGTCTCGTCTAGTGATAGCTTAGCTATAATTACACTTAGGGAGGTAGTCATGGCCCCAATTGCAGGCCATGGCTGCCCAATCCCTCTCTGCAGTGATGCATGTCTCCTTGCATGATTTCCTATCCTTGTAGGCGTAAGGGGTTAGCCCTGAGATGCAATAAATTCCCTCCCTACCCACCAGGCTTTCACTTAACACATAGTTATAGGGTAGTTAGAAAAAAAAAGATGTACGATCTTTACAGGTACATGAATTCGCACAAATTAATTAGGTTGCAGATCTCGAGAGCCGATGAGGGTGAAGCGAGATATGGAGAAATGCCAGAATGCAAGGGCGGGGGAAACGGGAGATCCCCGGGAAAACCCACCGACCAGCGGCATCGTCCGGCACGATTACCACATGCGAGGATTCGGGAGCTACCCTACCGGGAATCGAACCCGGTTCGCCTTGGTGAGAGGCGAGCAGTCTAACCATTACACCACTGCGGCCCTTTTCAGTGTCCTCGTCGCATTGCGTGTGCCTATGGGACTTTCGGCAGTGACCCTGTGATTTTATTTGTGAAAAATCTTTAGCAAGTTTCAATGCAGAGCCCTGGAGTTGTTCTGTATGTATCT
The DNA here is from genome assembly GCA_029891345.1 of Dryococelus australis. NCBI lineage: Eukaryota > Metazoa > Arthropoda > Insecta > Phasmatodea > Phasmatidae > Dryococelus > Dryococelus australis. The sequence continues at coordinate 133,504,042 of CM056999.1, forward strand.
GGTACTCAACAGTCTTCGTCTGAAGAGTGTGTTCTTAAGTAGGCCAGAACATTGGTCGCAAGTTTAATAGTTTCGTGGGAGAAAGTGTATCTCAAACACACTGCGACGCAGTTCGGGCGCCAGCTAGACAGGCTCCTTAATATTGCTTCAAGATATAAAATGTTTCATTTTTCCAGGTAGCTATTGTCGACATGAAACAATAAAAATTTTTTTAAACAATGCCTACGTGTTGAACGGTGTTGTTTTGCAAATGAGAAAATGTAAAGTTTTGGCTATCTGTCTTCAACTACTTAGCTTATCATTGTCACAGGCGTAAAGCTGTGATATTTGGCCATCTAGTGTATTTTGTTTATCGTGACTGGTCACTTAAACTTGTACGATCAGCTTACATGTAGAGGTATGCAATATTTCTGTAAGGTAAACGAACCAATTTTCGAGTTTTTTTTTACAGAACTATGAAGAACAAAAGTAATTTTCCAAGCTCTGTAGGAGTTTTGATTTATTAGAGTGTTTTTCCAACAAGGGCGAGTGATGTAAAACATACTTAACCATCATGCTATTTTATCAACAGTGTAATTTATATTTCAGTTCCATAACGTCTCTCTGGTGCCTGCCTTACTGGTTAGACGATATGTAGTATAAAACAGAATGTATATATTTTATAATTAAACTTAATTTATTACTGCTGAAAAAAATAATCTGTAGATGAAGCCATAGCTGCAGAATCCTCGTAGAACGCTCTATGTTCTTCCCAAAGTTCTGGAGCTCAGGACGGTACTTCCTTCGCCAGTAGGAAATATAACGCATTATTACACGGTGTTCAAAAATCTCATCAGTAGCTCTCTTGTTGTATTGGCACTTCCTCTTGTCGCTGTTGATTTCGGATGTCCACTAGCCTTCGGTGTAGCTCTGACATGTTGGAGAAGCAGCACATTCTTCCCTTCGCTTGTCGCCCCAACAACATCGTCCTCAGATAGAATCCTGGGAGATGTTTTCCCTGTCACTTCGTGAACAGCTGAGCTGACTTGTAAGCAAGGAGCAGCGAGAACACCCTGGAATACATTGGCACTGACGACATTTATGCACTTGTCAATCCTACATCAAGGGCGACACAGGGTATTTTAGTTTTGATTCTTTTAGTACTTTGAAAGGGAAACTTTTAACTACGTAGTTAAGCGCGGACAAGGCCTTGCGAAACTGCGTTATTCTGCAAAAGAAAATGGCGTTAGGGGTATGAACTCCTTAACGTACACATTCAATTTTAATTTCAGGTATTGCAAACGAGGAAGTTTATGGTGTGAAACGTACTTAGGAATTTCTTATAAAGGCTGTTCACGTTAAATTGAGCACTTTTGAAATCAACCTTAGAAAAAGTCACTGTTCCAACCCGCATATATTTTAGTGGGCGCACTGGGTGACATGCGCCAACTGTAAAGTTGACAACGATAGATGTAATGCAGTCCATACCTTAACGTCGAATAAAAAGTGTTAGGTAACCATTTGTTATAACTTATACTTATTCTTTCTTTCTCTTTGTGTAATTTTAATGCGTTAAAGTGTAAAAAAAAACAAGCAAATGTGTAAAATATTTACTATTCTAAAAATTTCACAGTTTCACTTGACCGACGCATGAATAAAGCGATGAGGTCTACGGAAATGTTAATTTGACATAAAGAGGAAGAATACACAACGTGGATACAAGTAGATCTTAAGCAGGGCTTTCAAAAGTGCCCATTTTTACCGTGAACAGAGTATAGCAACTGCCAATTTGTGATCTATGTAAAGGGTTTCAGTAGAACCACGGCCCAATCAGCAACCGATTACAGGGTCAACTGCAGCTAATAGCATGGTCCAAGGACACGCGCTGTCTCTACTGGCGCCATCTTCTTACCTCGCACAGCAACGACAAGATTTCACTTACTGCGCGACATCTACGATGTGACTGAGTAGACTCGGGAAAATATGTTAAGAGGCTGGATCACCCCTTATACAGAAATTGTTTGTTTTAGTTTCATAACAGAAGAGTCAGGGTCATTACTGAAAATGTTTCGTTATAGAAGCATTACGTTTCCTGGTCCTGTGTAAATTTTCGTACCTGATTGTTAATAAGTGCCCCCTGGTTGTGATTGAAAGGTGAGAACGGATTAATATATACAATTTCGGATTAAGTTAATAGTTAGATAATACGAATTACTAGTTAATATATTGTGTTTGTAATAATGGGCAAGGTAATTAGCTAAGCTTCTATGGACACATTTTCCTGTAAATCATACTAAATTTGAATCAAGAAGAAATAAATAAAAAGTTCAATATGGCGGGTGACGTATGCTCTTAAGCGGTCATTACTATAAATACTCTTAAGTTTTCAAAAAAAATTTGGGGAAAAGGGCCGGGGGTGAAGAGGAGGTTATCTAATTGAACCATTTTATCACGATCACTCATATCTATTGTCTATTGTCCGTCCGTTACTTTGATGCATTAGCGGCGCGGTGTATCCAATGCAATGCAGTTAATTACATGCAAAACCTCACTCTGTTGTGGCGAGGAGGTTCGGTCAGCGTCGGTTTGAAACACGACCCCCGGTATAACTCAAAACATTTCTAATCGCTGAATCGATTCCGTGGTTCGGAGCCCGTTATGCTCAGGATGTCCTGTCGTCTTTAGTCTCGCTGTGCGTAGTTGTACGACGTGGGGCGTAACTGATAACACCAAAAAACCTGTGGCTACAGATTCATTTCGAAATTAAATCTGTAACATCTAGACTGTCAACGTTCTGAAGTGATTCATGAGTACGGAACATGACGTTGATGTCGGAGATGAACCATTACGTTTACTGCAAATATTCCAGCAATTATTACTATTGAACGCCGAGTGTATAAATAATTTTTTTGTGGACGATCTGTCACCACTGCTAAACATATCGCTATTTTTCAAGTTATTATATATTTTATTAAACTTGACACTCGATGCTGTTTCCGCGTTCGTGGCTCAGGAGCGTGGGAGTAATAAGGGCGACACTGCGACACGTATCAAGTGCAATATCGCCGATACGTGCAAAGCTCTGAACTGATATGAAGTGTTTTCGTCGTGTTGCGTGTAGTCAAGGGACAAAAAAAAAAAAACCTTGTTGTGAAAAGTCTATATAAAAGTTCAATACAGACTCTTCTATATCGTGTAGTGTGTTTAAAGATGTGGCAGACTGATAAAACAGTTTATAAAGATGTCGGAGGGCTCCGAAATAATATTTATAGCTTAAATGAACTATTGAAATTACCAACAGGATATATTTTGGGATATGCTTTATTTTCTTTGGTAAATACTGTGGAGAAAATTTCAATAGTTTCATTAAAAAAAAACAGTAATTAAAACATTTTGCAAAGCAATTCAAGAGTCAGATAGACGACCAACTTATTCTTCGTGTAAGAAATATAATGAAAATGTGACATGTTAATTCCCTAAACGCCACCGGTTTTGAGAAATGCTCAAAATATGTATTAAACAAACTGTGCCTGCAGGTGGGGGTAAATACAACCGTAAAGATGAGGATTGCAGTGTTTGCCGAAACGTGTGAAGAGTACAAAGCACTAAATGACACAATTATAAGAGTCCTCAAGTTTTACTCCATTATTGACTCAACGTTGTCACTAGCCTCCACACTATTAAAAAAATTTCCTTCATTTTACGGAAAAGTGCTGGTAGAAAATTTATCCAGAAGCGACAGTAAACTCTCCGTAAAATTACGGACACATTGATTTTCAGAAACGAACTTTCCATAAATTTCACGGAACCGCTCCGTTAATTTCCAAGTTAGTTTTATGTACTTTCCGTTTAAAATAAAAAGGGATAATGAAAATATCTTAAATTTTCGGTATGTGGGTGTTCCACCGTGTATAAAAAATTATATTAAAAAAGTTAAAATATTTTGTACTTAAGCGAGATATGAACCGGAGTCATAGAATTACCAGTCCGCGGCTCTAACTACTTTTTTAAAATATAAAAATAGATTTATTATCACACACGATAGACAGAGGCGTTTACCCTTAACCTATTATATACAGTACACATTCAACCCACAATATAAACAATAACAAAATACTCAATAAAATATCTACACAATTATTACATAGGGCCACAAAATGATATGAACATTTGGTGAATTGGTTTTACTGACAAAGTCGATGAACACATCAAAATTATTTAACATATCGACGATTACTGCTGGAACATTAAATTGTACACTTGTAAGGACCGAGGGGTGGGCAGATGCACGGCGTACACCCAACCTCGGTAATATACACGCACTTCCTGTAGGCGTGAACGTCAGAATGAAAATAAAAAATTGCCGTACCACTGACGCAATGTACCACGCCGCGCCATGTTCCACCTATCATGACGAAGAATCTGGACAAAGTCTTGAACTGTCACCGGTTTCGAATGGTCCACCAAAAAACCGATCGCATGAAGTATATACCAGGCCGCAGCTCTTCGTCGAACTGAGGGGAATGTGAAGAAATCTCAATGAAGCATGTGCGTGTCGCTGACATCTCCACGTTCATCGCGAATTATTTTTCGTACTCGTACGCGACACCACTGCCAGATGGGAGCTGCATAAACACAGGAAATTACCCTATGAAGGGCCGTGTCGGTGTTGCCACACAGCGGGCATGTAGGGTCAGCTGTCAGGTGAATGTTGTATTTACGCTGCTGAGTTGCCACGATATTATTGTAGAAGCCGAATGCTGCAGCTCGAAGATCCGAGGAAAGGTTAGGATCGGCAAGTATTTTCCATGGGCGCCTCCAGCGGATGGTTGGGGTGCGATTCACAGCAGATGGCATGACAGCCGACGTTTTTGAAGCCCGAATGTACAAATATCTCGCTGATGCGACTGTCCCTTCCGGTAAGTGTTCTACTAGAGTTGCGAGTGCTTCCTTTGCCTGACGGTATTGAAGTGGCATGCGTCTAACTTCAGACCACATCATTTTCTGTAATGCTGCGTAAATGTCCTCTGGGCGCAAAATTGTTGCAATTGCTTAAGACTGATATAAGGCCTTACACTTCAAAACGTGATTAATTAGGCTCAGGCCTCCGTCTTGCAAGGAAAGATAAAGTTGCGGCCTAGATAATTTAAATATATAAGATTTCCACAACATGCGGCCAACAATCTGTAGTATTTGTGCACTTTGTTGACGAGGTAGTGGGAATATATGTGACACATACCACAGCTTCGCAAGTAAGAATACATTTATTAAAGTAACCCTCTGTATAATATTTGTACGACGATAATTCATTTCTATTTGACGAGTACGGAGTTTATTTATGGTCATGTTCCAATTATAATGCAACATAAGAGTGGCGTCTGCGTGGAAGTCTATGCCCAATATTTTCACTGTTTCGGCCCTCCGAAAGAGAAAAACGTCGTCAAATGGCCCGCTAGTCACGCTGAGCTCCAGTACGGCAGTTTTGTTAGCATTCGCTCGCAGATTAGACACACTGCTAAACAGGTCCAGACATTCTGCCGTCTCTGTAATTTCTCGCTCTCAACGAACGACACATGTGATGCCATCAGCATAGGCATTTTATTTAAAGGACAGGTTCGCTACGGGGAATCCTTGCAAGCGGGCACTGAGCATTCTGCACAGAGGTTCAATGGCGATAGTAAATAAAATCATGGATAGCGGGCATCCTTGTCGAACTGAACTCTCGATCTTAATTGGCGGGGTAAGGAATCCGTTAACCAACAGCCGTGACCAAATTCCGGTACACACCATCCGCACCCACTGTACTACATTGGCTGGAAAATCGAAATGATGCATAACATGAAGTAAAAATTTATGATCGACTCTATCGAATGCCTTATCCATATCAATACTCAAGATGGCCATTTTATTGTGTTGTATTGACGAAAGTAATTGAATGTCCCTTAGGGCAAGCACGCCTTGTAAGTTGGAACGTCCTGGAACAGTACATGTCTGGTCGGGACCAATAATATCTGACAATCCCTTGGTTAATCTGGTCGCATAAAACCGAGCAATTATTTTATAATCGTCACATAAAAGTGTAATTGGCCTATAATCTGCGGGTTTAAGTGGACGGGATATTTTGGGTATAAGAACAATTATCCCTTCACCTACAACTCTCATATGAAGTTGAGGTATAACGTTTATATTTATATTGTAAAGAGAAAAGCAAATTTAGTTTCTATTAAATTTAGTGTATTTTTAGTGTTGCAAATGTTACAGACGCCTGATGCTCTTAATTAATGTTTGGAAGAATAGGTCATAGTCGCATAGATAACCTTAACTGCCGCAGAAACGATAATTTTCTTGTTACAGTGGCGAAGACAGCTTCGTGTAGAATCGGCATTGTTCGTCCCCGTAACTCGAAGCCAAAGGGAATACGGAAACTTTCCGTATTTTGTATTTACGGACTTAACTCCATTTTTCGTCATTACGGATTGCCTTTCCGTATATACGCTGTACATTTCCGTAAAACATTCCGTAAATATACGGAAATTTGTAACAGTGCGTTATCGGATGTCCCTGGGTCAATCCATGGCTCCTCAGAATCAAGTATTTCCGGAGCGATGATTATCATATGGGCGGGTTTTATAGGATCGCACCTGTTTCCTTCCGACTTCATTTCATGTCTGTACTCCACTCCTTCCATTATTTCATATCGTACGCATTCCTCAGACTGGCAGGGAACAGCAGGCTTGTCTTTCGAATTACTGCAGCTATGCTCACATACAGATCCACGCTATCATGATGACAGTGTCTGAAGCGAGAAAACAAGTCAATATTGCAACTTCGTGTGGTGAAAGATTTACACTGCTGAAGCTAGGCGAAACCAGAAGGAGAGAATGTGTTCAAAACGCTGAAGATCAGAACCAGACAGTATTTCAATAAGACATGCAGGAGGGCGAGAAGTATATCCTTGCGGTAAGAGGTGTCACTACAATAAATATTTGGCAATAATATTTAAAATAACTCGTGAATATATTTAAGGATGAAGTAAAGCCACTGCCTATGGATCACTACAACTGACTGTACAATGTGAAGAACTCATAAAAAGTATTACAAACACCATGAAAATTGTCAGAAAAGTGCGATTTATGCTGTATATGAAAGAAGTATGTGTGTGTGTGTGTATCAACATTACAGAATATTTTACTAAAATATACTTTTTAACTATAAAAAATTAATCGATCTGTAGAGTCCGCATTTTTAACAAAATTTAAGCGCATTTTCGTTTTGGATGCTTCAGAAAGCAGAATTTACAAGGAAATCTTCTTCAAGAAAGATCGTTATAATATGTACTGTGATCATATGTAATAAAATAATATTAGTAATGTATCATATGCATTTTATAATTAACTTTATTTACGTCAGTTTAAACCATAAATGTTTGTAACAAATGGATGTACATAAAATACGTTAGAAATATTATTTCCTACATTATTATTACAATTTTCTTACACGCAATCACAGTAAACATTATGATGATAATCCATTACAAAGATTTTCTTGCAAATTCTGCTTTCCGAAGCATGCAGAATGGACATATGTTTAAATTTGGTTACACATATACACTCTTAATGAATTATTTCTTTACATTTAAAAGTATAATTTAGTAAAATCTTTTATAATGTTGCAAAATATATACATCTTCTTCCATATACAGCATACATAGCACTTTCTTGACAATTTTCATGGTGTCTGTACTAGTTTGTTACGAGTTCTTCGCATTGTACAGTAATGTGCAGTACTCCAAAGGCAGTTGCTTTATTTCAACCTTAACGATTTCGGATTTTGGTTACGTCATTTGGCCATCATTCTATAAACAGTTATAGGGGATGAAAGACAGTTTTAATTGAGCTCTTTTGAAATTAACTTTTGAAAAATGTCACTGGCCATACCTGCATATGTCTTAAAGGACACGCTGACTGTCATGCGTCCAGTAAGGTTGGCAACAGCAAAAGGGAAGTACTTCTTTGTGTTAACGGAGAATTAAAAGTGCTAGGCAAATATTTGTATAAGCTGTTTACGGTAAAATGAGCACTTTTGAAAGCCCTGCTTAGGATCTACTTATATGCACATTGTGTGTTCTTCCGCCTTATGCAAAATCAACATTGCCATGGGCCTCGTTATTTTATTCATGCGTCGGTCAAGTGCAACTGTAAAAGTATTACGAAAGAATTTTTTTTTGGCAAATCTGCTCATTTTTACACTTCGAAGCATTGAAAAAAAAAAAAACAGAAAATGAAAGAAATAACTTAAGCTATCACAAATGGTTACCTGACACTTTTTATTCGACGTTAAGACATGGAACTACCTTCCATACATTACCAACTTTACTGGGCGCATGTCACTCAGTTCGCCCGTTAAAATATATGTAGGTAGGGATAGTGACTTTTTTCTAAAGCTGATTTAAAAAAAAATGTGCTCACTTTATCGTGAACAGCCTTTAAACGGTGAAATAATATCCTTCCTTTTCTGTTTTTTTAAATGAATTTATGCGTAAGAGTTAATTCATTTGTAAAATACCTACTTTTATAATAATAACTCCATAGCTTCACTTAACCGATGCATGAATAAGAAGACCAGGCCTAAGGCTATGTCAATTTTACATAGAGTGGAAGAATACGTTATGTTCATACAATTGGATCTTACTGTTATGAATCACGTCAACGCGGACAAAGCAAGCAAACTACAGCGACGCGTCGGTATCCAGGCCAGGGGAAGAATCGAAAACACATCGCAACCATTACAGTTCGTAGAATAAAGAACTGAAGCGCCAGCAGATCTCCTCTCTCGGTGGAACAGTATTCGCGACAATTGCTCTGTCACGAAACTTTATTACGCTTGGCAACACATCGGACGGGGTCTGTCCGTCGAGTCACGCCGAGATCAACAGCCCTCAAGATGCAGCTTCGAATGAGCATGCTACTCGTCGCTTCCCGCCAGTATCCAGCCTACAGTTAATCATATATTGTATTTCAGTGACTCAACGTGACTGGGACATAACCTGCAGTGGCGTTTATTCCAAAAGCCGCAATGCAAGCAATGCTTGCCCTATACATATGGGAAATGTTTGACCCTTTCTTATAGTTTTCGCCTTAACTTTAAACACATTTAATTCTGAGTTTCCCGTTTCCGATTCGAGAAACCGAGTTTTCGTAACTCCCGTGCTGTACACGCATAGTGCTGCTATCTAGTATTTATTTCCACAAACGGGAGCGGCTAGCGATGAATCGAACTAGCAAGTAACAAGACACCACACGCTCGACCATGTTCCTTCGGCGGGGTAAGCATCGTTCTGTTTGCGTCCTCCAGTCCTAGATTTTCCCTTGGAAATTGGATTAAAGTGTTCGGGAAAACGGGAGTTTTCTTATAATTTGTAATATACTCTCTAACTAATATTCAGTTTAATCATTATTGCATTCATCTGTTCCCGTTTTAGAAACTAATGTTAGGTATTATAAAACTGTAAATGCACGTGGAGGGCGAGTAAAGTCGGAAGTTGCGTTTGTTAGTATAAATTGCTTATCTTGTAAAAAAAAAACTCACTACACGCCACTGCTAAAACCTTCCCTAGTAAAAATACATATAGGCTACATATAACTTTAGTACTTCCCAAGTTGAAAGATATTAATATGATTTATGTAGATACGGTTCATAACATTACAAAGGGATTTCAAAAGTGCTCATGAATGGGGCCGTGTTGGCGCAGCGGTGCGCTCGCCTCCCACCAGGGCGAGCCGGGTTCGATTACCGGACGCGGATTCTCACACGTGGGAATAGTGCCACTGGTCGGCGGGTTTTCTCAGGGACATCCCATTTCCCATGCCCTTGCACTCCGGCACTGCTTCATACTCACCTCGCCTTAGTGGCGGCTGGTGACTTTTGAAACTGGGAGGGCTGTAGCGATCCTAACTCATATCATTACAAATATAATTTTTTTAATATGCACAGTGATAAATATATTGCGTACGACAGGCTTAAGTAAGTGTAGTTTATGTAGCTAAATACAAAACACAAGTGTGGTTTTTTGATGAAAAATGTATCATCGCCCGATTTGTAATGGTCAACATACTGTGGCCGCTGGTTCAGATCTAATCACTACCACAGGTATGTATTTGTTTTAAGTTTGTTTAGATTGTATGCCTTCCAACCAGTACCTACATGGTGTGGTACATTACACGAGACGACGAGCGATAACATAATAATACCAATTCTACCATACTAATGATGATAATAACTTAAATATACTAAAATAAATATTTTTAACACCAAATACTAATTTACATAGCCTACAGTACATACAAAATTCAAGTCAAATTTAAATTAGAAGATGAAAGTGGCACATCTTAATTAATATATTTATAAAAAAAAACCCTTCGTCAACCTGTACGCGCTATCTAACTAGCAATGTATATTCACCTTACCAAGCAATGGAAATTTTATGGCATCTTTTTATATGTTGCGAAAATGATTTATGTCTTTTAACTTTGTCTCCCAATTGTTTTAAATATTTTACCCCATTGACAGTCCAAGCAAGATCATTAGGTTTCATTAGAAAAAAAAAAAAAAAAAAAACCACATTTCCAACTTCACACCCGCATAGCGAGTCCGCGAAATTGTATGTGTACTTACGTCAAATGTTCTCGTATACAAACCATTTACTCCCTTGGCTTTATTGGTGAATTATATTTAACTGTGGCCTTGCTGGTCCCAGATTCTGTAGCTCTAGTTTATTCTCATAATTGAAAATCTTTGTCGTAATAAGGTTTAAAATGTGACTCGCCGAATTAACGATTATTTACAAGTTTACACAACACGACATTACCAACAATTCAACCCTGCTTCTGACCGATGCTTATAGCTCATCATTAATTAACAACAAACTTATTCAGAGTATTACACACTATATTTGAAGCTCATGCCAGTCTGAACGATATCTATAAATAAAAAATATTCGAAATAAATACAAGCATTGTTAAGAAATGTGCTGCAAAAGAGTGGAGCGCGAAAGTGTGTTTACAAAACATGTAGTTTTGGTAGCTTTGTCAAGTCCCAGGAAACCATTTTTTTTTTGTTTGAGCAGGGGCGCGCCCAGCTCTCTCCGATTTACAGCATGCGATTGGCTGAAAAGGGCCGAGCCCCTGAAGTCTTCCCTCCCTCCTGTAGCACCCCTAGTCAAATGTTACGGCCATCTCTCTCTACTAGCTCTACCCACTTCGGGGCGAAGAATCTGCCGCCCCACCACTCGACATTTCCAAAAACATTTCTCTCCTGACCAGTGTCTCATCCATCTCAAAAACATTGGCTGCGAAATAACCTCCGTATTCGTACACAGTATTATTTACTGAGTAGCAGATAAGTAGAGGTATGCGCAGCCCTCCCTCACCAGCCGCCACTGCCTCGCTTCACTTCCATCACACTTTTCCATTTCCTATCATTCCACTTGGTACTGAAAGCACTGACCAGTAGCATGCCAAAAAGAACGCCATCAGTAAAAATTCTCACTCCAGTAGCGCTCAATACTGGAACCAAGTGAACCACTCGTCACCAGTTTTCAGCAGGAATAATGGCGTCTTGCCATACGCAATGAAGAAATAAACATGTTTTAAACGGGGACGGATATTTTTTATTTTCATTTTCGTCTGATTCGAACTCATCAATTGAAAAGATCGAAGAATGAGAAAATATACTTTCCATCTGCATCATATGCATATAACAATAACGTAATTTCCTCATTATTCATCCCCACCATGTTGCGTCGTCTGCTTTTACTGAGACTGCCTGACCTTCTGCATGTCAGTGGTTTCAGCTAGAAGTATAGTCTCCAACTCAGACGCCACCACGCCTTTCCTCCGTTATTTATCAGCAGAATTAGTAACAAAAGGGACGCTCGTCAGCACTGATCAGAACTTTCAGTACCAAGTGGAATGGGGCCTCTGCCGTGAAGAGCCTATAGGGGTTGTACCTAGGCAGGCGTTGCCCAGGAAGAGCTCGAGGTGCGCGTGGTAGAAGCCTTGCAGCATGTTGGTCCAGCGGCCAATCTCCTGGTGCACTAGGACTCGCAGGCCGAACGGGATGGCAAACAGGATGGCGAGCAGCGCCGCCGCCGAGTAGCCTGCAACACATCGCAACACTCCACGTCAGCTTACAACGATTCTTGCTGTGTCACTCGCTGAACCATTCATTTAGACATGATGTTGCAACGCTTTAAGCTTGTTCCACAATAGTGCGATGCGACGCGTTGCGATGCGTTAGGCTGCGACGAGTTATACTTGCTGTTTCACAACTAAGAGATGATATGTCGGTGACGGACGCCGTCTGGTGTTGCTATCTAGTTTAAGGGCGGAAATTACATTTTCAGACATCACGAATGTAACAAAAGACACGCGTAAAAAGTTGAAACTGTATGTTTAAAGTGGTAGAAGATAGAAACAGGATAGTATGAACTCGATGTGTGACGAAAACTAGAGGGAACGAGACACAATAAGACGAAGGATAGTTATTTTGATGTTAATAAACGAATTTTATGACTTTGCCCGTATCTACAAGAAGTCTTGTCTTCTATTTTGCACATCCTCGCAGCAATAATAAGGATACAAATACGAAAACGTAGGCGTTAACGCGATCGTCGTTTTCAAATTGAAAAAAAAAATCCTTGTAAACAAACACTAATTCTGCTTTTTTTCCGTCGCAGGCTGATGCCGAAAATCGCAACGCAAGAATTTCGCGACGCACTCGACCCCGACGCGACGGAATCTGCTTCATCATGATTGGCTATCGCTCATCACAACCCAACGCATCTTACTATTGCGGAAGGAGCTTTACTGAATTTCTCAGGAAACCTACGATAATGACAAACAGGTGTACAAAAATATAAGATCCAGTATTGGCTGTCGTTAACATATATGTAGCGATAGGAAAATCTCGCGAGTTCAGTGAGCTGTTGGCTAGACCCTACAGTCCTGTGTGTACTAGAACCTCGGATGTTTGTGCATTGGATGCTGTCCCAGAGAGTAGCCAGTGTTGCCACACACCTGGCAGTATGACACTCGCTACTTGTTTCCGTGTAAGTGTGCTATTGGCTCAGGGTCGTCCAGGGCGTGTCTAATTAATTGTGACCCAATTACTAGGGATAGGAACATTTCGCGAGTTCATTTCAGGACAAAATAGACGTCAAACACATGTACATTGAAGTTTACTTTGCAATTGGATCGCAGTTTATTAGACACGCCGTGGACAACTCTGAGCCAATAGCTACCTTCGAGGAAACAAGTAGCGAATCCTATAGTGCCAGGTACGGAGTAACACAGGCCACTCTCTGGGATTTGCAACCAATGAACAAACGATTAAGGCTCGTGTATACACAGTAATGTGGAGTATAGCCTACAGGTCATTGAACTCGCGAAATTTTCCTATCCCTGCAAATTACTAAGTCGACTTTAGTGTAGACGTGTTGGGCGTCTATCTTGTTCTGAAATTAATTCGCGAAATTCTCCTATCCCTACATATATGCAAACCAGTAGATACAAATAATTCCATAGAACTCATCTAGTTTAGTATCACAAAAAAAAAAACTCAAGAAAACCAGAATATGTAACCAACAGACAGACAAAGGCCATAATGGAGTATATAGTAAATCACACAAAAAAAAACTGGACGAAAAAACAAAGACAACACAGACGAACACAGCAGCTAGAACAAATACATATGCAGACAGCACAACAAGGATTACACAGGCGAACACAATATCTAGGAACAGTGGGTCCTGAGCAGTTACAACAAGTTATTTTTTCGCACAATCTTCGGTAAATTCAGATGACGAGCAGAGAGCGTTCTCTGTGACGTCATCCGCGAGAGCGAGATCACGAGAAAGCGCTCTCTGGGCCAATAGAGACACGGCATTTTTGTTAAAGTCTGTTCACGATAAAGTGAGCACTTTAGAAATGAACCGTAGAAAAAAGTCACTGCCCCTGCTTGCGTATATTTTAATGGCCGCACTGAGTGACATTCGCCTAGTACAGTTGGTAATGATGGATGGAAAGTAGTTTCACATCTGAACGTCGAATAAAAAGTGTTAGGTAACCATTTGTGGCCAAAAATTATTTATATAGCTTTCTGTTTTTTAATGCATCGAAGTATAAAAATGAGTAGACTTGAATCTATTTACTTTCCTAATAATTTCACCGTTTCATTTTACCGACGCATGAATAAAGTAATGAGGCCCATTGAAATGTTAATCTTACATAAGGCGGAAGAATACACAACGTATATACAAGTAGATCTTAAGCAGGGCTTTCAAAAGTGATCATTTCATCGTGAATGGTCTATAGACAAAATTAATGGAATACATGCGCTGATCTAAGTTGACACTGTAAAATTACTGGAAACGTAAATCTAATTATCTACGCCCCTTATTATTCAAATATTTATGTAATAAAAAGAAACCAGTTTCAGTACCTTCAGATTAAAACACTGTACATTAATAGGACGTTACAAATTCGAGCTTTAATAACAAAGACAATTTCATATTTAACGTGCGTTGTTACGTATCAGAAGAGCTGAAAAAACGTGTGTGGTGTTAGGTTGGACGAGTCTGCTTTGTTGGCGCAGATAATATGGATGATTGGTAAGGAGGGTCTAACGTCTCATCGACAGCGAGGTCATTAAAGACGGAGCAAGTTGCTAAGAAAAGCAGGAATCTGCCGTAGCCTGTAATAAACCACTGAATACCGAAATCAGGATGGGACTTTTAACTCGCGTTCTTCCGACTGCGAGTCGTCCAGTGATTCACTACTGCGGAACACACTCGCCTTTTATAGCAGAAACACCTGACATGCATCAAACTGTTCGTCCGATTTGATTACCGCTCCGAGAACAATGAGCACGATATCTGCTTCTGAACCACATACCACTACTTAGAATTCGTAGCGCGAGGTGAGAACTCTTAACTCAGTTTCAGGAAAATTCGGGAACTAGGATGGAACAACTACTTCGGCCAAGGATGTGCCGCTTAGTTCGGTCCCTCGGGTGTTGGCTGCGGAGAAACTGGTGCACTGAGAGAACAGCCGACAAAATATTTGTTTGATGCCATGGCTCGAATAAAATCAGCAATTAATATCGGCTAACGTATGTAGCGAGGCATTTCAAACCTTGATTAGCCTAAATAAACACCTTAAAAAAGTTTCTAGCTTCTTCGTCAATTATGTAGTTATTAATATTATTAGTAACAGTGGCAATAGTATAGTAGATTTTGAGCGTATTTTCTTTGCGCTCTTGATAACTGTTGCTGCATCCGAATAGGTAGGATTGGTTTGTGCTTATGGGAATTTCCATTTTTAAAGAATATTGCGTTATTTGTCTTTCAGATGATTTCCTGGATGTCATTTCCCCTGCTTGATTATTGTGTCATACAGAACTTCCTAACCCTGTCACATACTAATACCTTAAAGTATTCACAACGAACTATAACCCTTTTAGGAAACATCAACACTAATTATCACGAATCAACAAAACGTCCATTCTATCACATAATACTGTATTACCCTAGCCTTCTACACTGTTATTTTGAAAGCATTTTATTTTAAATCCTTTCACAACATGTTTTGCTACAAAAATACACATAATACTATACAGTTGACATCAGCAGCTAAGAACGGAATAGTTACACAGTTACACACGTACAATCACATAACACGACTAGCATTGGCTTAAATCTAAACCATTCCATTTTTCCCCTGCAAACAATAACATCTTCACAAAATGGCAGATGGGGTACGCAGATTTTTATGCCCGGCAGTGTAATTGGCATATCTTCGTAGGAACTTCGAAGAACACGCATACGTCATAAAACAAATTCAGCGTTGTCTCGGGCATTAAGCAAAAATAGGGATGGTAAAGGGAACCACTCGATGATCCAGTTTCTAGGAAAAATGGTCAATTTGTATGCTGTGCGTAACCAACATTAGTAAAGGGAGGTTATCTCAGACGGACGCGCACCTTTCTGGGCAGGTAACGCGGTGACGTTACGTGAAGTCCACCGCCTCAACCTTTTAGTCGGACAGGAGTTGTAAATTCTGGTCTACCGGGCAAATTTTGCCAACTCTTGTTTCTCAACTGCATGTTGTTATTCAGATCCAAAACAATACGTTTTGACTTGTTTTCAATTTTACAACCTCCGTTTTCATCATCTACAGGATGCCTAAAAATTGTTTTGCCTAAATTTGTATTACAACATAAAAAATGCATTGCATGGTATATTTAAGTAACATTACTGTTAATGGTCACGTGAAACGCAATAATAATGATAAAATAAAGAAACAAGACGTTTTAAATACAGCAATCTACATTGAACAAGGTTGAAACAAATTTTGAGTGGTGTTTGTATTTAAATGACAAAATCTGTGCTGCTTGTTTTAACTCTTAATGTGCTGGTTTTCAGGATAGAAAATGATGGAAATATCTGAAAAAAGAGGTGACGTGTACATTATTTGCAACGATGCTTCGGATTCCGGAGTAACCAAATTCAGCAATCACTCGTTAGAAGTTATTAAGACATACGCCAGATCTTCAGCTGATATGAGTCTGCGCATGTGTGTGAATGACAGGGTGAAGGATGTATCGTAATCAGAAAACATTCTTTTTAAATACCATCGATCTTGCTATGCAACTTTGACTAACAAAATTAATTTGGAGAGGGCACAGGTAAAATATAATCAAGAATTGAAAAATGGAATGGCAGCAAGGCGTCGTGGAAGACCGTCCATGTCTGCTAGTACTGAAACGTCCGCTGTAGCAATGAAAAGAAGAGTCTGCAGATATGTGTAGTAAATTTATACAGATTAAGAAACACAGTCAATCAGAAGCAGTGTGTGCCCGCCTAGCATATCTTAAAGATATTGTAGATGCATTTGCACAGAGCATGAAGCATCATCTCAATTGCTTACACAATGAAGCAAGAAATTTGGAATACCTTCACCATCCACAGATATAAAGTCAATACATCATTCAACATGCTGTTTGCGATATTGAAATAGCTGCCATTGTCAAGGAACGAGTTGCACCCAGTGATGGTTCCACAGGGCAAAGTATGGACATGAAAAAAATTGAAAACGTGTACAAGTCACTGCTCATAGAAAAGAATGCAGAGTTTCAATAACTTGCGGAAACATATCAAGAGAGTGCTAATGGACAAAATCTCGCATGTTGTGGATATCAGCTGTACTTTTGATATTAGAACGGCTATAGTGATGAGCAAGGCTACAACAAGTATAGTTATGTCAGAATATCATGAAAAAGCTAATGTCCCAGAAGAAATGGAATGCCTTCTAAAAGCATCTAATATCACACGACAAGAAATACTTGCGCACCCGGAATGGAGCTTCAAAGGGTCGTTTGCAGATTCTGAAGCACCGCCTAAACTTCAACAACTGGTCCACTGGATTCTTGTTGGGGTACAGACACTATCGATTTGTGGAGGGATACTGAAACAAAAATTGCATGCCAAAATATATCTCAGCATATTCACTCTGTCGTCCGAACGAACATGCAGTACAAGACTAAAAAAACATCTGGGTTAAAAAAGAGCAAGCTTACACCTGTAAATGTGGGATCAGCTTTAATGTGCTACAAAACAAATCGCTCTAGAGGCGAGGTTGATGCACTTCATGACCTAGGTCTAGGCATAACATATGACGAAGTTCGGCGGATTACTACTGGAATGGCCATGTCAATAGCTAAGGAAGCAGAATCAAGTAAACTATGCATATTCTTACCCTCTTTCATAAAGAAGGGTGTGCGTCCTATATTTGCAGCAGGTAGCACTGACGTTGGTAGTGTGCTGGCTCTTTTCATGGGGCTGACCTCATTATCGTACAGCGCAAAAGCGATGCACCACTTCTGACGAAGCGAGAGAACTTAGTGAGCTCTGGACAAGAGCAAAAATCACTTCCTAAAGCTTTTGGTATCACTTGCCTTGAATGCGGCGAACAGGCAAAGAAGCCAAAAATGTCTTTCTCTGTGGTAAACATGCGCGACAGTAACAAATATTGCCGTGAATTCGAAGAGCTGAAAAATATGTGGCTACTTCTGTGTAGCACTAGCCTTCAGAAATTACGTCCAGCAGCAAACATGCCAGATGATAACATTGAAGACATTTTTGCTGTAGAGAAAAATGAGACTGTGCTCGATAGTGATGACGATGAACCAGACATATATAGTGAGTTTTGGGATGATTTCTCATCAGTTGTATTTTGGCAGGAAGCTGATGACGGTAGTGCTGAAGAGCAGGCTGCAAACAATATCTTGATAAAGGACGAAATTCCTAACATGGATTCTACCACAGTCGATGTTCCAACTAATCCAAATTATAACCAGCCTTTATCTTGGTCAGTCTTCAATTCAGTCATTTTTGAGTCGGGGCCTTTTTGCGATACTGGAATAGTTGCTCCTTTGTATACAAGAAGTCCGACAGAATGGACAGTCTTCTTCACAATATTGACTCACGCCAAACAAATCAATTACCTAATTGTTGGCGAAAGAAAGAAGACTATCGTAAACCTTGATGGTGATCTTTATGATAGAGCATAAAATTACCAAACTAGGCTAGGCTCTCTACACCAAGCTACTGCTGCTCTGAAATGCCTGGGGAAGTACGTAGGAGGTAGCGGCATCGATCTCGCATGGGAAGCATCTGGGATTTATGGGTCAACTACGGTTCGGCAAATTCTGGAAGGTCGGCATATCTACAAAGGCATTGAGGCACATACTATTACTATAATCACTTTGTATGAAATGTATTTTGAGATTGCCGTGCCAGACAAGAAAAGAAACATTGTCTTCAAAACGACGCCAAAGCTTGCCGAAACATTTACGCACACTAACACCCTCAATAAAAAGACAATAATCGCAGAAGCACGTTTAGCTCTGGCTGCAAATTATATTTCGAAAATAATTACTGAAAGTACAGGTGAAATTGGTGGCATGCGAAAATTCCTTCTCAGTTACATGAAGCAGGTACACAATCTACTCAACTTCATAGCAGTAACTAGGTCAAGTGATTGGAACTTACACTTGGCAGCTCTGAAGAAATGTGTGTATATTTTCATGCCCACGATCAGTTAAATTATGGGCGATGGGTACCTTTGTATTTCGCCGATATGCTTGAATTGCAAGAAAAGGATCCAGAGACATTGACATTATTTTCTGAAGAAAACTTCACCATGGCAAAACATGAAACTCCCTTTACAGCTATAGATCCAGATCATGGAATTCAGCAGGAACACAAAAAAAATTAAGACAAAGGGAGGCATTGTTTGTATCACAGGAAATGATAGAGTATTTGACAAGTATATCGTTATAGCACCAGTGTTAAGTGAAGTTATAGACCAATTCAAAGATTATGCTGGTGTCTATTCCAGGAATCACACAATGGTACACCACGAGCTTGTTGGAAACAAAGCTTAAATTATGTTGACATGTTCACTCGCACTAATGTCTGTTTTGACCAGACAGGGCAATATATTTCTACGCAATAATGTATGCAATTTAGTTAATTTCTCTGTGCCATCCACGATTGTTGCTGACAATGTAGTCAATAGAGATGATTTAGGCATTCGTGCATTTGAGTAATTTAAAACAGATAGAATGTAGAATGACAACAGACTCAGCAATTCCTTCCTGGGACTCTCAGAAGCATTATAATAATAGTTTTTTTTTCTGATACTGGGGCGAAAATGAAAGGTAAGTTAGTTACACTGAAGCAATAACGACATCTTTTCACTCGCATGTTTGTTGTTGCTAAAGCTAGACCCGAGTTCTGTCCACAAACAACAATTGTCTAGCTCTTCGTGCAGATTAAGAAACTCAATGAAATCTTCAGCAACGCCTTCCTACGATGAGAAACATCAGTGGTCTCGTAAAAAATGATGGAATATTCACCAGAATTGTGATTTTCCTCACAATTGTATTTACAATTTCTTCACCACAACATTCAATCAGTTCATCCTGAACAGTCTTGCTTATGTAGGTCGTTCGTGAAGATGTGTTTTCGAGATGCTCTTTAAGTGTTTTGTCCCTGGCATCTATTCTAAACCTTACAAATTCCCGAAAATTTCTCTCATTGACTACACTTCCAGGTTTATTCGTCTGTGACTTATCATCTTCCAGTAGTAGTTGACCATCGTCATGAGCCCCCCGAAATGGAATATTCTGTTGTCCTAGTTTTATTACAGTTTTCACAATTGGAACAAGTCTCTTACGATTTTCTGTGATTTGTTCAAGGCACTTGCTGTTCTGGACGTTTAATACATCTCTCTTTGCATTATCGAGAACTTTGAGAAAGTTTTCCTCTGCTTCAACTGCATTTTTGTGATACTCAGTTAACTCATGAACAACAATGTCCCGCTTTCCCTGTCAAATCTGAGAATTTAGCGAGAGGTTTTATTACCAAATTGCCCATTCGAACTTTTTTTTCTTAACCTCCAACACAGCCAGGGACAAATAATAGACAATACTTGCACATGTACCCTTCTACTGAATCTGAGAGTACAAGCCATTCGAAACTCTCTAGATGTTTATGCGAGGCAAAGCGCCGACCTTCTTTGTTAGTTTTTTCTGCAAAGAGTAAGGGAAAGAATAATTCTGTGGTGGGGTCCAATGGCATGTCAAGAGCTGACGTTTCACGAAATCGCTAGGTTATTGGTTTAAATAAAGTCCAATATCGAAACTGTCAGATCGTGTTGTCAATGGTGGTGATTCAGACATTCTGGTGATATCAGAATTCAATGGCATTGAAGTGATTGAACACTTTGCTTGTGGTTCTGAGCTCACTGTTGCTGAAGTTACTGAGTGTGTTCAGCAACCCACCAGAGATGCCGAAGAGACACTTTCACTTTGAGAAGCATCCCATGCTGACTTAGAAACTTGCAGAATACTAGAGTCATCATCAGTAGTAACTGTCACTGCTTGGCATTTAATGAAGTATGAATCAAGTGTGCTGTTTTGAGATTAAGCCCTTCTTTTGCTGTTTTGGGCCATTTCAGTCATGATCTGAAAAACAAGGAGATACATGCATGCACGCATTGTTGCAAATTGTGGACTGAATAAATAAATGAATAAATAAATAAATAAATAAATATATATAACACATACATTTACTTCTGGCTTTTTTAAACATAGGCCTAAGATTTGTGGTCTAAAGTGGATATTGTGTTAGACATGATGCTATGTTAATTTTAATTAAAAATATTAGAGTCTACGTGAGATGGAGATGTTACACATTCCCAAAATTTTCATAACATTCCTCAACTGATTAATAATATGTACACGGCGAACTGCTGATCAACCATAAATGCATAGCCAGCGAAGTTGTGGTCGCTTATGTGTGGATACTTGCAAGGCAGTGGTTTGACACTTTGACAGCTGCGTTTTAGCTGCACCACACCGAAAATGTATGCATCTGGCTTATCGCATGCAAGGAGTCTTACTCGCTGCTGTAAGGGGTAGCCTATGAAAAATATTGCTGCTTATGTGCAATGATAAGGGCTGGTTTGCTATTGTTTGACTGACTGTGCTGTTTTGCCTTGCGAGTTTCACTTTTACGGGTGAGTTCTGATCTTGGTCAATAATAACTGATGCGATTATGCGTTTTAAACATTCAGATAGGTATTGAACATTTATCACCGCGATTTTGTTACGAATGTAGATTCAAGTACAATAAATTATTTCTACGTTTGTAAATTACTCACCAACCTGTTATTTTTTTAATTTCAGTGGTTTGACCTGTATTGATTTTCAAACTGTAATTTTGGTTGACTTGCTTTGAAAAACTGAAGAGATTTTTGGATTGTAAATGTAACTAATAAATCCGGTAAACATTTAACTCGTAAAATTGTGTTTATGGGAAATAAAAGTTAATAGATTAAATAATTACTTTGTATTTTAAAAGTTGGCAGTAGTTAACAAAACTAAAGGAATGATTTTTTCGAATTATGAGTTTCCAAACATGCGTCCAACTCAAACAATAGTAACCACTACATGTGTCAGCTGAACCAGTACGCTGCTACCCAAACCCAATCACTACATGGTACCTTGGTGTAATGTATGGCTATGGCATAACATACCTCTCGTTTAAATAGTCACTTGAAAGAAAATGAAATATATTTTATAGTGTACTGTGTACGTTTAAATGACTGAAAATGCAAATTGACATAAACACATAGAAATACAAGTATAGGTAGTTACTAAGTGAGCATTTTAAAAAACCCTTGCTTATTTTTATTTGTACAGCTCACCAGTCACCGTGTATCATTCCACCAGATGTAGTCTTTAACATTACCAAGGGCTTAGTGACTGATACTCATCCGCAGACCAAGTGCAATGTAAAACTATAAGAAACATAAATATGTAAGAATTACAAAAAAATCTATTCGAAAATTGTATTAAGAGTATAATATATATAGTTTGTTACATGTTTAGATGCGGAACAAATTTTCCTGATTTGCTTACAACTTAACTGGAATTGAATGAATAAAGGTTCTAACAACTAGCGAAAATTTTCAAATGTATAGATTTCAAAAGTGCTCACTTTACCATGAACGGTCTATAGCAATGTTGTGCTTAACTGTCGAAATAAACTGTTTACTTACTCGCGTGTTAGAAGTAGGGTTGAATAATCTTCGCACTGTGTAGCGCAGGCCTAATTTCAGTTTTTGCAGTTTAGGTTAAACTTCACAACACGGTAACATTTTGGCATAAGTTTTAAACGCCTTTACTCCCAAATACAAAGCCACTGTTAACTTATATTGAATTTAAAAAAAAAATCTATAAATGAGTATTTTCATGTCATTAGGAACACTGTCTATTATGTTACACGTTTTGAATTTTCTTGTTTTGTAAAATACTTCCAAACAGCTGAACGTTTCTTTTTACGAACCATTTCACGGTTTGTTTAACACAAAACACATAAAACTACTACTTTCAGGAGGCCCGAAACTATGCTAAATTGACAAGACGAACAAAAAATAAAGATGTTACTATCAGTGTCGTGTCGCGCAGTGGTGTGGTGTCTAGTTCCACTGTCTGCACTTTTAATCATGCCGCCGCTACACTTAGGGCCTTATCAAGCATAGGGATATAAGTTACTTGTCGTGTAGTCAAGCTGTAAAGTAAACGAGATGAAAGCTTAACTGCGAAGTGTGAATGCTGTTATAAACAACGTGTAGTACAGAGGTATTAGCTGATTTTTTTAAATTTGCACGAAATGCATCTAAACCCAGCAAAACAAAGACGTTTATTAAGGGGCCCGCTTACATCTAGCTATTTTCCGCGTTTGAAGCACGGAAGCGATAAGGGCGGTACAGACATGTCTAGTCTGTGAATTGGTTTCATATTAACACGTGCAGTACCTGCATAGCAAATCAATGATATAAGTGCCGTTTTTTAGCTTTTTTGCCGTTTTTTTTTAAATTATGTTTAAACTATGTGCTAACAGTATCAAAGTAACCGAGGGACGTACAATAGACTTTCAACTCTATTATATAAAATATCGAGGAGCGCACATTGAAAGGTTTCGGAGAACTTTGCTGATTCGTAACACGATGCAGTGCACTTTTCTGTCATGTAGGCGGGCCCTTTTATTAAACTGAGCTATAGAGAAACATAGCTGAAATCGTTCATGTGCGGTGGGCTCAATAATATAACGTACTAGGAGTGTAGGAGAAACGACTAGTGCAAGGTTCTTCCACAAACAACAAACAAGTACAGTTTAACTGGAAAGGATTAGGCAGTACACTACCTGCGCGCTGCGCCTGCAGACGCCTATAGGACTTTAAGCGGTGATCCTACTTTTATTTTTATGGAAAATATGTAGTAAAGTCCAACACACGTTTCTTTATTTGTGTCATATTTGTCACGTGATAGAAGTCTGAAAAAAAAAAAACAGTTTTTAGCTATTTTGAGTTGCCCCAAAACCACGTTTCTAAGCATGATGTCTCGAAAACAAAAATAGGGAAACATAGCTTTAAGTGTGTGTTATTTTGTAGATAAAGATATCGAACGCACATTTAATAGTTTCGCTTAAAAACACTTTCTCCTAACACGCTGCAACCCAGTTCATCCGTCAAGTGTATAGGGCTCTTTAGAGTGCTTTTAGTGGAAAGTTTGGTTGGTAACTTGGTAGTTTGGAGGATTTGGGGGGGGGGGGTCTCCATCCCCCCTTCCTCTCCCGTGGATCAGTCTCTGTCAAGAACTAATATTAGAATTAGCAAGTTGAAATTATGTTCACCATTTGTTTTTCTTTTATCTTCTCCAACTCATTACGCAAATTCTTATTTCATCTTCTCCAACAAATTCAACAATCATTTATATCTCCTCAAAATCAAATTCAATAATTATTACTAGTTTTACATTATCAATTAATAAACTTTCCAAACTTAATGCAGCACTTATTTCACAGTAATTAGATTTCTTTTTACGTACACACGTCCATCTTTGGAGGTGGTAAGAATTATTCTGTCACAAAAAAATAGATATATGTTACTTCTGAATTACTTGTATTGTCTCCTGTCCTCCGATTGGTTGTCGTCTGACCATGACACATCTCTCCGCCAATCAGTAATGGCGAAACGAGAGACAACCAGGGTAATTTTATTTAGTACCTTCGTTTAATAAATATTTAATGCTGACCATCGTATAGGAACAAAATGAAAAATAACAAACAAAATATTAATACTGAATACTGTCTAGAAACCAATTAAAAATACTTACACGTGATCTCGATGTCATTAAACTATTAAAATAACCAAAGATTATACTGTTAACTCATATAATAAAAACGTGATTTGGAAATGATATAAAAGAAAGTGAAAACATAAGCAAATACACTTAATAATATATAATCAAAATATCTATAATCAACGTTAAACATAACCCTAAAAACGGTAATATTACAAAGTTTCCTCATTCAAGGCGGTTACCTACCCAGAACTCCAAATGGTGTACATATAATCGGTACCAACTGTCTAATTTAAAAGTTGTCAATATTTACAAGCGGTATCCGCTTGAACTTAAGTAACATCATGTGCAGACATTTCAATATCTTGAGTGTTACCCGAAGCGTATTTTTTATAGAGTGGAAGATGACCAAAAGCGTGTTCCGTAATTACTTAAGAAATGAAACGTTGACTGTGTCTTTAATGTAGCAAAGGGACGTGAAGTAAATTTCCATATTTTAATTGCTCTTTAAAATTATAGGACTCCGCTGAAAGTCGCATAGTGGCGTGCTGTCCTCGAGAAGACAGCACGCCATCTCCGTGGCTTTCGCGTAGAGGCGACAAGGCGACTGGTGCGCGTGCTTATGTCACCCTTACGCATCGAACAAGCAAAATACCTGCGGCGAAGTGGCCGTCCTATTGTGGTTCTTGCGCGGGAGCTAAGGGGAATGTAAATCAGTGGAGGGGTTGAGAGGGAGAGCTGTATTGTAAGAAGCTTCACGACTAGTGCTAACTACCTCGTTCTTTCCGACTTCGTATGCAGCCTGATTTGCAGCCACTGGCACCAAGTCGTCAAATAAGTCTAAACTTCATGTCATGCCACATAAATTAAAAAATGAGTGCTCAGGTTAAGTAGGCCACAAACCATTAGTTTAGGTGCCACTACTACATAATATGTTGAATTGCTTCAGTAAATGCATAGAGGCTTACCAGCTATGGATAACGTGAAAATAGATTGAAAATTCCCTTGAATTGCGCCGTGACATGATTTTCCCTTGCATTCCCGGAGTTTCGGCACCATTAAATGCTAATGTTTGCTATTAACATTTTGTGAAAGTAAAGAGAATTTTAAACCATCATACTCTTTTATTTACTCTCAAAAATAACTGTCTACATAGAGCACACACATGTAAAACGTTGAAGGCTCGTACTGCAAAGGTTGTTATTCTATAAATCCGCAACAGCGACTTAGCTGGGGAAATGCCTGTGGTTCCCTCGAAATACATACAAGAATGGCGTATCTGTTTTGATTACAGGCTCAGAAGAAAGCTTTATGGACTGATGGGGTTGTAAAATAAGCGGGATGTTGACACTAGTGATTTTTATTTTAAATCTTACCCTTGTTTGTGTATTTTATCTTAAATACGTGCGTGTATCATATAACATATATTTGTGTATTTTTTATGAATTTTCTTTCACTGTTGCAGATGTGAGGGAGGGAAGTGATAAAGGATGGGAATTTTATAGAAGCATGCAAATAATTCTCTTTTTTGTTTCGTGAGTTTCGCCGTATCTTTCAATCGTCCGTAAACCGAATTCTAAGGGCTGGTTGCGGACGTCGAACTAAAGGGCTTGTCGTTTACTCCCCAGACTGAGTTTTAAGGGATATTGCTTGAAATCAGACAGAGTTAGCGCTACTGCGGAAAAGGATAGATACGGCTTATCTGCCCGCTGTTCGAATGCTGCAATACTGTCATTTTCCCCGTCAAAATATGCTCCCTCTTTCTTTTTTCTTTTTACCAGAAGCTGGTTAGTGTAACGGATGTCACATAAAAGAATTGCCGACGTAAAAGTTAATTTGTACCGTATGCGATTCAAGGTTTCTTTTGGAATTCGAACATTAGAAAAAATTGAAATATATTTTCTGAAATCACACAGCTGTTCACTGTGGTACGGCGTGTGGCATGTAAAACATTTATACACGAGTGCTCTACAGATACGCTTTTTTGTTACATCACTTCCGAATTCAAAGCTGGTAGGATACAATAGAGGAATTCGACGTTGTGCTCGCATTGTTGCAGGGGAGCGCGCTCTTTGTCGCCCTGTCAACGTTCAGCACGGATTATTTCGAGTCCCTCTCGAAACTGCTTTTTATTTGATGGCTGGGAATAATTTCGAGTTTAGATTGTGACGGTGTTTGCCAACACATACAGGACGAGGTCCTTGTCTCAACTGCTTCCTGGATGTAGGTGTTTTAAGTTGGAAAACAGCTGAGAGCCCCCCCAATGATGTCAAAAAAAGGTATTTGGGTTGGTTACAGTGAAAAGGTTTGAAAATATTCGTTGCCTTGCGTTTATATATCAACTTCAAGTCATTTATAATATATTCCCCCCAAGATTACATTGAAAAAACTTTATATAAAAATATGCTTTTCCCACCGATTACGTTTGGTATAAAAGGTTTGTATAAAAATAATTACGTTTAAAACTTCCCCTCAGAATCTACATTTTTACTAGATTACATCTCTTTCCAGCTATGTGCAGGTTACATATAATTATTTTGCTTTAAACCATACTTAACTAAAATTGCAGCAAGCACCCCCCCCCCCCCCCCCCTTAAAATGTTGACGGACGGAAAGCAGTTCCTGTCCAAGTGAAAACCCTGTGCTGTCTCCCCGAATCTGAGCGAGACATTTGTATTTATATTTTATTTGAAATCATCTAGAACATTACAAAATGATCTTCACTCCGTCGATATCTGAAGTACTGGAAGGGGAACCCTGGTGGTGCGTGACTGGCTGGCGTCACGTGGTCAAAGTGACGTACGAGAGAAAGGAAGGCAGTCATAGTTTCGTGGGGGCAACGGCCCCGCGGCCCCCATACTTGCAGACCAGCAGGCCCGCCCAGCGGACGTGAGACTTGGAGCTCGTCAAACACATCCCCGTCGCAGCGAAGGTAAGCCGTCCCAAATGGCCAACACTTTCTCAACTTCATATGGCACCGTCGGTTTTACGTTCGATGTGCAGGGATAACCATCACAAGATGAAAGGCTCGGGGTCACGTAAGTTGAGGCCATGTCCCAATTCGCCGATAGAGTACTCTCTCGCTCACTCTTGAAGTCACAGAGAGTCCTCTCTGCTGTCCCAACTCCGAGGAGATAGTGCGAGAGGGAGAATGAACGACGATGTACACGCGGTGCTCACTCTCGTACCATCTCTGGCAGCCATGTTGTTTTCAAGTCTAACCGCAAATATCTAGATATAACTTAGTTTGTTGTTTGTCAAACAGTGTTAGAAGTATTTTATCTAGTTAACCTAATCATTGCGATTGTGAAATGTGTAATAACAGCAATATTTAGTTTGATATGCAACATAAATTATGATATTATGTTCAAGTTTCATTTAGGTTAATTGTGTGCTTATTACTAAATACTGCAATTTGCACATAACAATTACGTTCTTAATCATGCAAAAATGTAACAAATTAAAATAAGTTACTATTTCACAAAATACTGTACATTTACTCAAGGAAATTTAAAGGCCAGCAATATCTTATTTTTCGATATTTATTACTTCTTCTGGCAGAGAAATAATGCCGAATGCCCACAGAGGGCACAAGTCTCAATTCGCTAAAGTGAGCCAGAGTGAGATTGGCGAGTGAGAGTGAGCACACTTTCGAATTGAGACACGCCCTTAAATACGCGCGGTATGTTATGAGAGTGCTACAGTATTCGTCATATTTTTTTTATAAACTGGAAAACGAGTGAAGTAAAGAGATTTGGGCGGCTCTTAACATCGTGGTATTGAAAGCCAATGAGGGTGATTGAGGTTAGTATGGAGCAGTGCCTGAATGAAAGGCTGGGGGAAACGGGAGATCCCCGAGAAAACCCGCCCATCTACAGCATCGTCCGGTACGACTCCCGGGCTGGAAAACGAAAACAGGGAAATTACTGCAGGGATTTAGTCGATTGACACTGGCAGTGAATTTAACCCAAAAAATGGATTACGTAGCAAACGGAATGTTTTAAGTTCGCGGGTATAACATTTCCAATAGTAGTTATATAAATCAGTAGATGAGAAAGCAGCAGAAATATGCGGAGGAAACCAATGTTTAGGCTGTGTCATTGCGGAAAGCTGGTTTATTATTAATACTATATTCTGCTCCTCGTCTTCAGCTCACAAAAAACAATCTAGAAAAGTACGTTCGAAACACTGGAAAAATCAAAATTATGTAAATTCAACGTACGCGTCCACTGGCACATGCAGGCAATATCACATTTGGAAAGAGAGCACAATATGTTAGTTTTCTTTGTTTTTAAGTTTTTTAATTGTTATATTTTATTAATTATTTCTGATACAATTTCAGCATTTTTAAGCTCTTGAAGAAAAACTAATTTATAAAAAAAAACTCTACACAAATTTTGTTACATAAAACTCTATGTATGTACGCATTACAATGCTGCTGTACCTTACTTCATAAAGGATCAATATTACCTCTCTTTTTATTTTAACTATACCTTAAATTTGATGAAATTTCTATGACCCAGAGAGATTTCTCTAGTAGCACAGACATGCAGAAACAATCCATATATCGTACGCGCTCTCTAGAGCTGTAGGTGCAAAACTAAACGGACGTAGGAATACGCAAGCTAGAGCTGCAACGATGCAAGTTTGAAACAGTCATGTTTTCTTTACCGTTCTCAGCCAAAGATTATTCACATTGTATTACATCTACCGCACATTATACTCTGTAGTTGCTCAGTAAAGAAGGCGCCAGGCCCTCTTTCGCGGCAATCGTTGTGAATTTTGTGCACAAGTTCGAGTCCAACTAGCAGTAATATTTTTGGAAGAAAAACTAAAATCTCGCTACTTGCCACGAATATATTATGAAAAATTCACTCTGAAGCTGTGCTCGGTTCTTTTATTTTATCCACAGAATTTTGCCTGGGGGAAATTAGCTATTAATAATTCGTTTTGGGAGGAAGGGTTTGGCAGACTACTGGTCGACCCTATAGACAATGATTACTTGGCGCAGATAGCAGGGGCGAACCAACTTACCAGTCACCTGCTGATCGTGGCTGTGTTCAGCCATCTTAATGAGAATGTAACTTTCAAGGTCACACACATCCATATGGTGTCTGGCACCTGTTATGTAGATACTTTTACCTTGACTGTTAATTATTTTTTATAGATTTTTTGAGTTTAATGTCACTGGTGCCAAGGTCAAGGTGACATACAAAATGACAGTCAGGGTTAGTAAAATAATTAGTTCTAGATTTAAATTTTTTTGTCAATTTATCTGCAATTGTTCTCAATTTCTCAAGTTCAATGTCACTAGGGTCAGAGTCAAGGTAGCCCACATCCAACATGGTAGCCGGGCTTTTTAGATTTCTCGCGAACTTTTCTCAATTTTTGAGTTATAGGTCTTTGGGTCAAGGGCGAGAGCATCCACATCCGATATGGTGGTCGGGGTAAGTAGTGTAATTTGTTCCTAAATCTTTACGTGCTTTAGGTTTCTGCGATTTGCTCGATTTTTCGAGTTAAAGGTATTTGAGGTTATAATCAATGTCATCCACATACAACATGATAGTTAGGGCCAGTAATGTAATTCGTTGCTCAATTTCTACAAGTTATGTTTTATTTTTGCGATTTTATCGATTTTTAGTATTCTAGGTCACTGAGGCCAAGGTTAAGATGATGCACATCCAACATGACGTCTGGGATCAATAACATAATGTTTTCCTCGACTTTAAGAGTTCTTTTTCTTTTATTTTCGATTTTCAAGTTCAAGGTTACATGGGTTAAGGTTAGTGTACCCGACTTCCAACAAGGTGCTCCGGGTGAGTAACGTAATTTCCTCCTCCATCTTCAAAATTTTAAAATACAATATTACTAATATTGTTCTAGTTCAAGGTTACTGAGGGTTTTTGGAGCCAATGTCAATGTCATATACATACAACATGGTGCTCTGATGAGGGCGAAGTGAGGTGAGTATGGAGCAGCACCGTGATGAAAGGGCGGGGGGAAACCGAATATCGCCGATAAAATCCGCCGACCAACGGCATCGTCCGGCACGATTCCCAGAGACCGTTTTGTTTACTAATATAACTAGCTATAGGCATTTTATTCTAAAACTTCGGGTTGCGTGTTGTCTCCCTTTCCACATACCAGCTGTAGTTCTTCAGTGCTAACATGGCGCAGTGGTAAACCAACTGGACTCGCATTTGAGAGGACACGGGTTATATCTCCGATCTGGTCATCGTGGTTTCGGTTTTTCCATAGTTTCCCGAAATCACTCCAGGCGAATGTTGGCATGGTTCCTGACTACAACCGTAGAAGCCAGGTCTGGACACTCGCCTATCTAACTGTGTTAGCGAATTGACCCCCTTATTGACTGATTTAGTTTACGCAGTAGCCGCAGAGCGCTGCAAGCAAACTAGTGTTGTTATCATTGCTGGTATAGGGATAATAACATAGAGACATGAAAGCCATTTTCCCATTTTAAGAAAAAATTGTAATCCCCTCCCTATGATAGCCGTGTAAACAGTACTACTTCGGTCGCAGCACCTTGCGGATGGGTTCATGAACTAAATGGGTCTATAACGGAGTCAAATTTTCAAGATAGTATCCAGACCTCTCTTCTATGGTCGTGTTCTGTTCCTGACTACAAGCCAAGGCTGATTCCTTCCCCGCCCTTGCTTCTCTTAGCATTTTGATCTGTCTCTTGATGACCTCGCTGTCGACGACCTTCAATGCCGTCTGTAAAATACTACCAGGTTCCATCACCGACGGGGCCACATCCTACTTTTACATCTAACAATCATGCCGGGCGTTGCCCTTGGTTAGTGGGTTTTATTAGAGTACTAGCTGCTCCCCCGACTTTGCAACTTGTCGCTGCTCCATTTACATTTCGCTTCATCTCCAAGGACGTTAAATAACTTTTTTTTAAATACCTTATAAATATTTCAGCTCAACTTCTAGCATTACAAATTTTTGGGGTCATGTTTACAGTTGATCATAGACATTTTTATTATTAATCATTAAATAATATATGCTTATGTTGTCATTTCAATTAATATTATTCCAAATTACGTTTTATTATATGAGTTAACAGTATAATCTTTGATAATTTTAATAGTTTATTGACATAGAGATCATGTATCAATATTTTAAATTTGTTTCTATGAAGTTTTCCATATTAATATTTTGTTTGTTATTTTCTATCTTCTTGATAGGGCAGTTAGCATTAAATATCTATTAAACAAAAGTACTAAATAAAATAATCCTGGTTGTCTCTTGTCTCGCCGTTGCTAATTGGTGGAGAGATGTGTCATGGTCAGACGACAGACAATCGGAGGACAGGAGACAACATAAGTAAGGCAAATATAAAATAGAACTAATTTTTTTTCTTTAGAACAATTCTCAGCACCTCCAGAAATGTACGTGGGTATTTAC
This sequence comes from Dryococelus australis, assembly GCA_029891345.1. Classification (NCBI taxonomy): domain Eukaryota; kingdom Metazoa; phylum Arthropoda; class Insecta; order Phasmatodea; family Phasmatidae; genus Dryococelus; species Dryococelus australis. Next base: position 133,536,223 of record CM056999.1, read on the forward strand.
AATAAGTTTTAATGATATAATAATTAAGAAGATAGACGAATTTTATTCAATTATCAGCAGCAAGATATATTTTTTAAGGTAAATGTGTAATAACTGAAGATAAGGAATATTGAATTTCATTGTAGTTAAGAAAACTGAAGAACAATTGGTTGAACGTGCTGAAGCGGAGATTTTAAAATAAAAATATATGTTGAAGCTGAATATATAGCCTATGATTAAACAAAAAGGTTACAGTTGGTATAGTTATCTTTTTGTCACATAAATATTGTTTTTGTAAAGCTGTTAATTGTATGGTATTATCTGTGTGCTTTTGTAGTAGAAATGGACAATTACTGACTTGTTGAGTATCAGTTGTGTATGTAATATGTATCGTAATACGTTAAGGATTCACAAATAAAAATGTGTTAAATTTGAAGGTGCTCTGAAATTTACTTAGAGTTTACTGTGTCATAGCTTGATATCCAACAGGTTATTGGCCCAGACTAAAAGGAAACATAGTGTAAAATAACACGAAGGAAGTAGTCAACATAGCCGAAGATACTGAAATTAATAGAGAGTCGTGGTGTTACGAGGAGAAGAAAATCATCATTCATGATCCATATGAACCAAGGCAGAACTAGTGAATAAAAATTGTTGGAAAGCAGTTGAGCCTGGTTTTGGAGATGCAAAACTGACTGATCTGAACGATGAACAAGCACGAGTGAATAGAAAAGCACGTGTATATATTTTTTTCTGTTGTGAGAGACTCGATTATAGAGGACTTTGGTGGCATTCCGCTGGCTAAGGAAATATGGATTGTGTTAAATAATTTGTATAATACATTTACTTAGTTGCATTGTGTGCACCAGAATCATCAATGAGTGGTTATTTTGCTAAAATACAAAGTCCAAACAGGAAACTGTTGAGAGGAGGAATTGAATTTTCAGATCAGTGTATAGCAAAGATTATGTTGGCTGGACTGCAACTAGAGGAGTATGATTGAGTAGTTCGAAACATGGAAGATAAAGAGAGAGTGAACACTGTACAAGTTAAAAAAAATTAATGACCGAAAAGAGAAGAAGGGCCAGAATTTCAAGTACCAAGAAAGAAGATGAAAAACAAGCCAATTTTGTCTCGAGGCATCAGTATGATAGATGAGGAATGGAAAATAAAGAATTAAATCAAGAGAAAACATATTAATGTTTTAAATGTGGGAAACAGGGACACATGTCAAAATGTTGTAGGAACAAAGTCAAGTGTCATAATTGTGGAATGCTTGGTCACATAATGAGAGATTTTCGATCCTCAAGAAGAGAAATCTATCATCAACAATCATCTTCAGAAAGTGTGAGTGCAAGTGCATCAAAAGTCGTAGAATCAGAAGTGGTTGACAAAGTGATGTGTATGATAATAGTTTCAGGAGAAACCAAAATAGAAAATTGGTATTTGGATTCATGTGCTTCTCATCACATGAGTCCATGCAAAGGTTCGTTTGTCGACATGGATGAGGAAGTAAAAGGTGATGTATTAATTGGTGACGACAGTAAACTAGAAATTCATGGGTCAGGAACAGTAGTTGTGCAAATGGAAACAGTATGAGAAATACGATTTCAAAATGTATTGTATGTGCCTAATCTGGGAACAAACCTGGTGTCAGTAGGAAAACTAACTAGTAAAGGGTTCAAACTAAGTTTTTCAGAAAATAAAGCAAATGTGTGGGATAGAAAGGGAGAGGAAATCTTGTTCAGAGCTGTTAGAGCTAAAAATAATGTGTATAGGTTACAAACTAAAAACATAATTGATGAGGGTAGTGTTTAATGTAATATGGTTACCAAAACTGGGGGAATTTTTGTACATGGTGTAGCCTAAAAATGTGCTAGTAATATACAGATATGGCATGAGAGATTTGGACATGTACATCAGGAATCATTGTTAAAAATACCTGTGCTTAATTTGAAGAAAGATTAAACTGTTGATTGTTCTGTTTGTATACAAGGGAAACTATGTCTTAAAGGTACTCCTAAAACTTGTCAATGCAAAGCAAATGATCTATTAGATATGGTACATTCAGATGTAATTGGGAAAATAATTCCAATATCAATGGGAGGATCCCAGTATGTTGTTACTTGTACTGACGAATATTCCATGTTTTGTGCTGCAGTATGTTTGGAAAGGAAAGATGAAGTATTAATTGTGTTTCAGAGATTTCAGGTTAATGTTGAAAAATTACATGGAAGACAAAAAAAAGGGGGGGGGGGGGTTCAGCCAGATAATGAGTTAGAGTCTATGAACAAGGATTTTCAGGAACAGTTGCAGAAATCAGGTATTATTCACCAAAGGTCTGTTCCATACTGCCCTCAGCAGAATGAATTGGCGGAAAGGAAAAACCGTACAATTTTTAATACTGTTAGGTGGATGATGTTTCAATCAAGTGTGCCCAAGGGATTTTGGGGGGAAGCTGAAATGACAGCTGCATATGTAAGGAATAGAGTCCCATCAGGAGCACTAGCTTTTCAAATTCCCTTGGAGTTGTGGTGGAATAGGGCTCTAGATGAAGACGAGGTTAGGAAAATCAAAGTATTTGGTTGTAGAGCCTGGGCTGTTAGAGAAAATACTGGGAAATTAGACTCAAGAGCAGAGGAATGTGTGATGATGGGTTATGAGGTAAGAACAAAAGATGGGTATAGGTTATGGAGCTTGGAAGGAGAACGAATGATAGTAAGGAGATATGCTGTGTTTGAAGAATATGTTTTTCCTTTTAAGAGTGTTGGTACTGTAGGAACAAGAAAATTTATGTACTTGGATTAGAATTAGGAAGTGAACAAAGTAAAGAGGAATCAGTAGTACAAAATTTCTCAAACTATGATCAATTAGTAGAGGTTGATAAACAATCTGGATCAGTTGAACCAGTAATTGTAGAATCAGAATTGCCCAGGTCATGCAGAAAAGGGAAAACCAAGGTTTGTGGTTTCTGTAACTTAGAAATATGTAATATCAGGGAAATGGAACCTCGATCAGTAGCAGAAGCAATGTCAGGGCGAGAGGCTAGGAAGTGGAGTGATGCTATGGAAAGACAAATGATGAATATTAATGAAAATTATGCTTGGGAAATTGTTGAGAGACCCAAATGTGCGAAGGTAATAGGTTGTAAGTGGTTTTTTAAAATTAAATACAATGAAGAAGGGACAGTAGAGAAATATAAAGCTCGATTGGTGGCCCAAGGGTTTAAGAAGGAAATTAGTCTGAGTTATGAGGAAACATTTAGTCCAGTAATTAAGAGGAAAACATTAAGATTTCTGACTGCTATAGCAGTTGGAAATGGGTGGGAGGTAAAACATCTAGATGTAACCAGTGCATTTCTACATAGTCCTATTGGATGTAATGTTTTTGTGGAACAAACAGAAATGTTTGAAGAGTGTGATGGTAGCAACTTTGTTTGTAAATTAAAAAGGAGTATTTATGGGTTACTAAATTCCAGCAAGGACTGGAATGTAAGTGCAAATAAAGCATTAAAGAAAATGGGTTTTAAAATATGTGTAAAGGAACCATGTGTGTGTATAAGAGGAAGTGTAATGATAGGTTTGTTATTGAAGAAAAGCAAGAAGTAACATTGCAAAGTCAGAATTGTCAGCTGAACTAAATATCAGATACTTAGGAAGTGCTACTAATGTATTGTCAATTCAAATTGAGCAGTCTGTTGATTCTATCACATTCTATCGAAGTAGATTCATTGATAAGACTTTTGAGGATTTTTCTATGCAAATGTGTAAGCCCTGTCAAACAATTTTATCTAGTGGGTATGTAGAAACTACTGATGACGAGAGCGAGTTTGATTCCACCATTTACAGACAAGCTGTTGGAAGTCAGTTGTATTTAGCCAACAACACAAGGCCTGACATAATGTTTGCAGTCAGTCATGTTAGTCAAAGGTGTCAGAAACCAACACTTAGGGACTGGAAAGAAGTAAAACATATTATAAGGTACCTTAATGGCAGCAAAGATTTGAAACTTTGTTTTAAAAGGAATGATGGTGTTCTGAAAGTGTATTGTGCTGCATATTGGGGAAAGGACATGGAAAGGAAGAAATCTATTAGTGGAAAATGGAATGTTGTATTCAAGTATGTTGCAGCAGAGAGAAATGTTGCAGATCTATTTACAAAGAACTTATCAGGCGTTAAAGCAAATTAATTACACAGGCACTTGGATAGTGCAACTTGTAAAAATTTGATGTGCCAAAAAGGGGGAATGTTGGTGTAGTTAGTTTTTTGTCACATAAATATTGTTTTAATAAAGTTTTTAATTGTATGGTATTATCTATGAGTTTTTGTTTTGTTTTTTGTAGTAGAAATGGACAATTATCGACGTGTTAAGTATCAGTTGAGTATGTAATAGCTATGTTAATATATTAAGGTGCACAAATAAAAATGTGTTAGATTTGAAGGTGCTGAAATTTACTTAGAGTTTAGTGTGCCATAGCTTAACATCAAACAGTAACAAAAGACGCCCAACGTGATACTTGTCCATTTGTGAATTGTCTGAACTGTAACAAACTAAACTGCAGTTTGGCAACTTCCATGATATAGGCCATTCACGTAAAAATGAGCACTTTTGAAAGCCCTGCTTGAGATCTACTTGTAAGCACGTTGTGTATTTCTCCGCCTTATGTAAAATTAACATTGCCACGGGCCTCATCACTTTATATATGCGTCGATCAGGAGAAACCGTGGAACTACTAGAAAAGTAAATATGTTACCTATCTGGTCATTTTTAGAATTTATGGATTAAAAAAACAGTAAACGAAGGAAATAATTTAAATTAGCACAAATGATAATCTATCACTTTTTATTCGACGTTAAGATATGGTACTACATTCCATCCCATAATTACTAACTTTACTCGGCGCATGTCACTCAGTGCGCCCGTTAAAATATATGCAGGTCTGGGCAGTGACTTTTTTCTAAGGTTGATTCAAAAGTGCTCACTTTATCGTGAACAGTCTTTATCGATCAATTTTAATGAAATTCCAGGTGTCAATGGTAAACACGCAAGCTTGGGCCGGGGTCGATAAACATTTATTTGAAGGGGGTATTTCGCTCGGTTCTGCGAAGCGTGAAGTTATAAATGGAATATTTCCGCTATTGTAAAGTCACGGGCGCCTGTCGGAGTAATCAGTTCGGCCAACCTCGGCAAAAACACGTTCGCCTTCGCCGGTTAGACGCGCAAGTATTGAGCTTCAGTCGGGAGGAAAATTTCTTGCCATCCGTTATCTCCGCCCAGACGAGAATACATGTCTCGCTTGCCGCCGTACAGTGATGAGCAAAATAAATCACAGAAGATTATCGCTGTTTTTTTTTTTTTAATTCACCCCCCGAGACAAGCTTCGTTTTTTTTTTTTTTTTTTTTTTCCAATGGTGGCGTTTAAAATAAAACAATTTTCGGAACCCGTCCGTAACATGCATTATAACTAGAGACCTACAAATTTCGTGTTATTGTTTAGACATACGATAAACTTTAAAGGCTTTTACCTTTCCAATACGTTTGTCATTGGACCATACTTTATTTGACACGCCCTGAGTAACTCTGCACAAATACATGAACACTTCACAAATGTGTGCCCCAATCACGTGAAGTTCAGTCAGAAAGGAAGTGACTTCACAACTATGCAGCAGCCGACAGCCAAACAACGTCGGCTCCAGTATAAACAGTACTGTGAAGATTAGCCTGATAAGAAGTAACGCGAATTTCGCAGGTCCCTAATTATAACATTTCTTCTGCATACATTATACCAGAACATTATCCAGAAAACTATGTATTGCATGCGCTTTATAACTCCGGCAGTCACTAAGCAAGCCTCAATTTTGCCAGCATGATAACTTTTCACTGGGTTCTGCTCACCTGAGAAATGAGAAAAAAATGACTTTGAGAATTAAATTTTTGAATCCAGAACATTCGAAGACAATAAGATTGATTATCGTGCCATTGTGGCATTTTTAAACGTGGGCGATAATAAAAATGGAAGTGTCTTTCGCGGTTCGTATTTTTATAAATATGCCTTACGGCAATATTCACAACTTAAGGGGTTTAGGGGTCGTAGCTTATAGATGAATGATAAATAGGAGCGCATGCTGCTAATGAGGGGTTTAATCATATTGTGACCATGGGCGTCGACCTGTATCAACATCAAGAGGAAGGGGGGGGGGGGGCAATGCTAGGTCAATGTAGGAATTAGTGTCTCGTTGACTGCGGGGTCATTATATATTTATAACATATATACACGTGTGTGTGTGTGTGTGTGTATATATATATATATATATATATATATATATATATATACACACACACGTGTGTGTGTGTGACAATTTATAAGAGATGCATACAAATTTATTTGAGTAATCATTTAAATTCTTAAATTTACGTTTATACAAGGCTTTTAAATTTCTTAAAATGTTTTATTTACACACACAGAATTTCAACCAAGCGATCTTCTAAACGTCGTATTAGGGTAGAGAGTCTGGCAACAGTGCATGCTATATGTACTGCAGTCTTAAGGTAGGTTTATGATTAAAGACTGAAGAATTTTAGAATTATACATAATGACTAGATAAGCACACGTAAAATGAACAATAAGACGTGCAGTTTATGATTGAATTAGCAACTGTTAAGTCTAGCCAATCAAAATCTTAGGAGATGTAAGCAACCGAAATAACCTGAAAAAATTGACAATTTACAAATATTTAATTATCTGTTGTTACTGCTTGTGTAATCGTTTAAAAAAAAAAAAACTCGTGAAATCTTAAGAAGGGGGAACCGATACCAACATTAGTCATTTACATAAATAAATCTGAAAGGTTAATTAAAGCGAATTCAGTAACCTCTTCCACGAAAGAAAACACGGCCTTGAACTATTCTTTAAATTAAGAGGATACTGTCCCTGGACTAAATAATTACTTTTACACGATTTCACAATACGACGTAACCGAAATACAAGTTGTAAATACAGTTTCCTGCCAACAACTGTCACTGTGCTCCGATTGGCTACTTCGTCTTGACACGTAATTAAGATTTACAATATAACGATCTCTTAAGTCACGCCAAAAACGCACACGACCCGTTACAGCTCGCACACGACAGTCATAAACTAATACCCTTGAATACATTGATTCATATCTTAAGCACACGGCGTACTTGTTCTGTAAAGTCAACAGCAAAACCACCTTAAGTACCTGCTGTACTGCAATATGCATTGAATTTAGCCTCGTACTTTTTATCATCAAAACCATTGTCTCATAGCTTAAAGCATTTCGCCTGTCTGGCTGTCTGTGGTATGAAAAACATTTTCAGTTCCTAATGTAAAAGAGGTAATGATTCTTTGTTTGAACATTGCCATGACGTCCTTATATTATTGCTTCATGGATTCTGTTTCTCTGCGCGTATACTGTACTTCAATTAAGGCGTATATTTTAATTCGTACTTATAACTGTGTTAAATAAAAAAAAGGGCTACAGCCCATTTTAATACAAGAGGTGTTGTAAGTAAAAATATCTGCCTGGGTGCCAACATATGAATTTACATTATTTTTAATTCAGTTTGTTAAATTAATAGTGCCAACACCAATAAGCAAGCTTGTTAAGACGACATAAGTACTGACAGCAAAGTCTAAAAATTGCACACATTTATGAAAGCGATGCAAACTGTGATGTGCATCGCAGTGTACAGCATTGAACGTACGTTGACCCCACATTTTAAGAGAAAATCTTAGCATAATACTATACAGAAAACATAATCGAGTACTGTTAGTTCTACTCTTTTCACTGAATGTGAATTTTCATTAGGATAGCCATAGCCAATATAAGCACATAAAACATAGTTACCATAATATATTGCCATAATATTTATTTAAATTATTTTTCACAATATTTAGAGCAAGCGACCAAAAATGTATAGGTACATTCATAATTCAACGACACATTTGCTTTTTCAAGTTCTGTTAATAAAATATGATAATATATAAACATACTAGCTGTTACCCACTGCTCCATCCGTGTGCGAAATTCAAACCTTAATTATAATGACCAAGTGCTCTGTCTTTATTGTTCTTCTCTATTACTCTAATATTCTGAATTATCACATAGGGTACTTTTCATCCCGGAATAAAAACAGACTACCAACCAATGCCTACTCAAATGGTTGGTGGCATATTTTATATATTCCTTAAGAAACTTCGTTTTTTCCAGGATGGAAAGTACCCTATGTGCTAATACAGAATATAATCTCCTCTTATACCACATTTTTTCCAAATCCGTCTATTCGTTATGACGTGATTGAGTAACAAACAAACATACGAACTTTCGAATTTATAATATTATTGAGATATTTAGGGTGCTCACTATTTATATCTTCACATTCCTGGAAGAATGATGTAATATTCTGGCACCTTCTTGCTGCACTCTTAAATTAATCTGTATGCCTCATTGCGAGTTAAGTACCAAGACACACTATTCAATTCGTACAACGACTTCACTCCAGTAGGGTTCCTGGAATACTAACTCACAAAGTTTCTTGCTGGCCGAGCACGAAGCAAGCAAAGTATTATGAGATTAGAGCGTCCTTAGCCAGGGTACTGACGAGGGGGAGGGGTAAATGGATGGCCCCCGAGATCCAAGAAAGAAAGCGACGAAGAGGAGCAGGGGACACGAGCAGGTAGGAATACCATCGTACAAATACCTTTCAGGAATAAGGGTAGGGGAGGTACTATTGCCTACACACTTGAATACTTGAAACACGATATCGCACACTTGAATACTTGAAACACGATATCAGTTGAATATTACTGCCTACTTGCACGGTAATAGCATTTGAAGAAATGAGAGAAGAACCTTGCAGATAAATGAAAAATATTTGGTTAAATTGATCAAAATGCAGCTATGAACATTAAAAAATTATCTTAATCAAGGGATGAGATTTACCACCACTTGCCCTTCCTCTCCCTTTCCGGACACTTGGGGAGGGCAAGCCCCCCCTGCCCACCCCCTGGTGTCGACATCCATGTATGTGACACTGACAATACAACACTGTAATATTAACTGTAATGGGGAGCTACTTTGAATGATATTAAGTATTATTATATTATAAATGTTATGAGCACCTCATGCCTGACTCCTGTAATTCTATGTTGAACTGTCCCCACCTTAAACATGATGCCGCAGGCTGTGTCATCTTGAAGAGCGGTTAGCAGCGGCCGGACGTACCCATTCTTCTGTCCTTCCCTGAAGCTGGCCGGAGTTGAAAAGGAGCCGGGCCCTGCCTTACAGTGGCCTATATCGGCGCGTTGTTTAGAGTTTAGACATAGCTGGCCTCTTCCCCAGGTTGGTGGATAAAGGGAGGGGGGTTTCTGCTGCTGTACTTTTGCAAATACTTGCACTCCCTGGCGTCCTGGTTTTACTCTGAAGTTGTGCTGGCAGGTTTATGAGAGGATTCTAGGGCTCTTCTATATAATCACAAAAGTATGATTCGAATACAGGCTAGCAGTGTTTTATTTTCAGTATTGCATAGCGTCATCAACAACCCCTTGTTAGCGTTATCATAGAATTGAAGTAAGTGAAACAGAACCAAATATATTGCAGATATCTTCTATTCTTTTTTGCAATTACAGTTCCTTCATATCTGAGCAACTTACTCCATCTCTAATGACCTCACTGTCGACGAGACGTTAAGCCCTGCCTTTCTACCTTGTTAGATCCCGTCGAGGGTTGACGGCTATCCTTTCCTGGTCGTTCATTCCTTGTGACATCACTCTAGTTCTGGTAGGATTCACCTCCTTCTGTGGTATTAGGACGTCTGACGCTGCTCAGCATCTCGAACACACAACTTATAGGCTGTTCACGGTAAAGTGAGCACTTTTAAAGCCCTACTTACTTTTTTATTTGAGCCATTTTTTGACCTTTAACCACCTTTTTACATAAATATTGCCATTTAAGTACTAAACACAGTGTGTATATTCCACTGCACTCGGAAGTCAACGTCTAAGATTAAAATAAAATACATTTATTGACTATTACTCCAAGTGAGAGGGCTTTCAAAAGTGCTCACTTTACCCTGAATAGACTATACACGACACTCCTGATGTTTCCTTCTTCACAGAAGATACTTAAACAATTAATTCAATTCTCTCCATATACAGTACATAGTGCCTCACTGTACTTCAGATTAGACAACAGAATATTACGGAGGTAGTAAATGTTACAACTTGTCGAAGAAATTTTCTGATTGGCACAATATCGGAGATATATTTAGTTTCAAATCAGCCAATCAAGATTATCGCACTGTAAAAAAGAAAGAGAAAAATTTAATAAAAACTACAACAGTCGAAGCTAAATTATGTACAGCAGGTGTGCAAAAAAATACGAGCAATAGCCAAATGGAAGCTCGGAACTTCAAAGATACATTTTTTGGTCGTTGTTTCCCTTTTCATCTTCAAGGAACCTTTACATTTTACTCAAAAGTACAGTTAAAGCGTGCAGAGATTAAAATTAATATTTATACAAAGACATACATGTTATAGTAAATACACCCGCTTGAATAACAGACAAAAATAAGCACATATACAGAGCCCCGCTGAATTAACATATTTTTGAACGAAGATATATGAGCACTTTATTAAGCCCTACTTAACATCTACAGTTAGCCCATAGTGTAACCTCCCACTCCGTATAAAAACGAATACTGGCATACCTTCACCATCCAACCTCATGTGTTTGCACGACATTGTTCAGATAATTGTTTCTGCATAGCTACTCGGTAAAGAAGCAGAAAGCAAACTTTGCAGGCAACAATATAAATCCGTATAAAGAGATACTGTCCTTGTACGGAATCCACGGAAGAGAAACATAATTTTAGGTCACGTTCTGTTAAATAGCAAATTTACCTGCAGTTAACACTTGACTAAGCTCAAATGTAGCTCGGTATAAGCTACCGTGGACATGTATATGCTCTTGAAAACCAAATATCGCAGAGAATCTTAGCTACTATTCCTAAGGTTCTTACAAGAGAACGAAAAAAAGGGGGGAGGGGGGAATTATGCAAAACTCGTTAATGCGATCACCGACAGCCAACCAATAATGAACGTTGTCAGTACAATGGACGTGACAGTACAGTTCTTATCAGGCAATAGTACAGTGATAAATAGAAATACAGGATCAATCAGAACGGGCATTTCTGCAGTGGTGAATATAGACAGTTAACTTCTAGCTTGTGAATGCCAGTAATTATATATCGGCCTCACAGTATTACATTTAAGTCATGGATGTCCGTAAATTTATTAAGATTTCTAGGTACCATTGAAAGATTTCCCCTTAAAAGCAAGGAAATATTTGACAGTGTACAAAAGCGTCGTTGGTAGTTGTTGAACTAAATTATAGTACAATGGAAGCGAATCTCGCCGAGTCTATTAATATAATAGTTAGCGCAGCTACATTTCAGTGTGTCAGTTGTTATCTTGATAGCTGTCTAAAAATCTAAGAGATGAACGTAAAAAAATTACAGTAGGTTGTTTAAAATCAACCTTTGGAAACTGCCACTGCTTTATCTGCACACGGCACACTGACTGCCATGCGCCCACGCAACAATGGAGAGAAAGTAGTTCCACGTATCAACGTTCAATTAAAAGAGTTAGGTAAATATTTGTGAATACTTAAATAATACTTTTTTCGAATGCATGTGGGTGTAAGAATTAGCACATACGTAAATGATTACTTTTATAATAATTTCAACAGTTTCATTTGCCCGACGCATGAATGAAGTGACCAAGTCCACGGGAATATTAATTTTACATAATGGCGAAAGAATACACAGCATACTTTACTAGCAGACTTAAAGCAGGGCCTTCAAAAGTGTAAAATTTACCGTGAACAGCCTATATGACGCTTTAACTTCGACCTTCGTTTACACCTCTTTATTTCGCAATTTCACTGTTGCGCGCATATCGAGGCGTTCTCGCAGATGGCTTCGCTGTTTTAGCCGCCCGACGAAACTTTCCGCTTGTATAGTCCATTCACGGTTACTTCAGCCTTTTCTGAAGCCCCGCCAAAGTTCTACTTGCAGTATATTCTTCCGCATCGTGCAAACTAAGCTTAACTAATCCTGGAGAATTACACTAGAGGAACACCGCACCACATTCGTGCGCGCTCAGTGTAACTAGGCGCTACCAACACACAGGTTTTTCTCACTGTTTTTTTTATTCGAATTATTTATCAATGAAGCATTATAATTTATGGATAAAATATGAATAACGTTTCAATTTAACAGGAAATAAAGCAACTTGTATGAACACAAGTATAAAACGCTTGTGATACAAGGCGTATTTAGGAAATAACCAAATGCGTCATACATGGGGAGATTTTTCAAAGGTTTGATTAAAAAAGGCCAAAGAAACCGTGACTGGACTATATTAATACATGTTTGTAAACTAGGTCAGCGGCGCTTCTATCCGCTTATCGCGCTACATCTGCACCTGGGACGTACAATACGCGTAGCGGCAAGGCGGGGCATGCGGGGGTTACATTGTTTATCGTCACGCACGCTTCGCTAGTTGCACTTATGATTAATGCATTATTTGAGAGCTTAAATAATGTGACAGAAGGACAATGGGCGGAAATTAAAGCGTCTTGTTACTGGTGATGTGCGAAATACGCCGCAACAGCGCTCCTAGCGGCGTGAGCTGACGGACACCTAGGCAATTATAATTTACTTGACTCAGTATGCACGATTAAAGCGCGGTATTCGTCTTGTTGTACCAAAGCGTGTTGTTAAGACGGAGGTAAAACAGCTATTTACTTATTCATATGACTGTGATGCCTTGAGAAGAAGTACTTCTGGTCTAAGCGTTCTTACTAAAACAAAAGTATGTGAATGAGTATTCATAGCTACACCACGACTCTTGCCATGCCATTTAGACCTTGTCAATTGTAAAGGACAGTTACTCGTAACTGAACGGTTATTTTTTGTAATCATCTATGCAAGCGGGGCCACGGTGGCTGAGCGGTTAGTCTGCTCGCCTCCCACCAAGTTGATCGGGGCTCAATCCCCGGCCGAGTCACTCCAGATTTTCGCATGTGAGAATCGTGCCGGACTATGCCGTTGGTCGGCGGGTTTTCTCGGGAATCTCCCATTTCCCCTGCCCTTTCATACCGGCACTAATCCATACTCACCTCAATAACCCTCATCGGCTCTCAAGACCTCGACTTTAAGAGCCGCCCAAATCTCTTCATTCATCTATGCAAGTGTCTGCATTTATTCAATAAACTCTTGAGTTATCGCCGAAGGTTATCTCCTCCTGCAAATATTCAGGAATGTTAATTGCAAAACATTTTTGTAAAAGTAAAATCTTCATAAGCTACCTGTGATTTATTAACGAGAGGTTAATTAAATATTGTTGTTCTTTACAGTTAAGTGATCTAACACAGTGGTTTTTTAATGGTGGTAAAAGTAGGCTTGATTACAAATAACATTACAGTGACATAACCTTGGCAGTTGTCTTTGACATTTTAAAGTGCTGGAGAGATCTTGTGGAAAGAATTAACACAACCGTAAATAATGAAAATGATGCTATTGACATAAATAAGAGAGTTCACTGACAATCGATTGGACAGTGAGTCTCCCCGACTCATTTTCAATGGAAATGAATAACAACTTTTACTTGAACAGTTTAAATCATTTGTAACATAAAAAAATTTAAAACCCCCCAATGCTTTTTTCTTTTTCAATAAAATTACGACGCAGGACGCGCACGCTTTCTAATAATGGCCGCCCATAAACGCATGAGCAAAAACCACAGCCTCATTAATGTACAGACTCGTCATTCTAAGTGTGGATATTATATATTACTTCGTCCCACCGAGTGTTCATGACTTCTCCCTGGGGTTGCTCAAATAAGAGCAAACATGCCGCTTGCGCTTGGATGTACAGTGTCCGCTATGTAGGTAGGTAGGTACTCTCTGCCTCATACATATACTTGAACAATTATTCGTCTTCTGCGCATGCACCTAACATTGACCTACCCCAAAGGAACACAACTGTCAAAGTCACATGGTCAACAGTGATGGACGTGTTTATTTATATCTTAATTTTTAAACGACAGGCACTATTATATGAACAAAATACTTTTATCGATTCTAATTTAGTCAAAATGCATTACATATTGCTTAGAGGAAGTATACATACATCTCAAAGCACTTGTTTACTAGACAGTGTTCTAACCTCCAATGAATCGGTCATTTGAGAAATCGCACACGTCCAGAAAAGTGAGTTTTGAGATATTCAAAGAAAACATTTTTAATTAACTTTGATAGCAGATATAACAATTCTATCACTGTTCTTAGTTGGGGCAGCAGTTCTGGAATTATGTTCCCAAATAAGATACAGATATATTTAAAATTGTGGCCACAGTGGCATAATTAATCCTGTGGACATGCAGGGTTTCTCAAAAGACAGACCAAGAAATGGAGCACTGTGTTCGTTCGGATGCGAATAAAATGTTATAATGTAAATGAAACTAATAACATCTACACACCATGAACTTTTAAGACCATAAGCAATTACAATACAACAAATAAGTGGGTTTAAGTTACGATCTAATTGTCGGGGGTGTCAGTCATCGCCCACTGGAAAATTTACAATATATAACACACACCACTTTGGGGGAGTTCTATAGCGAATCCTCACTGCTTGAATTAAAAAGCACAGTAATGAACATATCTAACTAAATAAGTGCATTTAGGTTATGAGCTCAATGTCTCGAGTGTCAGTTGTTGACCACTGAAAAAGTTCTGCATAAAAGCCATTCACAGTTTCAGGAGGTATAAATCTCTGCAATTTCTTGATGTCTTCGATATTTTTTGTTTGTTGGTACACAACCTTCTCTGTAAGCTAATTCTGTTGGCATGTCTGGCTTATCACTAGAAGACCTAAGAACGAACGTATGATCAATGAGACTATCAATGAATGGTCTAGCTTGAACTCTTCCAATGTGGTCAGAGGAGTAGACAAATTCCATAAACGTTGAGACATTGAAATGCTGTTTCTGATCTCGTGGCACACTCCTTGCATAAGACTCTGTTGATACCACATTTCGTTTGTAAAATTTAGGCCACCAGTCTTTGAAATTGAGTATGTCTTTGGACTCCACCATTTGCACTGTACATTTGCCAGGAGTGACTGTAGACCGTGAAATGAGCTCTACATATTCTTTCGGTGTGTATATCCTATCAGTTCTTTTAATTTTCCTTTTAATTACACTAAAATCTCTATCGCAAGGTAAAAATGAGTGCCCTCTGATCGGGAAGTAATGGTGAATTGGCTGAAATCGCCCAGTCTCCACAAATGCCAATAACAACCTCACTACAGTGTTGTTCTTATTTTGACCCCCAGATCTGTCAGATTACAGATGCAGATGTTTAACATTTGGGCTAATTCCACAATTCATGTAATCTAATAGAAATGAACATACCTCGTTTGGGCCTTTATTTGCAATACCTTCATGGTATACATAAAAAATTACCACGCTGTGTTTCAATGTCACGTATATCAAACACGTTCATGGTGAGCTACCGCATGTAAAACGTGTCCTGCACAGGAATTTCTTGCAAATGCAAGTTCATTATGTAGTCCATATATACATACCAGCCACTTCATTATCTTCTAAACACTGATTTCTAACTCTCTCAATAGTTTTATAAACATTTTTGGCTCTTCTTTTGTGCACTAATAAATCGGCTACATGAACACGTTTAGCAATGGCATTAATTGCAGGACTTTTAATTTTCACAGATAACTCTTCACACTGACAACAGGTGTCCACTTGCGGTCTTCCAAACGTAAGGCTGAAATTCTCTTGAAACACTTTCAAGTTATATCTGTTAGTCACGGAAATGCCAGTGTTTGTTTCTTTAAATAACTGCCACATCTTCTTTACATTGAGTGAAGCACTGAGGTGACAAAATGTTTTTCTTGTGTAATGTGCTTCTTTTGTAGGGAAAGAAGCAATATAATCTTCAATACATTTAACTACACTTCCTGGTTTTGCATTTCGAGGGGTATTTTTACCTCTTGCTTCTTTTGGTGATTTACCTTCAGACAACAAGTTGCACAGTCATCTAACACAATCACTGGAAATTCCATTGCTAGAGACGAAAGCAGTATTACACACTTGCACTCGACCTTTGGATGTTGACAGTGTGTATTTGAATGTGTAGGAATTTTGCTTTTCTCTTGGGTCATCAGATGCAACAGGACATCATGGACGTTCCCTCTTGATTGGTTGGCACACAATAAGACTTTGTAGATAAGCATCCTGTTAGTTTTTTAAATCAAAGTCAATAAACCTTGTTTAGATCTCTAGTAAATACTCATCAGACATTCTTAATGGCATGCATTTCCACTTACACCTGAAACAAATATTTAAGTTTGAGTTTACTGTACTTAATTTTAAATGTTTTTTTATTATTAATTCATTTAATATGTTCTTCCTTTACACTGTACACGAAAAAACACTACGTGGATATAATTCAATATTAATTTTGTGACACTCATTCTGCTGTTTATAATCTTTAAAACTAAGAAATTTAATTATTTCTTTCCTATTAAACCAAGATGGCCACCAAGATTGACAACAAGACAATATTGCGTTGTCACCAGAACTAATGCAACATTTTAAGTCGATCGGATGAGAGTAAATTGGCAACATTTTGATTACAAGATTGGTCCCTAATAATATTAAAATTTCGAACTCTGTAAAACCTTGTATGGATATGTACTATTAAAACGAGGTTATGTTACTTACTTGCAGTCATTTCCATGATCCTTGGGTTGCACAACTTTTCCTTCCCTATTCTCATAATGCTCATTTTTAACTCTTGCCTTTTTTATCTTCTCACTTTCGTACTCTACTTGTTTCATACTCTTTTCCCTCTTATTTTGATCTTTCGTATCACTTTCATTATTTGAAGACATTTTACCTACAGCTACATAGATCCATAGTACACGCCTAAGATGGTTACAATGGAGTTGTGATAACTGCTTGTACAGATTGCAGCACCATATGTCCCCACAAAATTCTACACTCTATAGTCTGCAGTGGCAGTTATTTGAGAAACCCCTCATGTCCAGGATTTCTCAATGCACTGGAATCTTGTAGCCTTCAGTTTTTGTGTTATTTGTACACGGAAATGTGTGGTTTTAACATGACCTGATGCAGCTTGCTTTTTTATATACGATCCTGTGGATAACTGAATTTATCCAAATCGTGGTCATGTGTGGTTTCTCAAATGACCGATTCAATTGCAGTCCACGCCATTTTTGCACGTCGTATTGGCAGAAAAACAGTTCACTGTTGGCACACGGAGATTGGCCGTGCGCAGCCAGCGAGATCGGTCTATCTCATCTTTAGTCTATGGTATCATATAACTTGGCAAGATCATGGCAGCCAGTGAGCGGCACCTTGACGTATACGAAACAAATAACGTGCCATTTACAAAATCCTGTATCAGCCGGTGCACGAACGAATGTTAATATTACGTTGGCTATTCTGAGTGTACTGCCGACGCACATCAGACAAGCAGAAAATATGCGGATAAGAAAGAGTTCCTAAATTAATTAATACGTTTTATTTTACGTGGTCACAAAACAGCGGTTGTTATTGCTACAAACAAAACTCGTGCTAAAGTAGTAATGTATACGTGTTCAAAATGAAATGCACAATAAAACGATCCATATCCAAAAGAAACACAACTTCAGACCTTGGGACCGAGCGAGGTGGCGCATTCTGTCACGTGTATAAATCTCTCTCCCAACTCCACATCCACGTTATCCAAGATGAACATACATTGGAGGCGAATAAGAATGATAGCAAAAGTTGGATCAGTAGCAGTTTTACGATATTAAGTTTAAAAGGGTAACCGTAGAATAAAAAAAAATGAATTTCCATTTCTGCTTTTAATTACCGGGCATGCCTATTCCGTTTGTTTTCATACGCGCCAAGGAAATACAAAGATTTTTCAAAATGAAAAAGATTTACAAAATTTATGTAAATATTACGTTAAAGTATTTAAAGATTATAATTATTTAAAAACATTTAAAACATTATAAAATTTAGGGGTTACAAAAAAAATTTGCCGTTACAATAATATACAGTTACAGAAATATATACAATTAATTCACTGGCACCAGTTGTCCCCAATTTACAATTTTTTATATTCCTAAATTTACATGTTTCGGACGAGACCATAACCCCTAGGTGGGACCCCCCCCCCCCCCCCCGAGTGACCGCCGTCGTTTAGTTTGCCAGAATATTTGTAGTGAAGTTTTCGCAAGTACTGCACCTCATAGCTGTGAGGACCATCCTCGGAATGGAAGCAGATCTTCATCCAGTCCAATTCACAGGCGGTGCTGACGTCACAAGGCGACCCTCTCTCGGTCGCCTCAGCTGGCGCTAGTTGAAGAGAAACGCCGCGCACTCAGTATAGTTCCAACCTTCATCGAACTACGAAGCAGCTGCGCCACGGAGTGTATAACGCCTCCTCGGCTGTCGTCAACGGACAACGTCTTCGAAAACGTAGGTACCCATTGTTGTGGGCTCTGCCGAGGGGCGAGCTGGAGGAGTTCCCCCGGCGATGCGAGGCGCCATGGCGAGGGCCACAGGTGTTTTAATAACAAGGTGCAAGAAGCGAGGGCAAGGTTGATTGCCGTTTATAAGCATACTAGCTCCAGACTGATCCGCCGCCACGCTGCGAGGGCGTCGCGAGGTTTCCAGGGTCGACGCCAGTCGAGGGTCAGCACGACACCGCCACACCGAGACGGAGGCCCAATCATCCGACTCCGATGCGAGTGACTTCTCATCGCTAAACAGTGGTAAGAGAGAACCTGCATCAAGCACAGACAGGGACTGTCTCGTTAGGTGACGACATTGAAGGCTGACTTAAAGGCTAGAGAATTGTGAGAGGTAGCATTTTCTAAATCAGTATATTTAGTAATACAGCAAGGAGAGATTAACGGAGAATTGTAGATGAATTGACTGTTGAAGCATATAATGTATTCGTAATTTAGTATTCAATAAATAGAGTCTCTAGTCTTGTATGTTACTTAGCTCTTTTACTCAACTTCTAGTTACGACCCTCTTATATAGCTTCTTGTCTGGTGCCAGTCCTTACTAGGACGCACCAGAACACCATGATCGATGTGAGACTGCGTAACTCCGTTACAAAATCGACTGCTCGCTCTTCAGAACACAGTGCAACTAAAAGCACAATAAAGTCTGCATCGGTGCCAACAACAACAACAACCACCACCTTTGAAAAATCATTACAATGTTGATTTACAGAAATCATTACTCATTACAATATTCACATCAGCATCATCATGAGATATTAGAACACTCAATCCATTCATTATCAGTTTTGATGCTAGTGCGAACGACAGTTTTTTTTATGTTATTGTTTCCTAAAAATTCATCTCTGCTTGTAACACAAACAGTGTTTTCATCAAATGTTATGTCAGGCGAAGTTTTTTTCGTTGCTTTCCTGTGTTGTTCTTCAGTTTTTGTGGTAGGTTCAATGTGATAACCATCGAAAACAACTATCGTATGGTTCCCATATTTATTGAGAACATATGCACAATATTTTCCAAGTACGTCTCCATAAGTAACCATTTTTGTCCAAAACATGCGACGAAGAAGGAAACCTCCATCCAAAACACAAGTTGCATTGCTTATATCCAGATCTTCAATAACCCCTTCCTCAAAAATCTTCATGAAAGATAACTTTGTTCTTTTTCTGAGGGATACGTCGTCAAACAAAGATAGTGGGAGTACTGCCACATTGTAGTGAATGTACGACTTTAATTCTATGGCTATTGCAGACACGCAGTATGAGGTTGAACATGAACAGCTGTTGGGGATTTATAGCACATTCTTTTGATTTCACTCTGTCTGATTTTTGCTATGCTTGTGTCTTTACATTGTATTTTCGGTGAAGTTTCAGTTTCTCAAAATGTGTACCTTTTATCTTGCTAATCGTAGCAAGTCCAACATCATAGGCTTGGTCACAATTTACGGATTCGTCTGAAACAAATCCGAATCTTAAAGACACGAGGTCTCCTGACAGCTTTGTGAAAGGATTATGCTGTTGCAACCAAGTAATGCATTTTAAAATCGCTTTGTTTTCTGAACTCCCGCATTTCAACATGTTGCTCATTATAATGTATTGATGTTCCAAATAAATCTCCAACAGCCTCATGTATTTTAAGGACAAGGGTATTCCCAGGATCCATGTGGAAAGCGCGCTGTCAGTGATGCCTCGCCGATGAGTTAATCCTCCAGATGATTTCTTGGGGTGCATTAGACCTTGTTCAATGCACACGTCAGTCCACATTCCTGACCAATATATACCATTCTGTCTAACAGTAAACATCCCCTTTTCTTTAAATTGAACTCTTTCTCGTTCAGAGAACTTGGAATCTATCTTAATAATTCCTTGAACGTAAAGACGGGAGGACTTAGCATAGGAAAGATTTCCTGCATAACGGAAATATGTAAGCATTCCAATAGTTGAGTTTAAATGCAAATCCCAATCTCCAGACCTCTCTGCGATAGTGAATTGCATCATGAAATCAATACATTTCAGCATATCCACCCATAGTTTATTTCATTGTGAAGTGTTCTCTAAAGATTTTAGCTCATGTCGGAGTATATAGATCGCAACAGTTGCTTTTTAGTTCACGGAATACAATTTAGATAGTGTGCGCTGTGTTTCGTGGCGTGTCTGGATGCGTGTATCGACTGTTGCACAGCGCGGCCGCACCAATTATAATAGTTTTGGCAGCAACATGTGGAATAATGTCTTCAAAAAGAACACAGCAATGCACGCACTGCAGTGACCGGTATGTTCCGAAGCACAAGATCTTCACTCATTTTGAAACAGTTTTCGTCCGTAAATATTAATTTAATTAAATATAGCCTTATATTTTTGAGTTCAGGAAAATACACACTACAACTTCCAAACGAAGTGCTTCACCATTCACTTACTTATAAAAAAGATACAGAGCTGAAACAAAAATTAAAAATATACAAAGAAAAATATTTTTGTATATTTCCTAAAATTACGGCCAAAATATCAAGTTTATCGCAAAAGAGTAAAGCTATATTACTATACACCATCTATTAAGTATTCGAACAAAAAATATTAATGCAAGAAAATTTTTTTTCGTATATTTCCTAAAATTATGGCAAAAGTATACTATCGACCAAAAAGTAATTGGGCACCTGTGAAGATAGGTAATTCAGTACGTCAGTTGACTTCTGTGGAAGTCATACGCCGCAGGCCGGTGTAGAACCAGTTGACAAGGAGATGGCACGAGGTACAGAGCTATCAGAATTCGATAAGGGCGTGATTGTGGGATGCCATCTCAGTGGGCTGTCTAGCCGGGCGATGGCACGGAAGGTAAACAGGCCCAAACCAACAGTCGCTTTCGTCCTCCGTAAGTGGAAGGTTGGTGGGCATTGTGACAATGCTGCACGTTCTGGGAGACCTCCAAGCTTGACCGACAGAAATCGGAGACCCTGAAACGTGAAATTGCCAAACATAGAGCGTGACCCATGGCTACCATCCGACAGGAGTTTCATCGAGCAACAGGAGTATCGGTTTCCATTGGAACTTTGCGTACAGAGGCCCACCGACTTGGATATTTCGGAAGAGCAGCTGCACATAAGCACCATATCACGACAAGCAATAAAGCTCGGCGACCCAAGTGGTGCTTGGACCGTCGCAAATGGACACTGGAGCAGTGGAAATCGGTTCGGTGGAGTGATGAGTCTAGGTTTACATTATTTCGGTCCGACGGACGTGTCTGGTTGTGGCGTCTACTCGAGGAACAGCTTATGCCGGAGTGTATAGTGCAAACTAGGAAATTCGGTGGTGGTGGAGTGATGGTGTTGGGCTATTTCACGGCCTTCGGCGTAGGACCGCTGGTGTTTGTCCATGGTAGCATGAACACAGGGGCCTATTGTAACATTCTGAATAATGAAATACTCCCAACATTGTGGCATTTTTACGGAATGGACCCGTGTTACTTCCAGGATTACAATGTCAGGTGCCATGTTTCAAGGGCTACTATGCAGTGGTACGCCGACAACAATGTTCGCCGATTGGACTGGCCCGCCCAGAACCCCGACCTCAACCCTATAGAACATTTTTGGGACGAATTGGATCGCTGGGCGAGGGCTCGTCAGGCGCGGCCAAAATCCATTGCTCAACTCGTGGAATGGTTGCAAGAGGAATGGCGACGAATCCCCGTGGATGTCCTGCAAACACTCGTAGAAAGCATGCCAGACAGGGTGGCTGCTGTTATAGCCGCAAGAGGTGGCCGTTCGAGATTCTAACGGGGCGACAACCACCGAGCAAACATTGTGGACAGGTGTCCAATAACTTTTTGGTCGATAGTGTATTAAGTTTATCGCAAAAGTATAACGGAATATTATTATACACCATGTATAAAGGGTTCGAACAAAAATATTAATACAAGAAAATTTATTTTTTTCGTATATTTCCTAAAATTACGGCAAAAGTATTAATCGCAATACAGTAAATGAATATTATTATACATCGTGTATAAGGATTCGAACAAAAAAAAAAAAGAACTGCTTGATCCGACAATTGGTTGCGGACATATAAGCGATTTTGTATAGGTCTGTGTTTTCCTACTCGAAAAGAGGGCGGGGTGGAGGGAAGGGCAGCTCCGTGCGGAGGAGTGGGGATTTTTTGGGAAATACCCCTCTAGTATCGGCATATCATCTGGGAAGAAAATCAGCTTTATCCTAATTATACCCGACATTCAATGTTTTTTGCCTTTATTGACTAGGCTAAAAGTTTAACCCCTGCGCCACAACGCTCGGTCTTACACTAGGAAATTATGTTCACGCCGATGAGGGAACTTAATAATACCCACTGGCATTGCTAGCTTTCAAACGAGTGGAGGTGTTAGTGAATTATAATTACAACAGAAATTCTGAAACAATGCCTATAATATCACATACCTATCATATTTACTGACACCAAAAATAATAAAAACTTGTTCTCATTTGGGCACACTTTATTATAATATTTATTTTTATCTTTCAAAACGATGGGACGTTGTCAGTGCGCAGACGAACGGGGAACGCGGGAAAATGTTTTATTCGAAAAACTGCTCTAGATTTAGCGTCCTCCCATCAAAACGTTCGTGAATCCGCCATTGCCCACATGCCCTAAGCAATATCCACCATTATATATTTCAAACTGATATAACAAAGGTGAAACTGTTGTGTTTCTGATAAAATTCGTATGCGTTTCAAAGATTTCTATTCTGTCCGAAAAAAAATAACGTTTTAGCATTCGTCTGGCGCTCTAAAAACTGAATAAATCGAGCGGAAAAATCCCTACATATTTAGACTTCATTTTTCAGCACATAAAACTTAAGTCATGTCGTAAAAATGGCACCCATTGCATGTAGGAATTTAGCACGGCATCCGAGTTTAAGAGGCAAATAAAAAAATTACGATGTGCTATTTTCTTAAACCCTTTTGGTAACGTGAAAATAATATTACTGGAATTGACAAAAACATTTTTCGCACGACTGCATCGACTTTCTTGCCAACGTAAGAAACTATTCACTTTATGTTTAAGGAACTGTGGTTACGTAGCTCTGAAAATTTTTAAGTTATTTGGAAGGGAAGCACGAGTTACGCAATGTTTTGTGTTTTCTGAATTCAGGTTGATATTTACAGTCTTCAAAGGAAGACAGTCTTTCCTTCTTACATAACTCTCACTGCAACTTAGGGTTATTACTTTATCATTGGAGATCTCGAAAGATTTTAACCATCTGACTGTATATATTTAACTTTTATTTTTCCGAGAAAGAAATTTTACTAACAATGACTTATTATTTCTCAGATGTGACGTAACATCTTTCGAATAATTCGCTTTCTACCGAACAGCGATACGGTGAAGTCTCTTAAGAAGTTGGTACAAGTAAAAGACTTTAATTAAAATTAGTCTATAAAATATTTTCTTCTGCAGACACCTTGATACTTTTTTTGAGTTGAAAATCGTCTTACGAGAGATGAAGGTATGATATTAAAAAGCAATTTTTGTTACCTCGTGTAAAAGATGAAATTCCTTTGAGGCAATTGCCAGCCACGCGGGGAGCTTGGAAGTTTGTGCATGCAGACATTACGTAGATCGCAGGTCGTAATGAAGTAGATAATAAACTTTCGTCGTTATTTCCTCATCAACATTGCAGCTCAAAGTCGAGTCGGCTAAGAATTCTATACTTTACCGGATTAGCGAACTGGTTGACTAACATTATCTGTATTTATTTATAAAGTAGCACATAAATATTTATATTAGTTAAAAATTACGCTGATTATGAATGTTCGGCTTAAAGGCTGGTTTTGGAGCCCGAGGCATATTAGTAGAGCTAGTGATTTTTCGCGGAAAAAATATGAGTACGCGATAGATTCCAACACTATACGCACCCAAAAACAGTTTGTATATTGCCATTGGTTGCTGTCTGCTTGAGAAGGAGTTTTCATAATTGATCGAGCCACTCAGAATTCAGCAACATCGGTACCGCTCCTATCTAATTCGTGTATAGTAAGTTAAGCGTTTCACAAAGTAATTCTGCCAATGAAGGTATGAAAACGACCCTAAAGTGTATTGAAATATAACTTGTCTTGAAATCTTTTCGCGAAATTTCACTACCCCTATATATTAGCTGGAGTAATTCTGCTAATGCTGTTTGCCACTGCCTTTCGTAGCGTGTGGAAAAAGGAACGACACGACCAGTGTATTGTGTCATTCTTTGACGTTGGTGTCTCCTCGGAATTAAAAAATTAATAGCCTGTAAGCCGATTAAAGCAGGGTCCCTAAGAAGAAGGGGTTGGCGGCCACAGTACGTATCTCCTTTTAATTTTTTAGTCGTTTCTCGATGCACTAATACTGAGCCTTTCGGGAGATCCGACCTCAACATCTGGTTGCTATGTTCTTGTTCAATGGAGGAAATCATAATATGAAAAGGAAATGTTATTTTTAACTTCTAATTATCAAATTTGGTGACCGATGAATGTTACAATACGTGAAGTCACTTGCAAGTAATTTCAAATAATGCATATTCTACAGTAAATCCAATGTCAGGTAAAATTAATTCGTGAGGTTACTTCCAGTCCAGTAGTCTGAGGGTATTTGTATAATATTTCACTTTAAACTCATTGAGTAGTCGGAGTGACACTCACTCTTCACAATCGTACCAAAATTTGAAATGCAAAGCGTATTTTATTTAGACTGGCAAGAAAAGCTGAAAAGAATATCTTACACCATAAACTTTCCAGTACCTGAAACGTTTCTCATCTGGCAGGAATCGAACCCGATACTTGTGGTTCATCAGGTAGACGTATTGATAACTCGATCAACATAGTTGGACGTGTAAGGAAGGAACAATTGCACTTTACGAGGAAAGCGCCGAAATTGCCACACGTCATGTCCAAAACCATCGCCAACATTTAACAAGGGAAGCTTCCTGAAACATAACTCGCACATAAGATGGCGACCACGTTTCCATAAACAGACAGTATATATGATCAACTACCTTAGTTATTTTAATATATTAGCTCGTGCGTATATTTGCATGTTTTTTGGGCGCTGAATTAAAAAAAGTCTCTAAACTTTTGTTGGAAGTACATGGGATAATACATGCTGTATGGCGACCAAAATGGCATAATGCAACCTTTGTAATAATGCATTATTGTTCCCATGCGCATCTTCGGATGACATATTGAACGGAAAGTATTCATGACTATTTATTGCAACACTCAATCATAAACCTGTTTCTTCCACGAGGCTTTGAGACGCGTAATCTTGTGTTTGAACCATCGTCACTTCCGAAGGAGTTATTGCCGTCAACGTTTTATTCCATCAACACAGCGGAGTTTACGTGGAAGTATGGCGTATCATTTAACATAAACTGGAGCACACGCATAGAGTAACATATTCCGCCCCCCCCCCCCCCCCATTTCCTTGTTGCAATTAAAATCTACGTAATGTGTTTCTGTTGTTCCACTTTTGCACAATTTCAGGAATGATGAATATAATTATTAGTTGTAACTATATATAAGGGCTGTTCACGGTAATATGAGCACTTTTGAAAGCCCTGTTTAAAACCTACTTGTGCACATGTTGTGTATTCTTTCGCCTTATGTAAAATTAACATTACAGTGGAATCATCACTTTACCCATGTGTCGGTCAAGTGTAACCGTGAAAGTATTAGAAAAGTAAATATTTTTTTCTAATTTGCTCAATTTTGCACTTTGATGCATTAAAAAAAAAACATTAAGCGAAAGAAATAATATGTCATCACAAATAGTTACCTAACACTTTTTATTCGACGTTTAGATATGGAACTACTTCCCATATATCGTTACCAACTTTACTGGGTACGTGTCACTCAGTGAGTCCGTTAAAATATATGCAGGCATGGGCATTGACATTTTTCTAAGGTTGAGTTCAAAAGTGCTCCGTTTATCGTAAACAGCCTTTACTACTGTGTTCTCTATTGAGCAAGTGTGAAACCTATCATCCAGAGTGTTAAATTGTGTGTTTGGTCTTTGCATGAAGAGTTCATATGGCACGTTTACACAGTTCGCACTAGCCTAGAGTATTGTGTGTTGTTACGGTAATGCCTCACAGTTTCGGAGGTAGTTTCAAAAAGAGTGTTCGATCAAGGATGAGAGGCTGCAGACTAGTTCAACTTCATTTGCAGTAAGCAAATACTGTCTCGAGAAAAATAAATAAATTGTTATTTATTGAAGGGTGGGAATTCCAGTATCTCAAATCAAAGCAACCTGCAGCTCTCAATTATTCACATACAATTAGTGTTGTACTTACAGCAAGGACCTGGAAATACCACAAAATTGGCCGTCGGCACGTTGCCACAGACCGAAAAGTATAACTACACGTGGACAGAGAAGAAGCAATTTTCTGTGACAGTTCCCGGCTTCGATTCCCGGCTTCGAATCAATCGAAGAAGACTTCGATATGACATACTAGAATGTGGTCAGATTAAAACTACACAAAGCTTGCGGTTTCGTTAACAGTGTTCTGGTACGTACAAGTATGGAGTTAAGGAGTGTTGTGCTCTGCAGAGAGTCAGCTTAGCAATGAATAGTTGTTTGATTTTGAAGTAAGACGTTTCAGAATCGTTTTGATTCATAGGCAACTACATTTTAATATTAAATACTAAAATTAAATAATAAATAAAATAAAAATACCAAATTGAAATACTAAAATGTATTCAATCTAGAATAAGCTCGTGGGAGGTCGAGAGTAAATATTTCTATTTTTGTTATCAATAGTAGGGTCGTATCAACATTATTATCACGGAACTATATATTAATATGGCATTTTAATTAGTGTTCAGTGAGATAATATCGTAATTTGTCTCACTCACTCATGAAATACTAAGTACATTAGGTATATGAAATAGGCAATTTAATTATTTCGAGAGGCTGTGTTTAATGGTATTCAGAGGGTGCTATTGCACTGCAATCTAGGTTTGTTATGAAATGTAGGTAAATTACATAGTTATGAGCTGCATATTGGAGGACCCGGGCACGAACCATACGACCACGTTCATATCAATTATATTCTGTCCAGAATCCTCTCTATCCCATGCCAGCATCTAATTTACGCTGTGGAATGCCCAGAACTTTCATATAGAGTTTCATGTTCGCCAAACTGCGAGACTTTAGAATTCGTAAGGAGCGTCGAAGAGAGTACCAGGACAGAGGGAGACAGCAGAAGATGAAATAACTTGGCAAGACCAGAACGTTAAGTAAAAGAGCTGCAGAGCGGTGTGTGGCTCATAAATTATGTAGAGATAGCATGGTACGCCTCCGAAAAGCAGGAAACGAGACTTGGTTACAAACTTTACTGCACAATACGAACCCAAAAAACTTTAATATTTAGTTTTAATTCGACACGAGACATACCCAAGTTTCTTTATTTGTTAGCCGAAGTATGATCCCAATTGAAAATGTTCTTTCAGGACTAAGAACAGGAATCTAGGAGAACGTAAGATCCACTATTAAAATAAAAATATTTTCGCTCAAAACTTTTCAGTGATAGTGCCCTTTTTATCTTCTGTGTTTAAAGTTTTCCTGAAGTTCATACTGGCGTAGAATGGCTGTGATATTTATAAACTAACAGGCCTGCAAAAACATAGCTGAACCGGTATAGCACCAATAACGTGTTTATCAATCGTTAATAAGAAAATGAATTGCTACGCGCCTACCGTTAGGTAACCAATGATGTTTAAGTGTTATGTAAGTTGCATCTGTTACAGGCGGTAAAATATGTCTTGCGGACGTTCGTATCTGCTTTGCGAATAACCGGCACAGAGAGTGGGTTCTGTCATAAGCGTTTCACAATACGAAATTAAACTATTTTTACGTGAATACGTCCTTAAATTTGCAACACTAGTGTGAGGCAATCCCGAAAATCCGATGATAACAAAATCGGGGAATACAGTTTGGCACTGCAGCTCCGAATCTATCGTCTACATTCAAAATTCAATTACACCACTGGATTGCCAAAGGATTAAAGAATATGTTCCATTGAGTGAGGACTGCGTAGCATCGTGCGCTGCGAGCGATGAGGGGAAGGAGGGGGGGGGGGACGCAATTTTGAGTTCGTTTCACCGCGTCTCATAACTTCCGCGTAGTATAATTTTTAATTGAGAGAAGCTACGACGCTCGTTTGAGTTTCAATCGACAGCTCTCGTCAAGATCAATCGGTTACGTGTATAAAAACATTTGTGTGGTGTGGTTATGGTGAAATTGTATGCGTTTAATGTAAAAAATTAAGAAAACTTAACACAATTTCGCCTTATACTCGTCAAAAGGGCCAAGTCGAAATACAGAAATCGTTTACGGTTAGAAAGAGCATCTAAAAAGTTATCCAGTGATACCCATAAAACCCCATATGATATAGTGAAGCGGTGCCGGGAACGTGTCCCCAACACAGCCAAACCCAATTTTTTTTGCCTCAAAGTGATGACTGCATTTGTGATTGTGCGTGGCTGTTACGGAGTAATGAAGAGCTGAGTAGTCAAACATTCAGGTAGTGTGAAGAACAATCAACGGGAATTCAACAGCTTTGGATACTATCTATCCCAGGGGGCAGGAACTAGACTTCTGCTGCAATGAAGGGTGCAGGGTGACCAGAGGTATCTTGCGTGCCCACGGCTTAAAAGCGTGCGAGCGGTAAGGATTGTATGGCTACAGGCTGTTCACGATAAAGTGAGCACTTTTGAAATGAACCTTAAGAAAAAGGCACTGCCCCTACCTGCATGTATTTTAGCTGACGCCCTGAGTGAAATACGCCCAGTAAAGTTGGTAACGATGGATAGGAAATAGTTCCGTATCTTAACGTCGAATAAAATGGGTAGGTAACCATTTCTGATCATTTTAATTATTTATTTCGCTTTCTGTTTTTTTTATGCCTCGAAGTGTAAAAAATGAGCATATTTGTAAAATATTAACTTTTCAAATGATTTCACAGTTTCACTTGACCGACGCATGAATAAAGTGGTGAGGGCCATAACAATGTTAATTTTTCATAAGGTGGAAGAATACCCAACGCGCATACAATTAGATCCTAAGCAGGGCTTTCAAAATTGCTTATTTTACCGTAAATAGCCTACACGCGCATGGAATGTCTGGACGTATTCCCGTGTTAAGGCACTGAACATGCGCGCAGTCTTTCTCTCGCCCACTCTCCTCTACAGGACTTTCAGTAGTAACGCTACCATTCTACTATGCAATAACAAAAAAACAAACTTGTCATACAGTGTTATAGGCTATTCACGGTAAATTGAGCTATTTTGAAAGTCCTGTTTAAGATCTACTTGTGTGCACTTTATGTATACTTCCACCATAAGTAGAATTGACCTGGCAATCGACCCGATCAGTTTATTCATTCGTTGGTCAAGCAAAACTGTGAAATTACTAGAAAAGTAAATATTTTGTTAATTCGTTAATTTTTACGCGTTGTGAATTAAAAAATAGCAGAATGCAAAAGAAGTTATTTCAGTAATCACAAATGTTTACCTAATGCTTTTAATAAAATTGTGAGACATGTTTAAGTGCCTCCGCAGACGGCGCACTTAATGATGTTCAAGATTGGAAATTTATTTTCTATATTTTAATTATATGGCTATTTTTTTTCTGACGTAAAATAATAATCTGGAAAAAGTATGCAAGCTGAGAAAATTTAACTTAAATAAATCTTACAGAAATAACTACATGAATTATATGCCTATATAATTATATTTACAGGTCTTATAAATGAACAAAATTTATACATTTGACAACAGCTCAAAATACATAAAAATGTCTTCAGAATGTTACGATAACATTTTCTTAGTAATTTTGTATGCTATATAATCATATTTAAATTTTTTACTTCAGAGATAAAATTTAAAGCCAAAATACTTTGAAGTTCAACTACTGACACAGATAAACCAAGTGTCGGATTCGAAAGAAATCGCCAACATAACACTCCTGTCACTTGGAAGTTTCCTTTAGCTGAAACCAAACTTCGTTTGAAAATACATTTTTATAATGTATATTAATTCATATTTTAAGATGCGTGTATCATTTTTACGCTAAACAAACACGAGGAACGTATTTTCTTTTAAATAATTAAGTATTTTTATTAAGTTATTATTAATATCATGTTATGAACCCATAAAATATCCTAGAAACAGATTTTTGTCTCTCGGACACCCTTACAGAACCTTCCCCGACCACTACTGTACCGCCAGCAAGAACTGGGACCAACGCGACTCTTGTCTGCTGATGGCTGTCTATTGGCTGGTTCTTGATGTATTATCTGATTTACATTAATACTTCGCATATTTACTTAAATAAATCTTACAAGAGTAATAAATTAAAATAAACAATCTCCAGCATTTCATACACTATATAGCTCGCAATATGCGCCCATTGTAGAAAACTGCTATCATTCGTAGAGTATAAAATGTTCCTTAGAATCTGTGGTATTGTTAACAAAGCTCTATGATGTAACTTAGACATAGTTTACCAAATGCAAATTCAAATAAAAATAAATACAAAGTATTACACTTAGTACAAAATCGCATTAAAACAATTTCTCGATTACCGTTAATAAGTGACATCTTAAATGTGCTTGTGGTTTATTGGCGTACTTTACTTTCAACTGTACCAAAAAATAGTACCAGATAATCCTATAGAATATTTTAGAACGAAAAAAACGTAATTTGAAGGAAAATTCTAGTTCGCAGTGCTAGGTCAATATACTGCAACACATGTAAAAATGGTTAATGATTTGTCGCCGTTCGGCGCTGTGTTTTTCAACAATTACTAACAACTTTCTCCTTACATTGAAAAATTGTTATTCTTAATTACATTACGTTGTGGTTTTGAGGACCTTACGACGTATTTTTTCACTTTAGTACATTTTAGCTCCTAAGTTAGCTGAGCACGGAATTGCAGTATTTAAATTGCAAGGTAAACACAATAACTGTACGAGTAAAGAAAGAAATTATATTCGCATTTTTCCTGGCAATACAGACGTGTACAGTAGATGCGTCGTTTTTCTAAGTCGGATATCTGCCGCGGCATTATTTCAGGGGAATCAATTGAGACCTTCTGGAGCAACTAAAAAAGTATTTAGTAGCTGCACTATATTTTAAACCGCACTGTTTTCCTAGAGGACAGGAAGAAACCCACACGGTGTTTAAAAACCTTATCTGTGTTAAGCCACACGCCTGACGACAGTAAATATAGAAGCAATCCGTTCGTGAATCCGATTTACTAAAAATTATCGTATTAATGTTTCGTTATTTTCCAGAGTTTAAGATGTGGTCAGACCGCAGAAGATATTTCTTAACTCATTTGTGGTCCCTCCATCCATTTTTATTTTTATTTCTGCTCTTTACTTATCGGCTCGGAGCTGCAGCCTAGGTAAGATTACATTTTCCCACTGAGTTATTTCAAGTCAGCTATTCAGTTTGGTCACTCTAAGTTTAATACGTGTCGTTTCATTGTTGTGTTTGCAAACCAGTGTTCATGAGAGTGGAGAATATAAAAAAGGGCAAACACACTGACACTAAGCTATACGCAGAAATGCTCGTGAGTGCCATATTCAATTGATCCTGGCTGGTGTTGATGAAACCGACAGAATTAGTCAAAGTTCTAAATTAAAAAGTATTTAGTAAGCAGCGATCTCAGCAAATAGTTATCTATAAGCTGAATGTTTGAGGTGTTCAATATATATGCAGAAAACCCAGAAAATTAATCAGCGTGTGGTAACCGGCATACATTTCACTCCAAGTAAACACTTCAAACATTTGTGAATATAGAGGAAAATTAAAATTATCATATATTTTTATATTGCTCACAACGTGGTGGCAGTGGATATTTGAATACCTATACTACACCTACATCATTCACATATTTATTGTCGCCCAACGTGGGGCTCGAACCCACGACTCCGAGATTAAGAGTCTCGTGCCATACCGACCCACATATAGATAGGGATAGGAATATTTCGCGAATTCATTCCAGGACAAGATAGACGACCAACACGTGTACACAGAAGTCACCTTGACAATTGGATCACAGTTAATTAAAAACGCCCAGGACGCCTCTGAAACAATAGCAGACTTGTAAAGAAACAAGCATCGAGTGCTATACTGCCAGGTTTGGAGTAACACTGGCTACTCTCCGGGGCAACAGCCAATAAACACACAGCTAAGGCTCGAATGTACACATTACTGTGGAGAATAGCCTACAGGTAATTGAACTCGCAAAATTTTCCTATCCCTACATATAGATTACTTATTTTCTCACTGGGCTGGGTTAAAAATACTCCATCCTAATTCCAATGATTGTGCTCTTTAAGCACTCTGCGTGGGAGATTTTTACGTGAGTCATTATGGGGGATTTTTTTAATGTCAAGTACTCAATATAACTAAACCCTTTTTTAGAATTGCAGGTTATTGTTGACAAATTAATGATTAGCTATCATCACAATATTATTACAAAAAAACTTCGTGAACACATTCATATAAAAAATTATAGTTTAATTTTTTAGTATAGTCAACCAGACCATGCGTT
Organism: Dryococelus australis; assembly: GCA_029891345.1. Taxonomy (NCBI): domain Eukaryota; kingdom Metazoa; phylum Arthropoda; class Insecta; order Phasmatodea; family Phasmatidae; genus Dryococelus; species Dryococelus australis. The sequence goes on from CM056999.1 coordinate 133,569,435, forward strand.
GCTACGTTTGTTACAAATTAATGCAATTTTTCTCCTTGAAGCTATAAGAAGTTCTTTGCTACTGTGCAAAAACATTTAAGTAAAATTATATCTTTTACAATGGTATTAAATATAACAGTAGTATAAAGTGGAAAAGATAAGTTGAATTTTATATGTGAACTATATTAGCTTGTAATATAAAGGTCTTGAATCATACCTACGGGTTTCAGATGTTCTTGTAGAACAAAAATGGAAAATGAGGATAGTAGAGAAAAAGCATTATAAAATTTGCCCAGAGAAATAAAGATAACTGGATAGGACATATGCAAATAGGAACTTAATACAAAATATTACAGAATAGATAAAAACGTATGAAAGAGGAGAAGCAATAAAGAGGAAATTTTGCTGAAAGCTTTCAGAGACAAATAGCTCGTGACCAGCAGCCGGAACTTACAATTACGTGCAAGATACACTGCACATACGTCAGAACAAACAAGAATAGACAAGCGAAGTGAAAGTAACGCCTTGAACAATGAACAATAGGGTTAAACCATTAGTATGGGGGCCACTGTGGTGTAGTGGTTAGACTACTCACCTCTCACCAAGGCGGAGTCACCCTAGGATTTTTGCATGTGGGTGTCGTGCCGGATGATGCCACTGGACGGCGGGTTTTCTCGGGGATCTCCAATTTCCCTCCTCCCTTGCATTCCGGCGCTGCTCCATAGTCTCCTCGCTTCACCCTCATCGGCTCTCACGACCTCAATGTTAAGGGTCGCCCAAATCTCTCCATTTCACTTAAACCATAAGCAAATAGTGTCATAGGCTGCTCACGGCAAAATTAGCACTTTTGAAACCAACCTGGGAAAAATATCACTGCCAGTGTAACTATATATATATAGCACCGTATACACTCGCATGACGGCTCCGGTTTAAGTTCGCAGCGAATAATATAAAATATTTTCGCGTATTGACGTATTGCGAGTGAAATGTTTAAATTTTTGACTAATCAATTTGTTGATTTTTTCGTTTGTTTGTCTGTACACATAAAACGAACTGGCATATGTATTAGTAACACATTTAGGTTTACAAAAATTCCACGTTTTCACTTGAGTGGAGCATGGATAAAGTCACTGCACCCATGGCAATGCGAACGTTATATTAATTAGTTCTTACAACCTGTATGATATTTCATTATTAACCTGTAATACTAACTGCTGCATATAAACGAATTTTCTGTAACCAATCGTTGTTTCACTTGCCATTTAAACCATCATAAACAAGCGTATACTTGTTGCGTACACGTTCATGGCCATCAGCATAGTGAGTGAGTGCAGAGTTCTGAGCGACAAGAGGAGTGTGAACCTGCGCGTCCGCAGTCAAGAAGCGAGGGAGCGATACGGGCGACACGAACACGCACGCCTAGTGCCTTATCGCTCCTATGCGCAAGGCGTGCACTGTTTCCGTCGTGGTCCTGTACTGTGCAAACCAGATCTGTAACAGTGGGATTTTACTGCATGCAGTGAAAGCCCACAGATTAAACTACGTCGTATCTTTGTAATTTTCTCTTGCCGCTTAAGGAAACTGCATAGGCAAGCTTCAAAAATGCGATATTTGACCATTTTCACGAATTTCTTTCTCCATGAATGTACTTAATATGTAAAAAGTAAAAACATAGAGTCATAGATAATAGTTTTTTTTTTTAAATCCTTTTATAGCAAAATGTCGTGTTTACAGAACATATATTTACCGAGATACGCGAATACGCGCAAACAACGATTAAAAAAAAAAAATGTTTCACTTCATACTCCTCTTAACATCGAAGTATTGACAGCCGATGAGTGCGAAGCGAGGCGAGTATGAAGGAGCACCAGAATGAAAGGGCGGGGTAAACGGGAGAGCCCCGAGAAAGCCCGCCGACCAGAGGCATCGTCAGGTACGATTCCCACATGCGAAAGTCCAGGAGAGGCCCCGCAGGGAATCGAACCCGGTAGTCTAATAACCACTACACCATCGTGGCCCCTGATACAATATATAATAGACAACTTAACGAGAATATTACATTCACATGGTTGACAACTAATTTTAAATTTTTGCAAGGAAGTTTTATGCAGAAAAAAAAACAGTATTCGCGGTAACAGCGAATTACTTAAATTCCCCTGCTAAATTGCTTTTCGTTTCTGGGAATAGCAAAATTCCAACTGTAAAAGCTTTTCTTTCACACACAACGGAAGGGAATATAAATGCACAACCAGTGCAGTCGCTATCAGGACATAAATCAATCGAGCTGATATGTGTACGTAAGGTGAGAGAACCACGAGATCGTATTTTCACAGTCCGACACACAAAAACACGTTCGAAGAGGAAATGCAGGGGAGGGTTGCATGCGAACTGAGCAACAAGAAACTCCCTGAGTCCAAACAACGAACCGCATGTTTGCCACTTGTTTTGTGAAAACCGCGTGGCTTGGACTAGGGTTCATTTTCTTTTAAGTTTAGGAACAAAACTATATTCCTCGTAGGAGAGTGTGATGCAGGGAAAATCCTCACCGCAAAGTGTGCTGGTGGTCCAAACAGACGGCTTTTAACCAGTAGTAAACTGAGAAATTATATTTATATTATGTGCCAAAATATAAAGTATTACATTTATTTGATACCTATCATACACGACCTTTAATGTTTACAAAAGTAAACATTAGAAATACAATTTTGTGTTTGACATTGAGCGTTATTAAAAATGCTTATTTTAGTATTATATGGTGTTATGAAGGGCTTTTCAACGCCCCCCGGTTTATGCTTGAGGGCTTGGCAGGGGATGGCTTACAGACTAACTTTTAACCTAACTTAAATAAACAACCAGGCCTTGCCCGGGATTCGAACCCAGAGCCTCCCGCGCCACAGATCGGAGGCGCACCAACCCACTGCGCTACGGAAAGTTCAATTTATTGATAAAGTTACGAATTTGATAGTGGAACAAATATAGCTCTCATCATAAGGAATTTTTGACGTGAATACGTCTTTAAATATGCATCCATACGTAGTGGGAGGCAATCCAGAAAATACGAAGATAACATAATCGGGGGATACAGTATGGCATGGCAGCTCCGAATCTACCGTCTACATTCAAAATTCAATTACACCACTCGATTGCCAAAGGATCAAGGAATATTATACGTTGAGTAAGGACTGCAAAGCATTGTGCGCGCTGGCGGAATGGTGTGGTAGGAGAAAAGGGGGGGGGGGGGGGGCAATTTTGAGTTCGTTTCACCGCGTCTCATAACTTCCGCGTAGTATAATTTTTAATTAGGAGAAGCTACGACGCTCGTTTGAGTTTCAATCGATAGCTCTCGCCAAGATCAATCGATTGCGTGTATAAAAACATGTGTGTGGTGTGGTTATGGTGAAATCGTATGCGTTTAATGTAAAAAAATTAAGAAAACTTAACACAATTTCGCCTTATACTCGTCAAAAGCCAAGTCGAAATTCAGAAATCGTATACGGTTAGAAAGAGCATCTCGAAAGTAATCCAGTGATACCCATAAAAGCCCATATGATCGAGTGAAGCGGTGCCGGAAACGTAATATAAACATCAAGTAGTCCGAGCGCGTCAACGTATACGTATTCACGCAAAACAAACGGTCGTGTCTCCAACACAGCCAAACCCAATTTTTTTATTCTTTTGTAACATTTAAGTGTGATCAAACTTTTGCTACATCCAGTTTTACGAACAAATATTGAAAAACACGTGAACATGTCATTAAAATTCCAACCTTGTGCGAAGAACAAAGTTTGTGCATAACTCATTATTATTCGAGTCTAAGCAAGCCTCCCGTTTAAAATACTAATTTTTTTTACCAATATTGTACGGAGAGCTGAATATTGGCCAAGGTTTCCCATATGAAATAGTTCAACTAGCGAGTATTTAAGTTGAAGTTTCGCTCTAACCGTACCAGGTACAGATTAGGGGAAAATAATATATCTGGCAATGCGTGTTGTTCGATGTGGGTACTAGCGCTTCCATCTTGGATCTAATTATTTACTGTAGCTCACTTTAAAGCATAATATTTGGAAACGAGGGCTGTCAAGGAATAGGGCATATCCGAACAGGTATTTTTAACTGCACAATATTTTTGGATTTGCATTTGTAACCAAATAAATATCAACTGACTGTTCAACATTTTCTAGTCTCACGTGAGAAAATACTGGCAAATGTTAGACCATTCTAGTTTCATGAATTCTGTAAAGCAGTTCTGCATGTAATTCTAAGGTTTGAATTGTAATATTTCATCTTAAGAGGACGGTATAAAGAGCAAAATATACACAGAGTTCACAAACCGTACAACATAAAATTTCCTTACATTAGGCCGGAGGGAGGAGAAGGTCAAGGGGTGGTGGTGATGGGGTATCTGCTTTTGGGAATTTATTCCACTGAAGGAAGGAGAAACGAGAGTTTCTGTTTACATACGTGTGGGAAAGCTACCGGCAGACACCCTTTAATGTTGCATAGTATGAAAATACTATGTAAACATGCAAAAGTATATGTGCTCGCAGCGTTGAATTTTAATGAGTACAATAATTCTGCTCATTCGCGACTGACTCACTTTTCACTGAAAAGTAGCGTGTATGGATGGCGTAGGTCTGATGTTGATATAACATGTACTTTAATGCTAATCACGTACTTTCTAAAATCATTTTTATTCTTTTTTCTTTTCATTTTTTTTGGGCGATTTCCTTTATTTGATATTGTGAGTTTACAGTGCTACTGGAACGTTAAATAGAAATAGTGCACCATTTCAGTACTATCCCAGTGTTCTTCGAAAAAAAAATGAATCGCCATTTTTAAGCAGAAGAGTGAGTGAAGGAGTGAATGAAGAGATTTGGCCGGTTCTTAACATCAAGGTCTTGAGAGCCGATGAGGGTAAAGTGAGGTAAGTATGGAGCAGCGTCGGAATGAAGGGGCGGGGAAACGGGCGATCTCTGAGAAAACCCGCCGATCAGCGGAATTGTCCAGTACGATTCCCACTTGTGAAAACCCAGGCTGGGAATTTAACCCGGTTCGCCTCGGTGCGAGGCTAGCAGTCTAACCGCTCAGCCACTGTGGCTCTTTGAAGCAAAAGAAGAATGTTTTAAGAATAAAAGTTCTGAAGATAATTGTATTTTATAACAACATGAAATTAGAGATAAATTAGATAACCAAAATTTTACACAGTTCTTTACCTTAAAAAAGTCTGTTTTAGTAGTGCATATTATGTGAAATAAGCTATATATAATATGTGATACTGAGAAGCAATTCTGAAGTTTGCATCTCGCCTGGGAAAACGCTTAACTTCTCTGGTTTTGGTCAACTGCCAAGTTTTGAGATCACGCAGTCTGTGGCGGAAAATTGCTCTCGTATTTGAGTCAGGACAATTGTTATGGAAAATATCACCTCCAGACTCAGCAAAACTTATAAGAGAGAGGGTGAAAATAGAATCCAGCCAATAGAGTTTTTTTTCCTTTGTTTACTGAACTGTTAAATTGAACACCTTGCAAAAGCTCAGGGGTATTTAAAAGCATCTGTACAGTTGTGATATCAAGTAGCAATTATGTATGTATATTATCCTGAACTTAAAATGTATTAATGTCCAGATGTTGGCAGAAATGTAAGTTTTTAATGTATTACAAATCTTATCACAAATTACAAAGTTGTAAAAATTACAAAATTACCTTATATTATTTTTAAGGGAAAATGTGTTTCCATTTGTACGACATTTGGGATTGATGTAAGGTGCAAATATGCAGCTCGCAGATCGTCGTCAGCAATAGCCAGGAAATTACTAGAATATAATTTTGTGTTTTAATAGACATAAACGCTTGCTCGTGTAAATACGAGTATTTTGCTTTGCTGGCGAACTATCGTGGCACTTTTCCACTATTTCAAGACACTTGATGCCGCGGCGTATCGTCTGGGAATTCCTGGTTTACCCAGCCAAATAAATGCGTCACGCGCCACGGCGTTGTATCGTCCCACCTAGGCTATCTGCGTTCGATTTTCCGCAGAGTTACCTCCGTATATTCTTCATGTGAAACACGTGGTGGACGTCAGGGAGCGGCGCTGAAGTTCAGCTGGATGCGAAAATTGTGTTATCATCATCATCAGCCAGTTCAATCATGAAACGATGTGGCCTCTTTAGAGTTAGGAATTCAGGTAGAATTTCAATAGTCTTCTCCGGGTAATAGTCTTGGGCAATTCTCTGTCAGTTAACTCCAACAACTCTGTGCGTCTTTGTCCCAATGGTATGGTGGTCTTCCTCTTCGTCTCTAATGATTTCTTGGATTCCATTCCAACACCCTATTTGTCCATCTTTCATCTTTCGTCCGAGCAACATGGCCCGGCCCATTGCCACTTCAAGGTCACTGTCTTCTCCAAGATGACTTTTTGACTTTAGTAACTGATCTGATGTCTGATGTTCTTCTCTTGTTTTTTCCAGTAAAACCCAGTATTGACCTTTCCATAGCTTTTTGGGCTGTTCTAAGTCTTCCTTTTGTAAATTCATTGAGTGTCCAGGTCTCACAGCCGTAAGTCAGCACTGGAAGAATGCACTGGTCGTAAACTGTTTTCTTTAGATTAATGGGCATATTTGATTTAGAATGTTTTCTTAATGCTTGTCATCCCAACTCGATGAGACGCAAAATTTCTGGTCTTACATCTTAATTATGTATCCGGAATTAAATTTCATTCCGAAGTTGCTGAACTGAAAATGGAAAAATCCGCTCCTGTGTAAATTAATTCAGAAAAATATTTCAGTTCAGATCCGTTCGGACTTGAATAGCAATCGGAACCACAGCTATATCCGGGAACGGAACTGAACTGGAGTATGTGAAAGACATTCCACATGACTGAGATTCGCAGAGTAATTTATTTTCAGTGCCAGTCCGGATTGAAATTTGACAATTCTTCCCCTAATAGTCCGAAATGAAATTAAATATTCCGTGTGGCTATAATAAATGCGACGTCTAAAATTGAACTGATTTGACAGAAGATTCCACTTTCCGGAATGTTATTCACAAGGTGGTTTCATTTCGGAATAAGCCCGAACTGAAATTAGACAATGAGTCCCAAATTTTCCGAACTGAAAATAAGTGTTCTACGTGGAAGTACTTAACATTAGCACTATGTCTAAACTGATTTTACTGAAAAAAAAAACTGTTTTAGGAACTGTAATTCGCAAGGTGGTTTCATTTAGGTTCTAGCCCGAACTGAAACTAGACAATGACCTCCTCATATTCTGAACTGCAAATACATTTTGTATGTGGAAGTAGTTAAGACAAGAATGAAAATTGAACTGATTTTACTTAAAAGCCAGTTTTTTTGGACTGTAATTCACAAGGCAGCTTAATATATAAGTTCAAAACCAATCTTAAACTAGACAATGGTCCCCTAAATTTAAACAGAAAATTAATTAATCTCTGATTGAATATTTAATATGACGAATGTAATTATTAGACGGGTTTAGCCAGTTTTCGCAAAGGGGCTTAGGGATGTGATTTGGTGCTGTGTCCGCAATGTTGGATGATGTCATGGTTACCGTAATATGGCAGCCATCGTACATGTCCTTGACATTGGCTTTTCGACCATCTTGTTTTCGTTAGCCATATTTTTTTCTGACGCCATTTCGTTTCATATCTGCAGTGTACATTTTGTTTCTGCTCTATTGTCGTGTTTTCATGAGCTGTCATTGTGGTGCTTTACTCGTCTGATTCACCATCTTTGTTTACGGCCTCTAGAGTGTGCCGATGTCGTTCATCTTCTTTTATAACTGGCATTACGTGCCAGTGATATCCGCCATGTTTGTGCGCCAATTGTGGCTGACATGATATTTTCTCTTCTAGTCCACTAGACGGCACTGTTTCCTCAGTCGCTATAGGTCAGGTTGGCTATTGATGTATACATATAATGGCGGGGACACTCGCCCTTACGAGTGCATTTATGCGAAGACTACTCAGAAACCGCTTCCCTGGAGGGATGGAGCAGTAAACCACCGATACATGTGTCACGGAGCAGATGATCTGTCATCTGAGCTATTGAAACAAGTGAAAATATAAAGGATGTAAGTTATCTACACACAATAATACGATCAGCGAAGCCATGTCGAAGGCGGGATAAATAAATTTTACAATAAATCGGTAATCCTGTACGTATTCATTCAACTTTTAAAACTCGAAGACTTGAGTCCATCGATCAACATGTCTCCGAACCCATATTTTCAAGGCGAATTCGAATATTACGTCACGACCATCGATTATGAACAAGTACGTCATTATTAGGGACACCTGAATTTCGGGAAAATATTTAACGACCAGTTGTATTTCGTAACACTTTAGCTCAAATCACGATTCTTGATTGGCTGATGTAGGTTTTACTCGTATAAAGTGTGTGCTCACGAATCACAGACGTATATGATCGGATTTACCTAATTCTGATTGGACAGTCAAGTAAGAAAATGTCTTGTCATAGAGACTTGTGGCCAATAAGTAAATGAAAACTGCTGGTACGCTGGTAGGCTATTCAAATTTAGCATGTGCAGAAATATTTTCGCGAAATTCGGGTATCCCTAGTTATTATATAAAATTTTAAAATTTTTATTTACCTTTCAAAACTGAAATACATACAGTAAGTATATCGAGCGACATGTCTGCGAGCTTATATTTTTAAGGTGGAATCGAATATAACATCAGAAAATGTCATCGTGTATAGCACAATATTGGATTTTGTAAGCATAGATGTACTTCCCGGATTAACGATATAGTGTGGTATGTGTGCCAGATAGCTCGTAGTTCCATTCTTCTTTGACCGAACGGTGACAGGAGAAAGTTACGTATAATCTTGCAGGAACTCATTGTGCCAGCTGTTCGCCAACTATACTCGGATGAATATTGCCATTTTCCAGCAGGACGGTGCACCACCGTATTATACTCTAAATCTGAATCAGTGAGAATTTCTCTGTTTCAATCAGTCAAACGTATGTGAACGATTCAACAGTCGCTTCAGTGAATTTAACTGATGAATCAGTGAAAAAATATCAGATTTACTTCACTTATTGATTTAGTGACATTTTCCACGGATTCGTCAGGCTTTTTTTTTCCACCGTTTATTGAGTGGCTTATTTTTGACTGATGGATCAGTTAAACAGCATGTAAAAAAGGCCGTCAAACAACGTTTAAAATGGCCGCTAAACAACGTGTATCGAGTTAATAACAACGAATAAACTAATAAAACCAATACAAAATACTTTCTAAAATGTGTTTCGTCTTTCAAAACATCATTTTACGAGGTGATATGAACACTCAGCCTTTCATTCCGTTTGTACGTCTTTCATTTTGTTTTCATGTAACCGTCACAGCACTCTGTTTGAAGGTTTAAACTGCATATAATGTGATGAAGAGAGTGCACTCATATGTACTATTCGTTTTAACAACCCTAAAGGTACCAATTAAACCAAAAACGTAAAAGAAGAGAATAAAAATTAAAATAACGATTTCGTGGTGAATCTATAAGTCCAATATTTTCCTTTCAACTTTCCAACTTGACGTGATAGCGCAGAAGGCAAGGTAACGTGCTATATAGAAATGTGATAAGAAGTATATGAGTTAGATCCCGGTTACCTGCCAAGATTTTTACCTTATTTCACGTAATTATTTGGCTACATTCAATAAAAACAATATTTAATTCGCCACTGCAGTCAGCCATCACATATTCAATCGGTGAAATTCTTTCACTTCGCTAATTCAATCAGCGAAATTTTTTTTTCACTGAAACAATCTGTGGTTTTCTACTGATTCTAAGTGGAGCCATTTTCGCTGATTCGAGTAGTTGAATTTCACTGCGAATCAGTGATTTCCCACTGATTCGAATTTAGAGCGAACCATTGAGACGTACGGCCTCTTCCGGCTAAAAAAAAAATTTGTTAGGGGGGTGGAGATACCAACGAGGAAGTGTCGAGTCTCCGCCCAGATCTACAGATTCAACGCCGTTAGATTTCAATCTGTGGGAAACTCTGAAGAATACTCTGTATGCCGCACAATAACACTGTGGATGCCGCATAAGAACACTGAGTATGCGGTAAATCCATGGATCCTAGATGCCACGAGGAACGCATCCGTAATCGCTTGAGAATCCACCCCCATGGAAACCGAAGCTACGAAGCTACTGTTTGTCGTTATGTTCTACAACGTTGCAGGCGATGTCTTGCTGCTGATGGCAGACACTTCGATCATTTGCAACTGTTATTAACATTAGCACACGCCCATCGATGTCCTTGCTGCATCGCTAAGCAAATATTCGTTCGTTAATCGCAAGTTTTATGGCTGGCGTATTTATGCCCGAAAGGAGTAACTCATTTTTTCACGAAATAATCTCTGGGTATAGGATAGGAATCAATGGTCTACGTACACATCTGAAACACCACGTTGCTATTAGCTTTTTGTTCGTGTAGGCAGCTTAGAACTAAATAACCTTAATACAGAACGTATGTTGTACGGATGGAGATGAACATGGCAAAAAAAAAAAACTGTCATTATCGTAAACGTAAAGCGAAGCCAGAGTGTATAAGAATATCTAGGTGCTAAATATTTTCACGAAAATTACTGTGCTCGTATGCATAATTTAAGGGATACTATTAACGTCAGTAAAAAATCTTTGAGTTTTCTTTTACTCCAGTAAGTTATGGCAAAAATGAAATATAAGCCAAGCTCAAGAAGATCCGGATGAACGCTGTTTGAAATTCCTACAGAACAGTAACCATCGTAAAAACCAATAATTTTTAAGGAACGCCCCAGTCTTGCCTGTAAAAGAAAAGAAATTAATGTCATTCCTAGGGATCTTGCTGCCCCATAACTTACCATTTTTACTCCTCACGTCCAGCATGCGGCCGGTTTCTGTGAAGGGAAAGTTGCCTGAGCTGTGTGCAGTGGAAAGGCTTCGCTTATTAACCATGCGAAGTGAAAACGGTTGCTTTAAATGTCAACCAACGTTTAACATAAAGAGTGAAATCTCGACGCATGATGACTCGAAATCAAAATTTAATTTCATTCCGTTGAAACTCGTGCAGCGTAAGTTTTCTTGAAATAAATTTGTCTTAAGTTATAAAACTTTATTCCCATAATATAATTAGAAACAAAGTTCATGTTCACGTCTGTTAAGAAAAGTATCGTTGCATTAGTAAATAAACAAGGGCACTAGCAAACAATTTTGCTACAACCACGAGTCTTCCCACCCCGGAACAACTCAGTAACAGTCTACATACAATTAACCAAATGGACTTGTCTATTTTGTACGAACTCACCCAGTACGTAACGCATTTAAACTTAATATACACGCATGACGCATAAGATGTTTCAAATTCTATACTTTTCAAAGCAAAGAAAGGTAAAATATTAACATACTTACCTTCGTCGATTGAGTTAACTTTATAGTCATGTGTAGATCGAAGTTTACTACAAGTAAACAAATTCATACATTTTCCTCCTTTCACTGAATTAACTCTCGTTGTATGCATACTAAAGTTCATTATATTTACACCATATATTGAAATTTTACGCGCAGAGAAACAACAAAAATGTATGTTGGATCATAACTGTCAGTCATTGAGTTGCCATTGAAGCCACAGATATTCCACGTGTGAAAACCAGTTAATTCAACTGGGCATCAGAATAAATAATTGATAATCAAGTAAAATTGTCTCTGAAGTAATTATTAAAGCGTTCTATGGCTCCAGTGCAGCCATTTGGAACAATTCTAATGAATTTCGAGTACCGTGAACATTAAGGGTGACTATTTCACAGGTGAAACGACGAGTGATGCAAGTGAAATACTTGCAGTTCTAAAACCAAGTAAACTAGGAGCATCCACAAGGTGAATATGCTCTCAGAAAACTTCAAGAAGACACGTGGCCGAGGGCGTTTCATAATTGAATTTGTCACACAGGAGTGGGGAGTGAACGACCGCAAGATGAGAGTGTGCCATGGGAGGTAAGTGCCATTATATAGGGTTTCGTGCGAGAGACAGAAGCCAGGCTTCTCATAATTGAAACCAGACATGGAGGAAATGTATTCATATTATCTGAAAATAGAGAAATTCTGGCGTTCATCATTCGTTAACGGATGTTGCCTCAATCTTAGAGCCTGTATTACGATCTCTAGTTACACATCAGGTTAAAAGTTAACAACCATCTCGTGCCAAATAGTGTATTACGACCTCTAGTTATTGCTAACTAGAACTGTTATCAAGGGATTTGTCAACGGAACATTTTTAACATTTAATAATTTGAGAATGGCGCATCTTACGATCAAAAATGCCAAAACAAAAATTTAAGGATCACAAAATTTTCTTATATTACATCTAACACTAGCAAAAATTCACCCACAATTTCTATTTATTTTCCAAGATATGTCACGGAAAATATTTCAAAATGTATTATTCGAAAACAGCGTGCCTTACAACAAAAAGAATAAAGAGAAAAATTGAAGAATATATTTCAATTTATATATCCAAAATATACAAAATTTCACCCAAAAATCTTTATTTTCCTTAGATTTGTCCTTATCAAACCTTAAAAAAATCAATAAAAATTAACCATTAAAGAACTTTTTATCTTACGGCCGAACATATGACGACAAAAATTTAGAATACATAATTTCCTGCATTACATTAAAAAAATTGTCGAGATTGCACCAATAACTTCTATTTATTTTCCCAGGATTAGTCCCGGAAAATTTTTTGAAAATAAATATAAGTGCTGAACTAACCCTACACAAATGTAATATTGAATAGTTATTTGTCAAGAAATTATCTTTAGCAGCATAAAGCACCGATGGACACACTGGACTCACACTCCGAAGGATCCGTGTTGAATTCTTGATCCCACCATCCTGAATTTGGCTTTTAATGGTCTCCAGAAATCACTACACGCAAATGCCATAGCCGGATCTCGTTCCGACCCCCCTTTAATTGTTTTCCGTTTTAGGTATGACCCGCTTTGTTAACGGCAACTCCAGGAAAAGGTGGTAGGGGGCGGTAGCCTACCGACCCCTAAAAACAAAGCTACGTGCATTTAGCATTTTCGTAGTGCGGCGTTGTTTTTGAAAAAGCACGGGATCACAAATGTTATTATCCTCCATGAAAATGTGAGTGATATTTTGGTTAAGATCCAGACCAGAGGTAGTACGAATCTTTATGATGAAAAATGTGTGGCTATAGAAACATCTGCAAGGATAATTAGAAGTAAATGTAAGTGTGTAGCTCAGGATCTACTAAAATTTGACTTAACATCTTCTGAATTAGAGTCTGCAAGTACAGGCTACATGTCTTCATCTCTTGCGTCTATTCCTTGGGATGATTGCCAATAAAAAGGAACTGAGTTAAAATTAGCTAGTATCGGTCAAGTAATCATGGAAAAGATTCGTCAAAGAACTTGTCTCTTACAATTTAATTTAAAACTTGGAGTTTTAACTTCACCATAATTTCGCATCCAAGCGATTAACTGATATTCTGCACGAACTGGGATTCTGCTGCTCTTATCAAGAAGTTATGAATTTTGAAGGAAATGCTGCAGCGGCTAACAGCGATGACTCAAATAGAATGATTCCTGGAAACTTTACTCAGTTTGTAGTTAATAATGTAGACATATATAGGTCTACATGGCTTAGGAATGATTACTGTGACCACTCCACAGAACGGCAAACATGCATGTTAATTGCAAGAAGACAAACCACTCTAAAAGAAATTCGACAGATCAGGAATTTTCACCTTCATTATACAAAAATATCGACAGCTCAGGAATATTTACCTTCATTATACAAAAATATCAACAAACTCGAAGCAATAAACAGACCCCTCCCTTCTGTTAAAGCTGATGATCCAACCAGAAATCTCGGTTTACTGTGGAATATGGGATGTTTGTTGTTTCAAATGGCAAATTGGCCAGGAATGATGTAAATGTTGCCCAATGGTTCATTTCTGGGAAAATCAACTGTTACATTTCTCCACTTCATAGACATGGACCATGGAGACAAGACTTGCATATACTTACCACTTCATTTGATCGCAGATCAAGCTTTAAATCGAAAACTATGGCTGTGCTATATTTTGACCAACAGTTGTTGTGTAAAGCCATAAATATTTTGCTTACAGAACAAGAAAATAGCCCATTGTGCAATTTTGTGCACAGACTTGGTCCATTTGATACATTAATGAGTTTTCTAGGATGCATTGGACAAATCAATTTTAACGTTTTTCCTGGACAACCCCCAGGAATGTAGTACGAAATATTAATTGGATTTTGGTGAATTTTGGATAGCGTATAGGAAATTTTGTGTTCTTTAGTTTTTGTCTGTATAATTTTGGTGTCAAAACGCGCCGTTTTTGACTTATCAATCTCTCTATAGATTTTCCGGAAAATATCCTGGGAAAATAATAAAAAATATCAAGTGAATTACGGTGGATTTTGGATATCATTTTGGAAATGTTGTGTTACTTAATTTTGGTCTGCCCTCTTTTGGTTTTAAAACGCACCATTGTTGACATTAAATTTTTATCTTTTTGCGAGAAAAATCATGGGAAAATAGTGAGAAATATTTCGTGAATTTAGGAGGATTTAGGATATTATATGGGAAATTCTGTGTTCTTTATTTTTGTCTACACACTTTTAGTCGTAAAACGCAAAGTTTTCGAATTATCCATTTTTTATTGTTTTTTCGGGAAAGAATACTGGGTAAATAGTAAGAAATGTTTCGTAGACTTTGGATATCATGTGGAAATTCTTTGTTCTTTTATTTTTGTCTGCGCACATTTAGTCGTAAAACGTACGGTTTTCGATCTAACTTTTTTTATAGTTTTCCCTCGACAAAATTCGTGAAAATAATAAGAAATATGAGGTGGATTATGGTGAGTTTCAGATACAGTATTGGGAATTTTATTTTCTTTAATTTTTATCTGTGCACTTTTGGTATTAAAACGCACCATTTTTAATTTATCAATTTTTTAAATCGTTTTAATGAGAATAATCTTGGAAAAATTGTGAGAAATGTTTGGTGGATTTTGGTATATTTAGGATATTGTAGCGAAAATTTATGTTCTTGAATTTTGTCTGCTCTCTTTAGGTCGTAGAACACACCGTTTTCGTCTTACCAATTTTTTTTTTGCCGTTTTTCCGGGAAAAAATACTGGGAAAAGAGAGAGAAACGTTTGGTGGATTTTGGATATCATATTTTGGATATCATACTTTTATTTTTGTCTGAGCACTTTTGGATGTAAAACGTACCATTTTCGACTTATTAATTTCTTTCTCGTTCTTCCGGGAAACATCCCGGCAGAATAGTGGAAAATAATACGTAGGTTTCGGTGAATTTTGGATATATCAATCTACGAAATTTTCTGCGAACTTTGATGTAGTAAAACCTTTACTTACAATTTGTCCATGTTATTTTCGTAACTTTCCCTGTCTATATCTGTCGGCAATGTGTCCAGTACATGAGCGAGACGACAAACAAAACAAGAGCTGTCTTCAACGTGCCGACTACGATGGACGCTCGTAACTGAGAGTGATTTTGGCCAACACACATGTACCTCGAACACACCCAAGCGTACAATAACGCGCAGCCGAAACTTTTGTATACTGTTTACCTAGATCGATAGCTACATTCTGGTGGTAGTATCTTCTGCACGCTTGTGTATGCTCTTTTTGTATAAGTTAAAAAAAATTGAGGTGTCAGAACACATGTTTCTTTTAGATGACGCAGTACAGTTAAAATAAACCAAAATTACATTTAAAGTAAGTATTTTAAAGCTAAACATAATATATTCAAGCAAAAGAAAGTAGTTATGGACGGTATCATTTTTTGAAATCAAAACTTACCGCCTTGATTTTGTGTAATTTGCTGTAAAAAAACACGGAAAGAAATTATATCAAACCTCTGCTAGTGTTGGACCCCGTGGAGATATAAATAATGAACGGATTTGGTTAAAATCTGGTGGAATTACGGAGTAGATACATGACAAGAAAATTGGCCTATTTTGGTATTATTAATGAAAGTTCGATTTTTGGGTAATTTTGGTGCGCACAGAGCCATTTGGGACCACTGTGCTACGCATACATCTCACAGTTTGAATTAAAAGCGCTAACGCTAGGGAATTAATTTCTTTAGAACTCAGCTTTAAAGTACACTGGCTTATATTTCTCGCAGTATATTATGACTCGCTAGACTGTTCTGTCGGAAGAGTGCATACCACACGAATGGGAGGAGAGGAGAATTAAAAAAAAGGGGGTGGGAGAGAGAGAGGGTGTGTGTGTGTGTGCTTGGAAATGGCTCAAGCGTAATTAAATTTGAAGTGATTCAGTGTAACCGCTTCATAGTGGTTTATGCTTTATTTCATATCATTCCACTGCTCAGTTAATTGATATAAAATAGCTGCCCTATTGGCTGTGCCTTGAATGTTTTCTTGATATTTATAATGCAGTTTATTAGATCTCCTGTTAAAATAACCAAAGCGCTAACCCATGGCATCAATTTAAATTTGTTAGTGTTCTATTTAATTTTTCCCTTCCACTACTACGAAAGAAACATAAAATTCAACTAAACTTTAACAGTCCTGGAGAATATTGAGTGGCTAAGTAGGGATAAGACACTGCCCCACGTATTAATACATCAGCAAGTACTATCCAATCCAAGCAGCCGACCGCAAATAGTGCAGATGGTACACTTTTAACAAATGGAGTATTTTCCACAAATTTATATGGCAGCAGAGTTACACCGAAGTCGGAGTATTTTTACACCTACAAAAGTCAATTTTTTATTACTCTGTGGCCAAGTAAATTTATCCTAAAAAATAGTGAAATAACATGTGCACTGTACTACTGATTTGACATAGAATGGTGTCAAATTTCTATAACTGCGTAGGCCTAGCAGAAAAAAAACTGTAACATTCCTAAATTTTTTTCTCCACGACAACTTAATTTACACAGACATTGCAATGATAATTTATCCACAGTATATGTGTCTATTTTCACTAACACACAAGGGAAATCACAGATTGACTGTAATTATAAACACACAATTTCTGTACATTTTTCACAGTTTTACGAAGAAATATTGCCGACCGTACCAGTAATTTTACAACTGAGTTATATTAATTCACTTGCTGTGATTGCGTAGTTTGCAATATTCACGTTGTTGTACTCAGTTCTAAAAGTTGGTAGTTACAAACATTGTTACAAAAAATTATCTTCAAAATGTGGGATAACAGTTGACTTCAGATATACAGGCTGATTCTCAATTATACCTAAAAACTTTGGAGGATGGTTCCCTATGAAAATATATGTCGAAAACATAAAAATGACTTACGGTTCGGAGGTAGACGACAAGATTATTGCATTCCAAGTACAGTTTCCGCAGCACCATTTATTAACCTGAAACACACTCGAAATTTTTTGGTATTAGTATGAAAAGGGTTTCAATATTTCAAATTCCTTCAAAGAACAGGTGTTATAGGCTGTTCACGTTAAAATGAGCCTTTTTGAAAGCCCTGCTTGAGATCTACTTGTATGCACGTTATGTATTCTTCCACCTTGTATGAAATTAACGTAGCTTTGGGCCTCATCACTTTATTCACGAGTCGGTTAAGTGAAACTGTAAAAATGCTAGTAAAATTAAAATTCCACAAATCTGTTCATTTTTAATATTTAAAAAAACAGAAGGCCGAAAGAAATAATTTTAATCATTATAAATAGTTACCTAACACCTTTTATTCGTCGGTAAGATATGAAACTACTTTCCCTCCATCGTTACCAACTTTATTGGCCGCAGGTCACTCAGTGCACCCATTAAAATATATGCAGGAAGGGGCAGTGGCTTTTTTCTGAGGTTGATTTCAAAAGTGCTTATTTTATCGTGAACAACCTTTAGTACGTTTAAGTGCTATCTGAGAGTCGATATTGCTTAAGATTAATTAATTCAAGCTACACTACACACTCATGAGTAGTTGAATTAGATATACCTGCCCAGTAGTGAGTAGCACCCCTTTAGCCCTGACGCCGACCTCCCGCGTGGCGCAGTCGGTTGGTGCGCCACCGATCTGGGATGCGGGAGGCTCTTAGTTCGAATCCCGGTTGAGGCATGGGTGTTAATTAAAGTTAGGTGATAAGCTAGTCTGTAAGCCGTCGCCTGCTAAGCATTTTAGCATAAAACTGTGGGACGTTAAAAAGCCCTTTACAATTACAATATAGCCCTTATGATGATGGTGATGCGGCGTGGAATGGACTCCAAGTAGCATCGGAAGCGGTCGGGAACCACGCTGATCCATGATCAACGCATGCAGCCTCTCACAACGCACGGATATCCATCGTAGCAGGATCCACGGCGCGCACAGCCCTCATGACAGCATCCCAGGAGTTTGATAGGATTGAGGTCGGGTGACCTCGGGGGCCCGCCCAGCGAGCAACCTTAAGTACGCAGAGTGTTCATCGAACCACTCCGGCCATAACTCGGTAGCGGTGGGCTGGTGCACTGTTTAGATGTAGGTACAGGTACAGGATGCTGTAGGTGCAGAAATGGGTGCACGTAATCTGCCAACAGGTTCCTGTTTCGTTCGCCGGTGAGGGACGATGGCTCATGTAGCAGAGGACCCATTTCATCCTATGTAAACAATCTCCATACGAGGATACCACCACCAGTCTGAATTGTACTCTGCTGATACGATAGGTATTCATTGACTCGCGTGCTAGGCGACGCACTCGTACCCTGCCATAGGCGCGTATAGGCTGTTCACGGTAAAATCAGCACTTTTGAAAGCCCTGTGTAAGATCTACTTGTATACACGTTGTGTATTCTTCCAGCATACGTAAAATTAACATTGCCATGGGCCTCGTTACTTTATTCATGTGTCGGTCAAGTGAAACTGTGGAATTATTAGAAAAGTAAATATTTTACAAATGTGCTTAATTTTACATTTTGATGCATTAAAAAAACAGAAAGCGCAAGAAAAATATTTAAGTTGTCACAAATGGTAACATCACGTGTTTTATTCGACGTTAAGATACGGAACTACACTACTTTCCATCCATCGTTACCGACTTTACTGGGCGCATGCCACACAATGCTCCCGTTAAAATATACGCAGGTAGGGACAGTGACTTTTTTCTAAGGTTGATTTTAAAAGTGCTCACTTTATCGTGAACAGCCTTTACCAATGTTTACCCCGACTCACGACGACCTTTTTCCGTGCGTCGAGGACCTAAAGGCTGTGTTCCCGCACCAACGTTAATCGTTGAGCGTTATGACTAGAGACCGGGAAATTTTCGCGAATTCCGTGACTTGTGTGATAGAATTCACATTAGTTTGTACACTCAAGTGGACAACAACTGTTTGTTGGTTCCTTGCTGTGCCAGGGACACACTCTAATTGGGCCTGCGTTTTGTTGCCCCCTTGTTATTGGCTTAGAGACCTCTAGGAGGTTTCGTGTACGTCACATACCAATCGCAGATGTAAAAAAATCTAGAAGTATTTGAATTCTATCACGTCCTCAGGTTTCTAGTTATGATGTACGGTGAGCAGAGGCACCCTAGTGGGCGGTGGCTTCTGTACTCTATATAGCGATATCTTCCTGGACGGTATGGCTAATCACAGATCGTTGTGGTCCAGCAGTGAATTAACGAGTGATCTACTGCACTGTGGCCAGTCCATCCTCTGTTACCAACAGAGCTGGCCAACGTCGACCCTTGTTATCAATACGGCAGTTGTCCCTCACGGTACACTCTTGACATCGTGCATATCCCAGTCTTCGATGTCGGAGATGCAGTGTCCAATACGTCTGGCCTCATCGATCTGGCCACCATCAAATGTGCTGAGATCTTGTTTCTTCCCCATTCCGTGTTCGACTGTTACTCAGACGGTCAGTACAAGAACTGACGTCATTCCAATGCAATTGGATTAAATTAAAATTGATAAGAGTATTTTATTTGTATAAAACGGCTTGTCTTATGACTATTAAGACATAAACACACACGTTAATCAGTGTTAACCATGTGACTTTGAAAGGCGTATTGGTGTTGGGTAGGTCAATGTTGGATACAAGCGCAGAATACGGAATATCACTCTACCTCAACTTTCGTCTATACATTCTATACGCTGTGATCGCAGTGACCTACTGGTATAGGCCGTTCACGGTAGAGCAAGCACTTCTGAGACACTACTTACTTTTCCTGTTCAGCTAGTTTTATCCTTCAACCACCTTTTTAAATAAATATTGCCATGCAAGTAGTAAACACAGCGTGTGTATTCCACCGCACTCGGAAGTTAACGTCCAAGGCTAAAATATAATATATTTATTGATTATTATTCCAAATGAGAGGGCTTTCAAAAGTGATCACTTTACCGTGAATAGCATAACAAGCAATCGCGACTGACTTATGGCCGGGACGTTAACATATTTCCCAGGGTTATTTCAGAACTCGGTAGAGTCAAGTTATGGAAATGAAAGTGGAAAATGGAGCGCTGCGTGACTTTTTTTTTTTTTTTTTTTTTTTTTGTCAGCCGACAATTTGCCTAAGAAATAGGAAGAATAAATTATGAGGAAGAAAAGGCGAAATAAAAATTGGCATCAAAACTTAAAGAATCCATTAATATATATCTAGATGAAATCACATAGAAAATTACTGAAAGATGGGGATATCACGACTGAAGACGTAATAACTTAATGATATTAGCGTTCTAACAAGATACAGTCTGTATAGAGTACATTTCGATGAACTCTAACGATTCTCTCCCAGAAAAGTCACTTGACCGCACCTTAAATGAATTTTTAAGTTTATAGTTTGAATTCTTCAGTAAACAACAATGCATGGATAAAGTATGTGCCTGATAGCTTCTGTAAAAAGAGAACTGTAAATATGGAAACATAAGGGAGTGAAACTACACGTTGTGCCTTGTTAACGATAAAGAAACCTTTTTTAGTGTAGCTTATCCATGGTTAATTAAACACTTTTGAAATAAGCTTCTGAACAAATACCTATTCTGCGGATAAATACATATATTTCAGCAGACACACTACTTGGCATGCTCCAGTCAGGTTGGCAGCAATGCAGAAGGGGCACTTCTGTGTTTTGCGTCGTATTCAATGTTTAATGTTTACACATTGCGGGCACTTACGTTATTTAATTTATTTTCGGTAATTTTTATGCTCATGGAACTAAGAAGTGGCATATTTAAGTTATAGAAATGTTCATACTTTCAGTTTAGCGACGTATGAATAAAGTGAGTGGTTCGATGGTAATGTCAGTTTTACATATGACGAAACAAAAATTGGGCAGAAAAGTAAACCCCTAACCAAGGCTCTAAAAAATCTCGGTTAAACACAAACACGTGTTTGGTTGTTTCCAAAATATGTCATGTATTACAAGTACTTTTTACTTCTTAACACAAAAGTATTTTATTTTTAGATAAATTGGACATTTAATTATATTTTATCCGTAAATTATAATATTTCATTTATAATTAATATGAACAAATGCAGATATAATATAGGTGTGCTGACAATACCTTATAGTAAGCAATAGTTATTATGCAAAATATTTTTACATTGAGAGCGCACGACTGCGATGTATTGTCCTTTTGGTGTAATTCTCTAGATTCAGTTATGTTTTGTTTGCATGAGGCGGAGGAATATGCTGGGAGTAGAACTTCAGCAGGACTTCAGCAAAGTTGGAAGTAACCGTGAGTGGTTTACTTGGGTATGAAACGTCACGGAATGTTGCTACACAGAAACCAGAGCTGGCTTCATATGCGGTGAGTGTGGACAGCTGCCCGACCCAAACATTTTCGTTCTCACTGTGGTTTCGGGTCCGCAATGAACGTGTCTGCTACAGCCTCGTGATGGTGTGGCGAGAGGGGCAGAAACACCGATGCCACCAGCCACAACTCTTCACATGAGCGTTGATTAGCTATCTGAGTGGTTTTCGAGCCTCCAAAGCGGAGGTCCCGTCGATTTTAGCCTCTGCCTGCCCGTCACCTAAAAATCGATACTCGCCTTCATTGTCTTTTGGCTATTTGCAGTTTTCTGAAGTCCTGCTGAAGTTCTACTGGTCACTGAAGCTCAGTTGAGAGCGAGTTGTCGTAAGAGACGGACGTGCAAATAGACTCTCAGTACTTATAAATTGGTAATTGCGATATATAATAATTAATTTACTGCATATGCAAGTGCTCGATTAAATTATTACATTTATATATAAATTAATTAATAAAATTATTTATTACGTACGCGAATCAAATCAAAACCTATGCAACTGCATTACACCTTCCCCCTCACCTCACCACCCATCCAAGCTCAGTCGTGATCTGGACTCCGAAGAAGCAACATTGACTATCCTCAAATGCCGCTTGTGCCTTTCTTGCCCCAAGAACCAGCCGACCAATCACAGCACATCTCGTAGGGGATAAGGGGGGATGAGGAAGGGGTACAGCCAATCACAACACACCTCAGGGGGGAGTATCAGGGGTAGCACCAGTTAGTGTTCTCCCCTTCAAAAAGGAGTAGCACCAGTTAGTGTGCACTCCCCACCCCTCCCCCAGGTTATTCTTATGGACACTTAGGCCATGTATTCAACGTCATGTTGCAAGGAAGTGACATCCCCTGTTGATTTCAGGTCGATTACGCTGAGCTGGAAAAGGTCTGACAATGTAACTGTCAGTCAGACAGCAATGTCGAAATACACACACACACATCGTACCAACATAATTTTTGCAGGACAATAACAACCATAAAACACAGGCGCAATCCTTAATTCAGCATTCTGGGTATATTACATTCAGAAGTGCGTGAAGAAACCTACATGCTATCATACACACCCAGGTCCCCCTGTAGGTAGATTGTAGAAAACTTCTTCTACGTGATTTACCTCTACATTATAGCTTTTAAAGTCATTTGCGGTTATTGCGTAGAACGACTGAGCATATTCGTTCATGCGGCAGCATACATTAATCTCAAACATGAGGTCGTAATTTGTTCTATAACGACCGAATCGGAAGATATTTTTCTCACAGTTTTACATTCATATTCCGGAATAACGCCGGTACCGTGCCATAATTTGTGTAATATCAGTTAACTTCCCATTAGATTAAATATCTGATTAACGCATGCGAAAAAAAAATTATTTAATATAGCTGTTATTACCCACGCATTATGTAAGTGTGAGATCCGCAAACTTGTGGTTCCGTCTTCGCCGACTCATGTTGACGTAGGGCACGCGGTTCATGAATGATATGCCGTACTCACTGTTAAAGGCGATTCACGATAATATGAACACTTTCGAAAGACCTGCTTGAGATCTACTTGTATGCATGTTGTGTATTCTTCCGGCTCGTGTAAAATTAACATTGCTATCGGCATCGTCACTTTATTCGTGTGTCGGTCAAGTGAAACTGTGAAAGTATTAGAAAAGTAAATATTTCACAAATCTGCTCATTTTTACACTTCGATGAATTACAAATCAGAAAGCTAAAGATAATAATTAAAATTATTGCAGATGGTCATCTTATACTTTTTATTCGACGTTAAGATATGTAACTACTTTCCATTCATTGTTACCAACTTTACTGAACGCATGCCATTCATTGCGCCCGTTAAAATATATGCAGACAAGGGCAGTGATATTTTTCAAAGGTTGATTTCAAAATTCTCATTTTATCGTGAACAGCCTTTAATTAATTTGATTACATAATTTTGTCTAAAAGAATATAAAAAAATAATTTGCAATCTTGCACTACCCTGAAAAGAAAAACTAAACGGTGTGTGTGTGTGTGTGTGTGTGTGTGTGTGTACGTTTTCTTTTAATTTTTGTATTTTAATGTTTTGCTGTTTTACGTGTCTGTAACATGAGATGGCCTGCAAGCTAACACAATCTTGACTTATTCTTAAAAACTCACAGGCGCGTGCGTGAGATATCCGGGATTTGCACCCAGGGCCTTTCTACTCGTATGTCGGTGTCTAGCCAGTTAAATAGAGGTAGGTTGTGAGTAACGGTTGCACAGTTAACAAAATATCAGCTTAAATTCGCGAGAAATTGACTACGTCTTTGCAATAAGTGGAGAGGAAGCAATGAAATTGTCTCTTCAAAATTCTATGTAACTGATTATTTGTAGGACCTATGTTTTTATTTTATTTTAGCCACAGGAATAAATTATAAACACTTAAGTTGGAAAGAAATGTGCAGAAATAGAAATGAAATTTGTGTAATTATTGAGACTTTTGTAAAATTTGAAAATTACTCTTATTTTTAACTAGCAGCATGTTTTATGCGAGGAGGCTAACCACGGGAACATCTTATACTGAATTTGTATTTAAAAAAATTGCACACATATAAATAAATTAGCCAGAGTTCGAACCGCGGCTCTCACTGTCTGAAAGCATGTTAGAAACTTCATTAATGTTGTAGCTGTTTTGCAGTTTTCACATCGTTAAGAGGGTGGCAAGATACTTGATATGTTTCACACACCAACCAAAAATGTAAACAATTTACTTTTGGTCTTCTGAAAGCCCTTACTTGAGTTTAGAATCGAACTCACCCGCAAATGTTATCGCTCTCATCTCTTCACCTGCTCAGCCATTCGCAGGGATGAAATTGCCTTAAACAGCCGAGCCGAGTTGTGCGTCTTTAAGTTACCGCCTCAGGATATCGAGGCCACAGCACATCCATATTCCATGCGAGGCGTTTTTATTGGGCCCGTATTTTGGTTGACGCGGCTCTTCTGCTTTCACGCCATGTTTAAGTGAAATATATTACGGCGGTGGTAGACGTGGCCCTGACAGGAGATATCCTTCCTCCTCCTCCTGAGAATAAACCTTTCAAAAGTAGCTTTGCCTCAGGGTCGCTGCGCGCGGCTGGGCTTATTTACACACACGCGGGTCGGGGGCGGCGAGATGGCAACTCTCACACTTATCTTTCCCTTCCCCAGGAATGTAGGTCAACTGTATTCAGACGCTTTACAGGGAGAAACTGCATTCGCCGCCGCTTATTACTACCGGATAAACGCGCTCCATTGTTAAGCTGGACTAACAATACCCCGACGGATCCGACACCACATCCCCGACACGACGAAGTTGGAGTAGCAGCCAATGAAAAGCCAGGTCACTGTGACGTCAGCACTGCAAAATTGCGGCCGAAAATAGTAGGTTCTATTTATACTTTTCGTCACGCCGGGCTCGTCAAAGCGCGCAGAAAAAGTAAATACAACATCACAAAACCAAATTTCATGCATATTTCCCTACTGTAGTAAATATTAAACTAACTTGCCGCCAAAATAACGTTCCGGTTTGTTTCTAAATACTTTTTTTTTCTTTTGTATGTATTCAAACATTGTCAAAAGCAAAATAATCATTACCTTTATCGTGAGTTAAAAAAAAAAAAATATATTGGATATTAATATAATAACTTGCCGTTTTAGAATTTTCCAACAGCCAACTAGCACACTTGTTGGTCAGATTTCGTCGTGGTATTGTGAACAGTGAATTAAATATAATGTGAAATTCTTCGATCTCCGACGTCGTGTCGGTGTGTCGTATCGTGTTCGTTGGGTTATTGTGACTCCAGTGTTAAGGTGGTGGCAAGCCTGACACCGAGCGGGGTGGCGCAGTGCATAAACCACTCTCGACCCGGGTTCCATTCCCAGCCCGGTCATCCTGCTTCCAGTTTGCCAAGTATGTTCCGAAATCACTCCAAGCGAATGCTGGTATCCTAACCGGTTCTTTCCCCATTTCTCAAATAAGTAGTTTTATCCAACCAAGGCCTTGAGATGTTCACGGTGACTTAAAAATTACCAAGCAAAATCAGTAATCTTGTGTTTATTTAAATCTCTTTGTAACGTTCTGTTAAGATTTAATATTAAAATGCAAACCTTAACATTACATGCAGAACTACTGTACAGAATTCCTGGAACCATAATGGACTTATTTTTGTCAGTATTTTCTCAATTGAAGAGATTTGAACTGCTCTTAACATGGAGGTCTTGAGAGCCGATGAGGGTGATTGAAATGGGTGTGGAGCAGCGCCGAAATGAAGAGGCGGGGGAAACGGGAGATCCCCGAGAAAGTCTGCCGATCAACGGCATCGTCCGGCACGATTCCCACATGCGAAAATCCGGAGTGGCCCGGCCGGGGATTGAACCCGAATCGCCTTGGTGGGAGGCGGGCTAACCGCTTAGCCACCGTGGCCCCTATTTTCTTTATTGAAACCGAAAAATAATCACTAGTGAGTTAATCGTTATTACGGTTACAAATGCAACATGGGGAAATTATTCTGCACTTAAAAATATCTGTTCAGATATGCTTTATTCCTTGATAGCCCACGTTTTCAAATATGTGATCTGAAAACTAAGCTACAGTAAAATCAAAAATAAATTCAAAATGGAAGGTTTGCCATCCCCCTAGGGTCCCTCCACAGCGAACAACATGTGTTGCCAAATATATTATTTTCCCCTAATCCGAGTAATAACTGCTTTGGTATGGGCACAAAATAGGTAAGTAGACAGATACGAAAAGGCGTGGCGGTTCCTCCGATAGGCTGCCCGAGTTTCTGGGAACGAGTCTTGCGCCTGATTGGCTATTGCGTTTATTGGTTGGGCGGCCAGCTGGCAAGTAGGTTACCAGGCACTGTTTGGTGAACGGCTTTCCAACATTTTGTTGTCCAGTGATGCCATATTGCTGTGGCGTGAGGCTGGAGTTCGCGGTATAAGCGGCTGATTCACTTCTGTATTTGTAACTACTCTGTGATACGGGCGCGCCTTAGAACCGAACTTCACACTGAATCCACTACGGGCCATATTGCTATGTGCAGCGACAGGCGTGCTAGCCTGATTGCGAGAGCACAAGCATACTACGAGGAAGTGGAACGAAGTCTTGAGCTCTTATAAACGAACCCCTCCAGGCAGGGCCGGTTGTTACTAAACACGGGCCAATAGTACGGCTGTAAACACGGCGAACGAGGTCTTTGTCGTAGAGACACTGCACCAGGAAGACGTCCAGAGATGGGGGCGTGCCGTCCGCCGACATACGTCTAGTCATCAGCCTACGGCATCATGAACAGGGTGACGATGTTCCTTAGAAACTATTCAGATTGGCTTTAATTTAATTAAGTAATTAAATAATATATAACAATAATCGTTAACACGATATAACCAATTAATATAATAAGACCTCCTCCGAGTTACAGACTAACTAAAAGTTTGTAAATGAGATGTAACTTTATATAATTTCAATACAATACAGGAACGACGAAGACGTAAATAGTGTTCACCTTTGAGTTACGCCTAACCCCAACCAGTACGATAGTATCAACTATAAAAAGACTACACACATTTATATAAAACGTAACAATATGCATTGTTGTGGCTAGTATAGTTGGAGCGAAAATCGAACTTAAATACTGACTAGTTCAATTATTTTACGTAGAAAACCATTTAGCCAATATTCATCTGTCCGTACAATATTGATTAGAAAGTTGGTGTTTTAAGGAGATTTACTACGGTTCGAATAATAATGAGCTAGGCATGTGTCATTCAACACCGACTGAGTCGTTGGTGCAAAGACTTCCACGAAATTAATCACGCCGAATGACCGACACTCAAGTGCAGTTTATTTCCACCCGTGTTGGCGAAATCACAGCCTCCTTCATTACCGGAGTTTATCAAGAAGGCGCAGGTTGATTGCATGACAATGAACACGGAAAGGAACAATCAATGTGAAAATCTTCTTAAACTCAAAACTACCAATGTGAAGCAGTTTCAAATGGAAGTAACAACAGTTTTCTATTTACAGTCAGGTATTTTAAGGAACAAACGACCTGATAATAGCAGCCGAATCATTAAAGGTGAAAAAATCTGGCAATTGCTATACTTCAAACAAAAAGAAAAACTGAAGAAATTTTAAATGAATTAAAGATGAATTAATACATGTCTTTTTTGTCAACTTCGGCTACTATCCAGCTGTGTATTACTGGGTATAATAAAAAAAAAGAGAGGTTTTGCAGCAGTAATTTTTTGGTTTTTAGAGATTTTCTCCTTTTGTTGTTTATTTGTCCTTGTTCGCTGTAATTACATTTAAGGCAAATCTTGGTAATGTGAGCCAATTTTTTACTTTTCGTTAAATACAATTCCAACGTTGTTATCAACTTCCCAAACACCACTTCCGTTTCTGCACCACCAGTCAAGTAAAATTGATAATTTGAAGGAAAACTTTTAATTACATGTAATGGCTAGAAACCCGGAAATTTCGCGAAATCGTTTTAGTACAAGTTAGACGTCAACCGTATATGTATTTGAGTTTCTCCTTCCAGTGGATCACGGTCTGTTATACACGCCTCAGACGACTTCGAGCCAGTAACGAAACTGTAAGGAAAAAAATGACGGAATCCCATGCTACCTAGTCTGATGTTAAACTGGAGCAACAGCCAATGAACTATTAATCGATGGTAGAGTGTACAAATTAATGTTGAATCTAGCATGTTACCGAATGAATCCGCGAAAATTCCGGGTCTCTAGTAATGGCCTTAACCGAGTTCCTTCAGTGTTTTGCCCACCTCCTGTGCCAATTTGAATTCGACATCATGTAAAAAAGACATTAAGGCTTTAACGTAATACCATCAGTCACATCAGCTGTAACACATTGATGCTTAAGGCTGATAAGTAGGGCCACCTGTCTTTCGCGAAAATATTTACGCGAAGGCTAGACTCCAATGTCGTATGGCACACGTGCAGCTTTCCTTCGGCTATTGGCCACGCGTCATTGTGTGAAACTGGTATGTTACATGAGTAAGCCAATCATAACTAAGCTTCTTCGATAGTGACCTTCAGTGATTCGCCGGCAGACAGATAAGACGGGTAACAATTCAAATGATCCAGTCACGAAAGTCGTTCTGAACTAAAGTATATTCGAACACAACCATTCCTGAAATCTTTTCGCGAAAAACAGCTGCCCCTACTGATAAGTCGAAGTTCAATGTTACTTCTCTTTAAACTTAACTGCCGCTTATGCCGTGAAGTATCAGCGCCTGGTAACTTGCTAGCCAGCAGCCGGCTGCCCAGCAGAGAGGGAAAATGTCGCAGTCTGCAGTTCCCAATCAGACGCGAATCCTATTCCAGAGCTTTGCGCAGCCGATCACTGAATGGGTACGCCCACATAAAAGGAACCGCCTCGTAAATTGGCTTTCAAATACTTACTTATTCTGAGGTAACACCCACGGTAAAAATTTTACAAAGTAATATTGTTAGTGACACTCGAATTTCGCGAAAAGATTTCGCGACCAGTTGTATTTCATAACAATTTAGCTCAGATCCACTTTCGTGATTGGATGGTTTCTGTGTTACGTGTCTTAGGTGTATGCCGGCGAATCGCAGACGCACAGTATTGATGTTACCTACTTCTGATTGGCCAGTCAAATAGGAGAAGATCTTCTCACAAAGACACGCTGCCAGTAAGCAAAAGAAAAACTGCTGGAATGCTTGTAGGGTATTGAAATCTAGCATGTGCGGAAATATTCTCGCGGAATTCGGGTGTCCCTAAATATTGTCCTAGTTGCCCAATATATCACACTGTTACTAACTTTTCAGTTGCACACAAAAACAGCCTGTGCTCTCATTTTCTGCAGTAGAAAATACCACTCTAAAATATATATTAAAAAAAGCAACATGGTTACCACGCAGACTTTGGGGGGGTATCGAAGAATGATTCTAGGCATCCGCAATTTTTTTTTCGGTCTTATGCAAGAATAATTGCAATGCATTCGTACAGAGATTGGGAGTGGAATGCAGTGGGTAGATTTGGGCGGCTCTTAACTTCAAGGCGTTGAGAGCCGATGAGGGTGAAGTGTGGTGAGCATGGAGCAGCGCTGGAATGATAGAGTGGGGGAAACGGAAGATCACCGAGAAAACCAGGCGACCAGCCGCATCGTCCGGGCACGATTCCCACATGCGAAAATCCGGGAGCGACCCCGCCGGGAATCTAGCCCGGTTCGCCTACGTGTGAGATGAGTAGTCTGACCACTAAACCACCGCGGCCCCGCAGATACTGAGAACACCGGGACAACACTGTTTACTTTAGCCAAGGTGTGAATAAAAACTACCAGCGGCGTGGCTCGTTCAACGCAAGAGATGCACAAATGACTCAGTTCGTGGTAAATTCCGTTTCACTTCGCACACAATAAACTTCTGTCTGCTAGGTGAAACGAAACTCTGTCACCAAAGTATGTAGGTCATCTACTATGAGTAGGGACCTGCAAAATTCGCGTTATTTTTTGGGCTTCTAGCTACAATCCACAGTACTCTACATACTATAGCCGGCGTCGTTCCCTCATTGGCTGCTGCCCAAATGTGATTTCACGCCCTTTCTCAGTTAACTGTACGTGATTGAGACACACGATTGTGAAGTGTTCATTTATTAGCGCAGATACCCGGGGCGGGTCGAATAAAGCATGGTCCAATGAGAAACGTATTGTAATGGCGTGTTTTAAGTTTCAGCTGTCCTAAAATAATAACGCGTGTTTTTTCAGGTCTTTTACTATAAGCTATGACATGGGGCAGTGGTTTTTAGAGAAAAAATTTCGAGATACAGTTCAAAGCACTGTAGGGTCGTACAGCTTTTTTAATTGGCTGAAACATGTTTCCGTCCTTGCTAACTGTTTGCGCACGAATCTCGAAGGTTCAATGTCGGAGTTACGGAATTCTGAGTGGCGGGTCAAATGCGGAAGCGACACTAGCAGCCAGTGGAGGTATGACAACAGCTGGGTGTATAGCCTATGTAGTAATGAAGTCTACTGTGGACTCCCATTTTTTTCGTGAGAAATCACTGGCCTTAGATATGACTCATCACAGGAAACAAAATTGGAACCAAACCAGCTAGCTGTATATGGAATTGTATTTTAACAGGTTTGATACATAGTGTGACAATGATATATATTTTCCATGCTCAAGTAATTAGCATAATTATGGGACTGTTGGACTTCAGGACCTACTAAAATCGTTATTTGAAATAAATTTGCGCACAGGTGCTTTATCACCTCAACAAATGCCATCACCTCCTAAAACCTTTTCATTAGCCTACACAAGTTAAGTTGTTTCTGCCAAAGTGACGTCGCGCAGAGCCAGTTATACGGGAACACTCCGCGTATGTGTTCTATGCTAGTACTCGTTAAAATGCCTGTTCAAATAACTTCAAAGTCTTATATGTAAAATAAAACGGTGGTATAGGTTGTTCACGGCAAACTGAGCAGTTTTGAAAGCCCTGCTTGAGATCTACTTGTATACATCCTGTATATTCTTCCGCTTTGTGTAAAATTAACATTTCCATGGGCCTCATCACTTTATTCATACGTCGATCAAGTGAAACTGTGAAAATATTATAACCGTAAATATTTGACAAATCTGTTCATTTAAACGCTTCGATGCATTAAAAAACCAGAAAGCAAAAAAATACTTGAAGTTATCACAAATGGTTACCTAACAATATTTATTCTACATTAAGATAACGACCTACTTTCCTTCCATCGCTACCAACTTTACCGGGCGCGTTTTAACTCAGTGCGTCGTTTAAAATATAAGCAAGAACGAACAGTGACTTTTTATAATGTTGATTTCAAAAGTGCTCACTTTATCGTGAATAGTCTTTACCAGCATTTAATTCATGATGCCCATAGTTGCGGGAAAAAAAAAAACTGTATGAGATTGGTAATTTCATAATTTACTAGTGAAAAATAAATGTACATAGATAATACTTCAAATTGCCGGAAAGTTTTCAGTGAACCGTTATGTTATAGAAACCTCAGATTTCGTAATAAGTATATGTATATATATATATATATATATATATATATATATATATATATATATATATATATATATATATATATATATATATAAAACAGAGTTTCCGACAGTACTCAAAAGTAATATGTTCGCTGGTTAGAGAAGGAAAGCGTACCAAATTAAATTCGAAAGAAAAGAATATCGAGTGAGCACTGAGCTTTTCTTAAAGGAAAGGTAATCACGCCTCGACTGATTAGAAAAGTTCGAGATTAAAATTCTAGAGAGATGCTGACTACCTGGATTTTTTGGTAGTAACATATTACTGTCGCAGTACGGTAAAGAAGAGACTTCTGCTGCTTGCAACGAAATCCCGAGTTACTTGTTCTTGTTTAGTGTTTAATACCATACCCACTTAGTGCTTGTAATGTTATCAAGTTAATGGCTTAACCAAACCAAATTTACTAACATACCCTTAACTTTACTAATTTTGCTGATGACTACATCTTATACAGGATTAGAATCGAAATCCTCTTGCACCAAAAGCGGATGTCTTGTAAGACTAGGTCAAGCTGGTTAGCACGTTGCATGCCATGGCTTAATTTTGGCCAAGTTAGTTAAATTGTTATCGTTCGATACGTATTAAACAAAACTGTTGGTTACTTATAGCTGGGGAACTGTAAAATTCGTGTTATTTTTTGGTGTCAAGCTAAAATTCACAGTAGTGTATACACTCTAGCTGGCGTCGTTTCTCCATTGGCTGCTGCTTGGATGTTAAGTCACTCCCATGCTGAGTGAATTGCACGTGATTGGGGCACACGATTGAGATGTGTTCATTTATTGGCGTAGCGCTAACCGGGGTGTGCCAAATAAAGAATGGGCCAATGACAAACGTATTCCAAAGGAAAAGTCTTTTAAAGTTTAAAATGTGCTTAAATAATAACGCGAATTTTGCAGGTATCTACTAATAGTTAAACCAGTTATAGATAGCGATATTCGAAAATATCCGTTGACGACGCGAGTAAGCTGGTTAAAAAAATACTGACTGTCTTCTATGCTGAGAGTTATGTGCTATTGGAAGTTCGTCAGTGCCAGCTTACGTTCACGCACAATGTTTCACGCCTAAGTGCGCTGTGAACCAGTGTGTCGTATCATGTCGTAAACGAAGCAAAATACGCCACGTTAACAAAAGCATGTACGAACTGACTGCATGACCGAAATAATACGGAAAATATGTTGTCAGCAGTGTTATATGCTAATCACGGTAAAGTGAGGACTTTTGAACGGCCTGTTAAAATTTTCCTTTCAGCCTCTTTCTATCTTCTCGCCACTTTTTAATATAAACATTGCTGTGTTACTAGTAAATACAGTGTATACTTCTCACCACTCTCATAAGTTAAAGTCTCAGGCTGCAATAAATTATATGTATAAATGGTTAAAGCCTGTTTGGAGGGCCTTAAAAAGTGCTCACTTTACCGTGAATAGCCTATAGCCCTGTCGACGCACACTGAGAAACCAATTTTAAAAAACGCCGCTGCAAAAGATATAACTGACGAGCTAACGCAATAGCTCATTTTGGGTCATTATGAAAAAATAATAATTGTATTTACAGCTATAACATTATAATGTTCCGAATGAAAAGCCTTTTCCCCAGAAAATAGCTTAATCTTTTCGCTAAACTGTGGCTGTACACTTTACTGGCTTCATTGCCTTCATACTGCTGGGGCTGGCTCCTGCGAGGATTGCTCAGCATCGCGCTGAGGCAAGGCGCAGAGCGACCTCGGACAGCCGAGCCTTGTTTTAACTAATTCATACCGGGGGACTTGGCGTGCGGTCAGGCAGGTACTATATAAGCTCAGAGCGATGGAGGCTCTGGGCGCCATCTTGCCTGCTGCTGACGGAGGCTCTGCCCGTGGACAAGACGAGAGGACCGCAGCCCGTGGTCCGCCTTCGACGCCCGACCAGCCCGCCGTCGAGAGAGCTGTGCAACTGCGACGGCAAACAGGGTAAATATTAAATCGCTGGTAGGGCGACTTAAGGCACGTTAGGGCGCGGGAATTTTGACGGATTCAAACTCCCTCCGAGCACAGTCAGTCTAATAAACATCACACAACTTGAATCTTGATTAATGGCATCAGCGCCCGGTGTACCGTATATTTGCTACTTGTGATTACTTTGGTGTAATACCTTATTGGAGACTGAGTCACCTGCTTGAACCGTGTTTGTAATTATTTAGCTTTTAATAAACGTAGTATTTTTGTATTCGAGTGCTTGTCCTTTGAGCTACCCTTGTTCCCCCTCGTTAATGTGTGGCCTGCTCCCTCAGGAGAGATCACAGCAATACGATTAGAGACAGCGAGTGCCACGCTATTTTAGTGTTTGCGTGTGCTGAACAAATAGGCGAAGCATTATGACGTTTGAATGCAGATTTTTTTTTGTCTTACAGTTTAACCTTAGTCAAGTAAACCAGTACACAGATAACCAAACCCAATGACATACTGCTACTTTTCGCTGAGTGTTGTGAAAGTCATCGGATGGTTAGTTAAGAGGCGCAAAATTACTTAGTTTAAAGTGATTACAGTGTCAATTGTTTCAAAACAGCGCATTTTAGTTTGTCAATGACAAAAAAAACACCTCTTAAGGGTTTTGGTATATCGTTTTTACACTTTGTACATAAATTCGCCATACTAAACGCCATTCATAATTATACTCTCATTAGAAACACTTTGTTACCTTAACTTTATATGTTTTCGCATAGGTATAGTTTATGTTCAGTTTAATTACCACTCACAAAATAAAGTACATTTAAAATGTGGCGCAAAAATAATTACAAACGAAAAATCTTTCAAAAGTGATTGTAGTACAAAGAACAGGAAACGACACAGACTATAGCAGAATATTGCAGAATAACCACTGTTTGGGATGTAATGTAATCCTACCACGACAATTGTGGGTTAAATTGGTTCCACTGAAATACGAGGGACATTAAAGTGTGGATAAATTTACTTAAAAGTAGGTTAAAACGACACTTCCTGTTTTTGTGGACTACAAGCATAAATTTATCATGCATTACTACATTTTCAAAATACGGGTAATGTAGTAAAGTTGTCAGATGCAGTCAGGCTTCAACTACTCCCAAGTTCACACGCATATTTGTATTGTAAAGCTGAAATGAATTTTACCTTGATCGATTTTGTATTGAATTATACATTTTCGTTTAAGGTAAACATTTACTGGAAGAATAAATTTGTAAAAAGACCCTCACAGGAATAGAAAATCCATTATTCATCACGAGTTGCGGTGTGAAATAATCCAGAAACAGTTTCATCACTAACCCGCGTGTCTGGTACAATTAAATTTCTGCTGGCACTTTTCTTCTTGAGAATGACTGTTTCCTGAACGGCAAAGGGAAGTAATCTGTACGAGCAGTCAGGTGTGAAATTCTTATTGTTATGAATCTGAACTAAGAATAAAGTTAAAATGCCAACAATTTTCTCTTAGAATATATAATTATATTTATTTGCAAGCGGAATTTTTTTTACTTCCGTCTAACCTAAAATAACACGGAAACTTTACAGTAAAATATGTCTGTATTTTTTACTAACAATTCTTTGGACACTGGTTGCCAAATATTTTCTTGTAACTTTGCAGCTTTAGTAATGTGTATCTACATTACATTATTTTATAAAACTAACGTTATTTTTTTATTTTAGTTGAATGTTTACAATAAGCTTGAATGTTACAGCACTTTGCTTCATAAAATTAAACATTTGTTTTACACATTCCACACTAAAGCTTTGTGCAGTTTACTCTAATTTAGCCTAGTTGTAGTATCACAAAAATAAATTTGGCAAGTAGTTTTCAAATAATTCCTTGTATAAATACGGAATAATTACACTGTGTCTCATAAGAATAATATCGTGATTAACGTAGAGAAAAAAATACTAATATTATCTGGATTCAAACAAACCGTTATACAGACAGTAAAATCTGGGGGAGGGGGGGATCTGGATTAATCTACTTCGGCGAGGTCTGCTAAGAATAACAAATGCAGTTGTTACAATAACAAGAATCATCTAATTAATATAATACATTTATGGAATTTGTAAGAAAGGTAAATACGTTAGCTCCTGTATTTATTATAATTACAGAGTCACTACAGATGAATAACAACACATTACCAAGCAATTAACTTTATTTTAAATGATTTTCATTACTTAAAGGTGTACACACACGCAAAATGCCTCTCTGTCATTTACAGTGATATTCCCATAATTCAGTCAACTGTCATAGACTACTTCACAGAAACGCAATGTTTCGATTGAATTATTGCATTTTTCACATTTTGCACTGCTTATTATGGTACGTAAACCAAGATACACAATCTGGAATTATGATATGTGAATTTCCAACTGAAATCAGTCTGTATAAATGACAAGAGTATTCCTCACGTACAATAGATTCTATGTTTGTGTACGAGCTGTTAATTAAAATTAATTTTATTACTTTTTAATCATATTTTATGACTATCAACAGCAGTTAAGTCCGGGATACGATAAACTACAAGATGAACACTTACATATTTGCCACCTGTCTGCTTCAAACTTGCGAGAACCATTATATACTCACACTATTTAAATAAAGAGTAGCTGTTGACAGGTTTGACTGTATCTGTAAATAGTAGACGTGGCGGAGGAATATACTTGTCTTGCCAGTCTAGTGTATAGTAACGAGACTATCGCGTTACGGAGTTTGTGCAGTTGATTCCGGCCAGCTGGACTAGGGATGCTTTTTCTCAGTTAATTTTCCCCTTTGTCATTATAATATATTTTAGACAAAGGAAGATTTTTGTTAACTAAAATGAAATCATATATAAAGATTGTACAAGGCTTTAATTGAATTATTCTACATTATAATAAATGTAAGGTGTTGATGAGGGAGGTCCTAATCGTTTTGTAGACAAGTAATTACTAGAGACCTGAAAAATTCGCGAGTTCAATGACCTGCAGGCTAAACTGCAAAGTCGTATGTACTACAAAAATGCCGATATTAACTGCACAATGGTTGTATGCTGTCACAGTGGAAGGCGACAATCGGGCCAGCGTTCTCCAGGAGGTGTCAAACATCATATGGACCAATGGCTAAAGTTGTATATACGCATGTATTTTGAATTCGAGCTTGTCCCAAAAAGAATCCGCGAATTCTTCAGGTCTCTAGAAATTACAATATATGTATAAGTATCTTGGATTCTAACGTTATCATAGGCGGAACATTATGGCGGGAAGAGACGAGCGGCACGCCAAGCTGCATCTTGGGGATTGTTATTCTCTTCATGGGTCCGCAGACTGGCTCTGTTCAAGGTTCAAGGAGATCCCCGAGAAAACCCGCTAAGCAGCGGCATCATCCGGCACGATTCCCACATGCGAAAATGTAGGTGCGACCCCGCCGGGAATCGAATTACGTTCGCCGAGGTGGGAGGCGAGTAGATTAACCTCTACGCCACCGCGGCCACAGAAGTCTACAGTAGTTGGTGTGAATCAAACGTTAGTTCACATTCCACACTAATTTTATTGTAAAATTTGGTCTTATTTATTTGTAGTGTCACAGAAATTACCTTGGCAATTAATTTCGAAAGAATTATTTTTAAAATACAAAAAACAATAATACGATGTAGCCTTTAACCCTTTCAGTCGCAGTGTCCTCTATATGGGACGTGGCATATGAAGTGGCTTGAACGGTCTGCACTGTACACAGCAGAACATACCGTCCAATGAGAAAGCTTCCCTACGTGTGGGAGACACCATTCACTGCTGAGACAATTTTCCGTAGTCTCATAAACCACTGCTGCCAGTAACATAAAGCACAGGTAGATTTCTTTTGGTCCCAATGTAAGACAAAGTGTCGTTTGGATATCAATACAATTCCGAACAAAAGATTTGTTTGTTGCAACGCCTAAAATTATATACATTTTTTTACTGAAAGGGTTAATTAATATGAACGTGGGAAATGACATGCGTAGATGCATTTACAGTAATTTTTTTTTCTCGCGGGGTCATCCAGAAGATGCGACGGAGGCGTCAAGATTCCTACCGGCTTCTTGACACGGCAGCTTTCAAGAAATGCTACAACCGTCCCTCCACGAGGAGTTGAAAGCATCGCCGAAGTAGAAACGGTTGTTACGGAAGCAGCCTCTGAACTCCGCAGTTTCCAGCTCTCCCCTTTGTAGTGCTTTGTGTGTGGAAATTGCTCCCGTATCCACTTACAAGCTCTCCGTCTCTCTCTCTCTCTCTCTCTCTCTCTCTCTGCGTATACCCCTGTCTCCCTTCACCGTCGTTTTTCTCTCTTTCCCCTGAGTCTCCGCCCCCGAACGTCGTTTAAGCCATCACGGCCCGGTGACAGTTCAAAACTTCAGAGGTTGGCTAAACTCCACCACTCATTGGGGAACATGGGCGAACTCTTAGCACAATATCTACACAAGAATTTTTGGAAACAGACAAATAATATAAAACATAACACGTGGAAATAACACCCTGCAAAAGTTTCCTAGGGTTGTGAGAAAAGTGTTAAAAAAAGGGGAGAGGGAAGGGAACGAAATATCAGAACTAAATAAAAGAGTGGATGTGTATAAATTTGCTGGAATGAAATTTGACTTTAAATTAACACGCAATCCCTCAGCTGTTCTCAGAGCATCGGATGATAAAACGATACTGTTATATTTTTATCTGCAATGTGATTCCAGTTGCTGTACTGTAACAGTAATTTCATTTCGTTACATGAATAATACCGGGGCCATGGGCTAGGGCAGCGATTCCCAGAAGGTAACAAAAACAGGTCGCAAAACAAAAATAAAATGATAGAGTCATACAAACTATGTAGATTCAAGAAATAAAGCGATTTGAAAACATAACTAATTACAGGGAAATCACCCTACTTTATGCATGTTTCTTGACACACGTGTGACAGACGTATTTACAGTCAATCATGATCATGGTGCCTGAACAAAGGCATTTTCTTCTCCCTTGCTTATTCATGCCTTGTTTCATTGTGGGGAAATATACTACCTGCTGTCGGAACTACACTATCTACCGAAAAGTAATTGGACACCTGCCCACAATGTTTGCTCGGTGGTTGTCGCCCCGTTAGAATCTCGTAGGGCCACCTCTTGCGGCTATAACAGCAGCCACCCTGTCTGGCATGTTCTCTACAAGTGTTTGCAGGACATCCACGGGGATTCATCGCCATTCCTCTTGCAACCATTCCATGCGTGGAGCAATGGATTTTGGCCGCACCTGATGAGCCCTCGCCCAGCGATCCAATTCGTCCCAAAGATGTTCTATAGGGTCGAGGTCGGGGCTCTGGGCGGGCCAGTCCAATCGGCGAACATTGTTGTCGGCGTACCACTGCATAGTAGCCCTTGAAACATGACACCTGACATTGTCATCCTGGAAGTAACACGGGTCCATTCCGTAAAAATGCCACAATGTTGGGAGCACTTCATTATCCAGAATGTTACAATAGGCCTCTGTGTTCATGCTACCATGGTCCTACGCCGAAGGCCGTGAAACACAAGTCAACTGAAGTACTGAATTACCTATCTTCACGTGTGCCCAATTACTTTTTGGTAAATAGTGTATATGCCAGGAGCCATCGAGTCAAACTCGTAGTGCAGCTTAGTTTCGAAGTGGTTTGTTAAACGGAAGCTGTTCGTAGCTCTGGCTTTGGCGATAGGAACGAAAGGTGGTTTTGAATCCTGCTCACACATAATGTGCAGGTTGGCAACACTGTTGCGATTTTTAAGTTGCTATTTGTATGGAATTCAGACAGCAGCTGTGAATGAATCAGAATAGTAACAGTATCAGGAATATTTTTTTTTATATTTATGACCAATTAAGTAAACAAATACGACAATTGCGATTTCAGAAACGATTGGACGGAGAACTATCCGTTCACTTTGCCACTGTAAAAATATGTTTTTCCATTTTTTGTTTGCGTAATGAAACCGTGGCGGTTCGTAAATAACAAGATTTTACGAGGTACTTCAAAACAAAAAAATGCTAATTTTAATGTCAAGTTTGC
This sequence comes from Dryococelus australis, assembly GCA_029891345.1. Classification (NCBI taxonomy): domain Eukaryota; kingdom Metazoa; phylum Arthropoda; class Insecta; order Phasmatodea; family Phasmatidae; genus Dryococelus; species Dryococelus australis. Next base: position 133,609,301 of record CM056999.1, read on the forward strand.
ATCAGGATTTGAATGACACCGTTCTAAAGTGCCCCACTTAAATGCGAACTACTTCAGACCTTCCTCTATCATACAGAGTTCTTAAAAATAACAAACGTGTTTAATTGAAAGTGGCTTGGATTCTTTCACGGCATATGAAAACATTTTCCGATTGTGTGGTTGTTAAGGTTGAAGTAAAGCAATTGCCTTTGGAGCACTGCACCCGAATGTTCAACCTGAAGAACACATAAAAAAGCAGTACAGACGCCATGGAAACTGTCAGAAAAGTGCGATTTATGCTGTATATGAAATAAGAATGCATATATTTGGCAACATTATAAAATATGTTACTAAAATATACTATTTAATGCAAAAAATTATCGATTGATAGAGTCCGCATTTTTTACCAAATTTAAGCGCATTTCCGTTTTTTATGCTTCGGAAAACAGAATTTGCAAGAAAATTCTTTTATAGAAAGAGCGTTAAAATGTCTATTATGATTGTGTGTCAGAAAATTATAATAATTATGTAGGAAATAATTTTAATCATTGATTTATGCGCATCCATTTGTTACAAACATTTACGGCTGAAACTGACGTAAATAAATTTAATTATATGATATATATGATATGATATACTATTACTATGATTTTATTGCACACAATCATAGCAAACAATATTACAATCTTTCTTTCAAGAGTATTTACTTACAAATTCTGGTTTCCGAAGCACCCAAAACGGAAATGAGCTTAAATTTCGTTGAAAAATGCAAACTCTATCGATCGACAAATTTTTTTTTACATTTAAAAAGTATATTTTAGTAAAATAGTTTATAACGTTGCCAAATATATACATTCTTCTTTCATATGCAGGATAAATCGTAATTTTCTGAAAATTTTCATGGCGTCTGAACTACATTTTCTATGATTTCTTCAGGTTGTATAGTCGGGTGCAGTGGTCCATGGGCAGTTGCTTTACTTCGACCTTAAAGAGCGCGAGTCTGCTGTATTGTAAGAGGCTTGTGATGAGAGCGTCTGTGGTGAGGGTAAGGCAATACTTAGGCACACCCGAATTCCGCGAAACTATTTCCGCACGTGCTAGATTTCAATACCCTACGAGCATACCAACCGTTTTCCTTTATTCATTGGCGGCGTGTCTTTGTGAGATCATCTTCTCCTACACGACTGGCCAATCAGAAGTAGGTAACATCAATACTGTGCGTCTGTGAGTTATCGCAATACACGGAAACCATCCACTCACGAAAGTGGATTTGAGCTAGACTGTTATGAAATACAACTGGTCGGGAAATCTTTTCGCGAAATTCGGGGGTCACTAACAAAACTACACCGCCACGCATCGAATAGCAGAGCCAAAACGTTTATCAAACTATAAATGATTTTTAAAATAATGTAAGCTCGTGTCCATCGTTCTTAATAGGTCAAATAACATAACGATACGGAAAATCTGTCAGTAGCTGTTTGCGTTTCTTAGGATCAAATAAATATTTTGAGAATAATTGCTTTGTTTGTTGTCGACGCATGGGACTACGACGGGGATGAAATATCGAATTAATGAGTTTGTAAACTTTTAAAGTTTCTAAACTTGATTTGCGGGAAATTATTTGCTAGTAATGGTTTCGTCTCTATCGATCACTATAAAAATAACGGATATGTGTTTAGGTCAAAAGACACCAATTTAAACCACCACAGAGTTCGTTTTGTATGATGAATTAAATGGTGATCTCAAATTTACTACAAAATCACTACACTGATGACTTATTTACGAATATCTTTAAGTCTGCAACGAAAATGACAGGAGAATGTTTCTATAGCGGGCAGTGCCAATAAAGATGGCGTGTTACACGATGCTGTATTGTGGCTAAGCGAAGGCAACGCAATACCTAAGCTAATGTGAGATAAATTCAGTTTTAATGTTGCCGAAAAAAAGTGACGCCAAAGTTCAGGCATTATTGTCCCCTTTTAGTAACGATTAATTTATGCTGAATTAAGAGTTTATAAGAGTTATGTACGTTTGGACATTTAAACAATTTAATATAATGCTAATTTCTCTTAGTAATCAATTTTAAGTCAATTTAAATTAAAGTAAGTATAAAAAAGGCTAACACAGTTATAACTACTATACGCCATAAAAAGCCACTGTTAAAATTGCATATAAATGTATTTAATCCTAAGCCAGTAAACTTTTTATTTTTATCATTTGAGAACTTTACTATTATATTTTCTGTTCTCTACCTTGCGTCTGATCTCTGGAGATTCCGCGTTGTCCTCAAAGAAAAGTAAAATGGCAATCCTTGGGTTTGAGGAAGAGAAAGAGCAAGGAATGGAAGTGCGCCATTTTCTTGAAATGTGGGTGGAGCGGGAAACTACCGCAATTGCCCCCAGTCGTTGAACCCTGAATCATTGGGAAAACGTGGGCAAGATCCACGTAGTGTACGAGGTTCATTAGCTGTGGAAGGAGTACGAGGTTCATTAGCTGTGGAAGGAGTACGAGGTTCATTAGCTGTGGAAGTACGAGGTTCATTAGCTGTGGAAGGAGTACGAGGTTCATTAGCTGTGGAAGGAGTACGAGGTTCATTAGTTGTGGAAGGAGTACGAGGTTCATTAGTTGCGGAAGGAGTACGAGGTTCATTAGCTGTGGAAGGAGTACGAGGTTCATTAGCTGTGGAAGGAGTACGCGAAGTTCTGTAGCGACAGTTTTCCTTTACGCTCTAGTGAGACTCGAGCCAAAACAGTGAAAACAGTGAGAATTTAGAAACTGATAATCAGTGCTAGATAACTAATTGATGTAGTGCTTGAATTTCACTGATTTATTTGTGATTCCCCCTTGAATGCCAAGAGTGTAACTGCTATAAATCACTTGTTCCCAGTTATTTTGTTTGTTTCGCCCATAGACTAAAGATGAGGTAGACAGATCTCGCTGGCTGCGCAAAACCAACCTCGGTGTCACAACATTGAACTTCTATTCTGCCTACACGTCTAGCAAAAAATGGCGTGGATTGGATTTGAGGTTAGAACACTTTTTAGCAAACAGGTGCTTTTGAGATGTTTTTATACTTCCTCTAATCAATTTGTAATGCTTTTTGATTACTTTTAAACTGGTAAAAGTATTTTATGAATATAATAGAGCTTGTCATTAAAAAAATTCAGATGTAAACAAACACGTTCATCACTGTTAACCATGTGAATTTGACAGTTGTGTAGGATTGGGGTAAGTCAATGTTGGGTACATGTTCAGAAGACGAATAAGTGGTCTACCTCATCTTTAGTCTATAGTTTCGCAGGTCAGCAGTAGCTTATCAACTGACATTCAGTGAACGTTATTTCACTGATTGATATCGCTGATTCGGATTTAAGAGTGTAGATTAACGAATCGCAGGCGTTGTCGCCTGTTAAGCTGATGCTACACAACATTAAAGGCTGTTCACGATAAAGTGAGCACTTTTGAAATCAACCTCAGAAAAAAATCACTGACCCTGCCTGCATATAGGCTATTATAACGTGCGAACTGAGTGACATGCCCCCAGTAAAGTTGGTAATAATGGATGGAAAGTAGTTCCATATCCTATCGTCGCATAAAAAGTGTTAGGTGATAACTTAAATTATCTTTTTCACTTTCAGTTATTCTAATGCATCGAAGTGTAAACATGTTGAGATTTGAAACAAGTTTTCTTTTATAATAATTCCACAGTTTCACCTGACGAAGCATGAATAAGGTTATGAGACTCATGGCAATGTTAATTTCACATAAGGCGGAATAATACACAAGTAGATCTTAAGCAGGGCTATCAAAAGTGCTCATTTTACCGTGAACAGCCTATAACACCGTAGCACCACAGAGGCGAAACAACTGCTTATACCACGAATTACAGCCGCGTGCGCCAGCAAAATGACATCACTGGCCAGTAACATTTCAAAACGACGTTTACCAATCAGCACCTGGTAACGTAATCGTCAGCCAGCAGCGTAGTCAGTAGGAAAGCTTTCATAGCACGATGTAGCCAACCAAACTTAAGATCCATTTCAGAGCTTTGCGCAACCACATCAAAAGTACCGCCACAAAATTTAGCCCGTGTTTTATTTATCTACTCTGTGACTTGAATATGTATAGTCTATTGGCGGTTTCTTCACACTTTTTGAATCGAACCATTGAAAAAAAATCACCCCATGTATGACTTCGTGAGTTATTTCCTGAATACGCAATTTTCGCAGCCGTTCTATACCCATGTTAACACAAAACTTCTTTATTTTAATTAATTGGAATGTTTGCCTGTATTTCATTTATAAATTATAATATTTTATTAAAAATAAAAATAATTAAAAACAGTGAAAAAACACGTGTGATACTTTCATGATAACAGAATTAGCTGTAAATCACTAGTGATACGCGACATTATATATATATATATATATATATATATATATATATATATATATATATATGGACACCCGAATTTTGCGAAAAGATTTCCGCACATGCTAGATTTTTATACCCTACAAACATACCAACCGATTTCTTTTGCTTATTGGTGGCGTGAGGCGTGATCTAGTGAGAAGATCTTCTACTTCTTGACTGGCCAATCACGATTAGGTGACTTGAATACTGTGCGTCTGTGATTCGCGTTACACGGAAACCATCAATCACGAAAGTGGATCTGAGCTTAAGTGTTATGAAATATAACTGGTCGTGAAATCTTTTCGCGAAATTCCGGTGTCCCTTCATAAATAGGAAACAGCCAAACACGTCGTAAATGGGGTGATTTTTAATATCACATCTTTTACATATTATATACAAGTAGAATCGCATAATTATGACCAGCTGCTTGCTAGAAGTGCCATCTGCCGCGCATAGTTCATAACATACGGCCGTGATGTCGTCTAGTGAAGCGGCTATATAATGTGACCGACAGGCTGGCTGTACACAGTCTCTCTCAGTTACTTTAAACACCCATTTACACGTCTTCAGAGCTAAAATACATACATAAATAGTTTTTATAGCAGTTTTTATGACCCTCCCAGTCACTCGTCAAAGCAACGCTCGCGCACATACTTTATATATGTTGTATTTTTTAATTTCTTTATTGTTCAGAATATATCACGGCCCAAATAAGAGTTACCAGTAACAGTTAACAAAGTATTTTAGTAACACATTTTAAAACAATTTCAGATTAATTACAACAACACTAACTTCAATTTACTATTATTTCTTTTAAATACGACCTTCTTTCCGCTTCGTTCCAGACATGCTTTTGCAATTTAACCGTTCTCAATATAAATTAACTTCACTTCAGCATTAACTTCCCCTTATCATTGATTTATTTAATCAACTATTGCAAGCATCCTTCAGGGACTATATTATTAGACCTGAAATTACTCAAAATTTCCGCGTATTTAAATTCATCGACCCCCCCCCCCCCCTTTTCCGGCAGGGCGATGGGTATACCTGCAACCACAAAATAAGCAATGGGACCAGGCTCCAGGCGCTACACTGGAGCTCTGAGATAATTAATAATTGTTGCTTGCTGCAGTTTTCGAAACAGTATTTGATGACAGCCGGGGGGGGGGGGGGGCTTATCCCTCCCAAATCTGTACTATATAATGATAGACGGATGAGAGGAAAAGAGCCCTCACAAGGGCTTGTACCTCCCCCTTGCTGAGGGAGTAGCGTCCTGATGATGTAAAACGGCGATGTTTGTGAACTGTTCACGTGTCTATGTGGTAAAGGTGTATTGTGAGTGGATGAATGGCATCACTGGGAATAACCATAGTGGAAACTGCGGAGCTCCACGCGACAATGATGTCCGAGGTAAAAGTCGACTACGACGGTGTGTGGACGCCAACTGACAGACTACAGTGGAACAGCTCACCATCCAAATGAACCAGGGGGTCATCCAGACACGTGTCTACCGCAACATTTCAGCAAACCCTTCTGCGAATGTGGCTCCGGAGTAGACGGAGGTTGACTGCACCCGTGCTGACGCAGATGGAATTTGCTCGACAGTATGGCGACTGGACAGTTGCTGACGATTGGCGACGGGTAGTCTTCTCCGACGAGTCACAGTTTCAGCTGCATAGCACGGACGAACGTCAGCATGTCCTACGCGAAACGTCGGGGAACCCTGAATCCATTTCTGGACGAACACAGGCGGTGGGGACAGTGTTACGGTCTGGGGAAGGCTCTCTTGACCGATTTGGTCATGAATCCACACTGTAAAATTTTTCTAGTAAACTTACCAAACTGCAATGGAAGTTTTTGACCTATACATTGTATGGCAATACTACCATATATCAGGCTGCAAATATTCCAAGGTTTAGCAGCTCTACAATACATAACTGGTAACTTCCCTATGCATTTGACTGTTTCGTGAGCAAATGTAGGAACGCTGCCATGGATGTATGGGAACAAATTCCACCAGACACTCTTTCTCACAATAGGTATACACTGGTGTGGTATATTTGCGAATAATTCCTTATAGCGCATCCTTGGCGATCACATCCATCCGTGTTTGATGATTGTCTTTCCTCGGGAGGATGGGACTTTCCAGCACTATAATGCGCCTAGCCACACGGCTAGAAGTGTACGCACGTGGCTAGAAGAGCATGATCAAAACTTCAAAGTTCTTCCCTGGTCCCTAAACAGCCCCGATCTCAATCCAATTGAACGTCTGTGTGAACACTTCGATCGTCGTGTTCGCCGTATGTTTTCTCCGCCACGCACCCTTCAACAGTTGTGGGACGCACTGCAGACAGCATGGCTCCAGATACCCGGTGGGACCTGACTACGTCACTGCCAGCTCGTCTAACTGCTATCCATGCTGCGAAGGGTGGTTACTCTGGATACTCGAAGGTTTTCATAATAATATGTTTCGACTGTGTATAGTATATTACATACGAATACATTAAAGAGTTTAAAGGAACCCAAGACTTTCTTCCCTCGATAGAACGCATGTAAAAGTATTTACTGACTAAAATCACAACTGTACTGTTCTGCGGGTATGTCGAAGCGGCAGGCGCTAACTGTAACCTAGTACAGAATCCCGAAGTGTTGAGTACGTAGAGGAGTGTTGCGTACAGAATAAATTAGAAGTTTCAAATCTCTTCCTCGAGCTTCGGTAGCTGAAAAAAAATAATAACTAACCTGAAGTTGCACGATCAGATAAACACATAATTAAATCAACAACATCTACTTTATATTACAGAAGAAAAGTGGATTTAGATGTGCGAAATTACTTTTCTGTTAATCTCAAGATTACATGTTGGACCAACTCTAGCGTTTTCCACGGTACCTCTCCTCACTTCAGACTCATACCGAAACTTTTTCCACTTCTCTATGTCTCTCTCTTCTCTTCTCTCCCCTTCTCCTTCTCTTCGTCACAGCGCATGCGCGCCGGCAGGCCCCGGACAAGGTCAAGCGAGGAGTGAGGTGTCTGTTCGGCGGTGACTTAAACTCGGCTCACAACCATCCGTAGCGCCCGCCCATCCATCAGTCAGTCATCCGTCCGTTTTCTCGTCCGTAAGTTGAAAGCGACTCACAAAAATACATTTTCAAGAAAAACATTTTGGGGGAATAATTTTTTTACGTAATAAAAATGTTTGCTGAATTACTGTTTACACTTTAAATTCCTGAATTTACCACCAAGATAAATAAACACATATCAACCGCCTTGATTTTATTTGAAAGCACGTATTCGCGTCTATGGAATGACGTCAGAAGGCGGTGGACCATCGGCCGGTCCGTCGAAAGTTGAAGTTTGATAAATATTTGACGAGCTGATGGATACAAAAAAAAAAATGTTGCCGCTGCGATTGGCCGAAGATCACGTGACCGCCTGATGGACGGGTGACCGACGGATGCGAGGGATGGCTGCGAGTCAGCCTTTATCGACCAGTGTTGTGTACCTCGGTAAGACCAAGCACTTCACAGCCCAGTGCAGCACACTCAGTAGACATATCACCACGGTCAATAAGTCCGGGGACAGACTGGCGCCCCAAGTGTAGACAGCCACGCGTCACGGCTTTCACGGTCGTACTGACTGCGCTAGGTATTGGAAGTAATTATTTATGAGTGCAAATTGCGGTAATTGTGTGACACTTCACCTGTTTAGACCATTCTCTTGCGTTATGAAAGTCTAAAAAATGTCCGTATAATTACAAATGGATCAGACAAATGTAAAATGGTGAACATCCAGGAATTATAATTCTGCCTAAGTTGTCACAATAATCACCGAAAAAAAAAACTATATTGAAAATTGTTTTAAAGTTTCACCATGCTAAATAAGTATAATGTTCATAAGGAGTTTTCTAAATCTTAGTTTATTATTTGCGACTGTTCGTAAGGGTGCTCAACACTTCGACAGCATCCTCCGTCCACATTAATTTTGAAATAGAAATATTCTACGCTGTTTGGTTTTTTTTTTTTGGACGGCTTGAAGTCACCTTACTGGTCTGTAACATCGTAAATAATGGTTCGAGTTGCTTTGGCGTGCAGTATTCTTCAAAAAGTATTCATATTCTCATTTTTTAAAATTCGTCTACGGGAATTGGTACAATTGCCTATGACGAACTGCATGGTTAACGCTGTCAGTTTTTCTCGTACACGTATTTTCCATTACTGTTGTGAATTTGCATATACAAGACGTAAATGATGGGTGTTTACAACTGTACACAGCGGTGTAGAGGACTCCGAGACAAGGAATTTGATATATGACACTTGTACATCATATCGGGAAATTCTGCGGTCGTTGGTAAAAAAAAAAAAAAAATTCCACATTACTTGGTACGACACGCCGAGAAATTTGTTTTGCATAAAGCCTCCTTGCTGCATGCGCATTTGAATTGCAGCACTAGTGGCACATATGCATGCATGCCATTTCGTTGAACGTGAAGCGATTCATTTTTATGTGAGCCTCTCCTGTGTCGCCAGCGTCTGAAGCAAGGACTTAGAAAGGCTGACAGAGCCCGTGCAAGGGACGAGGAAGCACGCCAGTCCGTCTTCTCCCCTTCCCCCTTAGGAACGAAATACTAGTGAGGGCCAGGGGATTGCGAATGAATCATGCCATATGAGCAGCAACGGCGTAGCACGGCGCGACTCCGTCCAGCCCAAGGAGGATGTGTAGAATAACAGGAGTGAAAAAGATGGGGGGGGGGGGGGTGAAGCCGGCTGGAGGCGAACAAGGGATGGAAACGGAGGGGACGAGAGCGTATATCTAGGGAACACAGCCACTGTGTCTTTCAGATTTGAGCTGCGTATATCTGGTGTGTTGCAGAGGTCATTTCCTGTAGCGCGTACGGCTGTACAAATCGTTGGGATTCGTAACCAGATTTGGAGAGGTTGCAAGACAAAGAAGGCCTGAAAATGGGAACGAAATTAACTAAAATGCACATTCTGTGGGAAACGCAGAAAATTAAAGTTCGGCTAGCAGCACAAGTTCTAAGTTCATCCGTTGCAGATGCTCTTAAAATGTGAGAAGCAGATTTACGATTTCCACGAGTTTCAAGGTGCATTAGCCACAGTTAAATTCATTAAGATATTTGACAGATTGTTTGATAAGCTCTGAGCGCAAGGGCATTCTAAAGTCACCACGTAAAGTAAGGTTTCTTGGTTTCCATATTTGTATAGAGAGTGTCATCAGAATGTTTGATGTTTTTGCTGTCGAAAAAAATATTCTTGGCTATATTCTGACAAACAAATCGAGCCAAGATCGCATTGAAATGTTTTTTGGCTGTATCCGAAGACAGTTTGGTTCAAACAATAATAATTCTGTAAGGCAATTTAAGGCAGCATACAAACATTTCTTAGTAAAATATCAAGTGCGGCTTTCAGAAAAAAGGCAACATTTCTTTACATTCTGACATAATTTGAATATGTCAACTCTCCCATCAACAAACAAACTTCGAGGCATATATCATACACAACCTTGTACAGAAAGCGACATGAATCTTTCAGCGGATTTCTCAAGTCTAAGTTTATATGTTGAAACTGTTATTCCACTCATAGCAGGATATGTGGTGTTTAAATTATCAAAAAAATTAGACTGTCACGTTTGTGCCAATGTACTGTTTACCAACGACGAATATTGCTCACTTATTGAGACAAAAACTGAAGGTAGCTTGATATCGCCGTTAAAAGATGATGCAGAAATATGTAGGATAACATAAGCTTATTTTAGATGTGCACAGAAAAACAGTTAATATCAAGTGTTATTTTGATCTTAGACTCTATCACGCGATAAAAGAACACAATCACGTATTGACAGGGGAAAAGGTACACTCAGTTTTAAGCAGACTTGTCATTTTCAAAAATGAGTTCAGTGTATTTAGAACTCGGTATAGAACTAGCATCGTAATAAAACTTTATACATGTTGTAATCATATCAAGCTAACGAAATTATATGGTTGTAAACAATGCTGCCATTGAAAATCCCTGAACACCTTATAATATGGATGATACGTAAAAATCGTCGGAGCTGCCACCTCGAAGTAATTTTATCGTGTACTACTGTTTTGAAAAATCATTGATATTGTAAAAGTCTGTTTACGTATAGCATTTTTTAAACATGTGTAATGTTTTACGAATTTCTACAGTACGTCATATATGTATGCATATATTTATGAAGGTATATATGGACGCAAACTAATATCCGATAATATTCATTACTACACTATTTGAAGTTTGTGCAAATTGTGCTCATACGTATATTCTTCTGCTGCCTGTGTAAACTCATAACAATAACATTTTTAGACTACAGACCATTACACAAAATATAAGTTTATTTAGTGTGTACGTCAATGACTGCAGAATTTTTGTGGCTATGCGAAGTCAACAAGTGTCTTACCAATAGGTCACAACCTAGAGTAATCGGAAATGTAAACTATTTACATATACACAGTTGTAAAAATAAAACTAAATACTGTGGATACAAATACAATTATTACAATAATTTTGTTCATCAAATGTGTTTGTGTACATATATGTATAAGTTAAATGTTAAATATAATATTGTACTAATTATAGAAGTAATAAATTTTTTACACTCCCCAGGTTTTTATACATTATTTTCCTTCGAGCAAGTATACCTATAGCACTCTTTGATTACATCTGACTATGATGTGTTGTTGGAACCATTATATATATATATATATATATATATCAGTTTATGTGACCTGGTTAGGCAGAGTTCAGTCTTTCGGATGTGTACAGGTTTACTTCAAATAACTCTCATGTATTTCACTTCTAAAACTTGTCATTAATCTTTAAACTGGTCTGTGTGAAAGCTGCAAACTTCGAAGTAACCATCTATAATTTATAATAGCCTTGTAAAACGCTTTGTATGAACCATAATATGTGTTCCACATAAAATTATTCAGTCAGCTATGTATTAGAACACGTGACTGAAGGTATTTTCCATGTGGCAAAATGTCGAAACGAATAAACTTTAACATAACCAGGGTACTTCCGACGTGAAAACAATCATAGCGAACTATTAGCTACCTGCATTTTGCAAAGTGCCAAGTGTTATTTGAAATAGTTGGTAAAAATAAATGTAATGCTAAACCAAAAGGACAATTAGTAATAAATACAAAGGACATCTTCAAAGTGATTTCAAACAGTCAAACTATGATGAATAAGAGTTATCAACATCAACAATTGTAAATATATTCAAGGAAATTTATAATTTGCGACTTGCGGCAAACAAAAACGAATTATTGTAACTATTACTAAACTGAAAATGTAGTTGCGCTGTCTTGAACCGCTGGAATATTTCGCAGCTTTAACAGGCCACCAAAAGGAATAAAACGGCTTAAATATATACACATGCCAGGTAGTTTATGTGGTACGTTATCCAACGTTGATTTAAAATAAGCGATGGAAGTGATTATATGAAATTACACAAGTGCGTTTTAGGTTAGAATTTTATTATTATTTTTATTCCTTAACAGATGTGTAGAAAAGTATTTCATTTTGGTAACCATTTAATGGAATAATTTCGAATATGGCTGCCGTAATATATTCATAATCACAAGTTCGTTGGCTTTTTACTGTAACCGCGCTATTAACATTAAACAGAAGTGTATATTGCCGCTGTCGAGAGGGACTGAAAAATTTCTCAAATTTAACACACCGCCAATAGATAAGCACGAGGAGAAATGATTTGAGAGAGGTATATAAATACAATTTGGTGCTTCCTCTTCATCTTATACGCGACGTTTCCCCAGCTACCTTCAGAAACAAAAAAGTTTACACAGTGCTACTTTTTTCTCTGCGCATTTGCAGAAATTATCAGCAACATAAAACTTTATAACTGTTTAAAATAAAAATTTTTAAAATTCCGGAAAGATAATTTTTGAGTGGTAGCGAGTTTAGTTTGAAAGATTTTTCGGCAGCGCGAGGCCAACTAAGGCCGTTTTCGCTTTCTTCCAGCGTAGGAATCGGGGAATAAACGCCGATAACCGGCTTCACCTCACTTTGCAGCCTGCCCTATACCAGGGCCTCTCCAGATGTGTAACTATATACAGCCTCTTTGGTCCAACTGAGTGCGCTGTGGTACATGTTTGTGGACCTGACGGACCGCAAGTGTCCTATATCAAATTCCTTGTCTCGGAGTCCTCTACTCTGCTGTGTACAGTTGTAAACACCCATCGTTTACATCCTCTCTCTTTCTCTCTCTCTCTCTCTCTCTCTCTCTCTCTCTATATATATATATATATATATATATATGCATATATACAAGCCCGTTTAATTCCACAAATGGTTTCCTTAAAATCAAATAATGAGCACTTCTTAAAATCCTCCTAAAATACATTAACCACTAATAAATATATCTTATTGCAAACTCAGGCATTACATTCTGAGAGTGGTGAAATATATATACTGTGTTTATTGGTTCACATTGCAATGCTTATATTAAAAAGCAGCAGGAAGACAGAAATTGGACGGACGGAAAATTTAGAAAGGCCTTACTTTGAACAATCTATATGTGAAGAATTCACTACACTAAAGTAATTATATTTCACTTTTTTTTTTTTTTTTGGGAAAATTCTTCTATGATCGATAGCTTCTGGGAAATTAATAGAAATGTTCATGGGGAATATTTTATAAATTTGGTTTATTTTCGCCTTTCTCTGGAGCCATTCCTTAAATCAGGTGCTTTGCAATGCAAAGGGTACTGAGCCGTATTTCACTGAACAGACAAGTTGAATATTATCGCCCCGAGAGTGCGGGGTGAAAGTGCGAGAGCTGTAAATGAGAATCACCGCAGCAGTTGAGATCAAAGTCGGCAGGTGCGTGATTATGCGGGAGAGGTTTAGAAGCCTTTAATGACGTTGCTGCTGGAATGAGGACTCCGCCAGTTCCAGCGACGCCACAGGCCTTTTACAGCGGGCCTCGGAACACTTACGCGGATCAACCACCCCAAAGGCCCCTTCACACAATCAAATTTTCCTTCGAATTAGCTTCATTTTTTTTATTAAATTCAATGAATTGAATGCCATATAACGTCATAGAAACGTCATAATCACAGCCATTTTCTCTTTCAACGCCTTAAATGTCTGGTTTTCCTTCAAGGTTATCGTTTAAAGGCTGTTCACGATAAAGTGAGTACTTTTGAAATCAACCTCAGAAAAAAGTCACTGCTCCCGCCTGCATGTATTTTAACAGGCGCACTGAGTGACATGCGCCCAGTAAAGTTGGTAACGATGGAGGGAAAGTAGTTCCATATCTTAATGACGAATAAAAAGTGTTAGGTAACCATTTATAATGACTTAAATTATTTCTGTTGCCTTCTGTTTTTTTTTTTCTAATGCATCGAAATGAAAAAATGAGCAGATTTGTGAAATTTTCCTTTTGTAACAATTTTACAGATTCACTTGACCGACGCATGAATAAAGTGATGAGGCCCAAGGTAACATTAATTTTACATAAGGCGGAAGAATAAACAACGTGCATACAAGTAGATTTCAAACAGGACTCTCAAAAGAGCTCATTTTACCGTGAACAGCTTATCCAACATGTCCTATATTTTCTTGAAACAAAAATCTTAATTACTTATCGCAGCTTCTCTGACAGTTTTAAACGAAGTAATCTCATAATAATAGAGCTGCGTGTACACATTTAAAGTTCTTACAAAATAATAATGCATATTTTTGAAAACGAAAATGTGCAATGAAATGAAAAAAATTGTTGTAGTTTAATCAAATATTTTCATGTCGTGCATGAGTCTTAGATACTTATAACAATCTACTTTTTTTTTATTTCTCTAATTGGTTTAATTAAAACGTTTGTGATAAATTTTCAAGCGGAGGATTGACAGCTTATTGAATGCAGTTTATTGAAAGTCAAATTAAGCGAATGTTTAGTTCAATAAATTGAATTCAATAAATATTTGACCATGTGAAAATAAAACTCCCAAATCAAGCTGTGACACTGGCATAGACAAATTATGAGTAGGGTTACGTGTTTTTTTGCAAAAAAAAAAATGTATGTGTATGCTAGACCTCAATATCATTCCTTTACACTTGTAATTTTCCTTTCATTATTGGCCGCGTGTATTTGAAGAGAGACATTTTCTTACCTAACTGGCCAATCAGAGTTGCTAAGTTACTCCTGCACCGAAAGTCAGTGATTCGCGGGCGACACCTATGACGTGTGATAAACAGACTCACCCAGTCACGAAAGTGGATCTAAACTGAAGTGTTTTAAAGTACAACTAGTCAAGGAACCTTTTCACGGAAAGCAGGTGACCCGACATATGAGTAATATCAATGCTCTGTTAATTGGACACTTTTGAAAGCCATGCTCAATATATACTTTTCTCCTAATTTTGAATTCTTTCACCATATGTCAAATTTACATTGCCATGGTCTTCGGTCAAGTGAAATAGTGGAATTGTCCTGAACGTACATATATTAGAGGTTGTTCACGATAAAGTGAGTACTTTTGAAATGAACAAAAAAAAGTCACTCCCCCTGTCTTCTTATATTTTAACGGGCACACTGAGAGACATTCGCCAAGTAAGGTTGGTAACGATGGAGGGAAAGTAGTTCCATATCTTAAAGTCGGATAAAAAGTGTTAAGTAACTATTGGTTATAATATAAATTATTTCTTTCCCATTATCTTTTTTTAATTCATCGAAGTGAAAAAATTAGCAGAATTGTAAAATAATTACTTTCCTAATAATTTCACAATTTTACTTTACTGACGAATGAATAAAGTGGTGAGACCCACGGCAATGTTAATTTTACGTAAGGTGGCGGAATACACAAAGTAGATCGTAAGCAGGGCTTTCCAAAGTGTTCGTTTTACCGTGAATAGCCTTTACTAATATGGCAATCTGTCCTCTAATATCTATAACTATAACAGCGCACTCTATATGCCATTACTTTAAACATGACGTTTGCAATACAACTTTGAGTCTGGGAACTGTTTTACTTAATTCGCTGCCAACTTTGTCGGATGCACCTAAGCCAGTGTGAACGGTAGCATGTAGGCAGTTAACGGGCAGTGATTTTTTTTTGCAGAGGTTGATTTCGAATGGGTTGTTACTTTACGGTGAGTAGACTATATCATGGCTGGAGTACAGTTATCAGACACAACATTATTTACTATTCTTGTTTTAAGAGAATTAGCCGGCAGGACTTTGTAGTCGGTGTATACAGGTGTATTGTTGGATTAGGTAAGTTTGAACCAGTGCTGCCGCCCTGCTTCTCGTTCTAATAACGGACACTCGACGGTGGCGCCGCGCTAGCTCGCTTCTGGCCATTCGGTTCCGCTCGCCTTGCCCTTCTCTTTCCCCACCCTGCCTCCTTGTCCTACGACGTCACATGAGACGTAGGGAGGGGAGTGGCCCCAGAGCAAATATTTTCGTAGCCCCAGCTCGGTGTCACACTCTCCTTCGTTATTGTGATCGTCAATCGCCCAGCAGCCGCCGATTCTGCCAGCCATGGGTGATTCCATCCTCGACAGGAACATGGCATTTCATCGCCTGGCCACTCATCCCATCTGACGACGACCATCATTTGGCTTGGCCTTCAATGTACGACGACTCTGGCCCATGATTTTCTTCAGGGGGCAGCACACCGGATTCAAGAGTAACTAAATTGTGGGTGTTATTAATTTTCAAGCTAGAATTTTTATTATAGAGAAAGCGCGGCGCGACGATGAGAAGAGGCAAATGGGTGAGTGGAGGAATGCACCCGTGCATTATTTAAGGGCATCCATGTTAGATGGGGCTTTGATTCCTGGGTTAGGTGTGCAGAGAAGTGGGCGTGGAAGCTTAGTTTTATATTTAAGTTTGCGGTTTTTGATGAGTATTCTGTGGTTTCATCGGTTAAGCCGTTTAACATAGGCTGATAATTCGCTTGGTTACTGCCGCCCAGTTTGCTTGCCCTGTTTGAGTGTAAATTGGGGAATGAAGCAATCCTGCCACCTGCCTTTTAATAATTACTCAAATTTCTATCTGTGTTTGTAATTTCTTTTTACGATGGTACGCTTTGGAGGGCTACGGCTTTAATTGTAATTAGCCGCCGTGCTGTCGGTTTTGGTATTTTATCCAGCTTTAATTAGTCATGTGTTGGTTTTTATGAACGTGGTGCTTTATTGGGTCGAGGTTCTCGATTGCCACTTCGTAACTAACGTAAATACAGAGTACCTGAGTATTTCGAATGATTTGTTGCGTCAAACACGCATTTTACTGGTGCCTAGCGTAAAAGGAATAGTCTGTCATGAAACGCAATTCCATGCAAAACTTGAGATGGCGGGTTCATGTGTGAACCTCGCTTTGGTAATGTAGAATATGGTTAAATGTTATTCAGCTTAGGTCATTAGCTGTTAAATGGTAATTTATACATTCCTATTATTGAGAAACGCAAATAAGTGCCACTATTTCTTAATGAGGATTTTTTAAGGCAGGCAGTAGCGTAATTCATGGTATTAAATGATTTGACATATATATGAGAGTGCAAGAGGAAGTAATAGGATTTTGGAATTCTGTTATCTTTTTTTTTTCTTCCACGACCTTGTAGTTGTTGGTTGAAATTTTTTTGCCATTATCTAGGCAGTGTTCAGCTATGCTTCTGCCACATTATAAGTATTTAGGGTGGTTTGTTCACCAATGAATGGTAATGTTTGATCGTCTAGTGACACTATGTTTAAATAACTTGTCAGTGTTATGAATATGTCGTATATTGTAACAAAAAATATATGTATAAATATGTATCTTGATTAATAAAACAGTTATTTATTTGGAATTGTGCTTTCATATTTGAACTTTTGGGTTCAAGTTTCCTAACCTAACATAATAGCGAATACTAAATATTGTCTTCTGCTCGTGACCTGTCCTTAACATTGGTTCACAAGTTTTCCGTAACTGCAAAATGACGTTGGCTTAACATAATAACTCCACACCATTACAAAAATACCGTGGTTAACTTTAGTGTACCGTATTTTCATCACAACACAACCAGAAGAAGTTTGCTATCATCTTGAAGCATTAATTTATGTAAACAATGTTCTGACCTTAGTCAAAGTCACGTGGTTTTGACAGAAACTGTAATGGAAAAAAATATTACAGCTGCTGAGTGTTGTGACACAGAGATGGTTTCTTTGCAGCTGGCATGCGCACTCTGCTCCAGTTTCCTGCTGCCATAGAGTAGAGATGCATCTACGATTCCTAACCTTCCCGATTACCCTTCCATGTTTGTTGCTTCCGGGCGAAGAGTAATTAACGATACAGAGGCGAATCAGCGAGTTAAGGTCGCATCCGTCGCATCAGTCAGTCGCCCGTCCGTCAGGCGGTCACGTGAACTTCAACCAATCGCAAGGCAACTTTTTTTCCTCCGTCAATTCTTCAAATATTTCTCAAACTTAAACTTTCGACGGACCGACGAATTGGCCACCGCCTTCCGACGACATTCCGTAGATGTGATTACGCACTTTAAAATCAAATGCAAGGCGATGGATTTGTGTATTTTATCTTTGGTGGTAAATTCAGGAATTTAAAATATAAACGATAATTCAGTGCAAATTAGTATCGCGTAAAAAATATTTCCCCACGATGTTTCTCTCTTTAAAATGTATTTCCAACCAAAATATACCTCCAGCTACAGAAAGATCACAATGTTTATGTTGCCGGGCTGAAATTTTGCCGTATAGAAGGAATAATGGACGACGGACTGTTGTGAGTCGCTTTCAACTGACGGATGAAAAAACAGACGGATGACTGACTGACGGGTGCGATGGATGGTTGTGGGCCCGGCTTTATACCGCGAGCTTCAGCCGCATACGCAAGCAGAACGCGTCTTCGGCCAGAAAATATTTTGGAGCGCCGTTCGCCAATCACCGCTTGGCAACCTACTCGTCAACCAGCAACCTCAAGCCCCTGTCACACTGTCAGATTTTTCCGTCAAACTGCTTCCAATAAGTTTGGTCAAATGAAGTCTGGACAGCTATGACGTCATTGAAACATCTCACACGCCGCCATTTTTGTCTGAGAAAGTTGGATAGCTTCAGTTACCATCGAACATTTGAAAATTGGACGGGTTCTAAAATGTATTTGATGTTTGACGATCTCAGCCAATCAGAATTGTGTACGACAAAAAAATGGACGTCAAGAAACTTAAAATAACGAACAATTGTTGGAAACTAAGTAAGTTATGAAGATAATTAAATTATGCAGAAACTGTCTGGGTATGAATGCTATTTTAAGTGAATATTACACATGATATTACGACCTCAGAGGCATTTATTTCACTGTGCAGGAAACATATCTTATAATTAAAATTTCAATTTAGTAAAAAACAAAAATTAATTACAATATTACTTATACGTCTTCCTGTAATGGAAAAACAAAAGCAATTATTAATTATTTAATAGTTGACAATAATTAATTTTTTAATTGATAATTCTTGTCTATATATATTGTTCCTAGGAACGACAGCATTAAGTTGGACTCATAGGGGCATGCAAGATATGAATAAAATAAGAATTAATTTATCTCGCTATGAAAATAATTTTTAAGTAATATTTCAAATTAGATTCTCCCAAAAAAAAAAAAAAAAATTCGAGAGTGTGACACATTTTCAAACACATTCAAGATTATTTGATACAATTTGTGGGAAGGAAAAATTTAATGGCCGCATTTTGTTTTCAAATTTTATTGTCAAATATAGTTGAAGGCAAACATTTTATAGTGTGACTGGGGTTTATGCAAATATGGCACATTCTACAGTATGCAGTAGCCAATCCGATACAAGGCTCGTTCCTAGAGCCCCGCGTAGCCAGAGACTGTCACTGTAAAAAGTTTCAATTTTTTTAAATTACACAAGGAATTCTTTGGAAACTAACTGCCCAAGAAATGTTTCTAACCCTACAAATTAATTAGAGTAAATTTCACAAAACCTTAGTGCGGTCTGTGTAAAACTTGAATTTCACCAAACAAGTTTGGTAGATATCAAGTTTATTACAAACATTGAGCTACACAACCAATGCTGTGCGTTTTCAGAAATAATTTGTTGTAGATATACAATATTTCCGTTGCAGAGTCACAAAAAAAAATCTTTTGTCAACTAATTTCTAAAGAATTGTTTGAAACAAGTGGAGAAATTTTTTTCTGTGTGGGAACGCCAACATCAAATAAACCACCACGCCATTTATGTTCACTTAGAAACTCTGCGCTATGGGTAAGTGTAATTTTTGCAAACATCCTTATTTGAGACGTCCGTGTAGACAAACCGTTTCGCACGAATGCCGCTAAATATATTCTCTCCACGAAAATGCGGTAAACCGTACATTATCCAGTCAAAGTTACTTCACATTTTTCTGAAGCCCCGCTAAAGTTCTACTACCAGGATATTCCTCCGCCTCGTGCAAACCAAGCTTAACTAAGTCCATAAAATTACACCAAAGGAAAATGCACCGAATTCGTGCGCGCTCAGCTGTAACAATATTTTGCATGAGAACTATTTCTTAGTATGTGCTACCAACACACGTGTTTTATCACAGTTTTTCTCTCATATTTATTATAACTGAAATATAAATTATAAATTAAATAAAGTTAAACAACAATTTAAACGAAAACTAAGATGCTTTTATGTTAACAGAGGTATAAAACGCTTGTAATAAATTACATGTTTAGGAAATGACTAAACACATCAGATATGGGGTAATTTTTTATAGGTTTGATTTAAAAAATTTTGCAAAGAAACCGCAAATAGACTGCATAGAGTGATGCGGAGCGAACAGTGGCAGCACGCTCCTGTCTGTCGTTGCGAGAAAACACACCAGTTGCTATCCAGTGCGGAAGTTTTATTGGTGGCAAGGCATTGTCTACTGCGCTCTTGTTTTATTACAACGCCACGCTGTGATTATATTTACGCAATTGTCAGTTATTGTTTCAATTACTGTCGCTAGCGGTTCCGTATTTCAAGTGATTCTGCGATCTATTTATACTTCGTATTGCAGGTAGGGATCACTGCGTGGGACTAATTCAGGACTGAAACAGCTATTTTCAATACGTAATACGTCGCCCTAATGTTGTAGAATTACACGCCATTCGCCAGTAGTGCTCACTACAGTTAGACAGTTAACAAACTGTAACGAAAAGAGTTCATGTACTGGGAATTTAATTGGACTTTGCATACTGTGTGCTTACTACTAAATAGAACCACGAGAAAAATTACAAAACGAAATAATACTATACTTTCGCGCTATCTCTCATTCGTTGCAGTTTGCTTCGTTTATGATTCTGTATTACTTGTTGTTTCGTGTCGCTCCCTTGTCAGACTGCTTCAGAATTATTTAACGTTAAATATTGTCGATTCTCGGTTTATTGTTCTAGACTGTGGCGCGGCAGGTTTTAAATTTAAACTGGAGGAGTTATTCCATGTAGGTTTCACTCGTGTCCTGTGTCGGACATCTGGATGGTTGGAGTTTGGTTTCCGGTTATAAATTCTTTTTCTTCCAGTAAGTCTACATTTCACTTTTGGTTTTTACAATTTTTATGTACTTTTGTTGACTCAGTCTCTTATGTGTATTGTATTCTAAAGTAGACGATTTTGATAAATATTTTTTATATCTTCAATTTATTATATTCCTACTTAGAGCTGACAATTCATCGTCCAATGAAATTCTGGCTGTATCTTAACCAAACTATAATCATTAAACTTTTTAAATAATAACACATGTACTTTGCTCCTATTCTACTTTAAATATCCAGGAGGGGCTTTACTGTTCGGCGATGTAAAATTTTCACAAAAAATTTGAAAGTTATGTTGCTATTCTTTGAGATGTTTGCATTTGCGATCTAAGAAGTTAAGATTTCTTTAAACTCTGGAATCGGCAGAAAAGTTTATATTTAAGCGTTGTTCAGCCCCGCCTGTTGTGCATGGTTGCGATATTTCCTACGCCTCCATCGTTATTTTATTTACTGGCCTTTTCTCGCCTTCGAGGCTTCGGAGAGCTTTTCTCTTTTCTTCTGACTTGCGATCTTATTCCACTTCCTCCTGCATTGTAACGTACTCGATCTTTGTTTTTCAACCGAGTTCTAAGAGAAGTTTGAAAATGTTAGCTGGATTCGTGGCATAGCCGCAAAAAAAAAAAAAAAAAAAAACTAGCGCGAATTTAATCGCGCAGGTCTTGACAGTTTTAATTAAAAACACTGATTTGCTTATTGGCCAGCTCTAGCTCTAACGATGAGCCCTAATTAATTACGTTTTTGCTTTAATTAAAATCTGACCCAAGGAGCAACTTCGCGTGGGTGACTTTTGTCTGATGTTCAGAACACCAGTGATCATTAGATTTGAAATACTAATTTTCCGTGGTATACTTGACGGTATCTTTAATTTCACCTTTTACTTTGAATCAACTTCATCACGGAGTGTAGAAATGTTGGTTTACTCCCGTTTCTAGTGATATTAAGTTGAAAAGAACTCAGTTCAACTTAATATTGAAGTAACGTCGAATGAAACTAATACTCTAAAACAAATCTTAATTTCTTACTTCACGTACCATCAAGGATAAATGTTTTAAAACAATGTCAGGATGAACGGGGGAAAAAAATGGCAAAAATAACCGTAAAAGCGTCGAAATATTTCTCGATGTCAGTTCATCTCACAGTTTTAAAGAATTTTCTTGCATGTGAAGGGCGTAGTTTAACTCTTGACAACTTAGAGAACTCAAACATTTTTATCTCGCCATACTTTAAGTATTGTTTATTTCTGACTCATTTCATTGTAGCGTCTTGAAGTAAGCTGCCTAACTAAGGCGATGCAAAATTTGCTAAAAATTAAGTAAAGGTATATTTTGTGGGGCAGAATTTGTTTATAAGAGCGGGATGTCAGAGTGTTTCTTAATCAAATGTTAGCAACTACTAGCACTAAAGCCCAACACAACAAAAAATCGTAACAACTAGTAACATATAAAACTAAAGAAAAACTGAATTCATAAATAGCGCGTGCCAAGTAATTAATGGAACTAAAGAAAACGTAATAACAAATTGTGAGAATATGTATAACTGTGCGTAGGAGGTGCAAAGAGGACAATTGAAAATAAGAACTTGAAACCTAAAATTCGTTGCCAAACGATGTAAAACTACGCAACGAGAAGGGAGTGAGCGAAGAGATTTGGGCGGCTCTTAACAGTGAGATCTTGAGAGCTGATGAGAGTGATTGAGGTAAGTATGGAGCAGCGCCTGAATGAGTGAGCGGGGGAAACGGGGAGAGCGGGGGAGAGAAAAACCGCCAACCACTGGCATCGTCTGGTACGATTCCCACAAGCGAAAATCCGGCAGTGACCCTGCCGGAGATTGAACCCGGTTCGCCTGGGTGGAAGGCGAGCAGACTAATCGGTCTGCCACAGCGGCTCTGTGACGAAATGTGCCGTCCGGTTTTACGAGACAGTGTATATATCAATAAAATTATGTACATTTCTGCCAAGTGGAAATGATTTTTTTACCAACAAAAGTGGCATTTTCTTTTCTAACATGATATCGACACTAAAATTTTTGAAACATTCATCTTCAAAAGTTATATTGATGCATTTAACTAAGCTCGTCCTTATTCAATTCATATTTAAAAAATTGATAACATTTCTCCTTAATTTTTGTCATTTAAGGTAAATTAGCCCAGATGGGCTTACTGACCAATTCCCAGATCACTTTCGCGAAACGTCCTCCGGAGACACCAAGGGGGGTTCTAAAAAATTGTCATTTTGGGTCAAAATACCAACTTTTACTTAATATATTAATTTCGAGATGTTAGTAAACATTGTTATTTTGCCTGAAAATTGAAGTGTCCAAAAATACTATTTAATATCTACTGTCTTGGTGAGTAGTAAATATTCCTGGACTACCAACGTTGACCGCTGGAAAATAGAAACCTATTTGTGTTGCTCTGCAGAATTAATTTTATTGTTACCATTGTATTTGTGACATTTTCACACTTTCGTGATTCTGTGTTAACTTCATAAGACCCGGGCACAATTGATGTAAGCACATCACCAACACAACACAGTGATATACATCAGCTTTAAACTGATTGTTTTCAGTTAAACTGTCTAAAACCGTGCATAGTGATAATCACTTACCTAAGCACAGTGATAGCAACACGAAATGTTCAACTTGGTTTATCTTTCCTTGTTACTATCGCTGTGCGTCAATATTCATCCATTCAAAAGCCCCGATACTTGTACTAAATTATCAAATGGAAAACTTATTAACGAATCAAGAAAGTGTGTATGTTGACTTCATTCCTCGGGCAGATATTTTATTTTGTTTATTTCTGGATAATCGCAACCACGGGGGTTTTGCAAATGCGATGAGGTTATACATACTGAAACAACCCTTTAGGTCTGGAGTAAACACTGTGTTTAACATATGAGTGTACCTTCAGAGCGTATAATGCTGTACTTCATATATACATCTAATTTAATGAGGGGAGAGTGACTGAATTTCTGAATATTGATGTCATGAGGAAAATGGACTGGTGTACTGCCACGTGATATTACTCGGTAAAGAGCGCCAGCTTAACTTAAGCAAGGTTAAATAACTGAAATGATGTTTAAGACTGTATTTCATTGACCAACGTGACGTGTGTATGAGCCTCTACCTGCATACATATGTGGTTAGTTTCATAGCTCACGCACCTCTCTCGTATCGCATTCATTAATCAGTTTATTGGCTACATGTATAAAATTTGCCATGGAATATTAGTAGTCTGTTCATGCAGCTCAGTAACAAATCCGCTCGGAGCCAGGCGGACTCCGACTCCAGACGTTCTCCGCGTACCCAACTCACCTTGTTACACACCACGACAAACCATAGTTTGCCAATGAGCTGAAAATACTATTCTGACATGCAAAGACTCTTAAACCTAATTTGCATTCTTTCGGATTCAGTATATATATATATATATATATATATATATATATATATATATATATATATATATATATATATATACACACACATTCCACTCCCTCACAGACCTCACAAGCATGGACTGCCTACCCCGCTCTGTTCTCCTCCACACCCTCTGAAGCTTCTCACTGTTGTTTCCTCTTCATGACCCCTTACTTTTTATGTATGTTAAATTAAGTACTGGTTTGTCAGCGTTACCGATATTTTGAGTTAACTGGACGATTTTGTAATCCATACTTACTGTAGATAGTATTTAGACCTCAATATATATTAGAATAGGATCCAAACCAAGAAATCATGTAGAGAAGAGAATACGAAAACACGTCAGATACAGCAATTATCCTTTTATTCAATAAAACAATTCAAATATGTGTAAACTTAAAAATCAAAGCTGGGAAATGAAACAATCAAACAACCCTGAATGGCAATGACAATATTATAGAAAATATATTTAGCACCTACACTGCCATTAGGGAGTAGCCGGGCGTAACGGTCGTTAGCATATATGAAAGTCTGACGTAACACACTTACACTGTAAAAATCCTCTCTTAAATGAAAAATGTCTCAGTTTAAAAATCTACTAAACTTATGCCTCTGGCTTAGCTGCTGCCGTTAAAACACAATGCTCTCACTCGGGGTTCTTGAGGTTAGTAAATATGTGATGGATTATGCCACGGACGCCTTGCCAACATGGTGTCGGGTTTAAACGTCTAGAACAAGCGCCATCTTGTCTGTACTAGATGCGTAGAAGATTTGAATAATGTACTTCTTACGTTACTGTAGAGTTGATCTCGAAGAAGAATACCATTCAATTTGCAGGAACAGGACAGTATCAAATCTTGTAGGCTCAGGATGCAACAATAAGAAATGTAGGGGTTCTGTCTTACGTGCCTCACAGCTCACGAACTAAAACGGAGGAGCTCATTCACACTCTACTCGACGTTAATACACAAATAAAAACTTAAAGCGAGCTGTTAAAACTGAACTCCCTAAAATCTAACTTAAATATCCTAGGCCTCATCCAACTTCTGGACGGGCGTCCTGTTCTAACGTCTTGACGCTTTGGAAGATGGCATCAGAGAGAGAGAGAGAGAGAGAGAGAGAGAGAGAGAGAGAGAGAGAGAGCAAGATTCTAACCGAAATGGACCTGCCTACCCTATGCTGGACTCTCCCGCCAATAAGGATGTAGGGTTTAAACCTGCTGACCAATCGAATGGCTCGCTACGTAAATCAAAACTGACTCACTCCAAAACGGCCTAAATCTCAAATGTATAGAATTTAAGATCTCGTAGAAATATAATAAAATATACAAAAATATCCCTGAAACATTAACAATCATTTGAGGCCGTGAAAAAGTAATTCATATAAAATATTAATTAAAAAATACAAACAAAAAATAAAACTACTTAACTAAATGCATTTACACACGAATACTGCCATTAGTACATATAATTATTCTAAATCCTAACTATGTGAAAATAAACAAAAAAGTAAATAAATAATATATGTCACAACATACAGAAAATTACAAGTGTTGAATACAAGCACATTTGAATACAAGCACATTTAAACGTGTGAAAAGTACATAAATTATGTTGACAAGATGTAGAAATAGTGAAAAATGTGGACGTTACGATAGATACACTCGCAATTAGGCTACCGCCCGGTGGCGAGCTCTCTCACCTTTCCTTCACCCAACCAACTGCTTTTCCACTCCCTTCCTGAACTTACCAACCCCTCTCACAGATACCAATTCCTCCCTCAACACATTCCACTCCCTCACAGACCTCACAAGCATGGACTGCCTACCCCGCTCTGTTCTCCTCCACACCCTCTGAAGCTTCTCACTGTTGTTTCCTCTTCATGCCCCCTTACTTTTTATGCATGTTAAATTAAGTACTGGTTTGTCAGCGTTACCGATATTTTGAGTTAACTGGACGATTTTGTAATCCATACTTACTGTAGATAGTATTTAGACCTCAATATGTGCTGTTCTACCTAGCGTAGAATTTAAAACTGCTTAGTGGCAATTATAGACTCAAGTGGGGATTGACTGATTATAGACTGTTCCAGGTAAAGTGAGTGCTCTTCGAATTGTTAAGAAGTATACTTTATAAGTCACACTCATACAAGACGGGGTTAGAGGTGTAGTTGAATGACAAGAGGTGAAATTGTAGAGCACTACTGTGAATGATTTGGTTTATTAGCCATGTTGAACACACAATAACATATTACGTTACTATTTCTTAATCGGCGGAGCTTATATTGAATTTATCATCTACTTAACCTGATATCATATAGTTACCACAGCCACTAGTATGACAAACTAACTGGAATGTCTCCACCTTAAACATGGTTCCGTAGGTTGTTCTGGTGGCGGATAATTGCGATCGGACACACCCATTTCTGTGTGATATTCTTTCGTTGCTGGCGGAACGAAGAAAAAAGACGACGCGCCCAGCCATGTGCTGGCCTATATCGGCGCATTGTTGAGACATACGTGTTCCCGATTGCTGGCCGGTGGAGGGGATTTCTGCTGCTGGCTTTTTTCTATCGTAATGAATTGTTACAATTCCGCTCGTGTCCTGGTTCCATGTATACAGGTGTGATCAGGCATGGATAGAGGTAATGAAATTTCGCGAAAAGATTTCAAGACAAGTTATATTTCAATACACTTTAGGGTCGTTTTCATACCTTCATTGGCTGAATTACTTTGTGAAACGCTTAACTTACTATACACGAATCACGTAGAAGCAGTACCGATGTTGCTGAATTCTGAGTGGATCGATCAATTATGAAAACTCCTTCTCAAGCAGACAGTAACCAGTGGCAATATAAAAACTGCTTTTGGGTGCGTATAGTGTTGGAATCTACCGTGTACTCATATTTTGCCGCGAAAAATCACTAGCTCTAGGCATGAATATTACTCACATCGTAACAAAATGAACCTTTGTAAAATGCCTCTACCTGCAGATATTTTAACAGGTAAGATGACCAGTTCAATTGGTTACGACTAAAGGAAATTAGTTCCATGATTTAACACTGAATTAATAGTGTTTGGTAAACATTCGTGAATACTGAAATTATTAATTTTGCTTTCTGTGTTTATAATTAATATAAATGGAAGAATTAGCAAATTTATGAAATATTTACTTTTCTAATAATTTCACAGTTTCACTTGACCGACGCGTGAATAAAGTGATGAGGCCTATGACAATGTTAATCTTCATAAGGTGGAAGAATACACAACGTGCATACAAGTATATCTAGGGACACCCGAATTTCGCGAAAAGATTTTCACGACCAGTTGTATTTCATAACACTTTAGCTCAGATCCACTTGTGTGATTGGGTGATCTAGATGTTACCGTCTTAAGTGCCTGCCCTCGATTTGGAGAAGTGCAGTATCGGAGTAACTTAATTCTGATTGGACAGTCAACTAAGACAATGTCTTCTCACAGAAACACGTCGCCAATAAGCAAAAAGAGAACTGCTGGTACGCTCGTAGGGTATTGAAATCTAGTGCGAGCGGAAATATTTTCGCGAAATTCGGGTGTCACTAAGTACATCTTAAGCAGGGCTTTCAAAAGTGCACATTTTATCGTGAATAGCCTATTGTTGTGGGACTCTCGTTCAAATCTTGCTCAAAACTTTTTTTTTTTTTTTTTAATTTTAAACTCAGTTGAACACCCACATAACGAAAACTAAATATTTTTTATCATCTAAATTTTTAAAACTGAAAAAAAAAAAAAAAAAAAAGACTAACTTCTACAACAACGGAGAGCCGTTTTTGAAAATGAATATGTTCGTAACTTTAGGGAGATTTTACAGACACTTCTTGATAACTTTCTGCTGGTGATTTTCCGTAAAATTAAGGAGAAATATTTTAACGGTGTTTTGGGGTCACGGAGATTGCACATGCGTAACTGGCATGCGCAATCTACCCAATGTTCACTCTCCGATGGCAACGTCAGCTATGCATCACGTGTCGACTAAGCGACGTCGAAATTATTTGGAACACAAAAAATGTCACGTTAGTTCTTACTCGAACGTGTACAAACGATGGCGATTAAAACTACCGCTAATTAACTATTTCACGTTAAATAAAACGTTAGAACGAGGAACCTATTTTACCGACTCGCCACTGATGCTGAAACTTCAGCTGGTTTTTTATGCCGAAAATGTGCATGCAGTTACCAGCAGAATTTTTTTTAAGAGTTGATGTTAAAAGTACCTACGTGATTAATAGAGACCAGCAAAATTAGCGTTATTATTATAGAACAGCTTAAACTTAAAACACTCATACCCTTGCAATACGTTTATCATTGGACCATGCTTTATTCGACACGCCCCGGGTATCTCTGCGCCAATTAATTATCACTTCACAATCATGTGCACCAATCATGTACAGTTCACTGAGGAAGGGCGTGACTTCACATTTTGGCAGCAGCCAATGCGGGAATGACGCCGGCTATGATGCGTACAGTATTGTGAATTTTAGCTAGAAGCCAAAAAATAACGCGAATTTTGCAGGTCCATGATAACTAAGGGGACTATGTAGCTGCGCTTCCAAGGTCAACAAGCGAGGGAGCGATACGGGCGACAGTTACACGCACGCCTAGTGCCTCATCGCTCCTACACGCAAGGCATACAGTGTTTCCGCCGTAACGCTGTACTGTGCAAATTAGATTTGTAACACA
Organism: Dryococelus australis; assembly: GCA_029891345.1. Classification (NCBI taxonomy): domain Eukaryota; kingdom Metazoa; phylum Arthropoda; class Insecta; order Phasmatodea; family Phasmatidae; genus Dryococelus; species Dryococelus australis. Next base: position 133,638,404 of record CM056999.1, read on the forward strand.
GGGGTTTTATTACACGTGGTGAAAGCCCACAGATTAAACTACGCCCGTATCTTTGCAATTTTCTCGTGCTTGTTATTGAAACTGCATAGGCAAGCTTTAAAAAATGCGATATTTGACCATTTTCACGAATTTTTTACTCCCAGAATGCATTTAATATGGCAAAAGTAAAAAAAATAGGGCCATAGATAATTATTTTTTATCTTTTCTGTCAAAAAGACATATTTCTAGAACATTTATTTAACGAGATAAGCGTTTACGCGCAAACAACGATTTCACAGAAAACGTTTCAGTACATAGGACTCTTACGGCGGAATTTTTTCGTTAACACGATCTTAAGAGTGCCACCACTACAAATTTAAGTACGGGAGACGAAATGAAGAATCAGATACAAAATAAATTGTACTGGGCTTTGTTATGGGAGTTCCGGCAGCAGCCACGATGCGGCCAGTTAACGATGAAAACTTTAAGTTATAAGACGAGGAAATGCGAATGGAAATGTGCATTCCTACGATACTCCCTTCGTGTACGTGCCGCGTTCACCGCATCTCTGACGATCAGGGAGTGGTGATACGTCATCTGGTGTCTTGTGCCCTATGCCTCCATTCAACAGGACTGTACCAAGGCGAATCGGGTTCACTCCCCGGCCAGGTCACTCCCGGATTTTCGCACGTGGGAACCGTGCCGGACGATGCCGCTGGTCGGCGGGTTTTCTCGGTGATATCCCGTTTCCCCTCGCCACAACGTTCTGGCGCTGCTTCATACTCACCTCGCTTCACCCTCATCGGCTCTCAAGACCTCGCTGTTAAGAACCACCAAAATCTCTTCAGTGACTACTCACTCACGATAGGACAGCAGTATAAACAATACTATTTGATTTATTGATTATATTTAAAGATTTTAGTTTGAAAGAAAAACATTACAGTTTTATTTTCCTTTACGCATTAAAAAAAATAGTTTGCTTAAATAAACTATTTTTTCATCAAAATCAAGTTAGTTTGAGCCACGTGTAACTGATTGAAAATAAGACGAACACTATCACTATAGAAACCTCCTTCTATTTCTTATAAGGACTCATTCTTGTGCAGACGTATTCTACGTATACGTTGTTCACGGTTAAGCAAGCATTACTGAAATCAACGTTTGAAAAAAAAAATATATTGTCCATTAACTGCATGCTCCCAGTTAACTTGGCAACGAATTTAGTAAAACAGTTTTTTATTCTTGCCGTTGTATTAACAGTGTAGTACTTAACAGTTTCAAACCAACTTTAATATACGGTTTCAAGTGTTGGAAACAAAAAAAAAAAGTACATACTGTACCAGTTATCACCTAGCCCAGTAAGACCATTGACAATTGACCTTCGCAGTGTGCAGTACAGACGAAAAGTTACTTACACGTGCGTAATGTACACAATTGTGTACACTGGGAGTGAATGGGAATTATGATGACTCCAGTTTGATGTGTTTACGTAGTACACGTTAGTGTACGAATTGACATGTTAGTTAACACATTTCAATTCCCAGCATTTATTATTTTTACGTGAATACTTCTCTAAATTTGAGACCATAGTGGAAGGCAATCCAGAAAATCCGATGATATCAAAATCGAGGGATACAGTTTGGCATTGCAGCTCCTAATCTATCGTCCACATTCAAAATTCAATTACGCCAATCGATTGCCAAAGTATCAAAGGATATGTTAGGTTGAGTGAGGACTGTGAAGCATCGAGCGTGGCGGAGAGAGAGAAAAAAAAGGGGGGAGGGGGCACAATTTTGAGTTCGTTTTGCCGCATCTCATAACTTCCGCGTAGTATAACTTTTGAATACGAGAAGATACGAAGTTCGTTTGGATTTCAATCGACAGCTCTCGTCAAGATCAATTGATTGCGGGTATAAAAACATTTGTGGGGCGTGGTTATGGTGAAATTGCATGAGTTTAGCGTAAAAAATTAAGATAATTTAACACAATTTCGGCCTAAACTCATTAAAAAGCCAAGTCGAAATACAGAAATCGTATACGGTTGGAAATAGCATGCCAAAAGCAATCCAGTGATACCCATAAAACCCCATATGATCGAGTAAAGCGGTGCCGGGAACTTAAAATAAACATATTGGTGTCCGAGCTCTTCAACATAGACGTATTCACGCAAAACAAACGGCCGTGTCCCCAACACAAGTCACACACAATATATTTTTCACCACTCACGCATAAATAAAGTGATTCTGTTCATCGCACAGAGTAGGTAAGTATACAGAGGCGAAACATCCGCTTATACAGCGAACTACAGCTGCAGGTGCCAGCAAGATGGCGGCGGAGTACAATTCGCAGCACGCTGTAGCCAATCAGAACTTAGCACAACCAATCGGATAATGAATACGCCCACATCAAAGGAACCGCTACGCCATTTCGCCTCTGCGTATTTCTGTATTTTGTGGCCGGGCGTTGGCAACGAAAAAAAAAATTGGGCCTTACTATGTTGGGGACACAGCCGTTTGTTTTGCGTGAATACGTCTATGTTGACGCACTCGGACGCCTTGATGTTTATTTTACGTTCCCGGCACAGCTTCATTCGATCATATTGGGTTTTATACGCATCAATGGATTGCATTTTAGATGCTCTTTCCAACCGTATACGATTTCTGTATTTCGACTTGCTTTTTTGACGAGTATAGGCCGAAATTGTGTTAAGTTTTCTTAATTGTTTACATTAAACTCATACAATTTCACCACAGCCACGCCACACAATTTTTTTTATATTCATACATATTTTCCTCATTTTAAATTCGTTTAGATCACATGGCTTTTGCAACATGACATGCCAAAATATAAATTTTAATGGTTTTGTGATTTACAAACAAGATAAACCAAACTACTTGCAGAAAATTTTACAAGGACAACTGAAAGGTATTATCTTGATTAATTTTAACGTATGATTAGCAAAAATAAGTCTACAGAAATTCAGATGCGGTTACAAATCAAAATAGGCAAAAATATCTTAATATCATGATTTTTTTTTTTTTTTTTTTTTTTTAAATTGCAAGAACATTTCCTTGTACAATTTTATAGATTTTATCGATTTACTGCGAGGTTTATAAATTATGTATGTAAGTTAGTTTGAATTATTTGCACATTTCTAAAATAGTTGAGTTGCGATTTGAAAGTGTATTAATGCGGATACTTAGCGATAGAAAATAATTGGAGAGGAAAGAGTAGTCACTGATTATGTCTAACAGTTGAACAGTGGTCCAAATATAAAATGGCGGACATCCTTAACAATGAAAAGCCTGTAAATTAACACACTGAGGTCTGCATACATTAATTAGAAGTGAGTCGCCTATATACACTACTGCAAGAACACCGGTTCTGTTGGTGTCTATGTTAGAACTCGCCATCGTCCTACTGGCCCGTGCCACACCGGGCACTACCCTGTACTTCACAGCGTTCATTACTGGACGGTCGTCAACCAACGGAGAGCTGAGCTGATATTTACCTAATCAAATGTCCTTTAAAGTATAAAAGGATTTATAATAAATTATATCCCTTCGAGGGGCTGCAAGAAAACCGGAATTATATCGCCAGCACTATCATTGTTACTGCTCTGTGGTGTTCTTGTGAGGTCGTGTTAAGGGGAATGGTGCACGAAAATCGTATATTTATATAATTTTTGTCACAATTGGTTTTACGGACGATTTTTCGAAATTTTCGGTTTGACAAGACGTAAATAACCCGTTTAAACAGCTTATTACATGGTTAAAAATTCTCTGGGTTCGTTATTCTTGGAGCTCTGATTGAAGATGAGAAAAATAATCCGTTATTTTCTTCCATCAGTCCTCCGAGATTAATGAAGGCAGTGAAAATCTAACAACGGAAAAATGTGTTTAAAATTATTACTTACGTCTTGCGGAGACAAAAATTTCGATAAGCCCTTTGGAAAACGACTTGTATCGAAAATCGGGCGAATACACTGCTTTCGTGCACCATTCCCCTTTAAAACTAGCCGAACAAAGACTGCACATCCATGCGAGTTTTGTTCTGAACAACAAAGACATTTTCGATTTAACTTTGCTCGAGCCACACTCGAGTTTAGTCTACAAAGTGTTAATTTTTCGTGAATGAAGCTTAACAGCGCAAAGGAAAAGCCAGTTCGTGCCGAATCGCGGAAAGAAGCCCCCCCCCCCCCCCCCTTCTTTGGCCTTGCCAGGAGACACACAGAAAGGAAATGAACGAATAAAGGCCAACGTGCTGCTGCACGACGTATTTCCTGCACAGCAATCACCGCAGAGCGTTCAAGTTTATTGTTCTCCATTGCCACTCCCAGTTGTTGTCACGTACATCATCTGGAGAAATAGCCTCACGCGAGTACTACCACCATCACAACATTAATATCCCCATCTCGCCTCCTCGCGTTCCTTAGCGTGTCAGGGTCGAGCTGATCGATATTCCTCTGCTGGCATTCGGCAGAACAAACGTTCTCGGCTCACGGAATCATCCCGCGCTACGTGTTCCAGCCGCTATTTACGGCATTCAGCGTAAGATATATCTGCGCCAGATTTTGATTACGGTTCGCCGACAAGTATAACTCACCTCATTCAACAAGCGTGCTAATATATATATATATATATATATATATATATATATATATATATATATTCCATTCTCAACTTTTGGTTTTTATTTGTTGTTTACACGCGACAAATGTAACGAACATATACCGGGCAAGGTTGCGCGGTGGTAAATCTTCAGACTTTCACTCCAAGAATTTCGGCTTGGAAAGTGTTTATTAACGTCCACAGATATTATGCCCCAAGGCTTATCAGGGGACGGCTTACAAACTAACTTACAGCTTAACTTACCTTGCTTAGGATTCGAACCGAGAACCTCCCGCACCGCAGACCGGCGGCGCACCAACCGACTGCGCCATGGGAGGCCAGCTGTACTCGGGACGACCTGGGGTTCGAATCCAGGTCTGGCCATTCCGATTTCGATTTTCACGTGGTTTCACGAAATCACTCTAGCTGAATGCCCAAGACGGCTCTTTACTATACAGACCATGGCAGATTCTTTCACCTTTACTACATCTCTGAGCAACTTGCTCTGTCTCTAACGACCTCGATGTCGATGAAACGTTGAATCCTACTTAAGGCCAGGCTTCACCATGCATGGGCATATAGGTAATTAAATGTAAAATTCGGACACAGATCTCTCAGCCAATTTTTGTGGTAATATTTTTAAACTAAATATTTTTTTTTTTTTGAGATTTGACGTATCTAGATTTGTAAACCTTCCAAATATTAATATGTTTAAATTTTAAATGCGCTTTTAAATTATTAAAAAAATGGTATCAATTTTATAAAATTAAGAAAGTGCATTTAAAACTAAAAAAACTATAATTTGGAAGGTTTACAAATCTATGTGCGTTCAATCTCTAACGAAAAATCTTTAGTTGAAAATACTACCTCAAAAAAAAAAAAAAAAAAAAAAAAACGACTGAGAGGTCTTTGTCCGAATTTAGCATTTAATTCCCTATATGCCCATGTATGTCGAAGCTTGGCCTTAAAGGCTGTTCACGATAAAGTGAGCACTTTTGAAATCAACCTTAGAAAAATATCACTGCCCATGCCTCCATATACTTCAACGGGCGCACTGAGTGACATGCGCCCGGTAAAGTTGGTAACGATAGATAGAAGTAGTTCAATATATTAACATCGAATAAAAAGTGTCAGGTAACCATTTCAATTATTTTAATTTAAATTATTTATTTCGCTTTCTGTTCTTTTAATGCATCAGTGTGTAAAAATTAGCATATTTATCAAATGTTTACTTTTATAATAATTTCACAGTTTCACTTCACCGACGTATGAATAAAGTGATGAGGCCCAATGGAAATGTTAATTTTACATAAGGCGGAATAATAAACAACGGTCATACAAGTAGATCTTAAGCAGGGCTTTCAAAAGTGCTCAGTTTACCGTGAACAAGCTATATCTACATGTAACGAAAATATGCCGAATAATTTCATCTCATACTTTTATTTGATATTCCGTACGTCCTATAAAAATGTGGAAGTTGTTGGTAGAATGAATGACTGAAATTCATTCCACCTAGCAACGGGATGCTGACGTTTTACGGATAGCAGTGTGCTAATTTGCATATTTCAGGAAGACCTACTTTGACGGGCGCACTCAGGGGCCGTGGCATTAGTCACGGCTTACAATCGCGTTATTTTAAGTAAGTGCCTGTGGAAATATCAACATAGACATTTTACCACCAGAATTAATGATTGTATGGAACGGATCGGTTTTGAGTCAAAACTATGAGCGTTTTGTATCTCAAACACACTTATTTAACCTACATATATTTTAGGTGCTGATTTAATAACTTACTAAAACGATTAGAAATATTTAATCCGTTTTTTTCACTGCTTGTGCAAGATTAATTCTATTCTGTTGGTCGCATTTGGAGGTAACGTAAATGTTTACAAGCATAGCACAGCACAGGTATGTCTAATTATTGCCGAAAAGAGCATTTGGCGACTAAATGGTGTTAGTCAAGTAGGTACTAATTACGCAATTTAAAACGTCGTTCTAGCACCTCCCAAGAATAATGCAAGCCGTAAACATGCTGTAAATGCTACCCGGCAATAGCCTAAAAAAAACAAACAAAAAAAAAACAATAAAATTCTCTGTTCTTGTGAATAAGCTAGTCTATAAACATCGAACACAGCGTGATTATTAGCTACCACCGCCCCTGAAAAAGACTTTAAAATAAGAAGATCGTTACAACATGGAAGTGCCGACTCCTGTCTCCTTACTTGCTCTGTGGGCACGCTGCAATTCTACGTAAACATTAGGGGGAATGGAGATAATGGAGCAGCAACGACGTGAATAATGGCCAGAGAAATATAAATCCTCCAAGAAAACCTGCGATGCTTCATCTCAGTTTTCCTTATCTTCCATCTACCAGTGCCAAGTATGAAGCCACCGATATCAAATGCGGAATCCTCGTGTTTCGCGGGGGCTGATGTGCCAAGGGATTTTTAAGACATCCGCTTACATGACATCTGATATACGTTGCGGCGCTTTTGAAATATACGTCTTTTTTTTATAGAAGCTTATGATGGTTTTTGTATTCTGTTTTCTCACAAAAAGAACTCGCATCTCAAAATACCCGAGAATGCAACTCTCAAGAGACACTTGGTGTTGTATTACTGAGCCGCACTCCAAGAAATAAAAAATAAAAGTCATGTGCCAACCAGCACATTCCAAAAGATTGAATATTTATAAAAGCTTTATTTACCCAACTTTCCGTTATCGTGTTGTGTTCTGTAGCGTAACATGTAAAAGGTATCATTTACAAGGACCAGTGTTCAAGGTGAATTTAGTGAATTTGTAAAATTATTATAAATACAACATTTTTGCTAGTTTGCTAGTTATTACTAATGTATGCATAAAAATGAAAACAAACTTATGAGTATTATTTTACGGAACTATTTTTCATTACACGATGCCAACCTAAATGTATATGTGGCTTCTATAAAGAATAGGCGAGTACAAGCAGGAACCTTATGTGAAAACAACTTTTCAAAAATTTTCAGTTTAACTGCGAACAGGCTATAATCGAATTTGTACAAAAATTGTTTAGGTGGCGGACTTCCCGCTAGTAGAAGTAAAGAGTTACAATCTGAAATCGTATCACTGTCTGGGGGGAGCCGAGTTTGATACGGTTAGCGTGGTAAACATGTCACACAGCTCGCGCGCGATACCAGCGGGGAGCCGAGTTTGATACGGTTAGCGTGGTAAACATGTCACACAGCTCGCGCGCGATCCCAGCGGGGAGCCGAGTTTGATAAGGTTAGCGTGGTAAACATGTCACACAGCTCGCGCGCGATACCAGCGGGGAGCCGAGTTTGATACGGTTAGTGTGGTAAACATGTCACACAGCTCGCGCGCGATCCCAGCGGGGAGCCGAGTTTGATACGGTTAGCGTGGTAAACATGTCACACAGCTCGCGCGCGAGACCAGCGGGGAGCCGAGTTTGATACGGTTAGCGTGGTAAACATGTCACACAGCTCGCGCGCGATACCAGCGGGGAGCCGAGTTTGATACGGTTAGCGTGGTTGCTACGTGCTGACAGGAAACTTCACAGAGTGCGCCTATTGTGTCGACTTATGTAGCTGTACCGACATAGCATGTCGCTAGCATCAGACAATAGAAGCGTCACGAACTCGTGTAAATGTTGGAAACATATTTTTTTTTATCGCTGAACGTTATTCGCCAATTATGGAATTCTATATATCCCGGAAGTACTTAATCACTTAGTTATATGTAGTTCCACGTTTGTTAAAGAAGTTCAAATTAAAGATCACATTTAAAATTATTGCAATTTAAGACAAAATCTAGTGAATAAATAATTAACTTGATACTGAGAGGACTGCTTTTTAAGTAGTATTAGAAAACATTTAAAAAATTTAAATGGAGAATTAGTAAGCTTCAACTGCTTCTAAAAATTGGATTTTCCAACTGTGTGCAGATTATTTTATTTTTATGTGAATCGTTGGTCAATTCTTATACGCACTTATAAAAATTATTCATTCAGTAAATTTTTTTGTAAAGTATTAAGCTCGCCAGTTGAGCCTTTGAATTTCGCAAGTTGATGTATTTTCCGTCGTTGTTGTTGTTTCAGAATAATAAACGCTAATCACACAAAAACCGCTAAATTAAAAAAAAGAAGAAGTTTATTGAATGAAAATTTAGTACATACAGTGCCCGTGAAACAAATACTATTTTAGATTACCGGCAATATAAAACAATGAGCTGAATGGCATCCTGACCCTATTTTAGAAAATAAATTATTGGCGATTACTCCTTGCAGTTACGCTACAGTTAATCAAAAGTTTCAAATATATTTTTTTTTTACCCTTCGTTATTTGGTAACTAAAATGGGACCCATTGCCTACCTACAGCTGGAACCTATATTGGGCGGCTGATACATCTGTGCTACAGTCGGCTGAGAGCCTACACTCAGTTTTACGGCAGTCCATCCCCATACCCCTCCGTGGTTAAGGATGAACGTGCTGGGATATTACGCGGTAGCCGCATTTACCAGTTCACAGCAGCAAAGTTAAGATTAGTTTCCCGGTCCGTGCTGCGTAGGTTTTCGCTCGTCATTCGAGAACGCGGCAAGAGCTTGATATGATTTGCTTCAAGAGGTGTTATTTCCGGTGGAAGTGAAGTCTTACAACTGCCGCTACCTACAACGTGGGCGTAACGTAGATATTACGGAACGGAGTTTAATATCTCGGTATCGTGGAAGGATCTACGCTCTCCGTTGTCGCTTATAGGCTATTCACCGCAAAGTGAGCACTTTTGAAAGACTTCTCATTTGGAATAATGGTCAATAAATATATTTTATTTTAACCTTAGACGTTAACTTCCGAGTGCGGTGGAATATGCACACTGTGTTTATTGCTTACATTGCAATATTTATTTAGAAATGTGATTTAAGTATAAAAAATCACAGAAAGAAAAAAAAGTAACTAGGGCTTCAAAAGTGCTCACTTTACTGTGAACAGCCTATACCCACATGGTTGTCAATTACGTGGGAGAGCGATTCAAACACTCGTTTAAAAAGATAATACTAAAAGCATTTTCTATATATTTCCTTTTAAAAAAAAGACAAATAATTCACGCAGCTAGGAGGTGCAATTTTAAAGACACTCGGTAGCGCTCTGTTCGGACATTTGTATCTAGGGACACCCGAATTTCGGCGCATGTTAGGTTTCAGTACCCTACGGGTATGTTTTTGGCTTATTGGTTGCTCGTCTTTGTAAGAAAACATCTTCATGCTTGGCTGACCAACCAAAATTAGATTACTCCTGCAACTGTGATTCGCGAGCGGACACCTAACAGGTGTAACACGTAAATCATCAAATCAGGAAACTGTATGTGAGACAACGTCTAATGAAATGTAACAGGTCATGACATTTTTTTTGCGAAAAAATTCGGCGTCCCTAGTTATATCTTAATACTTTCAGTCCCTTTGTACTTTACATGACAGAGGACATGTAGCATATAAAGAAAAATAATGGTTGGCACTGTACACAGCACACAACAAGTAGCCAGTGTTTTTAACGTCTTCCTGGTTACAGGCTATTCACGGTAAAGTGAGCACTTTCGAAAGTTCTGCTTGGCTCTACTTTCCTCCTTATTTCGTATATTTCCACCATATGTAAGTAGAACATTGCAATGAACCTAAATACTTTATTGATGCATCAGTCGAGTGGAAAAGTGTTTCGATTACAGTAATTATGTTTCACAGTTTGATTTCCAAAGTGCTCACTTTACCGTGAACGGCCTATAGAAATCTGATATGCTGAAGTTCCTTCATCTCTCATTTGCGAATGGCAAACGTTGGAACAAACGGAGACGCAGCGTGTTGTTTCACTGGTTGCGATAATCACGCCCGACACAACTACAGTCACACCAAAAAAATTAAACAACAAATGAGCTCGTACATGAATTCGGGACTGCACGTTCTTAAAGCACGATAACCGAAGTCTGCATGCTTATTGAGGCCAATAAAGAAAATTCAAAGAAGTGTTGGCCCACGACAAGGTTTCTGTCAATTTCCTGAGCAAAAATTTTGCCAGAGTTATGTATTCGTTTAGTAAAGCATCCTGCGACGAAATTAATGGTATACGTAGTCTATTCGCAGTACCTTAACACTTTTTAAAACAAACTTTGAAAAATATACCCATGTATTACGTGTTTGGTTGTTTCCTAAATATGCTTTAACTTCTGACAACAGGAAAGTATTTTATTTTTAGTTAATTTAAAATTTTCCTTGCATTTTATCTACAAATTTTAATATTTCATTTATAGTTATTATGAATAAAATAGAGAGGAAATGTGTGTGCTGGTATTGCCTCGTAAGAAATAGTTCTAATGCAAAATATTATTAAACTGAGTGCGCACGAATGCAGTGCGTTGTCCCTTTGGTGTAATTTACTAGACTTAGTTAAGCTTTCTTTGCACAACAGCATGAGAGTGGGGAACAGCATGAAAGCAGAACTTTAGCAGGACTTCGGACTTCAGAGCAGTTGGAAGTAATCGCGAATAGACTACACACATCTACACACATTTCGGCGTCAGGTATAGCTCATCATAAATGCATTACCGTAGCATAATACGTGCTCACAAAGTTGGCAAAAACTAATGTAGGATTGCCTTGTTATAACATTTTCTATATTGATTTCCCGAAACCTTTAGATTTCGTTAATCGTGTTTGATATTCAGTTTTTATCCAAAGCTCTCTTAATCCTTTAATTCCCACGTTAATTGATGGTTTTTGGTGTTGCAGATGAGAAATTACTTGATGTGTTCTGTACTTAGATGGCACTACTCTGATAACCGAACACCAAGCCTACAGCTTATTGGTTGTTATAACAAAACAGTAACATAACCAGTGACAACATAAAGTGGTAGCACTGATTAATAATCAGTTTAGGTGGACTCACAACCATCCGTCACATCCGTCAGTCACCCGTCCGTCAGGCGGTCACGTGGTCTTTGACTAATCGCAGGGCAACTTGTTTTCTCTCCGCCAATCCGCCAATTATATCTCAATCTTCAGCTTTCGATGGACCAACGGATGGATCACCGCCTTCTAACGACATTTCGTAGACGCGAATACGCACTTTGAAATAAAATGCAAGGCGGCGGATATGTGTTTATTTATATTGGTAGTAAATTCAGGAATTTAAAACGTAAACAATAATTCAGTATAAATTTTTATCACTTAAAAAAATTATTTCCTCAAAATGTTTCTCTCTTGAAAGTGTATTTCCAGCCTAAATATACCTTCTACGAAAGTAGAAGGTTAAGTTGTCGCGCTGGAAGTTTGCCGGGCAGAAGGATCGATGGCGACGGATTGTTGTGAGTCGCTTTCAACTGACGGATGAAAAACCAGACGGATGATTGACTGTTAGACGGGCGACTGAAGGGTGCGATGGGGGGTTGTGAGCCCAGATTTATCCGCAGGAAATATAATAGGTCACTTAGCTTCGAAGTGTACAGTAGCGGCCAAATACAACCTTATTATGTAACACTTAGACAGTTGTCTACAATGGGCACGAAAGGGTTAAAACATGCACGAACGCAATGGACAGTAAAGAATTTTGCCATAGACTTGACACTGAGAATATTTTGTAGAGCCACCATTTTAAGCCCTTCATTCGCAAGCAGCAGAAGAAGTGTCGGTACGTTGGCCAAGTGCAAAGTTCTTAATGGCGAGGAAGCTTTAGATGCATGCGCTATCGTGCTTCCGTGCTTCAAACACGCAAAATTGCTCTTGGTAGGTAGACGACTTAACTGGGGGCCTTAGCCTACGTAAGTTACGAGCCAAGTGAGAAGCACGTGATACAACCAAGAATGTGTTTTAAATGTGAGTTGCAATTGACCTTGCTCAACGCAGCGACCTCTAAGACTATCAAACTTCTTGTTTTTAGAAGCAGTACGCATGGGAATTGCTGGTTCACTGGTTTGTCCTAATTGGACCCTTTAGCAAGACTTCGCAGACTGTATATATTTTTGTCATATGCAAAATGTAACCTTTCTTTGAACTAAATTATTAGTACAGGCATACTGATCAATTTACGCTTTGAAAGAGTTTAATATATTAATAAGTTGTAAGGATACAGATTTTTGCTCCAGCGTGGAAAAAAAAAAAAAAAAAAAAAAAAAAACTTGACCTGTTACTGGGGCCTCGGTTCTAAACAAATTTAAAAATCGAAATTTAAAACTAGCTAACATGTGAGCCTCACTGCAGAAAAAGTTTTTTGACAACTTATTCCTGTTATTTAAAGTCAATACCTTGCCTGGCGAAATCAATTCATGTCACCCTGCCACAATCACGGAACTCGTTTTCGTGTAGAAGGTAAACTTGACATTCCGCCGCACGGAATTAATTTCTACTCCGACTCACTCACCGTAAATAGCTGTCGCTTCCAGAAATGCTTGGGATAGCGTCTTATGCAAGTATAGTCAGTCACAAACTTCAAACGGGACCGCTGCTAGCCTGCTCCCCTCTCACCAAGGCCAACCGAGTTAAATCACCGGCCGGGTCTCTCCTGAATTTTCGTATGTGGAAATCGTGCCAGAACGATGTCGCTGGTCGGCGTGTTTTCTTGCTGATCTCCCGATTCCCCCCCGCCCCTTCACTCCGGCGTTGCTTCATACTCACCTCAATCACCCTCATCAGCTCTCATGACCTCGGTGTTAAGAGCCGCCACCCAAATATCTTCACTCACTCACAACCTTTAAAACTTATGTCTGCAAGTGTTTGATTGAGCTATCACATAGTAATTAACCAGTACTAATAACATAACTGAATTTTTGTTCTCATACAGTAGTGTGTGTGTGTGTGTGTGTGTGTGTGTGTGTGTGTGAAATGGTCTTTCTAATTTCTTAGCTGTTAAAAATTTATGTTTTATATTTATTGTATTATTTCCTTTATGTTCCAATTCGTTTAAGGAAATTTAATTTAAATGCGTGGTTCTGTGTAAGAATGGCACCTCTACATTAACTACGCTTAAAAAAAAAACACACCTATAAATAGGTATATTAACAGTGTATTGGACACTTCGTCTGTTCCCAAGAGTCATTCCACGGACTACATTGCCGTCTCCAAAATTTGAACTCGTAATGAACAAATTAAGAGAGTTAGTGCACCTGAAAACATTTGCGGAGTTATGAACAAAATTTGAAAGCGTATTTTTGGTGGTCTAAAGGGATCTCGGTTTTCTTCAAAATATTTTGATGCCTTTGTCGAGATGGTCACTCATTTCTTGGAAACTACATCTCGACTTACACCCAACACATTTATTAAGATACTAAGAATTTCATAATTCGCTTGTTACATTATTGGAGATATGTTGGACAGTGTTTACGTTAAGTCATACGCTGTTACGGTCAAGGATTTTTTTTCCCCCAATACTTTTCTTAAAACTGTTGAATTGACCATGAAGAAGCTATTAGTTCCACAGGACGATATTACACGATACCTGCTGCCGTACTAGATCTTGTACAAGTTTCTATAATGCCTGGTGCCCAAACCGGTATACCAGCTGCTATGCGAGCCACCATTGAAGCCTTTTAATACACGTCAGTAATTGTCATTCTAACAACAGACACAATAGGTTGGCTTGCGGATAAGCATATGATTCTCAGTATACTCCACTCGTTGAAATGTTATACAGTAACTCGTTTAGGCTTACAAAACTAGCAGAATATAATAGTATGGAGTTGCCAAAGTATTTTCTCAAGTATTCAGGTAATTATAAATAGTTCACACAATGTATATGCTTGTTACGTCAAAGTTTTGATCCACCGTAAGTAGTTTAAAAAAATATAATAATAATAATACCCGACGGAGTGTTCAACCCTCGCCGAAAATTAACACCCAACTCATAAGCCGAAGCACCAATACTGTGCTACCAGAAATTTTTAATGGCTGTATGTTTAAATAAGATAAATAATTTTGCTATCTATAAATATTGCTCGTATTATATTTTGATCATATGAGTAATGTTTTATAACTCTAGTGTTTATTTATTTATTTACATTCAACTGAGCCAATTTTGTAGCCAAGCTACGGGGCTATGGAATAAGTCAAGATATAAATAATGACACATATTTACAGTTAACAAATACATACAGTAAAAATCACATAATCAACACACAAGAAATAAACAAAAAATAATAATTACGATAATCCCAAAAACGTAGATAAAAGTACATACAAGTACATACAACAACTAAAATGTTCATCGTCTGTTCGGTTAGCCTCTATCGTATTTAAAACCCATTTGAATGAGTTTCAACATATACTCAAGATGGATGCATCTTTCTTGGTTTCATCTTTAATTTGTTTCGAGAGGTGACCACGGCGGGGCGTACAGCGTTCTGAAACTGCAGTGCATTTGGTCGCTTACGAAAGGAGGAGTGGAACCTGCCACGGAAAATATGAAATAAAAATGTATTATCAAATCCGGTCGTAGAAGGCGAGAAATACCAAGGCGGGTGCCGTACTAATTCGTATACAATATATTCACAGTTACTTAACACTTTCCCGAAACCCTGCTAAAGTTCTACTTCCAGGATATTCCTTCGCCTCGGGCAAACTAAACTTAATTAAGTCTAGAAAATTACACCAAAGTACAAAGCACCGAATTCTTGAGCACTCAGTTATAATGATATTTTGCACCAGAACTATTTCATACTAGGTACTACCAACACAGATGTTTTCTCACTGATTTTACTCATATTTAATATAAATTAAATATAATTTTTAATAAATTAAATACACGTAAAACTTCAATTTAATATAATATAAGATACTTTTATGTTGACAGATGCATAAAACGTTTGTTATACATAGCATGTAGCCCATAGGTAATATCTAAATACGTTATGCATAGAGTGAGTGTTGAAATGTTTCATTCAAAAAGTGTAAATAAACTGCGACTAGACTATAATAATTGTCATGGTAGTCTTTTTACATGATTTTACGGCGTCTGGTAGAGTGTAATCCGAGGGGAGGGTGAGCCGTACCTCGCTACGTGCAGAGTAATTGACCACGAAATGGTTATTAAATCCGCAGATTGTGTCTCTAGTGAGTAGATTTAAACTGAGTAAACAGTGGACTGCACCTCGCGACGTGCTATGGGATCACCACGAATGTCAACTATCCGTGTACCACAGTCTGCTGTGTGGGTAGCCACGTACGAGTGATCCGACATGTGTGTGTGTGTGTGTGTGTGTGTGGCGTAATTACACCCCCCGCGAACGCACATGCCCATCCCCAACTTGATTAAGTGCACACAGACAATAGGATTTCCACGGGATATATCGCCTGACTTCTGCGGACAACCTACGCGAAGCACGGCAAAGTAAACGACATCCTAATGAATAATGCACAGTTTTATGAGAAAACGTCACACCGAATAATAAATTATTATTTAAAAATATAGTGGTATTTGTGAGAAAATTCATAAGTTGGCTAAAAGTTCTTCAGCTAGTTACACTTCCATGTGGCAGAGAGATCAACTATTCTTTATTACTGTAGCACGCTTGGAAATAATACGTTAAATCTTAGAACTTATAACGTAACGGCAACTGTAACGTCAAACACTTGTTCATTAAAACGGCCTCATTATAAAGTGTTAATACAATCCTAAACACAGCAAGAAATCCGCATGTCTTTCCCTTGGAAAAAATAATTTCGAAAAAACGAAAATTTCAATCTTGAGGGCGACGCGACCTGTAAAGGCATCTTTGATATAATTAGACATAAAAACACGTTTTATATATTCTATAATTTTATTATACCGAAAGATGTGATTTATATGAAATAACTTTATCCAAACAACTACTGGATACTATTTATAAAACATACTACGCGCAAGGTTGCTTATAGGCTTAATTAAGTTCGTTCCCACAGGCAATGGATGCATCGTCAAAGAGATTTGTAAAACTTATAACTAGGGACACCTGTTTTTCGCAAAAATATTTGCGCGGAGGCTAAGCTTCAATATACTATGTGCACACTTGCAGTCTTCATTTGGCTTGTCTGTGTGTCAAAAGCGTCTGTTGCACGAGTGAGCTAAACATAATAAATATTCTCCAACATGACCATCCGTGATTCCCGGGCAGTCAGATAAGACGCGTAACAATTAAAATGATCCAATCACGAAAGTTGTTCTGAACTAAAATGTTTGGGAACACAACTTACCCTAAATTATTTTCGCTGAATACAGGTGCCCCTGCGTATAACGCATTGTTCCCTTGCAATTTTTCCATTCCTTCCACGGGTATTTTGTTCTTTCGCGATTAAGAAGACACCACACATTCACTAACACGTGACGTACTCTCAGAAAAGCTCCACGGTATATTTGCCTGGGATGTTACAGCTGTCTGTTTGTGTTTACATGTCTCAAGATACTGTAAGCGCCGCTAGTGATGGCGGCTCGCCTGCTCAGACGCCTGCGCATAGGTTGCCGGCACGACCCAGCCGGCGGCTGATGACATTAGTTACGGCCCGGCCGTGTACGAACTGCTACAAAAACGTTCGGCGCGCATCGGAAAACGCGCGACTGATTAGGTGCGATTCTGCAGTGGACGCGTAACACACTCCGTGTTCAATCTACAATGAGACGCATGCGGATACGGATAACGTACGGATACACGTAAGAAAACTCGCAACTCTTACGTGTCCGCGAATACATGTAGCCGATAGAAGCGAGTATTTGGTTGGTTGATGTTCGTTTTCGTGGCCACTGTGGTATTGTAACATTGGCCTTCCTTCTGATATCTCACAACTCTCTGACACTCCTATTATTATTCTCTATGGCCTACTCAAATGCAATATTAAACAATGTAGAAAGAAGGTTGCTACTGGGGACGTAGCCATCGATGACTGAACAATAATTAAGATTCCTTCTATAAAATACATTATTATTACAACAATCTCTATGCTTGGGCGATTCAATACATTTACTCACACAAACAATAGATATCAATTACTTTACGATAAAATGACAATGCGATTACGAGTTTACTATTGAACGCAGTTAAGCCCTAACCTCGCCAGAATTATTACTTTAAGAAGGGGGCGACGGGGACTCGTTAAGTAACGCTACGCCGTACCGCTACACGATTTATGCTCACCAGATATTCTCTTATGCAAGGACCTAGAGCTCCTCTAGGCCAAGTCTGAATGCTGCCTTCTGATTCGTGTCGCCTCCGACACACTCACGTATACTGACTCTGACTTGCGCTTCGATGCCGTCTATGGTAACTGGTAAGGGGGGGGGGGGTGCGCGCCACTACGGGATGCGCTTAAATAGCTGGGCGATGTACAGCATGTTTTCCAAACATTTCCCTCAGCCACGAACTATATCACATAGCACCTTAGGTGGTAGGTGTGCGGCGCCTGGTTGCCGCTACAGTATGCACGGCAACAAATTCTTGGATTTGTCGCGTATATTATAATTTGTGTTTTAACATACACGTGCACATGGTTTGGCAGTAGTATTTTCACAGTGTTAAAAACTGTCAAAATATACAAAATGAAATATGTACATTATTAAACTTATGTAATTAATTTGCAACATATTTTGACGGGCGGCACCACGTCACTGCACGTCTTTGAATAATCATCAAACTTACAACTAAAAACTCTTAAAAATAACGGACTGGACCACGTCGCACACACCCTCTAAAAATTAAAACAAATAAGTAATTAGCAGGCCGGACCACGTCGTCAATCACCCATTCGATTACTTGCTGTTTTTGATAACCTGATAATTTAAGCGGCGAACTGTCCAACACGCACGAACACTTTATCGCGTTGACTTTTCCCCTCCAAAGTGACGCAAAAGTAATAATTAACTAAACTATAATGTTCTCGCCAGGTTTACTTCGCCTTAAAAGACTTTGAAACATCTGGGGTGAGGAAAACAAGTGGTAATGTACGTGTGAATTTTCACGTGCGGCAGCAACCAGCTCTGGCACACATTTGTGTGGCGGACGGATGTTTCAGCGGTTCGTCGTCTGAGCACAGCACCGTCGACGGCGAGCGAGGAGAACTGCTTGCCTTGGTGCGTACGCACCCCGAAAATGGTGACGTCTGGTTACGCAGTTCCCGGCCACTTGATCAAGAGGTCGGAAGTTTGATGGCGTACTGTGATATTACTGGTGTTTAACTTTTCAATTAAGAAGACCCCCTAAGGGAAATAGGTGTCCGCTGCGTCGGTTCACCTTATTAGGTAACATCGACCGCCATTGGCCGTGAATATCGCGACCCCTCTCAGGAACAACTGATATCCCCAACTATTTTTTGGAATTACGTTTTTTTTTTTTTTAGGGGAAAATAATGAAATCTTGATTTGATTGGTAGTGCTAGGTGGCGGACTTGTGTATTTAATGCCTGTTCACGCTTCCTTATGGGTCAGTCAGCGGCCTCGAGGGGGTAAGCTTCTACCAGATAAGTAGCATTCTTGTTTGATACAGAAATGTAGACTCCTCAAGCAAATAGGTCCCTTACGTCATTTTGACGTTAGGCGAGGGGGGTTTATGACCAGAAATTTTAAAATATTTGAAAGCTTGCGAAATGTTGGCCTCTTAACCGAAATTTGATACTGTTACCTTCTGTAACCAGTTTTGTAAACCCACAAGGAAGTATGTGACCAAGTCTTGTTAAGGCATTTTGATTGTTGTAACCACTGGAAAACAAAAGCGAATATTATGGTTTCAACTTTTGTAAACGAGTTAGGTAATGGTAAGCTATATGCGAGAATCTGTTGTATTTATTATTGGCGAACAATTAAAAAACCTTTACGAAGTTTAAGTGCATCTCGCAAAATCATATTTACTCGCGAGAGTTAAGGCTGGCATTGCTGAGCAGTTGCTGCCATCAACTTGGGATCGCGAGTAGATTAGGTATTAAACATTTATGTTGAAATGGTCATTGATTTCCGACCAGTAAGGTGTTACCAAATTGGGTTTCCTGGTGTAGGAACAAAATTTATTCTGTGATGTCAGGAGTAAATGTCGGTGTGACAGACATAAGCTGCTATTTTGTAATGATGGTAATTTGGGGTAATTTGTCCAATATATTTTGTGATGGCTTTCTATATTTACGAACTATATGGCCAGATAGAAGCATAAAAATAACCTGTGTGGAATTTTACAAGTATTAGCTGAATAACAGGGAATTAATTGTACCTGGAATTTCTGATTGCATTTTACTCTATATTTGGCAACCTGGCTTTTTATGTAAATTTTTAATACACTTATTTCTTAAGGGAGAGGAGGTAATGTTAGTTTTTCCACATTTATGTATAATTCATAACAAATGGAAGTTTGTCCACATGTAAGATTAACGGTAAATGAAAATAATTGACAGAATCATAACCAAAATAAAAGAATATTACTATACTTCCTTGTTTCTATTACAAGTCGCTTATCACTATCAACTTACCCTTACACTGTACAGCAAAATAGTTTTTGCATGGCTTTTGCCATTTTAGTGTCCTGTTGGTTTTGCTAGGTCTTTATGCAAATCCTGCCTTGACACGCCCTTGATTTAGAACGCAGCAAGGTCAGAATATGAGTATTCTTTTATATCATAAGCTGCAGGAATATATGTTTCTTCGTATTGTCGAATAGTTAAAAATTCATCTCGAGGCGTTCGCTCGTTCCGTTTACGTGTTTCGAGTCAGTTTCCTTGCGCATCCGTGCATTGTAGAACGGGCCTTATACATAGACTAAGGCTGTGTTTCAATTTAAAGAACATTCTTTCGAGAGAGCACCCTTTCGCACAACCTGGCGAGAGAACTGCTGCGCGCTCTCTCACGTTATCGCTCTGTGGAATTGAGACAACCTACCTCTCGTTTCTCTCCGACGACATGCAGTCAGCTGATGCCAAAAGGCGGGAAATCACGTTAAGCTAAAATCGTAATCATTACTTCTGTAAATAACACAAACGTTTTCAAAATAATTCACAAATAATTATAACACTACCAGAATAATTAATAGCACATAAAATGCTATGCTATATTTTTTGTTTTACATATTACAGTCATGTTGCAGCAAAATGACAAAAAAAGGAGACACTGTCAGATGTTTGTATTTATATTTTTTTATACATATATGTAAGTTATTTCGTTTTTTAAAACAGTTGAAATCATTCACTTACAGGTAAAATACGACGAGGTTTTGGCTCATAAAGCTGCTATAACCTTATTCAAAAACGGAAATAATGTAAACAAATAAGGCGCGTGGTCACAGTGTTTGAGAGAGCGCCAGCGAGTACACAACTTCGTGCTCTCTCTCTCTCTCTCTCTCTCTCTCTCTCTCTCTCTCTCTCTCTCTCTGATATCTCGCTCTTTCACGCTCTCTCCGACTAATTGGATAGACAGAGAGCATTCTCTCTGACGTCATAATGTCGTGGCCACGAGAGCGATAGAACGAGATAGCGCTCTCTGGGCCAACTGAGACATGGACTGATGTTTTCATCACGGCATCAGGGTGCGACAGGCTGCGCGCGCAGGTATAGGCTGTTCACGGTAAAGTGAGCACTTTTTAAGGTCCTTGCAAAAGGTATCAACCCCTTATAAATATACTTAATTGCAGTCTCAGACGTTAACATTTCAGAGTGAATAAATGTATACACTGTGTTTATTAGTCATATTACAATGTTTACATTTAAAAGTGGCAGAAAGGTAGAAATTAATTGAAATAAGAAATTTAGCAGGGCCTTAAAAAGTGCTCACTTTACCGTGAACGGCCTATGCCTACCTATCCCCTCGCCGGCCTCATCCCCCTCCACGTTAATTCACCAGCCAACAGTTGTAGCGCTAGCAGTACCACATTATTGATTTGCATCATGCTCCGGCGAGCTGTGTTTGAACGGGAGTTGGTATGGTTCGTACTTGTATCAATAACGAGGATACAGCTTTACTTTCGGACCACAAATTACCACTAATTACGCCACAATTAGCAGTACTTACGCCAGAATTTGAATACGAAACCTTGTGTAAATATTCAAAGATATCCTCAGAACATTAATAATCACGCCAGAGCGTTATAGTTTACGTGTGACAGGGTCAAGGATATCTTCCATGAACGGTATCAACAGAACGAAGCATAACGGGAAATATGAGGTTTTTAACTTTGTCACTTCCTTGAATACTGCGTTATTGTTACGCTACCAGTACAACATCTGCAAGGACATATCCTGCCACGTGTAGGTGGCGCGATTTTCTTGTCAGGTTTATATCGTCACCATGAAACTTCAGGCCAAAATGATTAAATCCATGTTGACGTTATAGTAACGTGGCTGGGATCCATCGTCGTGGACTAAGTTCAAGTTTTGAATCCTACGTCGCGTGGTCATTTACGGAAAGTCTGTTCCGAACTACTTGCTTACTGATTCCACAGACTAGACTAAGTACGCAGAAATGAAGTGGGGTGGCAGTTCCTTTGATGTGTGTGTGTATTGTGAATTGGGGGGGGGGGGGAAGGAGGCCACCGTGATGTAGTGGTCAGACTATTCGCCTCCCACTAAGCCCAACCGTGTCCGATTCCCGGCGGGGTCGCTCCCGGATCTTCGCATGTGGGAATCGTGTCGGACGATGCCGCTGATCGACGGGTTTTCTCAGGGAGCTCCCGTTTTCCCCGCCTTTTCATCCCGTCGCTGCTCCATACTCACCACGTTTTACCTCGCGACCTCGTTGTTAAGAGCCACACAAATCTACTCACTCTCTCATTCATCGAGGACTCCTGACACGGACCTGGTTCGAGCGACACGCGGCGATAGGTGGAAGACGATGATGCTGGAATCACAATAGCATGACAGATGCGACGCGAAGGGCGCGACGCGACAACAAAAATTCGCGTTTATGTGAACACTAGATTTTACCGCTTTACGATCAACATTTAAAAATATTTTTTTTTATAAATAGTTCCTTTCTACTACATACAAACCTCTTTTACGATGGACATTAATGTTTCCAATATTTTCTTATTTTGCAGTCCTTTCAATAATTCTTTCCATGTCCGCTGGTACTTTGAGAGTGAAAATATGGCCGTAATTACAAAAAGTCGTTAAAATGCG
This sequence comes from Dryococelus australis, assembly GCA_029891345.1. Taxonomy (NCBI): domain Eukaryota; kingdom Metazoa; phylum Arthropoda; class Insecta; order Phasmatodea; family Phasmatidae; genus Dryococelus; species Dryococelus australis. The sequence goes on from CM056999.1 coordinate 133,661,078, forward strand.
TTACTTTGCTTATTAATACGATAAATAATAGCTCAAGTAAAACTTTAGCGCCAAAAATATGGCGGCTTAGACAGACTTAGAGACTTGCGCCCGCGACGCGAATAAATTCGAAATATTTTCTATTCAGAAATCTTGTCGCGCGGGCAATTTTCGTCGCATTCATGTCACAGAAGTGTCGATCCTGATTGGATGGAAAATTATTTTATTTGCGTCGCGCCCATCGCGTCGCGTCTGTCGCGATATTGTGATTCCAGCATAAAAACCACACGAAGAGTCAGTCGCATGACGTGAGCGGGGATAGGAGCAAAAATAAATAAAAGGGCACTCTTCGTCACCTTCTCGAACACCCTTGTCCTGCACCCCAGCAGGGAGAGGAAATGACGTCCTGCGAGCTCATCCTCCCTAGCCACTTCCGGTAACCAATCCCCGAACAGACAGGAGTGGGCGCCGCAGGAGGTAGCGGTCGATGTACTCTCCTCCCTAATGGCTATTAAGTGGCTCTCTCTCACTCGTCTCTCTACCAGTATCACTCGCACGCCACAGACTCCAGAGAATTTTTCTAACTCGTTTACGGCGCAAACATCGTCCCAACTTATGATAGCACACAGCCTACAGTTTGCGAGCTTGTTGATGTAGCGTAAGCGTCTCATCACCTCGTATGGGTTACGTGACAGTTAAGGTGGACTTACAACTATCCATCGCGTCCGTCAGTCGTCCGTCCATCCGTCAGTCATCCGTCTGTATTTTCGTCCGTCAGTTGAAAACGATTCATAACAATCCATCATCCTTCAATCATCTGTACGGCAAAATTTCAACGTGACAACTTAAGATCGCGATCTTTCTTTCGCTGGAGGTGTATTGTGGTTTAAAATACATTTTCCAAGAGAGAAACATTTTTGAAAAACAATGCTTTTACGCAATAAGAACATATACTGAATGTTCTTACATCTTATTTTTCTTACCATTAAAGATAAATTAAACACAGATCCACTCTCTTGTATTTTATTACAAAGTACGTATTCTCGTCTTGAGGAATGTCGTCGGAAGGCTGTAGCCCATCCGTCCGTCCGTCAAAAGTTAAAGTTTCGATAATATTTGACGGATGGAAGGATAGAAAAAAAGATTTTCCCTGCGATTGGTTGAATATCACGTGATCAGAGGACGGACGGACGACTGACGGATGCAATGGATGGTTGTCAGTCCAGCTTTCGGGACACCTTGTTGCGGGCACGTGAAGAGGGCCTTAATATACGACTATGCACACCGCTATATGAACCCGGCAGTACACTTCAGAGCAGAGCGAACACGTATTGGAATGTCGACGTAGCATAAACCCTCTCCACCGGCGCGGAAGGCGGTCGGTGAGCTTACCAGAAAACAAAGCAACGACGGAGTGAGGCGGAGGCGCCGACGAGAGTTGTGGGTCTGGAGGAGCCCCACCACGGGCCACTGACCAGAGGAGGTCGCTGCATTGGGTGTGCCGCCGTCGAGAGTCGCACAGCCTCCGATATCAAGTTAAGGTGGGGACTTTCCAATTAGATTAACTTCAGAAGGCGTGGGTTAAATAATAATTTAAATATAAATTTAACCATAATAATTAACATTATCTTGATAGCGCCCCATTACGATTAAAGTTGCTGTTGTTGATTAATTGTTATTGTAATAAAAGCTGAGTAAAAACCCCTTTTTATATAAGTTGCTCACATTGTGATTTTTTAGTAGCTACACCCTCACCCCAAAGGTTGGGCGGCCTTAGCTCAGCAGGACTTGGTGGAGTCACCAGTCCTAATATTTATAAGGTAGCAACAGTGATCGTTGGCTAGGCCGACCACAACATGGTGGAAGCGCCAAAACTGATCCTTCCTTTCACGTGTCAAGCGTAGCATGCATATATACATTAATATTTACCATATAGTTTTTCGTTGCCAATACATTATCCGTCTTACACGATAACGTATTGTGAACCTTGGTTCAATTCAATTCAAACCTCCTGCTGCAGTGCAGCGGCGGCATATCTACCATCCTCCCCCTTAAATTGCTTATTTTAATTAATATCCCCACCCACCCAAACGAACCACTTGCGATATAGCAATATTACCGGTTAATCCATTTCAGCGTTGTCTCAGCATTTATTACAGATTATAATTCCTATGCCTTTCTTTTCTATGTGGTTTCGATTATTATTAGCACCTTGAGATTTCTACGTGCAGGCAATGAGTTGCACTCTCGTGCAGCACATGAGTATAATTGTATACTTGCAGTACCTATTCCGTCTGACCCAAGCGTTCATTGGGAATATAAATTATCGTGAGGTAATCTCCGTTAGAAAGGATATTTTAATCTTTTCATGAGGGTTAGCACGGCCTGTGGGCGCCGCATTCAGTACTTCCGTTAAAGTATTGACAGGGCTACTGACTGCCAGTCACATCCTGGCGACAGTTTCAGGTATAGCTAGGGATAGGAATATTTCGCGATTTCATTTCAGGACAAGATAGACGTCCAACACGTATACACAGAAGTCACCTTGGCAATTGGATAACAGCTCATTAGAAACGCCCAGGACGACTAAGAGCCAATAGCAGACTTGCAAATAAACAAGACGCGAGAGTCATACTGCCAGGTGTGGAGTAACACTGGCTACTCTCTGGGGCAGCAGCCAATTAACACACAGCTAAGACTCTCGTGTATTCAGTACTGTGGAGAATAGCCTACAGGTCTTTGAACTCGCGAAATTTTCCTATCCCTGGGTATAGAAAACGGTTGGCAGGCTGTAGTCACCCAGCCGTCTTGCGTTGCCAGAAACATATCAGAGCCCCACGTTATTCAGCCCACCAGTGCGTAAGCAATCTTGTCAGCGGTGCATAAAACCCTCCCTGCCACTTCACCCTCCCGTACAGAGAGCGCGGACCATTGTTCGCCGACAGTGCGGCGGCCTCAGCTCCCCCCTCCCCCCTTGACCGCCGCGATTTCCATGGCACATTGTCATATCCTGGTTGCAGAAATATTGCAACAACTTTGCAGGAACGGCGCAGTGGCCCGCGAGTGCAACGTCGCACTGCCCCGTTCATATTTTCCACTCCAATAAACAAATTAAGGAGGCCATTGTTTAATCCCTTATGTAGCTCCTCCCACTTATTGTGTTTTTCTCTAGAGAGTATGGTTTAGGCATAGTGTGCAAGGCGCTATTACATCCATATATAAGTGTGTCTGTATTAATTGTTATATTTTGTCTTGTTTAGGAGTTTTTTTAAGGGAATGCTCACGGAGTATTATAATTTTTTTAAACGAGTGACACTTGGACCCTCATTTTTATTTATTGTAGTTTTCAATTGTGACTGTAGATTCGACGAATAATGTTTCGATAGTGCATAGAGGGACTTTTTACTTATTCCTTGCCAAGCTGCATCTTATTTTAAAACGGGTAGATATTTCACTGTTTCCTTATACGCATAGAGTAAATTCATTTTCTTTCCAGTGGCTACAGTCTCAACACCTATATTTTTCTAACCAATCCCCATATCATATGGTAGGTCAGTTACATTGTTTAATGTTTCATGTAAGTTGCGTGCTAATAAGTTTTTTATTGCATGTTGCTAATGAGCAAATTATAAGTTTCAGACATACGGTAACAGCAATCTGCTTTCTAAGACTCGCCGGAGGGCACCGCATGCCGGCATCGCATTTTGGCACTACATTTCCGCTACGCGTCGCTGTCAAGATATGGGACCCGTAATGTGGGGATACTGAAGAGATAAAGAGGAATCTGTGCAATGGATATAAACAAATAAACGGAATTCTTCCCAGAAAACTTTGACTTTGTTTGTGCACTCTCCATTTCAACAACGCATAAAAATCCTGGGTATTAATTGGGAACTCCAGGCTTAAATTACAGGTGTTAGAAGTGCAAAGTACATGTGCAACAGATTACTTATTTATCTAGTTGTTCAACGTAAATAAAGTATTATTAGAACTAGGTAGTTATTTTTCGCGAAAAAATATGAGTACACGGCAGACTTAAATATTTACTATGAGCACCAAACAGCAATTGTCTGTTGCCATTGGTTGCTGTCTGCTTCAGAAGGCGTTTTCATATTTGACCGGACCACTCAGTATTCGGCAACACCGGCACGCCTTCTACGTGATTCGTTTGCAGGCAGCTAACAAATGTCACACAGTAATTCAGCCAATCAGAATAGGTAACTGAGCCAACAGTGTTTTGAAATATAACGCATCTTAAAATCTTTCGCGAAATTTCACTACCCCTAAGTAGTATACCTAAATGTAAGTGATACTCTCAGCTTCCATATTATAAATAAATAAATAAATAAATAAAAATAAAACTACTTACACATTCCTGTCACAGCTATTTTCCATATCACATACTACAAGGCAAGAAATCTTAATTTAGTGCTTATATAGGACAAAATGCTCTGGCGATGATGTTTTCAAGACTGTTCCAACATTTCTGAACAACGAGCATGTCCGCCGTAAATGTCTAGTTGATTGCTGGAGATTCTGGCAATTCCGTTGAAAATCTTGAGCCCCTTCAGCTGTGAAAAGAGGAGCTTGTTTGCACTGATTTGAAATGCTTGTTCCGGCGAGAATATTTCGCTGTGGAAGTTGGCACCTCTCTCTCGGAGGCGCCCCTCAGGGGGCTGGAGTGAAAACTTGTGACAGCCAACATCACACAACTGATGTGCAAGAAGCGTATTTCTTCTCCTACAGGGGCACCGCGTCGGCCAGACAACTGACAGCTTCAGCGTGTTATTGATTTCAGACACATCACGCTGAAGATCATGGCCGAGGGATAGGTTGCTGGACGCGGTGTGCTCTACTTAGAGCGCGATGTTACTACGCGACAGCTGAAATTTAACCAAGACTTTCCTGTTCTGATAACATTCTTACGTAACTTATGTATGAATGTACGGTTGTATGTGTGCTCGTTGCACGTATTGTTATAAATGTATACTAATTTTAATAAAGAGGTTTTCTGAGATTGTTTATTTGTTTGTGTCTCGGTTAGTCTCGGAAACTACTCGGCCGATCTTATAATTATTTCACTATTGGAAAGCTATAATCTTCCAGATGGGCATATGCTATATTTAATTTTAAAAAAAAATATTCCTTGAGAAATTTCAAAATTTGTAAATCAAGTCGGAGAAAAATGAGCTACTTGGCTGCTTTATAAGCATGCGATTACCAAACCATTATTTACAGCTAGTCGCAGGTAGTCCCGGGTAGTTACGGGTAGTCACGGGTAGTCCCGGGTAGTCATGGGTAGTCGCACTACGTATTTCAATAACTCCATAACACCTGAGCGAAGCGATGGCGGGCTGCTAATTTGAGATATTTATACACAATTTAGTATAGCAATTTATAATCTTAACCCCTTATCATATCATCCCGAGTCAACTCGTTCACATTTGACATATTGCAGAATAGGGGAAATCATGGTCGGTGTTGCACAGGTCCATAAGTTAGCACCAATGTGGGCATCCCGTGTCCTTGGGCAATGCTATTGGTTACTGCTGATACATCAACTATTTTATAATTGGTTAAATCTTGTGTAATGGATCTACTTAATATTTTTCCACAGATCCCAAAATGTCATTGTAAGGGATTTGTATGTACTTCTCACGCCACAAATTTCGTATTTTGCAACACTTTAAAGGAAAATGTAATGTGTATATTAAGATGTTAAGATAATTTATAAAAAAGAAAGATTAATATAAAGACTACAGTTTTGTATCTATAATATTTACAAAATATTTAATCAGGGAAACCTTTACTCAATATTATACAGGTTTCTCCTAAACTCCTAGGTACAAACTTTGAGATAAAATTCGTTAAGAAAAATGGGGTAAAAAACTCAATACGACATATGACGTAACGCGATTACTAAGGGAGAGAGACACTATTGAAAATTGTAAATTAAGACTAATTATTTGCAAAAGTCAGCAAATACGTCGGTTAAAACAACAAATCGGCCAATAGCATTCGACTGGTTTGATAACGGCTGTTAACTATAAAGTGAGTAGTTTAGAAATGAACCATAGAAAAAAGTCACTGTCCCAGCATGCTATATTTTAAGGGGTACACTGAGTGGCATTCGCCCAGTAAGGTTGCTAACGATGGATGGAAAGTAGTTCCATATCTTAAGGTCTAATATAAAGTGTTGGGTAACCATTTGTGGTAACTTAAAATTAATTATTTCACTTTCTGTTTTTTAATGCATCGAAGTGTAAAAATGGGCAGATTTGTAAAGTATTTACATACTAAATAGTTTCACATTTTCACTTGACCGACACATGAATAAAGTGATGAGGCCCATAGCAATGTTAATTTTACATAAGGTGCAGGAATACAATACGTGTATACAAGTAGATCTAAAACAGGGCTTTCAAAAGTGCTCATTTTACCGTGAGCAGCCTATATCTGTTATCTGTGAGCATTTGACACGTGATAACATCGCCCATCATTATAAAACTAGGGGGTTTCATCTTATTAACCACAAAACTGTGTTACCCGCGGGCGTTTATCAATCACCACCGCCAAATTTTCGCAGATAGAAGATATAAAGTCACATTATCCACGAATTTGTGATTTAACCTTACACCGTACGTAGTTTCTCACATTTTGCAAATAAACAATTTTAATTCCCAATTTTCGACGTTGTGTATCTCCCTTAATTATCACGTTATTCCATAGGCCGTATTGACGTTTTCTACCCCATTTTCCATTTTCACGAAGTTTGTACCTATAGTTGAGGGTAGTAGTGTGCTAAAATTTCTTATAAAAATGTAAAAAGTGACCCACGCTTCACAACTTCGTTGTGACTGCCTCCCTAGGGCACCGCCTACATGGAGGTACTCTGCACGTTTGAGGCCAAGACGCGCGGGAGCGATAAAGGCGACGAAGCCACGCACATCAAGTGCCCCGTCACTTCTATGCGCGAGGTTATGAACTGGCGTGCAGTGTCCTCGTCGTGCAGCGTGTACCTATGGGACTCTAAGCGGAGACCCTGCCATTTTACTGGCGGGAGGTCTGAAGCAAAGTTCAGTGTAGGTCTCTATAATAGATTTACATGTTTCCGAGCCTGTATATTTTGAAATACAGCAGGGCGAACAAGTCATTTCTAGCTATGCTGGAGGACTCGGAAATAGTATCTATTTTGTGCGTGATATTTTTAGAGTGTTATTTGTACCTCTTCTGAAGTGTTTTTTATTTTCGTATATAGTATTTTCGCCTATCGCAAAGCATATGAGTGTCCTTGATGTCAACTCCAAAACATCAGTTCTACTGTCTCGTGATAATATATTTTCGCAGCTCATATCGAAAGAAAAAAAAAGTTATAAAATATGTAATGAAGATGATTATAGAACAAATGTTTTACAACGCGAAGCTATTCCTACTGCATATTTACTATCGTTGTATGACGGTTAGTTTTATATCTCTGCTTATACGTTTGACGATGATATTAAAACAGACACATTTGTTGTATGTGTGTTTGGATAACCTATGTGAAAGGGCACCTGTTTTTTGTAAAAAGATTTCAGGACAAGTTGTGTTGAATAATGCTTCAGTTCGGAACCACTTTCGTGATCAGCGTATTTGAGTTGCTACACGCCTTGTATGCATACCCGCGAATCACGGAGGATCAGTATCGGAGAAACTTAATTCTGATTGGCTCACTGATGTAAAAGACTAAATTTACACAAAAAAAAAAAGATCAATAGCCAAAGGAAGGCTGCAAGTGTGCACATATGATATTGAAGTCTACCCTCCGCGTAAATTTTTCCGCGAGAAACAGATGGCCCTACCTAAGTGTAGGCACACACGAATTTCGTGAAAAGATTTCTGCACATATTAGATTTCAATAGCCTACCGGAGTACCAGAGGTTTTCATTTGCTTATTGGCCACGCGTCTCTATGACAAGACATTTTCTTATTTGATTGGCCTATCATAATTAAGTATCTCCTATCCTGTACGTCTGTGATTCGCGAGCACACGCTTAATACCCGTAACACCTAGATCAGCCAATTAATGGTGATTTGAGCTAAAGTGTTATGTAATACAACCGGTTGTGAAATCTTTTCGCGAAATTCGGGTTTCCCTGCCTATATGATGTTTTGTTCAAGGGCAGTTTATTTTAAGGTCAACTTTTACTACTCATTCGATATGAAATATTCAAGATACAGTCAGAAGTTCGGACATGTGTATGAAACTTAAGCAATCCATACTGAAAAGTTCTCGTGGTACAAGGTTTTATAATAAAAACAGTAATCACGTTCTTCTACTTTTTTTTTGCACTTGAAAACAGTGTGTTTGCTGTTTACTCATCCAGTATTGTCTCTATTACAGCTGACATAATATTCTATAAACTTTATGCAGGTTGGTATCAACACTGAGAAGTTGTGTTTCTGTGTGCCAATTTTCCTGCGTTACAACGACTTGTCTATAATATCTTCGGGCCCGAATATTAACAGTACATAAAAAAGGGCAAAGAAGAGAGAGAATTCTGCGAAGTTTTTTCTCCACAAAACCGGCTCTTGCAATCATTTCAGTGATATAATTGATGCCAGCAATAATTTGGATATGGTGAATACCAGCTATTCGGATTTTTTTCTCTCGCAAAAAGCGAACGGAGATTCCATAAAAATTAATTTATGCCATTTGCGATTTTAAAATTTTATGATCTATTTTACGCGACAAATAACTTCAGACTCCGCCATTAGCAGAATTTGGTTAGTTATATAGAAGATTATAAATTCACCTTTACCATAATGTGAGTTTCACTTCTTTGGGACAACAGTACTTTCAGAGATTTAATATTATGTTGCACGTAAGACAGATAACACAATTTATGTATATATATATTTATTTATACTATTTACTGTCAGTAATCAACATCAGGGGCTCGTACAGAGCGTATGGCTGATTTTGTGCTTCTAGTTACGTGATTGCTCTCGAAACGAGAGCAGTTCTCAATGAAAATTGCAGCTTTCATTATAATATGAGCAAAATATCACTTTCCTTTCCGTTATACTTTCCTTATTTTTTTTTGTGATGCTCGTTATATTCGCAAATGCAAGTTAGCCAGGGCCGTGACTCGCTACTGATTTATTTTCGCATCTTTTTCGTCGTCTGATAATCGTCGCAGTAACAAGTTGTTACTGGGTAATTCGGACACTTGATTGTGTATTTCTTCTTTAATGAAACATTAATTTCGGTTCACAGACCCTTCTTGTTTCATCAGGATGTTGCTATCTTGGGTATTATTAAATGCATGAAATCGATCACCTTCCTCTTTGCATATCTACTCGAAATAAACAACCTTCGCTTGAAACAAATTCAAATAACGGAGTCTGCATCACTTAAAGCCTGGTATCTGGAAAATTAAAATTCATTAATGCATAGTTAGGCACCTTGAGGTTGACGTAATTTACTAGGTAGGATTTACGAGGTAACACTGAGCCATATTAATCGTGACAGTGTAACAGTTGCATTTTCTTTTTACATCCATGAAATAAAGTTGACATTATTGTCTTATAAAAAATATATGCTAGTAAAAACTAGATCATAGCTTACCTGGAGGCCCTGCAACATGTAAATTGATTATTTCTGAGATTTTTCCTCTCAACAAAAGCGAATACCTTTATTTGGTGATTCGCAGGGATAAAAATGTTAAATATTTGAGTATTAAAGGCCTCGTTTTACGCCGGTAGGTTGTATTTCATAACCAGTTGTATTTCATAACACTTTAGCTCAGATCCACTTGCGTAATTGGATGGTTTCCGTGCAACGCAAATCACAGACGCACAGTATTGAAGTTAAAGGCCATTCACTATAAAGTGACCACTTTTGAAATCAATCTTTAAAAAAAAGTCACTGCCCTGCCTGCGTATATTTTAACTGGCGCCCTGAGTGACATGCGCCAAGTAATGTTGGTAACTATGGATGGAATGTAGTTCCATAACTTAAATTCGAATAAAAAGTGTTATAGGTAACCATTCGAGATAACTTGAATTATTTCTTTCGCTCCTGTTTTTTTAGTGCATCGAGGTGTAAAAGTGAGGGGATTTGTAAAATATTTATTTTTCTGATAATTTCATAGTTTCACTTGACCAACGCATGAATAAAGTGATGAGACCCATGGCAATGTTAATTTTACATCAGGCTGAAGAATACACAACGCGCATGTAAGTAGATCATAAGCAAGGTTTCCAAAAGTGCTAATTTTACCGTGAACAGCCTATACCTAATTTTGATTGCTCAGTCAAGTAGGGGAAGCTCTTCTCACAAAACTATGCCACCAAAAAGCAAAAGAAAACTGCTGGTACGCCCGTACGGTATTGAAATCTAGTACGTGCGGAAATATTTTCGCGAAATTCGGGTGTCCTTAACATCACCCTTTAAAAGCGCACAAACCCTCGTGGCTTAGCAAGGGTTAGGACTCGGAACTTCTTGCTTCCAGACGTGACGCCTAGCGGAACTTGGTTTTGAGGTTCATCAGCGAAAATAAAGCAGTGATCTGTTAAGTTTCAACTAGAAAATTCGAGTTTAATTAATTCATTTTTCTGCTACACTTGGACAAGAACATTTTTACATCAACTGTGATATATTTTAATGGGTCTTGTCGGGAATCCGGATATAACGATAGCTAGATCGATGTTCTCGCCGCATGAGCTTAACGATAGCGGCTAACGAGTCCATCGCATTGTGCATGATCATTGCTACAGCCATGTTGGCACGCCGAACTTGGGTAGCTTAAAAGCGATTAATTTCGGACAAAATACGCCCTGTATCTTAGAGCCTTGTCTGAGGCAGGATTTAACGTCTTAAGTCACGTGTAGTTATCCAGCGATCTAAACGTTACTTTATTAAAAGTCGTGGTAGAAAGTACCAAAAATCAAGTATGCGCAGTTCGTGTTTGCTCGGTAATCATGAATTATTTTCACATAGTGACCGCGCTTGTGACACAGGTTGATTTTATTTAAGGGACCAAACAAGTATTCTTCTTTACAGTTGTGGGTTAACCACTAATTAGTAGAGGTCTACAAAATTCGCGTTATTTTGTGGCTGTAGAATACACTCCAAGGTATTATATGCTCCTTTGATTTTCGCAATCGGCCGACAAGTAGTATGACACGTACCAAGGGCACTTTTGGCCAATAAAAATGGCCAACGGCCGGGCAACCAATCTAGCGATCACACAGGTAAATTTCGCTGTATATACGCTATTCGCGGTGAAATGAGCACCTTTGCAATAAACCTTTGAAAAATGTCACTACCTATAACTCGCATATATTTTACGAGCACACTGACTGCCGTGCGCTAAGTAAAGTTGGTATAGGCTATTAATGGTAAAATGAGCATTTTAAAAGGCCCTGCTTAAGATCTATTTGTATGCACGTTGTGTATTCTTCCGCCTCATGTAAGGTTAACATTGTCATGGGCCTCATCACTTTATTTAAGCTTTGGTCAATTAAAAGTGTGAAATAATTATAAAAGTAAATATTTTACAAATATGCTCATTTTTACATCCCGTTGCATTAAAAAACAGAAAGCGAAATAAATAATTTAAATTATCAAAAATGGTTACCTAATACTTTTTAATCGACGTTAAGATACAGAACTATTTCCCATCCATCGTTACCAACTTTACTGGACGCATGTGAGGGCGCCCGTTACAATATATGCAGGTAGGAGCAGTGAATTTTTTTTTAAGGTTGATTTCAAAAGTGCTCACTCACTTTATCGCGAACAGCCTTTAAGGACGGAGGGGAAGTAGTCTCTTGTTTTAAAGTTTAAATAAAGATCTTAGGTAAATATTGTTTGTGAATGCTTTAATTTATTTATTTTGCTTTCCGTTTGTCCGATGCATGTATGTGTGAGAATTAGCAAATTTATTCAATTTTAACTTTTATGATATTTTCACATTTTCGCTTGACCGGCGCATGAATAAAGTAATCAGGCTCACGGCAATGTCAATTCTACATGTGGTGGAAGGATACATAGTGTGCATAAAAGTACATCTTAAGCAGGGCTTTTAAAAGTGCTTACACTCTAAATTCGAATCAGTGGGAAACCACTGATTCGCAGTGACATTCAACTACGCTAATCAGTGAAAATGGCTCCACTTAAAATCTGTGGGAAATCAATGATTGTTGCGGTGAAAAAATTTCACGGATTGAATCAGTAACGTGAAAACGTGTCACTGATTAAATAAGTGTCGGCCGACTGCAGTGGCGAATTAAATATTGCTTTTATTGAATGCAGCCAAATAATTACGTGAAATAAACGTATTTACGATAGTTTACTATTTATATCGTGTAATTTACCGTAATTAAAAAAATAAAAACACTTCACAGTGGAACGGGATAGTACTCTCGTACCTTTTAACTGTAGTCTGTTGCCTTGCCATCCGAGCCACCACGCCGAATTGAAACTTTGGGAGAAAAATATACGTGTTAAAATATCGCTGCGAAATCGTGTAGTTTAAAATTGTATGCTCCTACTTTTCGTTTTTGGTTTGGAGTGGTAATGTTACGATTGTTAAAACGAGTAGTTTATATAAGTGCACTATCCTCACCACACTATATGCAGTTTAAACCTTCAAATAGAGCGCTGTGACGATTACACGGAAACGAAATGAAAGGCGTAAAAACGGAATGAAAGGCTGTGTGTTCATGTTACCTCGTAAAATGGGGTTTTGAAAGACGAAAGACAATTTAGAAAGTAACTTATTTTGTATTGGTTTTATTCGTTTATGCGTTGTTACTTCATTTGATACACGTTGTTTAACGATCCTTTCATAAACGTTGTTCGACGGCCATTTTTTCACGCAGTTTCACTGATACATCAGTCAAAAAATAAACCACTGAGAAAACAGTGGAAAAAATGACAGACGAATCAGATGGAAATGTCACTGAATCAATCAGTAAAGGAATGTGGCATTTTTTCACTGGTTTATCACTGAAGTGACTATTGTGTCAGCCAGATACTGTTGACTAATTTGAAACAGTGAAATTCTCACTGATTCATATTTAGCGTGTACTGTACTTACAGTTGCCACTAGTCCACTAAATCGCGAATAGCACATCACCCTTCAAGATCAAATTTAATTTACAGTTTCAGGTGTTGCAAACAAAAAAAAATGATTCACGCTGTACTTAAGTCGACACAATACTTGTTTCGTAGTCACAGCCAATGAACTGTAGGCTATATGTTCGGCTACAGTAATACGAACCAATTACGACCTAGACCAGTAAGATGGTTTGCGAATCCTTTACGCATGGATAAGATCATTGGTCATTGAGTTTCGCAGTGTGCAGTATAGACGAAAAACTACCTAGACTTGCGTAAAGTGCACAATTGTGTACACGGAGTCTGAATGGGTTAAGTAGGCATAGTACAGTGAAGTCTAGAATACAAGGTATTAAGTGACAAATACTATCAATCTATCAACTATATTGACCAAAATTGAAAAAACCATATATAGTTAAAAAGATCACAAAAGTATAGAAACGCAAATAAGGTAAACATAAAAGCAGTACAATATCAAATGTATGTACGTACAAATCCATGTTTCATGTAGGTTTAATCCCAACTTGTTCTGCGGTTATACGGTCACGTCCGTGTAAGCTTGGAGTTTTCCTTCGTCCTCCACACATTTTACTAGAGAAGTTTCAACTCTTTTTGTTTCACATTTCTTCCACCTCCAGAGTCTCCAGACGGCGTTTGTATCTAGAGTTAGGGGATTGTTACTTAATTTATCTGAAAGCAGAAAACAAAGTTTTACTATTAATTAGAGATAAGAAATTCTCGTCCTCTCGGATTAAAAAAAAAAAAATACTGCCTCATTTGAATAAACAATATTATCTGAATCGATACGTAGTGCAGATTTCCAGAAATGACCCACACTTAATTAGTTGAAATTGACTGTTAGAATAATCTAAACAGTTCCAAAACCCTCCTAGACACAATGCTAATACAGATAACGGACGTTATTTTTTGTGACTCAACTGTAGACTTTCAAGTACAGTAGTTATGGCATTTTGCTTATTTTGAGCATATCTTTCGAAGGAATGCCAAGTCTGTAAGCTCACCTTCCTATTTGTGCGTCTAGGTGTCTGTGGGCGTTTGTTCCTGCCTGAAATCTTGAACCCGTCCAAAGAATTCCATTAAACGTATAGTTTCCGACCATGACTGATACTTATTTTTCAAAATGATGGCCATTACATCTTTTGGACACTACATATTATATATATTAGGACACGGTCAACTGATCTAAACTAAAATTAGTACTTAAACAGTAAATTTAACTCACTTTATCGGTTACAAAACGATCGAGTGAGTGGGTGAGTGAGTGAAGAGATTTTGGCGGCTCTTAACATCTAGATCTTGAGAACCGATGAGAGTGAAGTGAGATGAGGATGGGCCTCGTAACCAACTTTACTGGACGAATGTCACTCAGTGCGCCCATTAAAATATGTGCAGGCAGGACCAGTGACTTTTTTTTAAGGTTCATTTCAAAAGTGCTCATTTTATCGTGAACAGAATTTACAAACATGTTTCTTCTATGCATTTATTAACACTGCCGAAACAATCAGGTTACCATGGAAATAAATTCACGTGACGCGTTTCCTTTCTCTCATTGGCCTAGATCGGAAAGTAGCAAATAAACACTTATATAGAAAATAGCCCCAATCCGGATACCGAAAAATAGTAGACTAGCCAGCAAAACTGCACGTAGGCATCGATATTTCCAGTGGATGAACGCGTCCAGCAGCAAGCAAGACTCCACGCATGCGATATCGTAAGGAAAATCGTTCCGTGTGCGGCGGACATGACACAGAAATAATAATATGTCAGATTTACGTGCAACAATTTAAGATAAAAGTTGTTCGCTTTCGAAACGAACCTCACAAAAATGCCACTGATCCTACCTGCATATATTTTAACGGGCGCCTGAGTGACATGCGCCCAGTCAAGTTGGTAACGATGGAAGGAAAGTAGTTCCACATCTTAGCGTCCAATAAAAAGTGTTAGGTAACAATTTGTAATAACTTAAATGATTTCATCGCCTACTGTTTTTTATGCATCGATGTGTAAAAATGACTAAGTTTGTGACATATTAACTTTTCTAATAATTCCTCAGATTCACTTGACGGACGCATGAATAAAGTGACGAGGCCCAGGGTAACGTTAATTTTACTTAAGGCAGAAGAATACACGACGCGCATACAAGTAGATCTTAAGCAGGGCTTTCAAAAGTAATCATTTTACCGTGAACAGCCTATATAATGATAAACTAGCACATTTTAAGCTATTGTGTAACAGCGACTCCATGAAACTTCCGCATGCTGACACTGACGAGACAGACAGTGGTAAGATTGCGGCGGAAAGAAAAAATGTAATAATACAATTGCTGTCATATAATGGTGGGCCTTAACAGAACTGTAAAGAAACACATTCAGTAAGTGCGTTTTATGCAGGAAAAAACTTCCGTAATTGAAACTGACTTGTTAAAATGGGTCGACACAGAAATCAGGGATTGTCGTGGTTAAGACTGCGCACACATCAAACAAATGCGTTTTGACTAGAGAGCGAGAATACCTTACAAGTTTTAGTCCACTAAGCGACCCAACTAAAATATTTTTAATGTGTCATGGTTTCTTTTTAACTGGCAATGCATATGATGCAGAGGAACCAGAATTAGTTGTTTCGAAATACACGCGTTACTTGACATCAGCGCTTATCTCATTGTTGGACGCGCTGAGGTAACCAATTTAATCAAATATTTACATTTTTATTAATTGACGATATGAATTACATCTCCAAAATCCTATAAGCTCAACGATATGACGTGTTTTACAATAATAAATGTAACAATATAGACATAAATCAGTCACTGAAGAGGCTCACAATTTATATTAAATTTAAAATTCAGCCGGAAATACTTCAAAGGAAAACTGTCATTTTCTGATATGCGTATGAAATGTCTGTTAATATACATTGAATGTTCTGAGTATTTATATAACCAAAAATAAATAAACAAACGTTAAATCAATTCTATCTGCTTCGCTAAACAGATTGTGGCACATAAATATAATAGATTACAAAACAGTGAAACAAGTATTTAACCAGACAGATAATTGTAGGACAGAAGTACTAGAAGTCTAAGATTGTTGTACACAAATTTATGTGTACCAGGTATGATACCATAGAGCACGCAATGTTAAGAGCATATATTTAAAAGAAGTATAATAACATGTAAAGTTTTACAGGGAGTTAATCAAAGGAAATTTTCTGGCCATAATTACTTTTTCATGGGCTTTATAATCTGTAAATTTTGACAGAAAAAAAATGAAAATATTACGACATTATATATTCAGATGAGCAGGCGAGAGTCCTTTCACTGGAAAACTCTCTCCCGTTATTCATTTCTTTGAACGAAGTAACAAAATTGCTTTTTTTTTTTTTTTTTTTTTTTTTTTTAACACCTACCACAGAGGGCCCTTATTTAAAACCAATAACAAAATCTAAAAGAAAGCATTTTAATCACAGTTATTCTATAAAATATGTACTTCAAGTTTACAGAAGCCGGCGTTTTTCAAGTTAAAAAATTAATGGAAGCAGGAAATTATATTACGCGACAAAGGAGAAAAATATAATACTGATGTGAAATACAGGATGAAACCAATATTTTTTCAGTGCATTTTAATTTATAAAATATTTTGACGAGTAACTTGTCACAGGAATATTTCCTGTGGTTGATTCCCATTTGCAAAGGTTGGCAACGCCCAGTTTAGCACTAACGACGTCAGTTTCGAATTTTTATTTTTCAATATATTTTAAGTATACCGGTATGCTAATTATGAATTTTATTGTGTGTCTAATGCATATAAACAATTAGTGTTACCTAGAAAATATAATGGCTTTTATAACAATGTTCTAGCGTGTGTTTTATATAAATATTTTATGTTCCACGTATATGTAGTTGTTGAGAGTCGCCGCGTGGTTGCGCTGCGTGTCAGGTGGCCGGTCGGGGCTATTGGCGACATATTCGTAAGAGAGTCGTAGGAGAGTCATTTGCTAGAGTCGCCGCTGGGCAGACGGCGTTTAGACTGGACGGTGCAGGTCACTATAGGCTGTTCACAGTAAAGTGAGCACTTTTGAAAGCCCTCTCATATGGAATAATAGTCCATAAATATATTTTATTTTAGCTTTAAAAGTTAATTTCCGTGCTTATTCCTTACATGGTATTGTGTATTTAAAAGAAATGGTTAAAGGAATAAATATGGCTGAAAGGGCCTCAAAAGTGCTCACTTTACAGTGAACAGCCTATACCAGCTGGGTGCCCTGTGTGGAGAAATGCGCCCGGTCGTGTGGAATCGTTACAAGTGGGCTGAGTGCCTTCGAGCGGTCGGAGCACGGGAGTGTTATGATATGGGCAATAAATTTGAAGCCTCCTGTAAATGATAGTTAATATACTTGAGATTAAAAGCCGTCCCGCAACGAACGTGTTAAAAGTTAACGTAACGTTAAAAGGCGTGCTAGCTATTCCATTACGTGGTGTTGCGTATTGCAAATGAGAGGACGACGTGTGGTAAGCTGGGTGCTTCATGGACCTTGGGATAAGGGCTATTCTGGCTTGGAAATAATTACGTCACGGAGCAGTGTGTCCGCTTGGTTCTGCGGGCTTGTTGAGTGCGGCGACTCAGCAGCCTGCAATGGGCATGCTAGCCTGATTGCGGGAGCACAAACATATTGCCAAGAAGTGTAACGAATCCTTGAGCGTAGGCCGAGTTTGCCAGATATTACGGCTGGAAACCCGGCGAACGAGGTCTTTGTCGTCGTGACACTGCACCGGCAAGACGTCCAGAGATGGGGGCGTGCCGTCCGCCGACATGCGTCTAGTCTTCAGCCTACGGCATCACGGACAATGTGAAGTCGGACCATAGAAAACTAGTCAGAGTGGCATTCATATAAACACGTTATTTAATAACAAATAATAATAATAATATTCTACACAATGTAACCGAGTAAGCTTAACGAGAGCTCCTCCGATTTGATAAGTAACTAACATCTTGTAACGAGATGTAATTTGATATTGATTTCAATACAGGGGCGATAATGAATTTATACTGCGTTCACCTTGAGTACGCCTAACCCCAACATGTACGTTTAATACAAAATATAATTATCTACCTTAAAGTAAGACTCTTTTGAAAACTTAACAAGCTGATCGAGCCGGCCAGGGCAGCGAACGATGCTGCCAAGAGAAACAGAGCCGCGGTGGCCCATACCAAGCGAGTCGTTTCCACCGTCTTAGTCAACAGCATTTTGAAAACTGCAGGTATTGTGTCGGCGTCGTATTATTTTCACCTTGAAAATTCCGGCGAGGTTAGCGAATAATTTGTGGTGCACGTACCTTTTTTTAAATATTGGCCTGGACACACGTAGCGATGTGGCGGCTCTCATAGTATTATCAGTAATATGCTTATTAGTATGAAGTATTATATATACACGCATATTTAAAATGCTGATTATTTATGGTTCCCGTTATGTTGAAGTGCTTGGTTATATAATTGGGACAAATAATTTATGGCAAATTTTTTTTTAAAAGCAAATTTTACAAATCTTGTACAAAACTGAATGCACTTAAATACGTGTGGCAGCTATTCAATAAAAGGCCAAAAAGTAAACTGCGCGTTTGTTAATTAATGAGAGTAAACCTACCAAGTGACAACTTAGACTTTTGCAACAGAAGTACAAATATTAATTTATCATCTAAGAAGGCGTTAGTACAATTGGCCAAAGGAAAAAAATCATTAAGACGATGCGCCGCTGCCTTAGGATATAAATATGAGTGCATGTGTAGTAAGAGCGAGGCAAGTTTGAATAACGCGATACCAACTAGCAGAGGGCATCTCAATATGATTAAAGTTAGTATAGGCTGTTTACGCTAAAGTGAGTACTTTTGAGGCCCTATTTACTTTTTCCTTTCAGTCATTTTGTTATCCTTTAACCATCTTTTTAAATAAAAACTGACATGTAAGTAATAAACACAGTGTATATATTTCACCACACTCGGAAGTTGACGTCTAAAGATTAAAAAATATATACATATATTTGCTAATATTGTAAGTGAGGGGGCTTTTAAAATTGCTCACTTCACCGTGAATAGCCTGTACTATTTCACGTTATACTACTAACAGAGATCTGCGCTCTTGTTACACGTATCAATAAACAGCGAACCTACCGAATTCAAAGTAACCCTGGTGGGGATATATCATTTGTCTGAGAGTCATACTATTTTATAAACGGATCTCATATCGTTTCCGGTAAGCAGAATGGAGTGAAATTCAACCGACAAACTTTATGAGGCGAATCCTTGTGTAAAATCAGGTGGGAAACATATGAGAGACTTTTTACGTAAACAGAATATTAAGGGTGATTGAGCCCATGAAAATTGAGTATTTAAACAGTATTTTTTTCCAAAATTTCGGAAACTAGGTGAAATTACAATACAATTCTGCAAAAATTGTTTTGTGTTATTGGGATCTTCGACCTAAGAGTAATCCCCCATTAATGGCAATACGGCTAAAGCTTTATAATAGAACCGTGTCCAAGGCTAGTGAAAACAATAAGCCAGACAATATCACGGCGCAGGCAGGGTCATATACCTCTATTTCCGAGTTATCGTGTATGTAGATCTGTTATCCAGCTAAAGAAGCGACTTTTTCCAGTTCATTGTCCTATGGTCACAAATTACAGAAACAAACGCTCATTTATTCTTATACTGTTATAAATATTTTCCATGATTTCGCCATTTACCAGGAAATGCATTTCCTGACTAGTTACACACGGTTCGCGTCTGTAGAACAGAACTGGAATTAAATTTTGTAATGGGTTTATTCCAAGAGCTTGTCACATTTACCAAATTCATTATTCATCGCTGTCAGCTACCACAGTACTTTGACATTTATGCGCTCGTCTTTAGTAATGTTCGCCTCTTTATCGGTCTCGTAGCTTTCCTTCCAAGAGGATGGCTGTTTCAGCAAACGTTCTTTAGTTAAGGAAAACTCAGTGAGTTAGCTGCATTCCTCTTGTCTACTGGAACAGTAGTAATTTGTTCAGTGGCTGCTGCTTTGTGAGAAGCCAATTTTCTCCTTGGCTACTTTCCACGTGATGCAATTACGCTGTCGATGTGTATTTATTGCTAAGAGTAATCCCGGGCATGTTGAAGTGCAGCCCGATTACAGAAGTGACACAGACGCACTGAGAGAAAATCGAACAAAATATATGTTTGTGTAGGGCCAAATATATACTTAGTTGCCCTAACGAAATATATTGCTGAGCAAACAAAATTTGAAAAGCAACAAAATTACTTGTGTTCATCTAGCAAAATATGTGTTTGAACAAACAAAATCTCTGTGTTGGGCCAAAAAAATTAGACTCTCAACTAAACATTTCGTTGAATCAACTGTATATATTTGTTTGGCCACTCATTTGCCTTCGTTCGGAAATACAGCTCGAGAGCTTGTTTGCATCTTCTGTGACAATTAGGATAGCAACCATGTTTGTTAGTGCATCTATTGATGCTTAACAATCGTATAAACACACAAATAAACCAATGCAACAAGAAACTGAAAAGTTGACCCGTAAAACTTTAAATATTTGTTTGCACCCGTTGCCTAATATTTGCAGTACATCTATTTAAAAGCTTTCTGCCGTCATCAACTGTCACATATCCGAGATTGCTAAGGCGTAGCGCTCCTCGGTCGAACTTGTAAAGTTGTTTCATATCGGTAGAAACTGTTTAATATACGTGTTGCCAAAAACAAATCTTTAGTGGCACCAACCAAATCTTAAGTTTGGGGCAACCAAATGGGAACAACAAAATAATTTGGTTTCAGCAACAAAATATTTAATTGCCCCTATACAAACAAATTATTTGGCTGCACCAAACAAATCTTGTTTGATTAAAAAAAAATAAAAAAAATAAAAACATATTTCTCATTGTGTAAATGTGTTTGAAGTCAACAATTCATATTTTCTAAATTATCTGTTCGATTTGAAAGTCATGTGAAAACACAGCTCTCGTCAAATCCATTTCTACATTTCAGTTTTAAAGTTTTCAAAATTAGTGTTGGAGAATGTTTTATAAAACGATTTTAATTACTACTGCAAATTTTAAAAAAATTCCGCAGCGTTATGGAGAATTTTTTATTAAATAAAATTCGGAACTTCGCATTTGAAGACGATCTGGTAGTTGGTACATTTTGAAAAACTCATCAACATTTTGTAATATTCAAACTGATTTTCTGAACAATGAGTTTTGGTGACCAGATAATGAAAGAACGTGACGAGAGATTCCGAATCAGGTTGCAGATCCCAGCAACTCTGAAAGGATTTTTAATACGTCATGCTCTTGCTTTTAATTTTTTTTTTACGAAAACCTCGTTCCTGATAAAAACAAATGCGTTGAATCCATGCAAACTATATCTTTCACGTTCTACATTTGTTCTTTTATACTCAGATGAACCTACATAGATGAAACGTGTGAATTCAGTGGTTGTGTCTGTATTTGAAAACAGTTTATGGTATTTTAACCCACTCAGACCCAGTGTGCACATATGTGTACATTACACACGTGTAGGTAATTTTTGGTCTGTACTACACAAAACAGCGAATTTCAGTGACCAATGATCTTACCTGTGGGTGAAAGATCCGCAAACCGTCTTACTGGTCTAGGTCATAATTTGTTCATATTACTGTAACACTTCAATATTTATGACTTTATTATAATCATTCCATGTCTTTAAATTTGATTTGAATGCCAAACTTCAATGCAATGTATAATATGTTTAGCGTATGTTCAATGTGATGTGTGTAAACTTATTTATTTTAACAGTTGTGTTGTATAAGCTATGTAAGTCTAATGATTATCTATGGTTTCTTTGCATGAGGATTTGTCTTTGTAACAAGCACTACCTATTGTTTTCTCAAAAGAATCAGGCCACACGAGTTGGCCTATCACATTTTATTGATTTTTTGAACAATAGTCTGATAGAAGAAAACTTGTTCATTCTAATCTGAAATCAGTGAGAGGCCAGTTCAGAAAAGAAGTCGGTCCTGAGTATGAAAGATAATCTATAATATTTAATTGAGAAAATTTGATATTTATGACGGAGATACATAATTATTCAAGCACTATTGAAATGTTGAGCCTATATGTGTTTAAAAGAAGAAGTAATTCGACATAAGCTGTAAGATGAGCCCGAAAGGGAGGACGGCCCAGTAAAGGAGGACTCGGGGTTTTCGACTTCGCACCAAGGTCGACGCGGTGTCTGATGTGCGGAGAGCCAATTCTGCGAGGGGAGGACTTCCGACTGTGAATTCTGGCGAGGTTCCGATTCTGCACCCACCTCCGCTGTTTCGGCCCGCAGAGGACGAGTTCGCTGAGCACCATCCGGAGATGTGCTGTCCATGGTGAGCGGGAGAGCTGTTCCTGGGTTCTACACGAGTGAAGGTTGACTCCACGACATCGGCAGAGTCGCGGTTATTTCCCGCTATCGACACAGCTAAGTCGTATTTTTCCCAGGCAAATGTAAACATATTTATGACACTAGCAGCAGTAAATTTTACTATTGGTAGATATCTTGATGTGCAATGTGCAGGCTGGTGTTATCCGTAACACAATTTTGAAAAATTAGGATAGCATAATAATTTTAACTAAAGTTATGCAAAAGTAATATATATAATTAATAAAAATTTATGTAAATTTATTTTTCTTCTTCTATTGATTTACTCAAATTAAGACTTCTCTAGTTGCTTACTAGAATTAATGTCCAATGGTTTAATATCCATTGATAATTCAAATCTGGATGGACATACTGATTTTTGAACAGCAGCATATATTTAAGCCGAGGCATGTCATTAGTATAACCTACCAGACTCACTCACATATACAACGATATTTTATAATTGCATTACACATTCATCTCTTATATTATGTATCACAGAAGTACTATTTTATCGCTGCAATATTATGACACATATCAGAGGTGTTAAAGTAATAATTTGTACGCCCAAACGCGTGGCTATAAAATCTCTACACATAGTGTATATTTAACAACTGCTACATTATTAAAATTTGTCTCCCCATACGTGTGGCAAATTTAATAATGATGCATAACTGTATACGTGTTAACACATGAAAGAAATAATCTGTTGACCCAACGTGAAGGATACGGAATTTAAGCCCATGATAACCAGAGATTACTATACTGCTGCTCACGGAAAGAAATGTTCATAATTTTCATAGTGAAACCAGAATAGAGTAGCTTATTCTTTGGAATTTATATGAGTCGAGAATCGAGGACTGAAAATATTTGCGAAACACCGCCGCCATAGACTAAGATACTAAGAGTATCACGTGGATAATATAATGGCAGAAACGAGTAAACCGACAGATGTGTTAGTTTCAAGCGACACGGAGTGTAATTTAGTAAGCCAGGTGACTAACCCCAATCAAACAGTGGAACAGGTCAGGCAATTAATTAGCCCAACGGAGACGTCGTTAACGCAACAGATTGTACCTCTACTCGAACAGCAAACTGAGCTGATGCGAGGATTTAAGAAGAAATCTAGAGAAATTCGCGAAAGTAATGAACGGATGTCGCAAGGATTTGAACAGTTCGGACAGGCTTTGGTTGAGCAAAATGAGTTTTTCCAGCTCGCTCTAGCAATGCAAAGTTCTCAGTTAAGTCAAGTAATGGCTGACGGTATATCGCGGGTACAACAGGAGATAAAAACTGTGAACCAGGAATTAGCGCATACGTCATACGTCAGACGCTTTACGGGAAGAGATAGCGAACAACCGAACGGAGTTAGAAGCAGCGGCGGAAAGCTGCAAACAACGAATAGCTACCATAGAAAACAGCCCGACAGAATAGGAAGGTAGAATTTCTTCCCAACTGAATTCTTTTGGTTGCCAGATAGATCAGAGATGCGAACGTACCGAAGCATTAGTTCGAAGGGAAAGAGAAAGAAACGAGTCAAAATTCGACCAGGTGGGGGAACAGATAAATTCTATCACAGATAAAATCGATGGTGTTCTTAGATCTATCGGTAAATTGAGGTTAGATAAAACCAAGTCCCAGGTCAGTACTCTTAGACGATGCAACAGGTCCTGTATCGTTTTTAAAACGACCGGAACGGACGGAATCCGAACGCCCCGTGAACGACACATCCGCCTTGTTGCTATTGAACACATTGTTCCACCACCTAAGTAATATGTGGGTTGACCAAAATGCCTACGTTCGAGGGTAAATACGGCGGTGTAATGATTTTTCTAAGTTATTTAGCCTGAACGACAACAAAAAGCTAAGATGCCTATTCCCAAGCGTAAAATCAACAACCTACTACTGGTGGGGAAGTAATGAGACAGAAACCCACACATGTAACGAGTTTTTGCTTGACGAGAAGAACCAAAGAGCTTATTCAAACTGTGGAACGATTTAAAACATGACTACAGAAGTTGTGCTAGGAGGCAACACGAGGCGTGACTGCCATGGATTGGTGTCGTGTGGACGTTCTCTCACACGAGCTACTCGCTGAAGCGATTCCCTTCACTGTAGAAGAAGAGCGTTACATGCGACAGACTTCATCACACGAATGCTTGTCACAGATCTTCGCAGACCACCTGGAAGAGGAGAAGGTTTTTACCAAGAAACGAAGACCGTGGGATCCTGGAGGTACCAACGAACCAGATATGCGAGACTTCGAACCATGGGATCCTGGAGGTACTAACAGACCTAACATCCGAGACTTTGAAGAATGTAATCCAGGAAGCACTGACCAAACAGATACACGAGACGTTAAGCAATGGAATCCAGCAGTCAATAAACTACTAGAGACCCGAGATCTTTGATATGTCTAGGTTACCGTCACCTTCGCAAATCGACTCATAAAGAAAACGAAGATAAGACAGAAGAAGTAAAACAAGAAATATTGGAGTTCGTCAGGAAGAAGTTAATTCTAGCACCTGATCGACGCCGCAAGTATGCGAAGCAGTACAGAAGAAGAAGTTAAGTGTAGGTCGATTGGTTTTAATAAGAGAACACTGTATCAGTAGAGCATGGGAATTTATTTCCAAGAAGTTGATGCCACTCTGCGTCGGTCCGGTAAAGATATCTAAGATAATCAACAGCAACTGTTATGAAGTGGTTTGTCCGGACACTGGCAAGGTCCAAGGAAGCTATAATATTTTGGCTCTGAGAGAATATCAATCTCCTATTACGCAGGGAAAGAGGAAAGATTCAGAAGACAGGAGCAAATATATATACGCTGAGGAATAATGTTGTTGAGTAATTATTGAAGTTTATTGCAGTGAAGAATTGTCGCTAAATGCGGATTTTATAAGATAATTATTATATGGGGCGAGCCTTTGTTCACTGATATGGAAAGGATTTAATCAGGCGTAGTTGAAAGCCGCCAGAATATTATATAGACTAATTTGTTCCATTTAAAATGTATATATTGTAATTTATTTGCCCTAAATTGCTTTGTTTGCCACAGCGAATATTTTACTGTAAAAGATTGCTAATATACAATTTCTTGTGTTTTACCTTCCAATAAGGAAAGAATAAAACCTGTCGTAAAGGATGGAAGCGATTTTATCGAGAAACATGTAATTTACTATACTCAATCATAAAGCCACGAAGTTCATAACAGTAATGAAGGTAACCACCAACGGATAAATTCGTGAGTAAATAAATAAATGTGCACATATAGTAATCAACCAATGCTAAATGTTCTATTTTGAAACACGCAGTTTCTATGTTGAATGTCTTACCAAAAAGAAATAAAAGCTGCGATGAGTAAGCAAACTTCTGACTGCAAGTCTTGCTAGAACTAAACGCTAACTTGGAAAAGAAAAAAAAAGGCAAGGTTTCTTTCGTAGGTTTCTTTCGTGGGGTCTTCTGAATGAATACTTATTTTATTGGTTTCGATCAGATTCTTCATATAACTTCTATTTTGGATGTCTTCGAATTGTTTGATTGTTTTTCTTTTAACACATATATAATTTATGCTCCTGAACTAAGGTTTCAGAAGTAAATTGCTGTATAGATGTAAGATTGATAAAGATCAATGAAGTTTCATGTTTTATTTAGTAATTTTTCTTATGAAAGCAGTATCGTTTTATGGTGACCTGATATCATTTTAAGATATTTTTAGAAACCGATAGTAGTCAATTATGGTCAACACTGGTCTGTACAGTTGTGACATCTTATGATTGACAACATTGATTAATGAACTTTAAATGAGAAAAGAGGTGTCATTTGCATGCGAGTTAAAAGAACATTGACTTTACACCGACATATTTTGCCTGAAAGACACTTTTACAAACGAGTGCAAAGTGCGAAAGAATAATACATCCAGAAACACTCAATTAGTGTTAGCCAAAGGAAAAACATTTCTGCTGAGCCAAAACAAATAGAATACACATTAACTGAAAAGTGAACTAATTGTTGATAAAAGCTGTAAAGATAAAAAATTTAAAACTTGAACTGGCAAGTGTAACAAGTGTTACAGCCGAGAAGGTTAAAGTGAGGCAGGAGCTACCCGCCAGCTCATCTCATCTGCGCCAGCTGAGACCGATGCCCGAGGACTCTAAGACTGATCGGAGCAAGGACGTCTCTATTGATGATGGAGATGGTGACAATTTTTATTCATAGAAATAAGACTTTGATCCTCACTCATTTAATAATAATCAATGCTGGACTTCAACAATTTTATGGTACAAATCTAAATAAAATTAACGGAAAATGAAAGAAATAATTAAAGTTATCACAAGTGGTTACTTAACACGTTTTATTTAACGTTAATAGGGGCAGCGGTGGCGCAGTGGCTAGCGCACTCCCTCTTACCAAGGCGATCCACGTTCGATCCCCGGCGCCGGTTCACTCCCGGATTCTCGTATGTGGGAATCGTGCTGGACGATGCCGCTTGCCGGCGGATTTTCTCGGGGTATCACCGTTTCCCCCGCCCTTGCATTCCAGCGCCGCTCCATCCTAGGATCTCATTTCACGTCATGTTCAGGGACGACGGGCACCTACGAGTCCCAGCTGGAAAGCCCGTCACTCGGAGGGTGTTGCCTCACCCTGGGTCCACCCCCCAAACGCATTTGTTTATATTTATTTAACGTTAAGATATGAAACTACTTTTCCTCCATCGTTGCCGACTTTACAGGGTGCGTGTTACTTTGTACGCCTGTTAAAGTGCATGCAGTGACTTTTTTTAAAGTTTTCTT
Organism: Dryococelus australis; assembly: GCA_029891345.1. NCBI lineage: Eukaryota > Metazoa > Arthropoda > Insecta > Phasmatodea > Phasmatidae > Dryococelus > Dryococelus australis. The sequence continues at coordinate 133,688,404 of CM056999.1, forward strand.
TCAAAAGTGCTCACTTTATTGTGAACAGCCTTTAACAGAAAACATTTACAGTAAAAAGGTTATACTGAGAGTAAGAGTTACGTAATTGAAGGGTACAGATCACCTCTTTCGTGTATTTATGATGGCTATTCCTGTTCATGTGTTTTTGTTGAGGAAATGAGTTTCAGAAATTCCCTTTCATTTAAAAAAAAAAAAAAAAAAAAAAAAAAAAACTGTAAACACAATTTCTATGTAACAAGGACGCACAATGGATAGGGGCTGAAAAATTTCGCGATTTCGTTTTAAGACAAGCAAGACTTGAAACACACGTGTATTGCAGTCATCCTTGCCATTGGATCACAGTTTATCAGTAAACTCTGAACCAATAAAAGACCTGTAAAGAAAGAAGCACCGAGTTCCATGCCACCTGGTCTGAGGTAAAACTGGCTACACACTGAGGCACCAGCCAATCAGTTTAAAACTGACGCGTGAAAGTACATAAGACTGTGGAGTATAGCCTACAGGGTTTTCAAAACGCGAAATTTTCGTGTCCCTAACTATGGGTAGCATAATTTGTTAACACGCTTCCGTCACTTTGAATCTATGATAGAGCTCGGTTACATAATTTGTAATTACTTGCCAATTACAATGCTGCGTTTACAAACATTACACAAGACATACTCTAAAACTTAGTCGGTGACGCGAAAGCTGAATGTCTCAACATAACGTGTGACAAAGACCCTTAATCAATTCTGATTCAGTGTACACAATTGTATAGATGAGATAGACGAAGGTTATATTTTGCGAGTATTTTACATTAAAGGCTGTTCACGATAAGGTGAGCACTTTTGAAATCAACCTAAGAAAACAGTCAATGCTCCCACCCGCATATATTTCAATGGGCGCACTGCGTGATATGCGCTCAGTAAAGTTGGTAACGTTGGTAGGAAAGTAGTTCCATATCTTAACGTCGAATCGAAAGTGTTAGGCAACAACTCGTAATAACTTAAATTATTTCATTCGCTTTCTGTGTATATCATTCAGTGAAGCGTAAAAAAATGAGTAGATTTGAAAAATATTTACTTTTCTAATAATTTACAGTTTCAATCGACTGACGCACGAATAAAGTGATGAGACCAATGGCAATGTTAATTTTCCATAAGGCGGAGGAATACACAACGTGCGTATAAGTAGATATTAAGCAGGACTTTCAAAAGTTATAATTTTAGCGTGAACAGCCTATACACGGGTTTGTGGCTAATGATCTCCTGTGTGGGTTAACTGATCCATAATCCGTGTTACTTCTGTAGGTTGTAACATTCTTAATACCGCTTCTGCTCTCAAGACCTCGATGTAAAGAGCCGCCCAAATCTCTCAACTGAACTCTCTTAATTACTATGTGACTGGGCCAACTTAAGTAGAGCAGGCGTAATTTTTTTTTCATATGCATAACACGCGAAACAATTAACCACAGTCTATTTGCAGTTCATTCGCAATTTTCGAATCAAACCTTTGAAAAATCACCCCATGTATGACGTGTTTAGTTATTGCCTAAATATGTGACGTATCACAAGCGTTTTATACCTCTGTTAAGATGAAAGTAACTTATTTTCCTTTAAATTGAAGTTTTACCTGCATTCTAATTATAATCATTCATTTATAATAAATACGAAGGAAAACAGTGAGAAAACATGTGTGGTGGTAGCACCTAATAAGAAGTAGATCTCATGCTAACTATCATTACAACTGAGTGCGCACGCATTCGGTGCGTCGTCCTTTAGTGTAATTTTCTAGACTGAGTTTTAAGCTTAGTTTGCATGTGGGGCGGAGGATTATCATGGAAATAGAACTTTAGCAGCGTTCCAGAAAAGTATGAAGTAACCGTGAATGGATTATATATAAAGCAGGTCGGTAATGGATTATATATAAAGCAGGTCGGTAATGGATTATATATATAGCAGGTCGGTAATGGATTATATGTAAAGCAGGTCGGTAATGGATTATATATAAATCAGGTCGGTAATGGATTATATATAAAGCAGGTCGGTAATGGATTATATATAAAGCAGGTCGGTAATGGATTATATATAAAGCAGGTCGGTAATGGATTATATATATAGCAGGTCGGTAATGGATTATATGTAAAGCAGGTCGGTAATGGATTATATATAAATCAGGTCGGTAATGGATTATATATAAAGCAGGTCGGTAATGGATTATATATAGCAGATCGGTAATGGATTATATATATATATCAGGTCGGTAATGGATTATATGTAAAGCAGGTCGGTAATGGATTATATATAAAGCAGGTCGGTAATGGATTATATATAAATCAGGCCGGTAATGGATTATATATAAAGCAGGTCGGTAATGGATTATATATAGCAGGTCGGTAATGGATTATATATATAGCAGGTCGGTAATGGATTATATATAAAGCAGGTCGGTAATGGATTATATATAAGGCAGGTCGGTAATGGATTATATATAAAGCAGGTCTATAATGGATTATATATAAATCAGGTCGGTAATGGATTATATATAAAGCAGGTCGGTAATGGATTATATATAAAGCAGGTCGGTAATGGATTATATATAAATCAGGTCGGTAATTGATTATATATAAAGCAGGTCGGTAATGGATTATATATATAGCAGGTCGGTAATGGATTATATATAAAGCAGGTCGGTAATTGATTATATATAAAGCAGGTCGGTAATGGATTATATATAAAGCAGGTCGGTAATGGATTAATATATAAATCAGGTCGGTAATTGATTATATATAAAGCAGGTCGGTAATGGTTAAAGAGTAAAAATGAAACGCATGCACAGTTCGCGTTGAGCGAGCGGACTAATGTCGCAGAGGGACTTGATCTCCAAAGATCGTGATCCAGGATACGAACCCTGAGAGTGTCGCCAACCTCAAAGCCTTAATTAGGTCGCGGTGCGGGGCTGGTATAGACGCCCTCGCCCCATCACGGAGCCACTTGTGCCGAGTTGCACAATTCCCTCGCCCCGCCATGCATGACTTAGCTGTTCCTCCCGCAGTCGGCGATGGGCGCCGCTTCCTGATTCGCGGCAGGACCTCCGGGAGTCCTTCCTTGGGACGCGGAACCGCGCGGCTGACACACAGGCTAATCAAAGAACAAGACGGCTGAAATTATCTGAAGACCTAGGGGACGTGCTGTGTGACTAATTAACTCCGAATTGTTTGGACTACCTCCCCGCCCCTTGTCCCTTGCTGCACGTATATCCTTGTCACCACGAGTCACGCTGTCTTGCTGTATTGTTCACGACCAACAAAAGATAGCATTAAGTATGCCTAACCAATTGCTAAATTTAGGACTGGACAACTGTTAAATCACTGAGTTGAGTAAATATGTATTTTCAAATAATCGGCGATGTAGACTCTATTGTATTTACAATTAATTTAATCCAATGCCTAATTGATTACTATTCCCATTACACGTCTTAAGTGTCACATAATGGAAAGTTTGGTGACTTTATGTGTACATTCTAGGCGGTCAAATGAACACCCTTTGGAAATACTATTTGCTTTATTCTTCTGGCCTTTTCGTATCCTTCCGCCGCTTGTAATTATTAACATTGACTCGCGCTAAACGACTTTAATTAATGAGAAGCCAGTTCGTACTATAAAGAAACAAAACAGAACTGAATCTCATTGGTCATTAGTGTATACACCTAATTTTTAATAAGTTAAGATACGGATTTACTTTCTCTAATTCGCTGCAAGCAACCACGCTGCTTATCATAGGTCAAATTAACTAAAAAACTTACGTAGTTACGAGCAAAGATTTTCCTTTCCGAGTTCTGTTTTAAAAAATGTGTACAATTGCTTACAATATATAAATTCTAGCAGTGTTAGACGAGTTTGTGCACTTTCCGATTGCAAATTACTACACTGTGTGCACAGTATGTCAGAGCGGCATTCTATAGCAAATCGCATCAGAAATTTATTAAACTCGAGAGTACGGCCAACAAATACTATCACCTTTAAGAGCAAGTGAGAAGTAAATTGACGCTGAACACAGTCCCAACTAGCGTTTACAGATTTTGTAATCCAGCATAGAATAAATCGCAGGCAGGTCAGTGTTAGGAAACTGTAACTGGGGACTTCACGGACAGGCATTTTGATCAAGCGATTCTTTTCTGTTGAACTTTACCGACGCGTTGAATCTGCACACTTCATTGGGGTGCAGGACATAAATGCTAAATAAATGTGAAGCAGCAAATATCTGTTTAGACAAAAGTTAGTCTAATGGCTTTGATCAGATTTATCTGGTACTAAAAAAAAAAAAAAAACACTTGAAATCTTTCTGCTGCGGGCTTTTAAAACGAATATACCAATTGCAATCAAATGTGTTCAAATGGCATTTCGAAGAGCTGACTAAAATCCGTGATTCGAAAATGTAAAATATAATACAGACAGTACATGTAATTTAGTCACAACAACTAAAATTAAGATGGAAGCATAATGCATAACAGAGGAACGTGACTAGCAGTAGGCTACGGTTTTTTGACATTTTGTCTTTTATGTTGACAGTAAGCGGGCGCTTTGGCTAACGTACATAACTGAGGCCGTGACCGAAATGAAAAATTCGGTATTTTGTAATTTGTCATTTCGTAAGTTTCAGTTCGGACACTGTCGACTGTCATTCGTTTAGAACTCGTGGCCACGCATTTTTACATTAACAATGAAAATTATAATTATCAGAATATACATATTAAAACGGACGTGATATTTCCATAATCATCACTGGAATGCTGCAAATATGTTAATAAATAACAAAATAATGATTTATGCAATAACGACTTTTAAAAATCTTTGTTGCGAAATATATAAACAAAGCGCAACACTTACTTGCTTTTTTAAACTTGTCTAGGGCATTTTAAGAACACTCATTTCTTTCAAAAATATGTTTTAATTATGCATTCGTGTATATATTTTGAAGATCAAAACCAACACGGCGCTGATTTTGTAATTATGTGTTTTTGCTAACATCTGCTAGATACAAAATACGAAATACCAACTTACCAAATACGTCACCGTTTTTTAATACAAAATCAGGTCACATTATAATTTTGTGAACAAAATACTATTGTTTCGGACACGGCCTGAGAGAGAGTATGTGGTCGGAGTATGTAGCGAGGTCCATAGAAGCGGTAAGGGTGAGATTAGAAGATCTATCAGTGGTGGAATACAAGAGTGGGGGAAGCCCCGAGAAAACCTGCTGGCCAACTCCAACGTCCACGAATGAAAACCCGGGTCACCGCGCTGGGAATCGAACACAATTCTCCTTGGTGGGAGTAGTCTAACTATTAATGCATTCACGGTTAATTCACACTTTTCTGAAGCCCTGCTAAAGTTCTTCTTCCAGGATATTCCTCCGCCTAGTGCAAACTAAGTTTAACCTAAGTCTGGAAAATTACACCAAAGGACAGCGCACCGAATTCGTGCGCACTCGGAGTAAAGAATTTTGTATACGAACTATTTCTTACTAGACGTCACCAACACACTAATTTTGTCACTGTTTTTATCCAAATTATTTATAAATGAAGCACTATAATTTATAGATAAAATATGAATAACATTTCAATTTAACAGAAAGAAAGTAATTTTTATGAACACAAGCATAAAACGCTTGTGATATATGTCATATGTTGGTAATAACTAAACACTCTATACATGGGGAGATATTTCAAAGGTTTGATTCAAAAAGGGTGAAGAAACGGCGAATAGATTCTAGGGCACCGCCGCGGTTACAGCGAGTTATTTTTTAAATCGCAAATGGCATTACTTCGTTACTTGACGTCACGTCACGAGTGTTGCTGTGATAGTTCAAAGTTTTTCTATTCTTTACCGATACGCCAGAGTTGTCGGGACTGGGAGTTGAATTAGTTTACCACAGAGAAGTATGCAGCAGTCGACGAACTATTGATTCGAATGAGAACAAAAATCTTCAATCTATTTTGTAAAATCCAAGATTTTTTTTTAAACAGAAACTCATAATTATTAATTTACCTGGTAATCTCTAAAGTCTCCACTCTCGCGACTCGTCAATAATAGACTCGACAAATTAAATGCCACTAAATAAAAAAAAAGAGTCTATATTAACTCACGCGTTAGGTACCCACAGCGGATTTGAACCAACTTTAAAAAAAATCTCATCCATATATCGTTTATGTTAACATTAACACTTGCCGCGAAAGGCTATTTATAATGTTGTTAGCGAATTTTGGAAATCTGTCTTTTCAATTAATTGAAATTGAAGTTTTTACACAGCGATGGCTAGAACTGATTTCCTTCCGTTTTATCTACGTGAAAGTCCGAGTAATGCACACACAAATTTATATATTTTTTAATCTTCATATTGCATTTTGATATATATGTGGTCAAAGGATAAATAACGCGCACAGAGAACTAACTAGGCAAGACTTTCAGAAATATTCAGTAACTGAACCAACTATAGCTAAAACGCCACTATAACAAGGGTGAGCGATACGGGTGCAGGGACAGAGCAGGATTATTGTAATTGATGTGTTATTGTCGCAAAACTCTGAACGGCAGCGCGGATTTTAATAAACTAGTGTGCGTGATATATTAAACTGTCATACAAATCACTACAAGATGTACACAGTCAATATATGTTATAAGTTGAATGTGAGTAACATGTTATGAATAATTAACATTGATATAAATGGAACTAACCGCCAGCAACTAACATATAGCAACAGTTCCTCGCTATGAACTGCCAAACCTTAAGCAAAAAAATAAATAGAATACATATCACACGCACAAGGTAGCCTTTCTATAAAACAACGGAATGAAGGACAATAACACCCAACTTTACAAAGTAGATAATATCGCCATGTCAGTGCAAGAGTGAGAAATCTGATAAAAATCATACTGCTGAGAAAAAGGTGTCGAATTACTTAAAATATTTTTTTATCGTCCATTTGATATGTATATAATTCATCAATATTGTTTATTGTTTTCTAGGTTACGTTGTTTACATGTCATTTTTTATGGATACGTAATGTTAAATGCAATTTCAATAACCAAAATTTCAAATAAAATTTCAATAGTAATTTCAATAATCAAAAAAATCAAATACAATGCCAATAATCAAAATTGCATATCAATAGAAAGATCGCATATTTCTGCACGGAACATTTCACTCAGTAAGTCAGTTAATTTTATGGATATCGTCGTTTTACATTGAAGATCATGGTGAAATACATAGTGCTGTAAAACAAAACAAGAAAACTTTCAAGTATTTTACTTTTGCACTGGCACGGCGATATGTCATTCAGTTTTACTCGAAACATGTTCATAATTGCCAAATAGTTTACCTTTTAAAACATGAATAATTATGCGGCGAAACTAGGACATACAGATTGGGGTAAAAATAATAAAGCAAGGCAGTGGGTCTTCGAAAATGGTGTTCTTGGAACGTCGATTACGACACTATCGTAGTTTCCTACATACAGAACAGTGCTGGTCTCATAAATGCACAATACTTCCTCATCAGTCCAATCACATGAATAATTATTGATCCACGATGGAACCGCGGTATTAACCCAGTTAGTCCAGCACAGTCAGTTCCAATTAGTCGCCAGCCAGATACAGTTAATGTGGACTTCAAACACACACCTGATCCAGCATACAGATTTCCACTAAATGAACCCTGTGTTTCTCGCGTCCACCTATACATCCACACGTACATCGGATCGAGTATAATCCCTTAATTCACTGCCGTTCCCACGTGATTTCAGCAACGCATCGTGATGCCAGACCATCAATTCCCTGGAACGTGATCTGAAAACTGCTCCGATTTTTATTTGTAGTTGAAAAAATACTTCAACTGCCAGCGAGGTGGATTGATGAAACTACTAGACTGGGCAATGCAGAAGCCCGTACTTCGAAGGGAAAATTTCCGAAATATTTACGGGTATATATTAAGTTGTTCTGCCGATAAAATACATCGTACAGTTTGGGACTGCATGAGGTTTACTATTCCCGATATTATATAGAGGAATTATTTGACCTGTTACTTGGTGAAATGAATTTCGCTGTGCACTGAGCTAAGGTTTGTTTGAATTAATCAACTTTCGTTTAAATCATGGCAATTAAAACGAAAACTTATACCAATCAAATAAATTATTTAAAAAAAGCAAATTTCGACAGCCCATCAAAAGAGGTTCATTTGAGTTAAATCTGTATTTGTTTGACAAAACGAAATCAGTTTTGTCAACAATGAAATTTTGTGCAGTCGACAGGTTACTCTGTGACATCATTATAATTTGGCGCTAATTAAAGAACAATTTCCTAATAACTGTCCTCATCGTATGGTTATTGTAAACACAAAAAAATCTACTCATCGCGTGCATTATTGTGGAGTAAATTAACAAATATTTTCAGGAGAATAAAAGCATAAATATTTCCAGGTAAATTGCCAATTCGAAACACGAGGGATTACAGCCTCTCTCACTCTCTCCCTCTTTTTTATTAAAAAAAAAAAAAAAAAAAAACCTTGATTAGTTTTTATTCCCAAAAAAAAATACTTCAATCGTGGCCTAAAAAGGCATTTCCGGATGTTGGTGGCAGAGTGCAAAAGTTTTACCCTCCGAGACGTTTTCAAATGTAGCCTGTGTTAAGCTGGAACTAAGTAAATAATTATTAGTGTAACAACTTCGTGGAACCACGAAACTTTTATTCGGAAACGTAATATCAGAGATCAGAGTAGTTTCTTGCCATAAATTCTTGCATAAATAAACCCTTTACTTATGATAGTTGAAAACTAATACACACAGCGAGATCAACAATAAGATGTTTGTATAGGCTATTCACGTTAAAGTGAGCACTTTTGAAAGCCCTCTCACTTAAAATAATAGTCAGTAAATACATTTATTTTAACCTTAGACGTAAACTTATTTTAATATGTGGTTATAAAGGATAAGAAATGGCTCAAAGAAAAAAGTAACTAGGACTTCAAAAGTGCTCACTTTACCGTGAACAGCCTATAGTTCAAAGCATGTTCACGACAGCGTTTCTACAAATATGACTTACAAAAGAAAAATATGATCTTAGATTTATTTTATGCTTATTACAATTATGCAAGCGTACAACAAACCCTGCATTTAAATTTAAGATAATACATATGGACAATTCACAATAAATAAAAAATTTAAGAAACCAGGTTTATTAAAATTATCATAACTGTTTACATTTCATGTACCTGGAGTGCGCAAAAATAATATATAAAAGATATTCCAGTAGGCTTTCTTTCGTCAAAGGAAGGCCAGCAAACATACCTTTCTCGGGGGAAATTCCGATAGTGATAGTTTTTCTATCTCGTGTGAAAATTGATATCACAGCTAACTATATTATTTAGTATAATTGTATCTACTACAAATTCAAGCATCTTGAAGGAGAGCTCGATAGAAATTTTCGAATCAGCAGAACATAACAGTGGAAACAGTTGGATCGGATGTCGAAAACGAAGTATTGCATTCAAAATAATTTATACCTACGTGTGCACCTTGCCACGGATATTTATAGTGTAAATTGTACAGTAAAATACGACAGTATCTCCGCGTATTCAAAGGGAGCGAATATTTGTGAGTATTTGTCATATGCTTCTTGTATACGTTATTATATATATTTTTTAAAGGGTCCACGGTAGCTGAGCGGTTAGTCTGCTCGCCTCCCAAAAAAGCGAACCGGGTTCAATCGCCGGCCGGGTCTCTCTCTCCTGGGTTTTCGCATGTGATAATCGTGCCGGACGTTGCCGCTGGTTGACGAGTTTTCGCGGGGTTCTCCCATTTACCCCGCCCTTTCATTCCGGCGCTGCTACATATTCACCTCAATCACCCTCATCGGCTCTCAAGACCTCACTGTAAGGAGTCGCTCAAATCTCTTCACTGCACTTTTTTCTATAGGCTATTCTGACGAATTGGTTCGTCACAGGGAAATATGGTGTTTTTAGTTATTTCTCGCCAATGTTGGTAATAGCTTATAAAGTTACTATATTAGTGTGTGGTATTTTAGCGTTTTATATATTTATATATTATTAGGCCGGCCTACGAATATTTAATATGTATATTTAGGAATGCATTTTTAATTATATTTATATTTGTGTAATCACTAGTGCCAAATTCGTTTTAACCGTTTATATGTATAGTTTATTGATGCGTTAATGTAAAGAGTGACCGCCGGAGCTCGCCACTTGCGTGGCCGTGACGTAATTAGGCCGGGGTGTTGGTCGCGCGTGGCGTGCCAGCCGTAGTTGTTGGTAGACTTGAGTCGAGAGCTGGGGACAGCCTGAGCAAGGTGACACGAGTGTATGTCGCTGCGGTTTGAACGGGGCTGTTGGTCCGGGAAGGCAGCCCTCGGCTGTGGACGCGGCCCGGACTTATGCTTGTTATAGACCGTTCACGGTAAAGTGAGCACTTTTGGAAGCCCTACTTAAGATCTATTTGTATGCACGGTATGTATTCCTCCGCCCTATGTAAAATTAACATTGCCATGGACCTCGTCACCTTATTCATGCGTCGGCCAGGTAAAACTGTGAAATTATTAGAAAAGTAATTATTTTACAAATCTGGTAATTTTTACCCTCTGTGCATTAAAACAACAGAAGACTAAACAATAATTAAACTTTTTTTTTTCGACGTTAAGATATGAAACTACTTTCCATCTATTGTTACCAACTTTACTGGCCACATGTCACTCATTGCGCCCGTTGAAATATAGCCTATACAGGATGGGCAGTGGCTTTTCTCTAAGGTTCTTTTCAAAAGTGCTCATTTTATCATGAACAGACTTTACCAATATTGGTTTATAGCCGGGGTGCGTGTGCATCGCAGTGGTAAACATGTTTGTCCGTGAAATGTGATGGAGCATTCTGCCTTGAACGATCTCATTAGCATGCCTTCGAAACATTACGTTTTATTAAACGCATGCTGCCGTGCTAATAGCAACTGCATGATTTGATATGCGCCGTAACCTGGGAGTTTTAAACTGAGTAACTGCAACATTGTGAATCATGTCACTCTTTAAGTTCTGAGTATGAGATTTGGGCACGCATTTTCCCATCGTTAAAACTAGACGTATGTTTCTAAAGGCTGTTCACGATAAAGTGAGCACTTTTGAAATCAACCTTATAAAAAGTCACTTCTCCTACTTGTACGTATTTTAATGGGCGCTCCAAGTGACACGCGCCCAGTAAAGTTGGTAACGTCGAATATAAAGTGTTAGGTAAACTTTTGATAGCTTAAATTGTTTCTATCGCTTTCTGTTCTTTTTTTTTTTAATGCGTCGAAGTGTAAAAATTGGCAGATTTTCAAAAAATGTACAATTTTAATAATTTTACGTTTTCACCTGCCGGGCCATATGAAGAAAGCGATGAGGCCCACGGCAGTGTTAATTTTAGATAAGGCGGAAGAACACACAACGTACATACAAGCAGATCTTAAGAAGGGCCTTCAAAAGTGCTCATTTAACCGCGAACAGCCTACAACGATTGGGGCCCATCTTGGAAGCCGGCGACACCGTGTTCTACGCTGCTGCGGGGTGCGACGAGCTATCAGCTGACCTGCTCGCCCCATTCTACGGCGCTGCAGCGCGCTGGGCTCCGAGGCACATATGCGTGCCCTGGTTTACAGAGCGACGGGATAATCATCAAGACGTTTCGTCGCAGAGGCCCGCCTTCTATCTTGCTGAAGGGGCAGCGGTGGCGCAGTGGCTGGCGCACTCGCCTCCCACCAAGGCGATCCGGGTTCGCTCCCGGATTTTCGCATGTGGGAATCGTGCTGGTCGATGCCGCTTGCCGGCGGGTCTTCTCGGGGTACTCCCGTTTCCCCCGTCCTTGCATTCCAGAGCCGCTCCATACTAGTGTCTTATTTCATGTCATGTTCAGGGACGACGGGCACCTGCGGGTCCCAGCTGGAAAGCCCTTCACTCGGAGGGTGTAGCCTCACCCTGGATCCACCCCCCAATACGCATTTATTTATCTTGCTGAACAAATAAGGTATGAGAACGACGCATTTGTTTTACGCCCAAATTATACCGTGGGCGGTTGCGTCCCACCAACTTGGTGATTTTAATAATGAGCGTCCGAGCCAGCAGGTCGTAAACCTCGGTAGCGACTTATGCTATCCCGCATACTGGAAGTAATAACTTTTACGTAAGTATTTGTGGAGCCAAATCACGTAAACCTCGGTAGCGACTTATGCTATCCCGCCTACTGGAAGTAATAACTTTTACGTAAGTATTTGTGGAGCCAAATCACGTAAACCTCGGTAGCGACTTATGCTATCCCGCATACTGGAAGTAATAACTTTTACGTAAGTATTTGTGGAGCCAAATCACGTAAACCTCGGTAGCGACTTATGCTATCCCGCATACTGGAAGTAATAACTTTTACGTAAGTATTTGTGGAGCCAAATCACGTAAACCTCGGTAGCGACTTATGCTATCCCGCATACTGGAAGTAATAACTTTTACGTAAGTATTTGTGGAGCCAAATCACGTAAACCTCGGTAGCGACTTATGCTATCCCGCTTACTGGAAGTAATAACTTTTACGTAAGTATTTGTGGAGCCAAATCACTTAAAAATAGCCAGTATCATATCAATGAAACATTTAAATGATCGTGAAAATGGCTTGGTGTGTAAGTTGGCTAAAGAATTTTTAATAATATTTTTAGAGAATAGTGTGTTTGTAAACGAGAAGACCTTTTTGTTACCAAGTAACGTAGTGTTATGAAAATAAATCAACCAATAAATCCGAAAGCTGGCGAAGTGAATAATTTATGTGTTGTTGAAAACCCGGTAGCACACGTAAATAATAACTTGCTCTGCTATTGAAATAATGCTAGTAATTGTGTTGTACGGTATCATAAGAGACGTATTGGGCCGGGATGCAAGAAAACCCTAAGACGAGGCTCCCTTTTGCCCCGCGCGCGTGTGTAGTATTAGATATTATTGTTTTGGGAGTGAGGCAGAATTGAATTACCTAACACCCCGCTGGGGTAGAGGGAGTCTCACGATTGAGCACTTATGAAAGCCCTGGTTAAGATCTACTTTTTTGTGTCGTCCCGTCATATGTCATATTAACATTGCCATAGGCCTTATCACTTTATTCATCCGCCATACAAGCGAAACAATAGAGTTGTTAGGACTGTAAAAGTGTTCCTAACATGCGTGTTCATACACTTACGTATATAAAACAAGAAATACTAACTTGACTGAAAATTTGAAGATTTTACCCAGAAATTCAACGCCAAGTGTTAAGGACTACATTTTGTCAATTCGTTGCCAACTTAACTAGGAGCCTGCATGACAGTGTTTAAAAGACTGTTCATGCGTATGCTTAAACGGGTGTATTGACCGGCATGCGCCCAGTAACGTTGGCAACGAGAAGGGGGAAGTATATGTCTGTGAACACTTAAATTATTACTTTTGCTTTTTGTTTTAATACATATAATAATATTCAAATTTTAAATAATTTATTTTTCTAATAATTCCACAGTTTCACTTTACTGACACATGAATAAAGTCAAGAAAGTCATGATGCCCATGTCAATGTAAATCATACAATATTGTGGAAGAATACACAATGTGAAAATGAGTAGATCTTAAGCAGGGATTTCAAAAGTGCTAAGATTACCGTAAACCGTTTACACGAATGTAGTTTAGAAAAGTGAGTTTTTTTCTATAAGTTAGTATCAAAAGTGTTTATTGGCTGTTCACGGTAAACTGAGCAATTTTGAAAACCATACTTAATATCTGCTTGTATACACGTTGTGTATACAAGTATTTCGCCTTATGTAAAATTAACATTGTCATGCGCCTCATCACTTTCTTCATGCCTCGGTCAAGTGAAACTATGAAATTATTAGAAAAGGAAATACTTTTACAAATATGGTAATTTTTACACTTCGATGCATTAAAAAACAGAAAGCAAACGAAATAAATTAACTTATCACAAATAATCACCTAACACTTTTTATTCGACGTTAAACTATGGAACTACCTTCCCTCCATCGTTACCAACTTTACTGGGCGTGTGTCACTCAGTGTGCCCGTTAAAATATATGCAGGTATAGGAACAGTGACTTTTTTCTCAGGTTGATTTCAAAAGCGCTCACTCAATCGCGAGCGGCATTTACTTTATTGTGTGTACGTATCTATTTCCTTCCGTTATAAATTCGAAATCACATGTTGCTTAAACGAGAAATTCAAAAAGTCAGGAAGTTGTCATACGTGAATATCTGTATCCATTTCCGGGTGATCCTGACAGTTCGTAATCCTCGGCCAACCGCGTAGAATTATTCGACCGGTGGTTTCCGGTAACGAGACACGCATCACCGTGCCTAGCGTGTAAGTATTTGCATCCGTTAAAAAAAAAATAAAAAAAATAAAAAACTCTAGATTCCGCGTTGCCTCGTTTTCTTTCAAAAGGAGTAATTTCAGATGCTTGGCAAATGTATCTACTTCCGGGCGATGGGGGCAGCTCGTAATCTCTCGCCGTAAGCGTGTCACGCGGAGGGGCGTTGGGAACCGTGTGGAATAGCCCGCGGGTGTTAACACAACATAGGGCCTCGTGATTGCAAACCGTTCAACACACTGTATTACCTCGCAGGCACTCGCATAATGATCCGAGCCGTTACACGGGAACTGATCGGATTAGTGGCCAGGCGTCAGTTCCGTGACCAGCAAAGGACGCCTGTCCCAGCGTGACCTGATGTTTGCCGCGACGAGGATTATCAACCGGGCCGACCACGGACGCACGAGCCTGCGCTGGTTTTACTTCCATAATCGATGAGGGATTAATGAGGCGAGCCCCCGGGGAGCAACAACTGGATCATGTCTGCTCCCACTTTGGTATTTGGCCCTGCGTTGACAACGATGAAATTAATCCCGGACACCCTGGTCAGCGTAATAATTTCGGGAAAAGGTTTACGTGTCACGGAATAACATTTTTAAAAATGTGTTTACGCAGAAGCGATCAACATGGAAAAACTTATTATGCCACGGAGAATTTGCTTTGACTGGATTTCTCAGTCAAGTTACGCTTGCTCGAGTATATGATTTAAGAACTATACCTCTTAAGATCGAATATGTGAACTTTTTAACAGGTAGTTTGATGAATCTCGGAAAAGGGTAATTTAAGGAATAATTATTTAAATTTTTTAATTATGCAATTTAAGAGCTATTTAGAAGCACCGACATGACTAACGTAACACAACTTATATTAACATTGGGGATATTCACATATAGGCTGTATACGGTAAAATGAGCACTTTTGGAAGCCCTGTTTAAGATCTACTTGTATGCAAGTTGTGTGTTCTTCCGCCTTATGTAAAATTAACATTGCCATTGGCCTCATCACTTTATTCATGCGTCGGTCATGCGAGACTGTGGAATTCTTAGAGAAGAAAATATTTAACAGATTTGCAACACTTTTTATTCGACGTTAAGGTACAGAACCACTTTCCATCAATCACTACCAAATTTACTGGGATCATGTCACTTAGTGCGCCCGTTAAAATATATGCAGGTTGGGGCAGCGACTTTTTTTATTAGGTTGATTTCATAGTGAACAGCCTTTACCAGTCTATTTGGTGCGCTACTATAAGGAGGTCGACTTTGATCAAATCAGTATTTAGTGTCAATTCTAGTTTCTAAATGTTCTACAGATTTGTTAGGAACCAAATGTAAACTGGCCCATCTTAGAGCCAAGTTGGCTTGGACGGCCCGATTGTCGTATGATAGCCAACTGGTTCTGTAACTAATTCACGACGAAATCTTATCATACACCATGCCACTACAATAATTTAGACATAAAAACATTTTCCTAATTTTCATTCCACCTAGTGATGATGGCTGTAAAATATAACACTTTAAAAATTAACATAAAAAAATTTATTCTTCCAAGCTTGTTTTAAAATACGGTTGCATGTCTGGCTGGTGTTCAGTATGTTGTAGATTTGATCCCGACTTGTTGAATTACATGTGAGATTCCGGTTCACCCACATACCCACCTTTGGCTTTTCTCCCTTATTAAAAACAACTAGTGGTAGAGTTACTTATTACACACAGAAATTAATATTTATTCGAGGAGACAACAAAATACTTGTGAAATATTTCGTTTTAATTGTCAACATGGAGTTTTGCCAAATAAAATTTTTGTTAGACAGACAAAACACTTGTTATTTCCGAGGAAGAGGGGGTTAACAAACTCTCCTTTTTAAAATATTCAATTGAATAAACTACACACATTTGTTTGTGCGTTTGCAGACAATTTGCCGCCACGACAAACTCTCCTCTCAGTGTGCGTATTCTTGTCTCCTACTATGTACGTGCATGTTCCAATCAACCGATATTTTTTCATACGAGGGGTAAATAATACTACAGGCGGTATAGGCTATTCACGGTGAAATGAGCACTTCTGAGAGCCCTTCTTAAAATCTACTTGTATGCACGTTGTGTATTCTTCCGCCTTATGTAAGATTAACATTGTCATCGGCCCCGTCACTTTATTCATACGTCGGTCACGCGAGACTGTGAAATTATTAGAAAAGCAAATATTTAACAAATTTGCAACACTTTTTATTTGACGTTAAGATACGGAGCTATTTCCCATCCATCGTTACCAACTTTACTGGGGGCATGTCACTCAGGGAGCCCGTTGAAATATATGCAGGTAGGGGCAGTGACATTTTTCTAATGTTGAGTTCAAAAATGCTCACTTTATCGTGAACAGACTTTTCACAGTCAAGAGAGCACTTTTGAAATCAACACCTGAAAAATGTCACTACACCCCCTGCGTATATTTTAACGGGCACGCTGATCGGCTTGCGACCAGTAAAGTTGATAACGACGAAGGGGAAGTAAGTAGTTCCGTGTCTCAACGTTGAATTAAAAATGTTACGTAAACATTTGCGAATACGAAAGTTGTATTTTATGTTTTCTGGTTCCATAATTCATATAGATATGAAGATTAGCAAATTTGTAAAAATGTTTACTTTTCTAATAGTTTCACATTCTGTCTTGACCGCCGTGCGAATAAAGTGCCCTGGCCTACGGCAATGCCAATTTTACATGTGGCGGAAGAACACACGGTGTGCCCGGAATTAGATACAAAGCAGAGCTTTCAAAAGATGTTTACTTTTCTAATAGTTTCACATTCTGTCTTGACCGCCGTACGAATAAAGTGCCCTGGCCTATGGCAATGCCAATTTTACATGTGGCGGAAGAACACACGGTGTGCCCGGAATTAGATACGAAGCACATCTTTCAAAAGTTCTCAGTTTACTGTGAACAGAATACACGCGCGTGTCACCGGGAGCAATGTCGACGTGGATCGGACGCCATGTTGAGAATTGTAGGTGGCGAGGTTCAGTCCTGTCATTCCTAGCCAGGTAGAAGTGCACTTAGAGAATAATACTAGTAAGTCCGTCAAAGTTTTGATTATGCTTTCGAAAGTTTGCACGTTAACTTCGTGAAGTGAGTTGTCTCCATTCCACTTTAGGTGGACTTAGTATCGAGATGTTTTAATTATCATGACGGATGTTTTGTCCGAACCCTTCGCACGAGCGTGATGTATTAGCGATCATGTCCACCGAGAACCCATAATAAAAGTTTACTCAAGTATACATGTTTTAAGTGGACCAGACACTTATTTCAAGAATGGCGAGAATAATTTTTTTTTTTTTTTAACTTAATATGCTGTATCTACGAAACTATGTTAAAGGCTGTTCACGATAAAGTGAGCACTTTTGAAATCGACCGTATAACCAAAATCACTGCCCCTGCTTGCATATATTTTAATGGGCACCCTGAGCGACATGCGCCCAGTAAATTTAGTAACGATAGAGGGAAAGTAGTTCCATATTTTAATGTCGACTAATAAAAGTGTTGGTCAAAATTTGTGGTAAGTTAAATTACTTCTTTCACTTCCTGATTTTTTTAAACATAGAAGTGCAAAAATAAACCGATTTTAAAATATTTACTTTTCTAATAATTTTACAGTTCCACTTGACCAACGCATGAATAAAGTGATGCGGCCCACGACAATGTTAATCTTACATGAGGCGGAAGAATACACAATGTGCATCCAAGTTAAGCAGGGATTTAGAAAGTGCTCATTTTACTGTGAACAGCATGTACCAATTATAACTCGTTGGTCGAATGGCTGGTACGCAGGTTCCCCACTCTCCCACACACAAAAATCACGACGAACTGAGTTATATTTTCGATAGTCACGCCCGGATTTGCGTAACAGACTTTGCCGTTCTCAAGGTATTCCCGTCCCTCCCGCACTGGCATTCCTTCGCTGCTCCACCGTGTAGCTTCGTTCCTTGCTGAATCTCAAGGATGACGGGCACAAAAAAGTCGGTGGACACAATCGCTGATACGCCAGGCTCATGCCCTTGGAAGAGTTCGAACAAAACGCACGTCATGAAACAAAATGCCTGGGTACTAACTCTGCTTCAAGTGGTATGGAGGCAACTTGAAACAGGTCATGCGAGGTGATATTTTTATTGCAATTTTTTTTTGCTGTTCCGTTTTATGCCGACGGAACAACCGGCGAGGGGACTTGCAAACTACACCAAACCATAATATTACGGCATACACGTCGATAACTGATGCTGAGATCAAACCCAGAACCCCTCGCACCACGAACTGGAATTTCAGCCAACTACCCCGGTAGGAAGGATGACAACAATAGACTTAAGAAGGAGAGAAATTATTATAGGTACGCATAAATATGTTGGAATGCATTCGTAGGAGAGCGTTACAATGACAAGGTCACTTGCAGAATACGAATGAGGAAATACGGCCGAAAATGATAATGAATTGGTCACGGCCCGACAGAAGACAGAGAGGGTGTTCTTCGAGGATAAGAAAGTATCGCTGAAAGAATTACTGAGCTACCACTACAGTAAGTGAGTAAAGATGTCTGGGCGGCTCTGAACAGCGAGATCTTGAGTACCCATAAGGGCGATTGAGGTGAGTATGGAACAGCGTCGGAATGAAAGGGCGGGGAAAACGGAGAAAATCTGCCAGCCAGCGGCATCGTCCGGCCGGGTATTGAACCTGGTTCGTCTTGGTGGGAAGCGAGCAGTCTAACCGCTCAGTCACCGCTGCCCCACCACTACAGCAAGACCAATGGGAAGATCGAAACAACTAGTAGAACTGGAAGACAACCAACTATTGACAGGAATTAATAAATACTCCTACAGGGAAATTTATCGAGGAGAGGCAAATGGAGCGTCTCAAGTTTAAACATTTGCATCATAGAGTATGTTTTCTTTTACTTCGAAATTTTCCGAAAAACGTACCGTGGATGGAGTTTGATACATTTCACAGAACAACACGTAAAATATTGTCTAGTATTGTTCTGTGACGTGTTTTAAGTGGCAGCCTGGTATGTGCCAGATTACAGGCACATAATCAGTGCGATGGGTAATAGCTATATCCCCGCCTCACCCATGTTAATGGATGTTTGTGAAGTTCCCTGCATTATTGTGCGGTGCTCTGGATTACGTTAATCTGATTGCTGTATATGTGAACTGCCACTCAAATGTTTTAAACGTGATGGCCACCAAATGGATGGTGCGGCTACCCCTTCTACTTTGAGGCCCAGATTATCAGTCTACTCATAATTTTTTAAACTACGTTAATACGTTGTTCGCGATAAAGTGAGCACTTTTGAAGCCCTAATTACTTTTTTCTTTCAACCAATTTATATCCTTCCACCACTTGTTAATATAAACCCTGTCATGTGAGTAATAAACACAGTCTATACATTCACCATACCCAAAACCATAAGTTTGAAGCCATAATGAAATGAATTTATTGGTTATTATGTCTGATGAAACAGCTCAAAAAGTGCTCACTTTACCGTGAACGGCCTGTATACGTCCGAGTGAAATAGGTTATTAATAAAATGTTTGCGTTTGCCTTTAAAGCTATTCCTGAAGGTTTAATGGCTGCTTCACATGGTATAAAGCCATTACCATCTATCCTCTTTGCAGGTGTTAGTTTGAGTTCTGACGTTATTAAAGTCTCTTTTTTAAGTGAGAAAAATTATTTCGGTGTGCATCCACATAGTACTCTGACAATAACAAATTTTACCATTTTAAAATATCCTTTTTGCTCCACTTGATGCAGAGTTATGTATATTACACTAAACAACGTACCCGGCTTTTTACAGGGCTAACTATAGATAGTTAAGATTTTGTGGTTTTATATCTCTATAACTTTAAAGAAAACTGATTTTTCGTCTTTCTTTTTTTTGTAAATTTTGTGTCATCATAGTTTTCGTTATTTTCAGACATTTCATTAAGATCAGTCGGTAATACTGCCACACCCCGAGGGGCTGTAATAAGCACGAAGTTGCGGCCATTTCAGTGGGGAAAATTAAGTTTAATTACTTCGTCCTTCCAGTAGTATGGTCAAAGGTCTCGGCGAAACGGGGGATTGGTGAATCTGCGATGACGTCACAGACGCGGACTGTGCCCTCGTTCATCTCCCCCATCACTAATCCCAACCCTCCACCAGCGACCTGTAACCCTAGAAATTAGTTTAACAAAAAAATGTTTAATAAAAAAATAATTTAATACAAATTTCTTAAATATATCGGCTCACCACTTTGGATTTTTACTTTCTAAACATGTAATATTCAATAAGCTGGAAGAATAATAAAAATATTCGAAAAATTCGAGAAACATGTAACATTAACTTTACAATCGCCCCAACCTAGCTGAGCTCACCCACCCTCCCAAACAAGCAATTATTATAAACAAATCACAAAAATCTAAAAATATCCTAAAAAAAATCGAAGAACATATGTTACCCCACCCTACCCCTCAATCATTCCACCACCCTCACCTCACCCCTCACTATCCCTACCTATAGCAATTATTATTAAAAGTAACAGAACATATTCTAAAAATCGAGGAACGTGTAACATTAGTTCATTCGGATCTTCGGGAAATACGTAGACAACTATGGTTTTAAAACTGTTCGTAGATGCTGATATATACCACGATTATATCATACTTGTGCAGAGAGTTGTTACTCATATGATGGGCTTGGATTGGTCACATATACATACATTTGAATAATCTGTGTACCATATTTATGTAAACAAAAGAGTCGAGGCAGATAATTTGCAAATTATTATCTGAGGATACCGAAAATGTAACTGAATCAGAGATTTTCGTATGGTTCCGCTATACCCTATGTACAATTTCAGCACGAATTTATAAAAAGTACTTAGATATTTTACGTTAAAGAAATATTAGATTTAAATTGCAAAACAAATATAGATTTTTCCATTTGACATAGCCTATCCCTATAAAAGTAATATGGTTACCAGAAATATACATATTTGCTTGAAGTTATAAAAGATACTTGCAAACTCGATTTCACGAGCCCACCTCCTAAGAGTTCGCAAATTATATTCGCCTACCTAAATGCCTGTAGATATTCACTTCCTTATGAGCCGACTTGCGAAAAAAAATGTGGTCTGCTACATAGTTATTTAAAAACATTCAGTGTGAGTAAAAGCAAATATGATTCATACCCTGACTGAAAATAACTAAATGTTTTTTAAATACATCATTGACTTTTAAAAAGTTTTCAAAATGATAAATACGATGAATTTAAACTGAAAAAGCTCTCCAATAATTGTGGGCATGAGCCATATATGCATTGATAAAAAAATATATTATACAAAATGTTTCATACATTAGAAATTTTAGTAATTGAACGAGGGAATTGTCGCCTCTTCGTTTGATGTCTGTTGTAGCAGATTTTAATAAAGTCTTCTTTTCGGTCCTTAAGTAACTCAGTGGTTAGAGTACACGA
The DNA here is from genome assembly GCA_029891345.1 of Dryococelus australis. Lineage (NCBI taxonomy): Eukaryota > Metazoa > Arthropoda > Insecta > Phasmatodea > Phasmatidae > Dryococelus > Dryococelus australis. The sequence continues at coordinate 133,710,295 of CM056999.1, forward strand.
CTCCTGTTTTAGAGGCTGTGGGTTAAAATACCAATCCCTGCATGAGTATTTTTCTTTTTTTTTTTTGTCACCAAGTGTCATGGGAAAGTGTAGAATTTGCATAATTTAACTTTTATCAACCGATTTCGCATTAGAAATACATTTTCGACACATTTTACTGTATTTTTTGTAAGATTTCGGTATTTTTCTAATGATAAAACAATTAACTTAAATACAATAATTCTAATTAGATACAAATGCATAGACTCCTGTATCTCTGATCGTTTTACGATTGATTTGACAAGGTCAGCCCTGCCTGACCCACAAGAACAGTGGGGGAAGAGGTGTTGGTTGGGCAACAGGATCGAGTATTTTTCGTGATGAATAGGAGTCCTGTTGGGGGGGGGGGGGATTTAAGGGGTGAGCAAAGGAATGGGGTCTAATGTTATATGTTCCTCGATTTTTAGAGTATGCTTTGTTACGTTTAATAATAATTGTAAAATGTAGGGGTTGGTGAGGGGTGTTGAGAGGGTAACATGATGAGCGAGGGGTATGGTAGGGTAACATTATACGTCCTTCGATTTTTTAGAATACTTTTAAGATTATTTTGCTATTTTTATAATAATTGCCAGGGAAGGTGGTTGGTGAGGGTAGAGTAACATCATTATGTTCTTCGATTTTTAAGGATTTTTTTATTTTTTATTTTTGTGATTTCATATTAATTGGCAGTTGTGAGGGTGGGTGGGATTTTCTGGGCTAGGGTGGGGTGAATGTGAGTTTAATATAATGTGTTCCTCGATTTTTTCGAATATTTTCAAAATGCTTCTCGCGTATGTAATATTACCTCTTTGGAATATAAAAATCCAAAGTGGCGAGCGTATATAATTAAGAAATATTATTAATAATATTTTTAATTGAAAATCAACTTATTTCTAGGGTTATGGGTCGCTGACGGCGGGTTTGGTTAAAAGAGGGGAGGGGGGAGATGAACGAGGTCGCCGGCCGTGCCTGTGACGTCATCGCGGACGTGGGCACCACTTCCCCATTCCCCTGTCCGAGGAGACATATGACCCTACTACTCCCTCCCAAAGAAATTGTGCCGCCTGTCCACGCCTCAGTAGAATTTTATTATTCCTTTTTCCACGGGCAAGCCCTGGGATGTTGAAGTGAAATGATTTGATACTGGAAAATTGAGAACGTGTATTCGTGAGAGTAAACATGCGAAAGTAATTTCCTGATATTGGAGCAAGCACACGTGCGGGCAGCATCCTGTACGCTGTACCAACATGTCCCGTGAACGTCACGTACTGATAACAAATGCAGGGCAGGTTTCCTAGTGAACAGAGATAAGTTCTGCCCCTCCAAAGCGCGAGCAAAAGTGGGGCAAACAAAAATCCGGCGTTCAAATGAAGGAACAAAATTTATGAAAAGAAATTGAAGTGTCCAAATTAACCATGCCATTGCTCGTCAAATTTCCAATTATTTGTGTTCAACTTTATTGATAAAATTTCACTTCTGATTGCAAAAAATTAAAAATATACCAAATGAGAAAAAATTAACGTGTTCCACAAAAAAAAAAAAAGTAATATTAACATACAAAACTAATTTTGATGCAACCGTTTGATAACTTCTATTTTTTTTGTGTGTGATTGCAGGATACAGTAATTAAAATTTGGTTTGCATGCAAGCTTGTACTTCTAGTGAAATTGTCTGCTAAGTTTACCATTAGGTCATTAAAAGACCAAATACGTAACGTCCCATATCAATAACGTTAAGGGATTGAAGATAAAAACTGAGTAAAAACATACTTATTGCACTGTTAATCGGAGAAATACTTTGCGCTGAAGTTGTTTAAATTAGAAGGAAGTTATTTCGTGCTCACCTTGGAATATATGCCCGAGGTTTAGCCATGCCGTGGGCAAACAAAATGCTTATAGTGTGGCCCTTCTCATCGGCATAGTGAGTGCGTTATGTACTGTACATGGTTATATGCTATGAAAAGTATAACGTGACGTTAATTATAAGCTGTTCACGGTAAAAGGAGCACTTTTGATAGCCCTTCTTAAGATCTGCTTGTATGCACATTGTGTATTCGTCCGCCATATGCAACATCTATGGGCCTGATCACTTTATTTATGATTTGTTCGAATTAAACTGAAATTATTAGGGAAGTTCATGTTTTACGAGTGTGCTAGTTCTTTCACTTACATACTTTAAAAACAGAAAGCATAATAAGTAATTTCAGTATTCATGATTGCTTACCTAACACTTTTAATTTAAAGTAAAGCCCTCGTAACCAACTTCAATAGGCGCACACCAATCAGTGTGTCCAATGAAAAATCTGCAGGAATGGACAGCGATACTTTTCGAAGGGGAGGTTTTTTTTTTTTTTTTTTCCCCCGGAAGTGCTGAAATAACCGTGGACATATAATATTAGTCGAATTCATCTGGAAAAGTAGAAAAAGAAAAAATACTCATGCTTTTAAATAAAAATAATAGGAACGTACAATTTTCTAATTAGGTGTGTTAACCCTCAATTATACTACCTACACTTATGTGTGCTTACATACACATACAAGAAACTAATGTTGGACGTTGGTCGCTGATTGCTTTACAAATACATTAAGGTTGAAGTAAAGCAACTGCCTATGGAGCACTGCACCCGACTGTACAACGTGAAGAACTCGTAAAAAAGTATAAGTATTACAAGCACCATGAAAATTGTCAGGAAAGTGCGAATAATGCTGTATATGAAATAGGAATGTATATATTTTGCAACATTATTACATATTTTAGTAAAATATGATTTTTAAATGTAAAAAATAATCTGTATTTTTACAAAATATATGCATATTTCCATTATGGACAATTCAGAAAGCAGAATTTACAAGGAAATCTTCGTCATGTAATATTGTCATAATGTTTGCTATGATTGCATGTAAAAGATTGTAATAATAATAATATAGGGAATCATTTTTATAACTGATTTTATATGCGTCCATTTGTAACAAATTTTTACGGCTGAAACTGATCTAAATAAAGTTAATTATAAAATTGATTTGATTCATTATTACTGTGATTTTATTACATATGATCACATTGAATATTATGACGATCTTTCTTGAAAAAGATTTTCTCTTAAATTTTGCTTTCCGAAACATCCAAAACGGGAATGCGCTTAAATTTGGTTTAAAATGCGGACTTTATCGATCGATTAATTTTTTACACTTAAAAAGTATATTTTAGTAAAATATTTTATAATGTTGCAAAATATGTAAATTCTTCGTTCATATGCAGCATAAGTCGCACTTCTCTTACAATTTGCATGGTATCTCTACAACTTATTTATGAGTTATTCACACTGTACAGCCAAGTGCAATGTTCTATAAGCAGTTGCTTTACTTCAACCTTAAGGGTGTTATACAGCGAATAGCAGTGGCAATGACTTCGTTCCTTGCATATATACGAATATTAACGATTTTTTATGGATACTTGGTTGGGTGTTTTTGTACATGGTATAATCACCGCGCTTGAGTTTTGATTTTGTCTTAATTTTAAGCTATCACTGTGGAATGTTTTAAGTTCTAGCGTGTGGTTGAGTACGAACCTGTGATTAAGTGGCCACTCTGGAAGGCTTTATGGCTCCAGTTGCCGAGGCGAAGTTTCTGGGTCACGCTGTAAGGTAAAGCTGAAAATCATCTCCATATATTTTGAATTCGTAATGATGTAACTGCTGAGGGAGGTTTTTTAAATGCAAGGACAGAAATTCACCTATCACAAAGTCTTGGAGAAATATGTATCAGGTGTTGCAGGCTATACTCTACTGCAGAAATTACATTTCGCACCTGTAATCATCAGTAAGTCGCAGAGACCCCAATAAATTGTAGCATATGAGTACATAAACTAAATAGGGGGTAGTTTCCCAAATTTCGTGAATGCACAAATTATTTCATACAGTAAGATTATGTGTACGAGCACGCATGGATTATATTTTTTATAATTGTATGATCACTAGAGACCCGAGTATTTCGCGGTATGAGTTGGCAGCAAGCTAGGCTGGACAGTCCTCTATATACTCGAGACTTTATCGTTTGCTTATTGGATGCTGTGATCAACTGAGGCCTACGTACAGGACTGTTAAACATTCACTCACACTACTGCTCCTAGATTATTACAGGCTCACGGTTAAACGGGACGTGTCTAAAGAACTGCCTTCCAATCAGATCAGTGGGAGGAAAGAACAAGTGTTTGGAGTCTACCTCGTCTCCGGATGAGTTCACGAAATACTCGTGGCACTAATTATACACCAATACTAATGTAAATTTAGTCTTTTAACGTATATTTGGAAACATTTGTAACTCGAAATTTTCTCGTTCACACGTTCTTCCCGGTTAACCCCTTAGTCTATCATCCCGGATATACTTGTTTAAGTTCGAAATGTTGCAGAATTGGTGGAATGATTATCGGTGCTGTACAAGTCCAGAAGGTAGCACTAAAATGGCCGTTGCCTTTTCCTAGGCAATATAATTTGTTGCTGCCAACACACAAAGTATTTTATAATTTGTTGTTTTATTTCGCACGGATCTAATGAAACACTTCCAATTGGTTCCAAAGTGTCGGATATTGTCAAGAATTCATAAGTACTTTTCACTCCAAAAATGTTTTATTTTGCAACACTTAAAAACGAAAAATTAATGTGAATGCTAAGGTGTTAATTATGGGTAAATATTAGTAAGTAATTTCTAGATTAATATATACTGGAATTAAAAAGACAGGAAAATAGACCCTGAGTGTATTAAATGTAAAATAATTAGGAACGAAAGAATGAAATTTCCTGTATTTCAACCACCGTAATTTTTTAAGTCTTTCCACGCATTTCGTTGGTTAACGAACTGAGGCATAGGTATTCAAGATAAGCTATATTATTGTAATTTATAAGCACCTGTATAAACTTGATGAAGATAGCTGGGCTCCATCACGAGATATTTTGTAATAGCTTATTTTGAAAACCAACAATTACGTAGGTCAAGTTGTCGAGCCAAGTTGTTACTGTAATGAAACAACGCATTTTAAATGACGAATTCATCATTACTACTACAAATACCCGGGTGTGGCCAGGGTTCGTGAAGGGAGGGGTGTCCAAAATAATTAAAAGGGTTGGATTTAATTTAATATTTAATTCTAAAATGCAACAAAATTTACACTTAGCTATTCCTTTCACTATATTACAGTGCTCTCTGCAAAGCCAATGAACGATTTCCGCAATAAACAATTTAGAGTAACATATTACATAAAATCGGTCGGTCGTCTACCTGACTCTTCGAACTATGTTGCAGCATATTAGAAAAACGCACTTTTTTAAACTTATTCATACCCGGTGTACACAGTTGTGTAAATTACGCACGTGTAGGTAATTTTTGGTTTGCACTGCACACTACGAAGCTCAATGACCAATGAACTTACCTGTGGATGAATGACCCTCACAGCGTCTTACTGCTATAGGGCATAATTGTTTCACATAACTTGGTCTAGGGCACATTGGTTCACATAACTGTAGCTAAACATATAGCCTACAGCTCATTAGCTTTGACAACGATACAAGTGCTGCGTCTACTTAAGTACGGCAAGCAGCATAAAATTGTTAATTGGCAACATCTGAAACCGTAAATTAAAGTAGGCCTGAAAGGGTTAAGCAACTTTTATAATCGTCCCCAATAAATTAACCCGCGAAAAAAAAAAACCTATCCCTGATGAGGACGAAATTGTACTTTTAAGATACTATCATCATGCATGCTATAAATATTATAACTCCCCTCCCCCCCCCCCCTCCCCACGCCCACAACATTTTTAAAAACCGGTTCTTCAGATTGTTGCATCATAAAACACACCAAACGGACGCGAGCGAAAATATGACAGGAGCGTGTTTAGCACTTCGCTATAGGCTGTTCACGGTAAAGTGAGGACTTTTGAAAGCCCGCGCATTTGGAATAGTAGTCAACAAAAATATTTTATTTTAGCATTAGAAGTTAACTTACGAGTGCAGTGGAATATACACGCTGAGTTGAATTACTTACATGCAATATTTATTTTAAATAACTGGCTAAAGTATAAAAAATGGCCGAAAGGAAAAAGTAACTAGGGCCCCAAAAGTGCTCACTTCACCGTGAACAGCTTATACACATTTTCCATCAATAAAATGGCAGTGTCACTGTCTTAAGTTTGTATAGTCAGTACGACGAGAACGTGACACTCCAGTATTAAGTCTTGGCGTAGCGGCGATGGGGCACTTTATGAACGTGTCACTGTCGCACTTACTGACCACGCGCTACTGAGCCTCAAACACGAGAAATGATCCAGGCAGAAGACAGATTGAACAAGATAAATAACTTAGTCATATCAACATAGAATATGGCGTCCAATACTCTAGATAAATTCGAATGTACCAATTGTACCAGACTCTCGTGAACTTATCCCACCTCTACTCCGTCTTTTAGGTATAGGATGTCCACGGTAAAACGAGCACTTCTGGAAGCCCTTCTTAAGATCTACTTGTATACATATTGTGTACTCTTCGTCTTATGAAAAACCAACATTGCCATGGGCCTCGTCACTTTATTCATGCGTCGGTCAAGTGCAACTGTGAAATTATTACAAGTGGGGAGAGTGACTGAATTTCTGAATATTGATGTCAAGGGGAAATTAACTGGTGTACTGCCACGTGATATTACTCGGTAAAGGGCGTCAGCTTAAATTAAGTAAGATTAAATAACTGAAATGATGTTTAAGACTGTATTTCATTGACCAACGTGACGTGTGTATGAGCCTCTACCTGCATACATATGTGGTTAGTTTCATAGCTCACACACCTCCCTCTCGTATCGCATTCATTAATCAGTTTACTGGCTACATTTATAACATTTGCCATGGGATATTAGTAGTCTGTTCATGCAGCTCAGTAACAAATCCGCTCGGAGCCAGGCGGACTCCGACTCCAGACGTTCTCCGCGTACCCAACTCACCTTGTTACACACCACGACAAACCATAGTTTGCCAATGAGCTGAAAATACTATTATGACATGCAAAGACCCTTAAAACTACTTTGCGTTCTTTCAGATTCAGTTTATATATATATTAGAAGATGATCCAAACTAAGAAATCATGTAGAGAAGAGAATGCAAAAACGCGTCAGACACACTGTAATTTCTAGCAATTATCCTTTTAATAAATAAAAACATTCAGATATGTGTAAACTTAAAAATCAAAGCTGGAAAATGAAACAATAAAACAACCCTGAATGGCAATGACAAAATTAAAGAAAATATATTTAGCACCTAAGCTGCCGTTAGGGAGTGGCCGGGCGTAACGGTCGTTAGCATATATGAAAGTCTGACGTAACACACTTACACTGTAAAAATCCTCTCTTAAATGAAAAAATGTCTCAGTTCAAAAATCTACTAAACTTATGCCTCTGGCTTAGCTGCTGCCGTTAAAACACAAAGCTCTCACTCGGGTTTCTTGTGGTTAATAAATATGTGATGGATTATACCACGAACGCCTTGCTAACATGGCGTCGGGTTTAAACGTCTAGAAAAGGCGCCATCTTGTCTTTACTAGATGCGTAGAAAATTTGAATAATGTACTTCTTACGTTACTGTAGAGTTGATCTCGAAGAAGAATACCATTCAATTTGTAGGAACAGGACAGTATCAAATCTTGTAGGCTCAGGATGCAACAATAATAAATGTAGGGGTTCTGTCTTAGTGCCTCACAGCTCACGAACTAAAACTGAGGAGCTCATTCACACTCTACTCGACGTTAATACACAAATAAAAACTTAAAGCGAGCTGTTAAAACTGAACTCCCTAAAATCTAACTTAAATATCCTAGGCCTCGTCCAACTTATGGACTGGCGTCCTGTTCTAACGTCTTGACGGGTTGGAAAATGGCGGCAGAGAGCGCGAGATTCTAACCGAAATGGGCCTGCCCACCCTATGCTGGACTCTCCCGCTAATAGGGGTGCAGGGTTTAACCCTGCTGACCAATCGAATGGCTCGCTACGTAAATCTAAACTGACTCACTTCTAAACGGCCTAAAACCCCAATTGATAGAATTTAAGGTCTCGTAGAAATGTAATAAAAATATACAAAAATATCTCTGAAACATTAACAATCAGTTGAGACCGTGAAAAGTAATTAATATAAAATATTAATTATAAAATACAAATAAAAAATTAAACTACCTAAATAAATGCATTTACACATGAATATTGCCATTCGTACATCTAAATATTTAAAATTCTAAGTATATGAACATTGACAAAAAATTAAGTAAATAATATGTGTCACAACATACGGAAAATTATAAGTGTTAAATATAAACAAATTTAAATGTGTAAAAAGTACATAAATAATTTTGACCAGATGCAGAAACAGTGAAAAATGTGGACGTTACAACAGCAACTTAAAATCTGAGAAAGTTAAAGGTTTTATAGTGAATATAAAATGTATGATGCATTAAAACGATTTAATACTTCGTATATTCGGTGCAATCAAACCGCCTTCATTTATTACTTCCCTTATACATTAGCGTATTCCGGTGAATAATGTTTGGATTTGCCATGGTGAAGGAAAATTCTACGGCGTACAGCAGAACATTATGAATTATTTTAGACGTTCTACACTTATAGTTTTTTTTTTTTCTAATCATAAATAAGTCCAAAAATATATGCTCGTGAATGTAACATTTATTTTATGACTTTATTTGTAGCTGTTTCTCTTTCTGTGCATTCTTGTTCACGTCTAGTAGAAAGTAATTGGCCGGTTAACTGTGTTAAACGTCGCTTAGCTGTATCGTTCGGTATCAGAAAATGGAACGGCAGTGTCGAGGACTGGAATGAAAACCTCGCATCTACAGAAAATAAACATGTTTTCAGTAGTTGGTGTAGCGGTGAGACTACTCGCCTCTCTCATACGAAAACCTGGTTCGATTCCCGGCGGTGTCGCTACCGGATTTTCGCACGTGGTAATCGCGCCGGACGATGCCGCTAGTCAGCGAATTTTCTCGGGGATCTCTCGCCCTTGCTTTCCGGTTGCGAACCATACTCACCTCATTTCACCCTCATCGGCTCTCAATACCTCTCCGTTAAGAGAAGCCCAAACCTTTCCCCCTCCTCTTACTGGTAGTAGGTAGCAGATATGACAGCCATACTTTCTTCCAGTCTAATAGACTACGTCAACGGTATGTACTTACTACACGAGTATCCTTCTATATAAGTAGATGATCTCTTGTGTCTGTCTGTCCGTCTTTAATTAATGTCTCTAAGTCCCTTGAAACTCAGCAGAAGTGACCAACTGGATATATATATATATATATATATATATATATATATATATATATATATATAATATATCAGTGGATAGATAGATTCCAAGTGGGGCCTTAGTGGCTCAGTGAATAGAGCGATTCCAATTGGGGCCTTAGTGTCTCAGCGGATAGAGAAAAATTTGTGGGACCGCAGTCGCTTCAATGTTGAGTTGATTTCACATCACTTCATTATTACCTACATAATATATATGCAATAATTTTTTCAGTCTTTGTATGATAACCAGATTTTTTAACATGGTAACTGTTCTAGCCCCGTGACAATACAAAAAAAATAAAAGTTACGGGCTGGGTCCCCTAATATTTATATAAACAAACCCCTCCATGGGTCACTCTTCCGGGGTTTTATGGTTCCATTGTTTTCTTTTGCATTATCCAGCACCGCGTTCTCAACCCAAGAAAACGTCGACGCATCCAACAAATGTTCAACCAGTCCTTCCTCAGACTGGCTCGGACTGGACCAGCGACGATAAGTCCATACAAGAGATCCATGCCTCATCCTCCCATGGGTGCGCCCTCACACGCTGCTCATTTCAACAACGATCCTCGAAGCAAAGCACAAGATCGGTCCGTTTTCCTCCTCCCTTTTCGTCGGCGACTCGCGGGTTTTTCCTCCGACGTACAATTGGCCACGGTGCGCGTCTCGTCCATTACCATATTGAATACGTTTCTTCACTATGATAGTCTTTTCTGGCTCCCAACGGACTGGCTTTCAATGAGTCGACCAGCAACCAGCCCGCCAAAAGGCTGATATAAGTTACTATATTTTACTCACGCCTTAAAATCTAAGTAACTCAGTTTTAAAACAGTCTGGAGATATAGTCCATTCACGGCTACTTACAACTTTTCTGAAGCCCGACTAATGTTCTACTTACAGAATATGCCTCCGCCTCATGCAAACAAAGCTTAACCAAATATAGAAAATTACACCAAAGGGACAACAAACCTCAACTCATACGCGCTCAGCATAACAACTATATTTCCAGCTAGGCATTACCAACACACCTATTTCCTCTCTGTTTGTGTCCATATTAATTATGAATGACATAAAATTCATAGATGAAATGTAGGTAAAAGTTAAATTTAACCAGAAATAAAGAACTTTTATGTAAATAGAAGCATACAACTCTTGTGATACATGCTATATTTCGGAAACAACCGAACACGTCATACGTGGGGTGATTTTTCAAAACTCCAATTCAAAAAGTGTAAAGAAACTGCCAATGAACTATACAAGATTTTCGTTCTATGCCATTATTAAAGGCTGTTCACGATAAAGTGAGTCACTGCCCCTGACAGTATATAATTTAATAGGTGCTCTGAGTGACATTCGCCCAGTAAAGTTGGTAACGATGAATGGAAAGTAGGTCTAGTTCCATATGTTAACGTCAAATACAAAATGTTAGGTAACCATTTGTGATAACTGAAATTATTTTTGTCACTTTCTGTTTTTTAATGCATTGAATGTAAAAAATGGGCAGATTTTTGACATGTTAGCTTTCCTAATAGTTTCACAATTTCACTTGGCCGACGCATGAATAATGCGACGAGGCCTATGGATACGTTAATGTTACATAAGGTGGAAGAATACACTACGTGCATGCAAGTAGATCTTAACGAGGGCTTTCAAAAGTGCTCATTTTACCGTGAACAGCCTTTATACAATTTAATTTAAGTTACGTGGGTAACTTTATCACTTTCTATCGACGTTTGAGTGTTCGTAGAGTTGCTTACTATTTCATGTGGCTTTTAACACTTTTTGGTGTTTCGAATAACACATTTGAGCGGCGTACATATCCTAACTTCAGCAAGGACGATGCATTCCTGGTTAAAGCGGTTAACAATGCTTCGTGTAATCTCGCCACTGTTCGTTCACGAAACCCTAGGCTTTGCGAAATACGGAGCTCATTTCAGTTTTTATTAACTACGCAACAGGCTTTCTGTACATCAAAGTTATATTTCTGTAGTATTTTCCGTGAATATTCGGACATTTTGAATACTGTACGTTCGTCAGGTGCGAAAATCCAGGCATGACCCCACCGAGTATCGAACTCAAATTTCCAAGGTGGGGGAGGGTCAGGAAGAGAGCACCAGCCATTCGGCCACAAATGCAGTTCAAATAACTTTTATCATCTTCGTAACCTCATGAATGGAGGATTGTGGTTTCTCCCTTACACCGTGGTAAAAAAAAAAAAAAAAAAACACATCTAAACAAACACCAATACTATTATCTGTAGATGTTTACTCTCGCTGCCCGAGAACAAGACGTTGACTGCAGAGACCGAAATTATTTAGCCTTTAACCTACTAGCACACTTGCCGTAAATGTGAGAGCTTTTTCTCATTTCCTGAGAACTGTTGAACCTTTCAGGATTTTATTCCCCGTGAGACATGGAGTTTGTCACGAGTCCAACCGCAGTAAAAAAAACCTTTTCCGCTACACATATAGCGGTTTAGTGTGTCACTAAACGATGTAATTCAGGTTTTATACGTAGTAGTTCGCGAATGCGCGCACGTATTAGTGCATCGTAACGTACGTTACGAGGAATGTCGGCGTTGAAGAGCACCGAAGGGCGGCTCTGTTTTAACGTAACCGCAAATAACGCGCCATTAAAGTAACCGATTGCAAGACACTTTTTGTTTCACATCATCACGTCTGGGTTATCAGAAAATATTACGCAAACTACTATGCTTCTTCATTCTAAAAAAATCGCTGTGCGTATAACTGCTTGGCAAAACTAAACTTGCTACTGTGTGACACACATGATGCCCTAATTATAATTTAAATACGATACTCGCCTTGAAATGAATATTTCCAGTCAGGACACTTTTAAGTATATTATAAAGACGACGCTTCAGTTTACCGAAAGCGGTATCTGAGGAAGTAACGAACGAGACCGAGTTTCCGTTAATAAAGTCGATGTCATTGACAGAAGTTTCGGCTCCCGCTAAAGTTTTATCAGCACAGACAGAAATTTTACGGTTTCATAGTAGATGTTTACGGACGGTTAGTGGAGACGTATACAATTCATTAAACAGCAGAAAACCGTACACATTTTCTTCCTCCCAATAATTTCCATAAGATCATTACATTCGACGTATTGAGGTCAGTTAAACAAAACATAAATCAAACCGTCTAATTGATGGAACAGATGTATGGACATTGCTTTTTCTTTATAACTAGACTCGTGTTCATATTTCAATGGCACTGGTCATGATAAGTAACGTATTGGAATGTTGCGTTAAGTATAATGGAAACTGAGCTAAAATTGTATTTTCAATAATTTTCTCGCTAATTCAGGAAATCGACGTCAAACCGAAAAGCAGCGAAGCACCACATAGAAGCGAAATGTCGTAGCTGTTCCTTTGATGCGGGCTTTCCCATTCTCTGATTGGCTGCTCTCGAGACCTCGCTGTAAAGAGCCACCCAAATCTCTTCACTCTTCGTCCTGATTGGCCGCATAAGACTCTGGGAACTGGTCTCGTGTTTGATTGGCTACTGCATACCGTGGAAGTTTTCCGATTGGCCGAGATGCCAGCTGGCGAGTAAACTAACAGGCGCTGACTGGCGAATGGAGTCCAGACATTTTGCTGGCCAGTTACCCCAATTTTCTGGTGTGCACGTCTGTAATTCGTGGCGTAAGGCAGCTGTTTCACATTTGTATTCTTAAAGTAGAAGTAAAGTGGATCTCCTTATAGTGATGCAACCAGCACAACGGTAAATGCAAAACTCTTCAAAAAGTACTGTAGAAACTTCCAAAATCGTCAAAAAAATATGGCTTCAATTTCATATGAAAGATAACTGTTCATATTTTATTCAGTGTAAATTATGCGACCGCAGTAAGTTTCTTTGATGGTTTAATTAATTAATTAATGACGAAAATTTTAATTTCTTACCCAAGAATGTGCGTAATTATTCTCTGGATGATTTACAAAGTTAGTTTTACTAGAAAAAAAAATAATATGACCACATTAGCAGTTATTTTGTATGCTTGTATGTGAGAAAATATTCGCATAGAATTAAAAAAATATGCTAAAATGTTGTTACGTGTTTTAGCGCAATTTGTATGTATTTTTGGCTACTATTTTGGCTAGGTAAAATCTAATTTTTCGGTTTGAAAAAGAATACATATATATATACAATTTAAAACATATGCTATATTTTTTTGCAGTTCATATGGAATACACAAAATAATGTAATAGGCTAATCAATTTGCGAACTGCTAACAGGTACAGTATAGCTAGTAAAAGTGACAACAGCGTAGTCAAGTACAACGATTTACATTTTATAAACAAAACAACAAATACTTATTAAAGAAAAATAGAATGAAACAACGTAAATGTAACACTGATACACGTGTTTACAAAATATATACATATATATATAGAATATTACACATACTGATACAAACTCTTATTTCAGTAGCCAAAACATAAGAATACGGATGGCGTTTGTTAGTAAAGGTAGAAGTACACAAATTATATCGTATGCATTGAAGTAGAATAATGCTCTGTAAGCCAATTTCAACTATTAAAAATTATATAACAACCATTTCAGTACACAAAAACTGCATGGAAAAATTTTAATTTTAAATAAACCTCATATAAATGTACTATATTATAATTTAATACTTCATACACGATAAAACTCCAGACAATACAGAAATGCAAAGTTATTGTATTAAAAAGCAACTTACTTTATTCTTAATCGTTCTTTGTTTAACATATTTTCAGCAGCTGTATTAAATTCTTAGTTTCTCACATATGTTCGGACACGAGCAAAGAATTCTACCTCCGCGTATGGTATTTGTTTTCCAGTTTGGTGTGCAATCATTCCTGTCACAATCTGAAATATATTTTCCTCTTTGTAAATCTTTTCTCTTTTGAATTATTCAGATAATTTTAATATTTTATTCGTCGTAATTTTTTACGATTTCCATTATTTATGTTCGCTTTCAGTTTGCGTACTTAATGCTTTCAAAACAAAACACTCAATTGGGAGTCCACCTAAACGATATTTAATATTTGTTAAAAATATTAATTTAAAAACGTACTTACTATTTATATTTTTCCTGTACCAACAAAATAGATTTTAGAAAATGTGTTTATTTTAGTTAATAAACATAACTCTCACTATGATCAGTTTTTTTTTTCTTTCAAATTAATTTTTCAAGTATCATACAATCCTCCTACGATATTTACTTTAGGCTCGACTCCATTCATGGCATACGTGCTTTTTACTGCTATGGAGTTTTTCGGTTAATTATTGACCGCCACTATTTGATTCAAGTTATTTGCGGAGCAAAAGAGACTTGTTACATCAGGGAGCGTGATAAATACGCGAGAGGAGTTCCGTAAAACTATCAGGAATTATATTTTAAGTTCGTCAAGAATGAAGCTGTCTGGATCCGCATTGCCAGGTCCGTAACGCCTTCGTCAGTATAGCAGATGATAAGCTCCAGGCACCGCAGCCCAGCTCGGTCTGACTGAATTAACAGACGCCCTACATTTTGTATCTTAGATATTTTGATTCGTCATGGGCGCCAGCACTCCCAGGCACTATGACGATAAGGAAGGAACCCCACAGTTTTAAAGTACACTCGCCGCCTCACTTTAAGTGCGCGCAATATTACACATGCCAGACTTCGATGACAAGATAGTAATGAAAACGTTTATAGGTTGTTCACGTTAATATGAGCACTTTTGAATGTAGTGCTTTGTTCCGCCTTATGTAAAATTAACACTGCCATGGACCTCGCCACTTTATTCATGTTTTAGTCAAGTGAAACTATTAAATTATTAGAAAAGTAAATATTTTAAAAATCTGCTAATTCATGCATTTAGATGCAGTAAAAAAAAAACAGAAAGCGAAAGATATAATTTAAGTTAGCACAGATCTTTAACTAACACTTTTAATTCGACTTCAAGTCATGAAAATGCTTCCCATCTATCATTACCAACTTCACTGTGCGCATGTCACTCAATGCGTACGTTAACATATATGCAATTAGGAGCAGTGACATTTTTATAAGGTTGATTTCTAAGTGCTCACTTTATTGTGAATAGCCTTTACACGGAGAGTGCCGAATAAAAAGTAAAAACGTATAATTCTTATAATTAAATGATACATAAAATAAATATCTTAGAAAATATTTTGCTTCCAGGAATTTTTTGAGAGTCGATATAGGTGAAGTGAGGGAGTATGAAGCAGCGTCGGAATGCAAGGGCGATGGAAACGGGAGATCCACATTAAAAAACTCCTCCGACTAGCGGCATCGTCTGGCACGATTCCCACAAGTGAAAATCCAGGAGCGACCCCGGTTCACCTCGATGGTAAAGGCTGTTCACGACAAAGTGAGCACTTTAGACATGAACCTTAGGAAAAGTCACTGCCCCTGCAGGGATAAGTTTTAATGGGCGCACTAAGTGACATTCGTCCAGTAAATTTGGTAACGATGGATGGAAAGTAGTTCTATATCTTAAGGTTGAATAGTAACCATTTGTAATAACATAAAATTATTTCTTTCGCTTTCTGTTGTATTTTTAATGTATAGAAGTGTAGGATGAGCAGATTTGTAAAGTATTTCCTTTTCTAATAAATTTACAGTTTCACTTGACCGACACACGAATAAAGTGATGAGACCCATGACAATGTTACGTTTACATAAGGCGGAGGAATACACAACGTGCATACAAGTAGATCTTAAGCAGGGCCTACAAAATGGCTCGTTTTACAGTGAACAGCCTATAGGCGAGTAGTGTGATCACTACACCACCGCTGACCCGCGTGAGGATGGGATCAAGCTCAAGTGAATGAGAGTATGTGGCAGCGAATCCTAACACATCTCATATTTGCTCTTCAGATCTAGGTTCTGTCGTCTGCTTGCAGCGGAGATGGACCAGGTATTTCCCCAACTACAGCCGCTGCCCGAGCGCTACCTTGCAGCGGTTCGGCTGAACGCGCTTTCAAAAGTTTTTATTTAACTTCACTTGTTTGCATATACGGTAGGTGTCTGCGAGGAGTCCGTCCGACGCCCACCGAATCACTAGAAATCACTATGTATTTGGTGGACAAGTTGTCGATTACTGGTGGCGTGTAGAGTTTCAATGCCGGGGAAGTCCTCGTTTACACATGGTTTTGTGGGTAAAAGACCGCCCAAACTTTGAAACACAAGAAGGAATTCAAATGATCGAGCGCGTGTGTGTATGTGAAATACCATTTGAAGATTCCGATCTGCGTGAGCTCGCATTGAAATGTCAAATACATGGACATACACCCACGTGTAAGATGAACAATGTACCTGATCGCAAGTGATACCGATGATGGACGAGTCTGTGAATGTGTAAATAGTCTACCTACATAATAAATAGGTGTGACAAAAAAGTGATAAATAAATTAACTGTAAAACGTTTTAAAACCAAACATTTATATATAAATAGACTAAAGAGATAAAAATTATTATAGGAATAGTTACAGAATTTGTAGAACTTGTAAGACGTTGTTGAACGGCCGTGATAAACTTTATTACAAATTAATATTTTTGTATCAATTTATATTTAGTATATAAAAGCTTGGCGCTAATAGTTAAGAGCCTTACGCAAGATATGTGCTTACTACGATTACGCAAATGAGATATACCTTCTATATTGCGCCAAGCTTTTGTATACTTAATATAAATTGATACAATAATATTCATTTGTAGTAAAGTTTATTAGGGCTGTTCGACCACGTCCTACAAGTTCTACGAATTCTGTAACTACGCCTATAATTATTTTTATCTTTGCAGTTCATTTATAAATAAAAGCTTGGTTTTAACAGGTTTTTTACAGTTAATTTATCCCGCCGAACACGCTTAGAGGATTTTTGTGCTGTGTTCAGGTCTGCTTCTCACAACCCAGTCACTTACTGCATAAAGCCACGCGCTATGAAGGAAAATCCCTTGGTCTAATTGGACTACAAAGTACCGGGGTTCGAGACCCGATTAAGCCGTGGATATTTTTGCGTGAGCGAGTCGTTTCGAAATAAAAGTTATGTTACTTTAGAGTGTAAGCAACCTCGCCCTTTAATTATCCGTTCAGTACAAAAACAGGGAATCGCAGTATAAACAAAGTAAAAAACATAAATTATAATTATATATGACATTGTGACGTATATTTCTATTTAAATTGTTAACACTCCTGCTTTATGTCCGGAGTAACACGTTGACAGCTCGGTACGATGCAAAAATGTTCGAGCTCATTCCGGATTCTACACTAATTTTAAAGATCTGGATACACAGACGCGTTCGTTGTAAGTTATCTTGGGTGTCGATAGAATATTTGAAAAAATAAAGTGTCCCGAATCTCCGTAGTTGTTGAACAAGATGCACAAAGCCAATACAACATACAGCGGTATCGATATCGCAATACCGTAGAACAAGCAGCACTCGAATAAATGGCGTGTTGATGAAATCACCTGCTATAGAGACCTTCGCCAAAGACATAGTTAAAACGTGATGTGAAGACATAGAAGTGAATATTTTTTACGATAAGTGCACCTGAGGAAACATTAAATGATCTTACAAGAATTTTAGTGCCCGAATGAGGTCGGGGTAGCCAGCCACTCTACGGGTATGTTACGTGCTGAGAAGAAAATCAACGTATCGTTGTGTGCCACTATTGTCGTTTCTGTCTTAATGGCCTCCCTGATGATCCTGAAAGACATTTAATGTTGCAGATGGTCTTTACGCGTGGGAATAGATGCTTCTTAGTGTAAATAAAGCGTTCAGAAACATTAAAGGAAATACTGTTGCCAATTTTGTAGTCGAAATTTCAGATATTGCCGTGAATTAAAAAAGTCCCGTCAAGTATATTTTCATTAAAGACACTAGTCGGCAATAATACCTGTAGCAGAGTTTGTAATTTTGTTAACGTCTTCATGTATAGTGATGGAAGCCTACTTAGTTGCTAGAAAAAAATATTTTTCAGTTAATAATAGGCCTACGTAACAGAATTGCGTCATTCGGTTTGTATAATTGTCGCGTCACAGTACGCTATACAATTCTTTTAATTTGATTAAACACGGTTTTTGTTTGCACACCGAATAAAAGAGTTTAGGCCTAAAATGATCTGTTTAGTTTGCATATTTAGTGAACTATCGTTACGTTTGCAATTTCGGAGTTATTACGTTAGTAATTTTATCAAATGTTTCTGTTATCACTGTTAAGGAAGACACGTAAGAAACAAGGCCTTTCACACTGACATTTATGTTGGAAATCCGCTAGACGTTTGTTTACATTGGACTGACATTTTTTTCACTTTCATAATTATGATATTTCATAACCAAAGTGGGTTTCTGGAATTTTTTTAATAGGGTTAAAAGTTATTTTCTATTGCTGAAGTTAGTAAATAAATTTTATAACTTTGTAAAAAATTGGCTATATATATATATATATATATAATTTAAAAAAACCGCATGCATATGAGATTGAGCTTGATCCGTGGAACGCCGTTTTATAAAGATACATTCTTAAATGTTTCATTTTAAGAAAATTTAGGCGAAACCTAGTAACCATATTGCTTTTTCAAGATATATGATCTGCCAGATGGAGTAATCCTGGTTGCTACAAACTTATTTGGAATTTAAGGGAATATGCGAGTACGAGTTGAATACCCGGTCGCACATGGGCGAAGAGAGTGCGGAATATTATCATGATAGAAGAAGAGGACCGGGTCGGACTATTTTTTTTTTTTAATCAAATTATACAGTGAATCCGCGAGCCCTTTACAATCTCGTAATTGACCTATATAATCGTAGCATAAAAGGGGAATGTCTTGTATAAACATAGACTAAATGCTTACTAAAGTCTTGGCTCTGTATTAAAATATTCTGGTGAACACTTTTTAATCTTTCAGGGAATTAGCAGGACATTAAAAACCACTATCATCTCCTTATAGGCTGTTAGCGTTAAAATGATTACTTTTGGAAGCACTGCTTAAGATCTACTTGTATGCACCTTGTGTATTCATTCGCCTTATGTAAAATTAACATGGCAACGGGCCTCAGCATTTTATTCACGAGTCAGTGAAGTGAAATAGTGCAATTATTTGGAAAGTAAATATTCTATCAATCTGCTCAGTTTTGCACATTGATGCATTGAAAAAACAGAAAGCGAGGGAAATAATTTAAATTATCACGGATGGTTACCTAACACTTTTTATTTGACGTTAAGAAATGGAACTACTTTCCGTCCATCGTTACCAACTTTACCGGGCGCATGTCATTAAGTCCACCAGTTAAAGTATATGCAGACATGGGCAGTGACTTTTTTCAAAGGTTGATTTCAAAAGTGCTCACTTTATCGTGAACAGCATTTACTCAAATGTATTTTCTAGATTATTACCGTTGCAACGTTTTTGTAGCAATCTCTATAGTATGTGTCATGGTAATGGGCAAATTTCACTTCAACTCCTTTGCTAATGAAGGGACGAGAGTCTAGAAGAAACGTAGCGCCACACGTTCGACTAATTTCGTCATATTTTCTAACCGCTGAGCAGGATGAGCGTCAACCAATCAGAGATGTTCACATCTCCTCGCTCCTCCTTCGCCACGAGCTCTATAATGATGTACACAACTGCCGCGGCGACTGCCTTGTGATTTCCCGTCACTGGGTCACATCTATTTCTGTACTTTCCCTACGTTGAAGTAACAAGTGAAATTGTGTCACAGTCCTCTTGGTTATAGTTAGAGACCTGAAAAACTCGCGAATTCAATGACCTGCAAGCTAGACTCTGCAGTCTTGTCTACAAATACGCCGATATCAACTGCCCTTTGGTTGTCTGCTGTCACAGTGGAAGGCCACAATTGGGTCAGTGTTCTCCAGGAGATGACAAACACTGTGTGGATCAATGGCTGAAGTTATATAAACACACGTGTTTTAAATTCTAGCTTGTCCCAAAATGAATCCGCGAATTCTTCAGGTATCTGGTTATAGTCCATTCACAGTTTCTTCAGCCGTTTTAACACAAACCTTTGAAAAATCACCCCATTTATTACGTATTTGGTTATTTCCTGAATATGGCAAGCATGTGGCAAGCATTTTATACCTCTGTAAACAGAGGCGTATCTTATTTTTTGTTAAATTGAAGTTTTACCTACATTTTATTTATACATTATAATATTTATTTTATAATAAACACGAATAAAAGAGTGAGAAAAAATCTGTGCTGGTAACGCCTAGTAATATATAGTTCTTATGCAAAATAATATTACAACTGAGTGCGCATGATAGCAGTTCATGGTCCTCTGGTGTTAATTTTACAGACTTAGTTAAGCTTAGCTTGCACGACGCGGAGGAATATCCTGAAAGCAGAACTTCGGCAGGGGTTCAGAAAAATGTAAAGTAATCTTGAACGGATCATACGTGCCCTAAATAATCAATGGCGTTAATAAACTGTTACCTACAGGAGGTACCTTAGGTATAGTTCGTTTATGGTTATTTGCGTACTTTTGAAATCAACTTTTTAAAAATGACACTACCCCTACCTGAATATGGTTTTACGAATACGCCGACTGGAAAATGCTCAGCATTAAATTGTAACAGTTAGGCAAACAATTGTGAATACTGAAATTATTTATTTTTCTTGCTGTTATTTTAGTACATTATGCGTAAAATTTAGATATTTTGTAAACTTTGTACTTTTCTTTCTAGTAATTTTACAGTTTTACTGGACTGACGCATGTGTAAAGTGATGAGGCCCACATGGCAATGTTAATTTTAAATACGATGAAAGAATACACAATGCATGTACAAATAAACGATCCTTCCAAATACCCCCAAATTGATTGAAGAGTGCATTTCGGGGATCGTTTTTGCAACTAGGGGTATCGATGCTTTTTTTGAAGGAAAAGAGAAATTTTGAGGGAAGAAAGGAAGGAATTTTAATGAAAAAGGGAAATTGAAGGCGAAATGGCCGCCGGGGACCGGAATGACAGAGCATGAACAGCTCAGCCCCCCCCCCCATCTCCTTTTACTCAAACATACCAAATCATTCTACTGCCGTCTACTAACAGGACTACGAGCACGTGGGCCTTTGGCCAGCAATGTTTCCTCTTCTGTCGCGACACCGTCTCCACACACGTCACCTGGAGAACTGACTGGTGTGTTTACGGTCCTGTCCTCATGCAAGTGATGGTCGTTTACGTGCATGACGTGGACCTGGTGAGCGTCGTCTCCCAGAGTGTATTCGCCCCCTACATACGGGCCCTGCTCCTGGTTTCATGGTCTGGGGCGCTATAAGCTGCAATGCCCGTTCATCGTTGGTGTGTTTGGAGGGTCCGCTAAACATTGCCTGCTACATACAGCCCACTGTCCGACCCATTCCGCCGTTATTTCTTCAAAAGAGAGGTGACGTACTGTTTCAGAAGACTAATGCTCGTCCACGTTACCACCAATAATGCTTGTGCTCTTCGTGATGTTCGACAATGCCTCTGACTAGCACGATCCCCAAACCCCTCTCTTACACTGGACATATTCGGATCATAATAGGATGACGTCTGGCACAGTCTGTACGTCAAACTACTTACTCTGTATAATTGCGACAACGCTATACCGCAGGATGATGTTCGTCACAGGTACGGTGGTCTACATGAGAGAATACACGCCTGCGTTGATGCCCGAGGGGGGTACATACCGTATACTGTTATGAACAGACCTTAGCTGAAAATCTTCACATGAACCCGGCCACATGCTATCGGTAAATCAGGACGCCAGGAATTGCGAGAACTTATTGCGGCAACCACCTGGCGAGGCCGCTTGCGAAAACCCCCTCCGCCAACCAGCGATCGGGGTACATGGGCGTTTAAACGACGCACCGATATAGGCCACTGTAAGGCAGGGCCCGACGTCTTTCCACATCCGACCAGCAGCCATGGAAGATCACAGCATTAGGGTGTCCGACTGCCGTCAACCGATGAGCTAGAAACAGCCTCCGGCATCACAGAATAAGGTGGGGACTGTCCATAATAGATAGGCGTGGTAACTTAATTTAATATCATTGAACAGTGCTCCCCGAACGAATAATCATTCGGAATCATATCAATTGTAAATGTCTTGTTGTTATACATGTTTCACAGACTAACATAAACCCCCTCAGTTACAATAAAAGCTCTACCATTATACTTATCATTTCAGCTACGCCACTATAACAATACACATATATTGTTGTGGTGGTAAGCACATTCAGTATTTGACTTATATTTCTTGGTTTGGTCTGTACTTTTGATCATGTAATGTTATTAAGGTATGCTATTACCTCTAGGTTAATCGTCAATAACTGACATACACTGTCACGGTATTGCAATTTTTTTCGTCAGTAATTTATAATGCTTGTTATATTATATTAAAATTTTTCGAATGAGTTATTAAAGCGGCCATTCCATACCGTAGTACGTTATTAAATTTCGCTCTTCTATTTTGTGGGACTCACTCGCCGGCGATGTTATGGGTTCTTTGAACATATTTACTCTGTTTGAGTGCCAACGGGGAACGGACAGCTCAATTATACACCATACTACGTGTCTATCACAATTCCTGCGAAAATAATATTGTTTCGCTGGAGAATAACCTACTACGGAGATTGGAAGCCTCGCGCAAGGCTAAGTTTATAATATTCCGCGCAAAGGAGAAAAAATACCTTCCTGTAGTTTAAATCCCACGCTCGACGCCTCGGAATATATAAACGAGGTCGTATGCTCGCCAACACGTCCTAGATATTACAAAAGATGGTACCCCGTGGGAAATTGAAGCCGTGATTTTATATATATATATATATATATATATATATATATAATATATATATATATATATATATATATATATATATATATATATATATATATATCGTGAGGCGAGAAGTGTATCGCTGCATCATGGGGGCCACCTGTAGTGCGAAGTAGCTTGACGATCAGCTAAAGCTCCACCTGCACAGAGAAAATCGAACAAAATATTTGTTTGTATAGGGCCAAATATATATTTAGTTTCCGAACGAAATATATTGTTGAGAAAACAAAATTTGAAAAGCAACAATATTACTTTTGTTCGTCTAACAAAATATAGGTATGTTTGAATAAACAAAATCTCTTTGTTGGGCCAAAAAAAAATTGGACCAACTAAATATGCTGTTGAATCGACTGTATATATTTGTTTGTCCACTCATTTCACTGCCTTCGTTCGAAAATACAACTCGAGAGTTTGTTTGTATTTTTGTAACGATTAGGATGGCAACCGTGTTTGTTAGTACCTACATCTATTGATGCTTAACAAGTAAAGCTGTAAAATTTAAAAAAAAATTTTTCACACGTTGCTCAGTATTTAAAAGCTTTCCCACGTTATAAGTTGTCATATTAGCTCAGATTACTAAGGCGTAGCGCTCGGATATAGGTGATCTAGGTTCGAAACTCGGTCAAACTTGCACCATTTTTTTTATATCGGCCCAAACTGTTGAATGTACTTATAGCCAAACAAATCTTTAGTTGCACCAACCAAATATTACAGTTTGGGGCAACCAAATGAGAACAACAAAATAATTTGGTTTCAACAACAAAACATTTAACTACCCCTATACAAACAAATTATTTTGTTGCACAAAACAAATCTTGTTTGATTCATTAAAACCTTTTTCTCAGCGTGATTGTGGAAAATTACCCCTGCAGAATTGCAGGCTGCAGCATGTCAGCGCAGAGATAGAAAGGAAGATCCCTGAGAACGACGTCCATTTGTTTATAAACCACGTCCTGCGCACAATACAATCATTGTTGTGTGCATTTCGAACAATACAAAAGCATATGGTCATGCAGTAGCCAACCCCTGGATTTGGCACACAGTATCACCTAGCGCGGAAAATTAACGAACCGTTACCATTATCGTGTTTTAAAACATAAGCTTAATAATCGCATGATTACTAATTACAAGATAAATGCGCTGGTTTCGCTCTTGTAATACGCGTGGTTATCACAAACAGCGCATTTCACTCGTGAATGCCGCTTTTATTGTATCTGAAATGTCGCGTTCCCTTTAATAAATTCAGTATTTGGCTGCCAACTCTTTAAAAAAATATTTTTTTTTAAATATACGATGTGACGTCCCAGACTGAAGAGTTATTCGTTGTAGTAAAGTACGTATATAGGCTATTCACGGTAAAGCGAACACTTTTTAAGGCCCTTCCAATGGGCATTAACCACTAATAAGTATATTTTTTGCAGTTTCAGACATTAACATGTTAGAGTGGTGGAATGTACACGCTGTGCTTATTGGTTACACTGCAATGTTTATATTAAAAAGTGGCGGGAAGATATAAATTTTATAAAAGGAAAATTTTTACAGTGCCTTAAAAAGTGCTCACTTTACCGTGAACAGCGATAGCGTTGTTGCCCTTTAACGAAGTGTTTTCAACGGTTATGTATAGTTTCAAGGTATAGAATAAGCGTCTGTGGACAGTCGTAGCCTTGATTACTGCGCAAGTGTGTGTGTGTGTGTGTGTGTGTGTGTGACAACGCGTCACTTATTCCTCAACGATTCTAGGTTAGTTTAAGCTGTAAAAACACTCATCAAATTAGTACTATATGTTAATTTCAACTGCAGAAACACTCATTAATATAGTACTGTAGGTTAATTTAAGATGTAAAAACTCGTATTTGTTCAATTGCGTTCTTAAGCCCCTGTCACACTGTCAAAGTTTTCCATCAAACTACTTCCAATAAGTTTTATGACGCCATAGAAACGAAATAAACGACGCCATATTCGTCTGAGAAAGTTGGATGGCTTCAGTTCCCATCAGTCATTTGGAGATTGAACCGGTTCTAGAATTTATTTCATGTTTGACAGTCTCAGCCAATCAGAATCGTGCTCGACAAAAATGGGAGTCAAGAAACTTTTAACGAAATAGATAGTGAAGATAATTTATTTATTTAGAAGCTGCCTCGGCATGAATGTTAATTCAAATGAATATTGCACATAGTATTACGAACACAGGGGCATTGAATTCAATTGTGCAGGGAAGATCCCTGATAAATGCAATTTAAATTTAGTAAAGAAGCGAAAATAAATTACAACATTCCTTTCATTTATTTCTCTAATTAACTGCATGGAAAAACCAAAGCAATATCTCACTATGCAAAATAATTATAAGTAATAATTCAAATTAGATTGTCCCAGTAAAATATTAGACAGTGTGACACATCTCCAAAAATATTCAAGATTATTTGATAAAACTCGTGGAAGGAAAAATTTGATTGCTGCGTTTTGTCTTCAATTTTTTATTGTCAAATATAGTTTAAGGCGAAAATTTGACAGTGTGACAGGGGATTAAGTTTTGTTTAGTTGGGTTTGTTATGTTGGGATGCCATATTTAAAAAAAAATGACGGAAGGAAACACGCTTGCGCAATAACTATGGCTAGGGCGGTCTACAGACTTGCAAATTTCACACTTGGACGGAAGGATTGACGGTAGTCATACAGAAGAAACTGAGCAGAACTTCCACAAGCGTTGTGCGCCATCTACACGGGTTACGTTCCAACAACGAAGGACACAGACCACGACTACGAATTGTTTATTCGCTGCTCGCAGGAAACGAAACAGCATCAGCAGACGTCACCACTATGTGCTGCTCCTAGAAGTAAAGTTCGCTGTAGTTAACAAAGTGTCTTAATTTTAATTTCTTGCTGGCGTGAAAACATTAACCCTCGCGTGTGTTCCTTGTTCTTTCTTCACACAACTCAATTAGTTTACGAGCGTTTTAGCGGGTTACGGGCACGGGGCGACCAAAAAATGCAGCGGGAGGTTCAAGAAACTAGGTTTAGGAGAGAGGGAAGGCTGCTGTTCATTACAGGCTTGGAAGTTATTCGCCAGGACAGCGCCACACACCGTGAAGATGGTGCACCCAAATGGGCTCTTGGCCAGCCTCACTCGACGGAATTTTCCTTAATTTTCATACCAATTCTCATTAGTTGCTTCTGCTACCACGTAGTTAATATTTATGCACTCTCACGAGGGGCCTAGCCAGAGAATTTTTAGTGCCGAAATGAAACAAGTTTGTTGATTTCGGGTAGATATCTTCGACATAATTTGCAAGAGCAACAGCAGATTTGTTCGGCGAGCGTATAAAACAACATAATTTATATGGTGCATAAAACATTTAAGCGTAGAAAGCAGCCCCTTTAGGATAGTTTTAGTTACAGATAAGTGAAAAAGGTTATTCATGTATAGGGATAGGAAACTTTCGCGAGTTCATTTCAGGACAAGATAGACGTCCAACACGTGTACACTTAAGTTGAGTTTGCAGTTGGATAGTGGTTTATTCGACACGCCTTGGACGACTGAGCCAATAGCAGACTTGTAAGGAAGCAAGTAGCGAATCCCATACTACCAGGTGTGGTGTAACACAGGCTACTCTCTGGAGCAGCAGCCAATGAACAAACAAGAGAGGCTCGAGTATACACAGGATTGTGGAGTCTAGTTCACAGGTCACTGAACTCGCGAAATTTTCCTATCCCTAGTTATAGGAAGGGATAGGAAAATTTCGAGTATTCATTGCAGGACAAGATAGATGTCCAACACTTGTACACAGAAGTCCCCTTGGCAATTGGATCACAGCTCGTTAGAAACGCCCAGGACGACTCTGAGATAATAGCAGACTTGCAAAGAAACATGCATCTGAATTTATAATGAAATGAAGTATTTGAATTAAAATAATCAATCTTAATTACTTATAAATCCGTGGTGAGCTTGCACGAAAAGGTCTGATATTTATTCCTGAAAATGGTAGTAAATCGCAGGAACTAAAACTACGCTTTGCTGTGAGCCGGAGTCGGTTATAAGTCATGACGTCACATAAGTGAGAAAGCGTTTGGGCTCATGTGATAACTGCAGCATAAAATGATATTAACTGAAAATCGTTTAATAAACACAGGTTATATGCAATAGATGACACGTGTTTATTTTGACATATTTATCAGAAAGTACCTACGCAAATTTCAACCATATTTATCAAGTTTGCATGTTGCCTATATTCTTGAAATAGTAATTAAATAGTCTGTACCAAGTGTGATACTGTTTATCGTATGCAGTAATCTTACAGGATATACATACATTGAAACATCTGTTTAAATAACAATTTTACATACCTAAATAATTTGGTAAGATAACTGCCAGGAAATGTTTTGGACATATAGGCTGTTCACGGTAAAGTGAACACTTTTTAAGGCCCTTCTATATTTTTCCTTTCATCCTATTTCCATCTTCCTGCTGCTTTTTAATATAAACATTGCTTTGTGACGAATAAACACAGTGCATATATTTCACCACCCTCAAAATTTAATGCCTGATGCTGCAATAAGATACATTTATTAGTGGTTAAAGACTGTTAGGAGGGCCTTAAAAAGTGCTCACTTTACCGTGAACAGCCTATATAAAATTACATACAAGATTCGACTGCAATTGCTCACATACAAACTGCTGACATTACCGATTGCATTTTTGCAGTTTTCTCTTAGTGCTGTAAGCATCGTGTCAGCATGACCTCGTATTTTATCTCTTCTCTGCTACACGAATGTTTAAAACCGAGCTGAAACAGTATGTGTAACGGAAGGTAGCAGATCGTATAAAACAGAGGTAGTGAAAACTGGGCCGAGAAAGCTGAGCTGCAGTGCACATCAGTAAAACGCGGCTTTTTTTATTGCCGTTCGTGCGAGCCGCCGTAGCTTCAGAGAGGTGCAGTTTTACA
Source organism: Dryococelus australis (assembly GCA_029891345.1). Lineage (NCBI taxonomy): Eukaryota > Metazoa > Arthropoda > Insecta > Phasmatodea > Phasmatidae > Dryococelus > Dryococelus australis. The sequence continues at coordinate 133,738,415 of CM056999.1, forward strand.
GCAGGAAATATCTACCCCTGTGCCATTTCCTGCTCCCTATACTGGACACATTACCAAGAGGAGTCTACGGCTGTGATGGACAGCCACAACGCGGTGTTCATGTCTGATTGGACGCAGGGGCGGATCCAAGTGAAGGGGATTGGAGGGGGGAACTAAGGGGGTTTGAGTCCACCTGTTGTAGTTTGATTTTACACTGGATAAGATGAGATTATCCTTGAAACCAATTTCATTATTATAGGTAAAGTGAGCACTTTTGAAAGCCCAGTTTAATATCTACTTGTATGCAAACTGTGTATTCCTCCAACATACGTAAAATTAACATTACCATGGGTCCGATCACTTTATCCATGTTTCGGTGAAATGGAACTATGAAATTATTTCAAAGGTAATTATTTACTAATTTTATAATTCTTACACTAATACATATTTTTAAAACCGATTTTGAAAGAAATAATTTTATTATATAGAAATATTTACCTAAAGTTTTTAATTCGACCCTATGACATGGATTTGTTTTTCCCTCCGTCTATTATACTGGACTCGTGGAAGTCGGCGTGTTCGTTAAAATACATGCAGGTAGGGACTAGAGGCATTTTACAAAGGTTGATTTTAAAAGTGCTCACTTTACTGTGAACAGCTTTGGATAGTAAATTATAAATAAAAACACTAAATAAAGTAACAGGACATTCGTAAAAAGTATTTATATAGTCTATCCTCTAAGTATTGACATTTATATCTAGCACTGAAATATAATACGTACTGGTAAGCATGTGGTTTTAACGTAGCGAGGTGTCCTACCCCTCAAGTTGTCTGCCATCATATAAAAGTTTCTTACACTCTAAATTATAATCGGTGTAATGAAAAACCATATTACTAAAAAATAGAAGTCTGTGGAATTAAATAGTGGCCCAGTTTCAGAAGTATGCTATATATTCCTGCTTATTAAAAGTGAAGCCTACTGTTACAATGATTTGCTAATAAGTAGTTACAAAATAAATTGTGTTGCAACAACTATTAATCATTGCATTGTTCATACAACTGTTAAACTGTTAGTATTTAAGATCGCGAAAGCTGCAGTAACGCGTTAGTTGGTCGCAGCTGCGTATTGTTCATGAAGTGTTTTAAAATCGTAAATCGCAGATTTGAGGCCTGTCTCTAATATGTATACGACTTTATTAACATGTATACACAGTAAATGCTTACCTTAGGTCTGAAACGTACGGGTACAGACTTGAAGGACATCCGCTTTTCTTGTGCTAAAATTAGCAATTCTCCATACACGCCTACTATCATCTGTTACTGTTATACTGTATTCGTTGGCTGCTAACGCAAATCAATTTCGTTTTTCCTTAGTTTACGTCCGAGCATCTGTCTGAAAGTCACCAATGGGTCAAAGCCCTATGGAGCAGACATTGTAAACGAATGGAGATGGGTTGGGGGCGGGGGGGGAGACGCTTCCAGCGTAGGCGGTCGAAATTGAACGCGCAACCTACTGAATGCAAGAAATCAAATGACCATGGAAGGGCCTATCGCATTACTGCCCACGTGACATAATTAGGCGACACTAAATATTACCTGCCAGTCGTTATCAACTGAAAATAAATTACAGGAAGTGCTTCAATGTCGTTAGCACCGTGACGATTTAGGCTTACGTAAGCCTAAATCGTCACTCACAAAACATTAGGGTTCGTCAAGACTACAGTGAAGAACAAGGAGATGAGACCATAGTCTGTAAGCCGTAAACCCGGTATCTCATGGAAATGGTAAGTTAGAAACGTTAACTGTAGTGAATACGTCCCCTTGTAGGCTGTTCGCGGTAAAATGAGCACTTTTGAAAGACCTGCCTAAGATCTGCCTGTATGCACGTTGTGTGTTCTTCCGCCTTATGTAAAATTAACATTGTCATGGGCCTCATCACTTTATTCATACGTCGGTCATGTGAAACTGTGAAACTATTAGAAAAAATAATAATTTTCAAAACTGCCCATTTTTGCACTTTGGGGCATTAAAAAAACCAGAAAGAAAAATATATAATTTAAGTTATTACAAATGGTTACTCAGCACTTTTTATTCGACTTTAAGATATGGAAATACTTTCCCTCCATCTTTACCAACTTTACTGGGCGCATGTCAGTCATTGAGCCCCTTAAAATAAATGAAGGTAGGGGCACTGACTTTTTTGTAAGGTTAATTTTAAAAGTGCTCACTTTATCGTGAATAGCCCTTACACGCTCTTAGTAGGGGTCGCGGTGGCTGAGCGGCTGTACTGATCGTCTCCCGTGTCTAGATGTTGTCCGTACGTATGCATGGATATTATATTATATTATATGTATATAATAGGCAATCCTGGGCTCGTGATGGCGCATTCAGGAGAAGAGAAGATTTATAAGCTTGTTCTGGCACACAGGAATACTTAATATAATTACTAAATTTGATTCGATTTCACTTATACTTATCCCTATTTTCTCTCGTGAAACAAAACATTCAGTAATGAAAGAGCAAAGAGCATCACGTTATGGCTACGGTTTTGAAATACCGAATCTGAAAGTTAGGTTCTGAAGAAACAAGTAAATTTAGGATTCCACGTATCTAGCCATCAATAAGACGTTCACGTGCCTTGTTTTTTATGTTCGGTGATATTCGTCGATTTTGTGGATTTCAAATAAATGTAAATCTGATAATAAATAACAAACTAGTTTTCAAATAACTCTCGTCAGCTTTTTTAGTACATTTGTGAGCATTTAACTCTTAAATCACGTACCACATAAATTTTATAGTGTTATTTAAGAATTTTTTTTAAAGCTCAGACAAGAATGTTTCTTGAAGGCACAGATAGCAAATAAAAAGTTTCTTTCAGAGCGTGCACTTTTTCCGCCTTTGATCAGGGTTCAACCTATTTTTATTATTACATTGGACTTCATTGAAAATGTTAAGATGAAACCGTGGAGAAACTATTGTACCGTGGGCTTTATGCGCGTCTCATAGACAGAAACAATGAAAACTTAATGCTCTCGCCTACATGGTCATTGAAATACGCCGTAGAGTGTTTGAAATACTCGTTTTTCTGCGAAACTATTAAACGTGCGTCCAATGTGGTGATATACGAAAAGATAACACACATCAGACTAGGGGTTTTGAGTGCTTTCATGATATCACGCACAATATAAACACCTTTTCAGAGTACTCCAAAATGGCTAAAAACTGTTTTTTTTTTTTTTTTTTTTTCAAAGCGCCGCATCTCAAAATACACGTTTGAGGTACATACAGAACTACTCAAGGGCCCTGCATTGAATCTTCCTGCAGAATTTCCAACAATAAAATATTAAAGTCACCGCCGAAAGTTCCTATAGGTACACGCAGTGTGACGCGAACACTGCACGCCAGTTCAGAGCCTTGCGCTTAGAGGCGATGGCGCACGTGGCCATGTCGTCATTATCGCCCCCACGCTGCTTGGCCTCAAAAGCGGTAAAAAAGCGTTAGTTAGGCGGGGGCCTTAAAGGCTCACTGGTATCAATACCACATTCTGTACACACGGTATTCGTGTTTTCATGTATAGGATGTTCACGGTAAAATGAGCACTTTTGAAAGACCTGCTTAAGATCTATTTGTATGCACGTTGTGTATTCTTCCGCCTTATGTAAAACTATCATTTCCATGGACCTCGTCGCTTTCTTCACGCGTCAGTCAAGTTAAACAGTAGAAGGATTAGAAAAGTAAGTATTTAAAAAAATCTGCTAATTCTTGCACTTCGACGCATTAAAAAAACACAAATGCGATAGAAATAATTTAAGATATCACAAATGGTTGCCTGGCACGTTTTATTCGACGTTAAGATATGGAACTATTTTCCATCCATCTTTACGAACTTTACTGGGCGCATGTCTGTGCGCCCATTAAAATATATGCAGCTAGGAGGAGTGACTTTTTTCCTAACGTTGATTTCAAAAGTGCTCACTTTATCGTCAACAGTCTTTATGAATAGCGTTTGCATTACGTATGGTATTTTCAGAGTTTCAGTGCCGAGTAGGCTCATACGTTTCATACTGTGAGAAACCAGACTGAAAACAAATTCCTCGTATTTTTTAAGTATGTTCCGATCCAAACACGTGGAGACGCACCTCGTGCACAAGGCGCTTTGAAGTTTCTGCATGATATTTTTTTCCCCTCCATGCCTTGCAAAAAAAAAAAAAACGGGACGACCTCGTGGCATGAAAGGGTGGAATATTTTTTTCCTTTCTCCCTGTAAAGGAACAGAAGTGGAAAATAAGCATTCTTGTTTTCTCGGGGACAACGTCGGGCAAGAAAGAGATTGTATAATAATCTGTAAACAAGCAAACAGGCTGGAGTGAGCGGTAAAAAAAGAAATTACGGGTTTACTGAGTAATCTCTGCCTGTATTCCAACCTTGAAATTCTAGGTTATTCGCGAAGAGAAGTAGAGGTATTAAGTCAGGTCTGCAGGCTTATCCTTATACGATGGCCTTCTCAAAGAAGTCTACCACTTGGTCAGTTAACATGTTGCATTAAGTTTTAATGAGAACGGGATTCGTTCACGGCCCAAGTCACTCCCTCTCGATAACAATTTCTTCAGCACTTGATTCGTGAGCAGTGCGTTAGAATTACAACTCACTTCAGACACATTTGGCGAGTAGTTCATCTACCTGTAACGAGATGAGTTGGTCAAAATAGTGAGGTTGGAGCTTTGTCTTGTTTCGAAACTACAAAACACCTCCTTACATTTCACCGAAATTACAATACGTGTGCGGACAAAGAAGGATTTTCCAGATGAATCATCATCAGGGACAGGTGTTTTTTACGAAAAGATTTAAATACCAGTTGTACTCCAAAACACTTCAGTTCATATGCACGTTTCAGGTTGGATGATTTTAAATGTCACGTAGCTTAAGTGTATGCCCGCGAATCACGGAAGTTCAGTATCGTAGTACTTTAGTACGAATGGCCCGGTCAAATTATAACATGTCTTCTCGCGTAGATACGCCGCCAATTACCAAACGAAGTTGTGGTTGTAGACGTAGGATATTGAAGTCTAGCATGGCCGTAAATATTTTCGCGGAAAACACCTGTCCCTAATCATCATTAGGACATTTCTACTTCCCTCTTCGGCTTCTCTTACTCTCGGTGAAACATGTGAGAGACTATGGTGTGCGCAAAGGTGGGGGTGTGTTGAGAAAACGATATAAGCAGCGTCCGGAAAACATCAATTATTCTTTTTAGGAATAGCTAGACTACGGAATCATGTACATTTCTGTTACGTTTGCAATTGGATCACAGTTTATTAGACACGCACAAGTGAACTCTGAACCGATACCTGCAAGGAAACAAAGACCGAACCATGCCCCTTGATGTGGGTTAAACATGTATATTCACTTCTTCTTGCAATTTTCTGGACACTGCTGTTCCCGGTAAAGTGAGCACTTTAGAAGGTCCTGCTTAATACCTACTTGTATACACGTTGTGTGTTCCTCGTGTAAAATTAACATTGCTATGGGCCTCATCACTTTATTCGTGCGTCGGTTAAATGAAACTGTGGAATTATTAATAGAGTAGATACTTTACAAATCTGCTCATTTTTACACTTCGATGCATTTAAAAAACAGAAAGTCAAAGAATTAATTTTAAGTTTTCACAAATGGTTACCTACCATTTTTTTTCGAGGTTAAGATATGGAACTACTTTCCATGTATCGTTACCAACTTTACTGGGCGAATGTCACTTAGTGCGCCCATTAAAATATATGTATGCAGGGACAGCGACTTTTTCTAAGGTCCAATTCTAAAAGTGCTCACTATATCGTGAACATACTTTACAGACCATGGCCTATTTTGCCCACGCTGCTGTTTCTCTGAGCCAATTTCTCACAGGGAACAAATAAAAACGACTATTTCCCGGCATGTGAGTTGCGCCCTTACGTTGTGGCTGATGATATTTATAAGGATTTATAATAGTGCCTAAACGTATTTGATTAGTGGTTTTTTAAGCCTGTTAGGGAGATAACGTATAAGCTTACGTTTACCATGCTCTTTGCGTGTGCGATGCCCGTTTGTTTTAACTACGGAAAGGTCTTTATTTGCATTTGTTAGCTGGCTGCAAAGTCTCCATCCCCAGACGCGTGGATAAGTTCGTGAATATACAACATTTTTAACGTCGTTTAGAACGCTGGTCAAAAGAAAGCGAGCAATTTGATGAAATTACTTTTGTTTATAACAGCACTTGCTCTACTCGAATTTTCCTTGGGCAGATGTAAAAGCGCTTGACACACAATAAGGTAGGAATAAAATTCATTAAAGTCTTGTTTCCTAGCCAAACTTAATTGCATTTTTCACAGACAGTTTTTGCACAAGAATACATCTTTGCTGATTTTGCTTCTTTTCCTGAAAGTCGGGGGAAAAAAATTTACTCAAATGCATTTTACGCTTCGCCATAACAGTAATATTTTACGAGTTTTCAAACATCGCATGCTTATTTGTCGTTCATCAACCTCCAAATGTAGTTCAGCTTGTGACACCAGCGGAAACACATTTCGAGCGATTTTCGGTTGTTCTATTCGCACCTGTTTCGTACACTGAGATGAGAAAGATGTTTTGTTGAATCAAACAAGATTTGTTCGGTGCGACGAAATTATTTGTTTGTATAGGGGCAGTGAAATATTTTGTTGCTGAAACCAAATCATTTTGTTGTTGTTATTTGGTTCCCCCAAACTGTAAGATTTTGTTGGTGCAACTAAAGATTTGTTTGGCTACACGTACATTAATCAGTTTGGGGTGATATAAAAACCATTTACAAATTCGACCGAGTTCCAGACCTATATCACCTGCACCCGAGCGCTACGCCTCGGTAATCTCAGCTAATGTAACAACTGGTGACGCTGAAAAGCTTTTAAATAGATGTACTTCTAATATTGGGCCACGTGTGCAAACAAATATTTCAAGTTTTACAGTTTTGCGTGTCAATTTCTTGTTGCATCGTTTTATTGATGTGTTTATACGATTGTTAAGCACGAATAGATGCATTAACAAACACGCTTATTATCCTAATTGTCACAAGAAAAACAAACAAACTGTCGAGCTGTATTTTCGAACTAATACAGTCAAATGAGTGGCCAAACAAACATATACAGTTAATTCGACAAAATATTTAGTTAACAGTCTAAATATTTTTCGCCCAACACAGTGATTTTGTTTATTCAAACATATATTTTGTTAGACGAAGAAAAGTAATTTTGTTGCTTTTAAAATTTTGTTTGCTCAACAATATTTTTTGTTAGGTCAACTAAATATATAGTTCCCTATACAAACAAATATTTTGTTCGATTTTCTCTCAGAGTAATATTCACGTCGTTTCCGCCAAGCGCAGAGCAAACACGGATAAATGATGCTGGAGCGGTATGTATCCGGCAGACATGCCACTCGTAGAGAGCTGTGTTTCCTGGCAAACTTGAGTAATTAATGGAATTAGTGATTTAGAGGCGCAGAAGCGACAGAATGATAACTGGCCATGAAACAGCGCGAAGCTCATTATTTCAACTTTGGAAATCCTCGTGGCACAGGACATTGCCCAAATGAGTAAAATGTGGATTCCGGTTTCCCCACCCCTATCGAACAAGGAAATAATGGGGTGTGGCTGTGTCGGGGACACGGCCGTTTGTTTTGCGTGAATACGTCTACATTGACGCGCTCGGACGTCTTGACTCCCCCCCCCCCCCCCCCCGGCACCGCTTCACTCGGTCATGCGGGGTTTTATAGGTATCACAGGATTGCTTCTGAAATGCTCTTTTCAACCGTATACAATTTCTGTATTTCGACTTGGCTTTTTGACGCGTATAGGCCGACATTGTGTTTTCTTAATTTTAACCACGCCACACAAATGTTTTTTATACGCGCGATCGATTGATCTTGGCGAGAGATGTCGAATGAAACTCAAACGAGTGTCGTAGCTTCCCCTAGTCAAAAGTTATACTACGCGGAAATTATTTATACGCGGCGAAATGAACTCAAAATTGCTTCACCCCCCCCCCCCCTAAACCAAGCTGCGCGCTATGCTTCGCAGTCCTCACTCAACGTAGCATATTCTTTGATCCTATAGCAATCGATTGGTGTGATTGAATCCTGAATGTAGACGATAGATTCGGAGCTACATTGCCAAACTGTACCCCTCCGATTTTATCATCAAATTTTCTGGATTGCCTCCCACTATGGTTGCAAATTTAAAGACGTATTAACGTCAAAAAAATTATAATTTAAAATGTTAAGAGTTCCACCTGGCTAGGCCGCCAAACGGTGCGCAAAGCTTCAGCGATAAACTTCTTGTTCAAAAACCGTTCCATGTGCGTAAAATATATCCACCTGGCAACAGTGTTTGAAAAAACATTCCACTTCCAACGACTTCAATTTCTTATATGTTTAAAATGTGTATATTTTAAAATGTTAAAATGACGGAAGCGGGCTTTTTCATAACAATATTTGAACGGGAACACTTAGGTAGGTTATTTTAAGTTGTGGGACTTACAGCACACTTTTCTCTTTATTATTAATATATAGGTACACCCGAATTTTGCGAAAAGATTTCATGACCAGTTGTATTTCATAGCACTTTAACTAAGATCCACTTTCGTCATCGGACGATTTCCGCGTTACGCGTCTTTAGGCGTTTGCCCGCGAATCAAAGACGCGAATTATCGACGTCACCTAATTCTGATTGGCCAGTTAAGTAGGAGAAGATGATCTTACAAAGACGCGCCATCAACAAGCAAAAGGAACCAGTTGGAATGCCTGTAGGGTATCGAAATCGCATGTACGGAAATTCAGGTGTCCCTTTCAATATACCATAAAATGACAGGGTCCCTACTGATGAGCGTGACTGGATAGCATGTAGCCATTCCGCGATTTCAAGCTTCGAACACGCAAAAATATCCCCAGCCCAGCGAAACCTTTGCAGGTAAACATCGTCATTACATATTTGTGTGTTATATCGCAACAGCGCGAGACGTGCTCTACTTCGAGGCGTTATCGAGTTATTCAGACGTCACTGTAGCAAATCTTCATATCAAAAATTTCATCAGGAAACCGGTAAACTTGTTACAGAAAACCACTTGTCTCAAAGGTGCCGCCTCAAGCCTTTCTGGAACTCAACCAGAAGGTTAAGGCGACGCTTTGGTTGTTACTTTCCTGTACGCTGGCGTTCTGAGCATATGAACCAGCGCGATGAAAGGATACTCCGCGCAGGCTGCTCCGTACTATGAACGGGGCCGCGGTGGCTCAGTGGCTAGATGTAGATTTATAATTTTTTTTTTACAAGAAACGCTATGCGTTTAGGCGTCCTATGGAATTAAGTTGCTGCTAGTAAACGGAAGCACCTACCAAACCTCCCCGTCACCCTCAAAAGATAATGCCACAATGGTTGTAGGCTGTTCACGGTAAAATTAGCACTTTTGAAAGCCCTACTTAAGATCTACTTCTTTGTATGTAGTGTATTCTTCCATTTTATGTAAAATAATCAGTCCCATGGGTCTCACTACTTTATTCATGCGTCGGTAAAGTGAAACTGTGAAATTATTAGGAAAGTAAATACTTAACAAATCTGCTCATTTTTCACTTCTATGCATTAAAATAAAAAAAAAGAAAGCGTAAGAAATAATTTAAGTTATCTTAGTAACATAACATGTTTTATTCAACGTTAAGATATTGAACTACTTCCCATCCACCGTTACCCACTTTGCTGGGCGAATGTCACTGAGTGCGCCCATTCAAATGTATGCCGGTAGGAGATGTAACTTTTTTTCTAAAGTTCATTTCGCAGGTGCTCACTTTATCGTGAACAGTCTTTACAAGATAATCCTTACTCAGAAGTCCTCACCCCCCCCCCCCCTCTACCTCATACGATACAGCCGCAGTTAGTAATCGAGCCCGAAACTGAATAAGTAAGAAGTGAGTATAGTAAGCGTTGAAACTACAGTCAGTATAGCATCAGATCAAATTATTCCTTTAGTCGGGATTTCTGTTTTCTGGTATTTAATTTCATCGGCATCGATATATAACCACCAAATGGATGCAGTGCCCCAAAGCGGAGTAATACCTACCTGAAGATCTTGTGGAAAAAAAAGTCCCAAGTGCGCCCATCATTCCTGTAGGATGACACCGAGTGAAATCATACGATGGGGTTGTGACGGAATGCAATGCTGGCGAACCGGGGGAGAGGAATACCCTGAGAAAACCCACTGGCCAACAGCACCGTCTGTCCCGTTTCCTACCTACTAACATCCGGGCGTAACCCCGTCAGAGAGCGATCAATATCATTTTTGTAGGAAATCGACGCGCCATTTATTCTTTTTTAAAACTTAATGTTTAGATTCAGCGTAGAGTTAAATTAAGTTTTCCCATATAAGATGACTATCACAAAACTGATTAGACGAATACAAATTTACACATGTGCCATTCCTGGGATCCGAACCCCAAAAACCTTGCGCAGTTAGTCGGAATGCACTCAACTGCGCCAAGAAGGACGGCCCAAGTCGGCCACCGCAGCCTCCTATGAGTCGACCAGGTTTTATATTAATTTTGTCTTTATCACTTCACATTTAAATACTATTCGCAGTGTCTCAAAATTATTCTTGACGAGCTAGTAAATTGGCGTGTGTAGCTAAGTACGACAAATGCCGTTAATGAAGTTTGCTCGGCGTGCAGTAGAGATTTAGCTGTGAGGAGCAGTGGGTGACAAGGTAGAATAAATATAGCATTACATACTAACCAAACACTTTAAAGACACGAAACCAGCGATCTTATTACTCTGACAACACACAAAGCAGTGATGGTTATTACACATAGAGACCTGAAGAATTCGCGAATTCATTTTGGGGCAAACTAGAATTCAAAACTCGTGCGCTTATAGAACTTTAGCCATTGGTCCACGCGGTGTTTGACATCTCCTGGAGAACGGTGTCCAATTGTCGCCTTCCACTCTATAACAGCAGACAGTCAATGCACATTACAGTTGATATCGGCATATTTGTACACAATACTGTCGAGCCTAGCTTGCAGGTCATTGAACTCGCGAATTTTTCAGGTCTCTACACATAAGCCTACACAAGAAATATAAACGAATGTATAAGCAGCGTGGCAGTCATTGTTTATCAGTACCTTGCAGCTAACTTGCTCACGAAATATTCAAGTCTCAAGTTGGAAGAGGCTGAGCATAAAAACTTCGTTATTTAAATATCACGTTTAACCCTTTTTTTTGTCACTTTTGGGGACAGCATTTAATTTTCCGTTACTTAAATGTGGGCGATACCAATCATAAACGGAACATCGGGCCGGTTTAATAAACAGTAAAATTTCCTAGCAAAGGAAACACGAGCCCCATGAACAATTTGCATATTTATTACCAGGAAGCGTAAATTCAAACTGGGAGCAGCTGCTTTCGAACTTCGTTATCCCGAATACAAACGCTGGCGTTAACGTACGGCTCGTGGACATACAACGTTACGCATAAAGGCCGGAAAAAATGAAAGGCATCGTTCGGAACCTGTTGACGACTGATAGTTTTTCACACAATCCGTGTAATCTAGTACACTCCCGCCGTCAACGGCTTCCCAACAGCGGAACGATGCTCGAATGTTCCGCTCGAAAAGTGTAACGGATTTCCATTCGGTCGCACGTGCCCGTGGCAACTATTGAACTCGCATAATCGTATTCGAGCTTCTGGTGCTGGCTGCCAATTTTTATTTCCTACGAATTGTTGCATATATTGTAGAGAGTCGTCGCTATCGAACGTTTGTTTGTAATTTCAAACACAGCACTTCGTGAAAGACCACCTACCTGACACGTTAACTGTATATTGCAGTGTGTGTGGCATTGACTTGTTAAAAAAAAAAACTCCTCTTTCCCTTTAGCTGTTTTTCTGAACTGACCTCTTAGTAATATTTTTCACATCACAAACCCTACATTTTAAAAGAAATAACAATGAATTAAAATATTAAAAAACCACATATTTAAGTCGTTTTCCCATTAACTTTACACATGCTCATACAGGTAAAACCCTTAATTTCCTTTAGAGAAATACGTTTAGGCAGGATTTACAAGCTTTAACTTTTGACGGACGAACGGATGAAATTACAGCTTTCTAACTTTGCACGTTTTGTTACTCTTTCTTCCTGAGTTCTTTACAAGGCTGTGTAGTGTGTACAGTTTTTTTTTTGTTTGTTTTTGCTGTCTTTTATTTTCCCATGTTTATTTATGTAACTGTAAAATTAAATTTAGTTACATTTTTCTTGAAGATTAATTGATAATTACGTTTGGAAACACGAGATCCTTTTTTGCAATAGTAAAAATAATAAAATCATGCTTTATGTGTTAATAAATTTATTTTACGTCGAATAATTTCCTTGCGAAAGTGTATGGTTGTTTTTGGTACTTTGAAACACAATACCGCTAAAGATTTTCACTTTCTGTGGAGAATTTTCTCTTATTTGTAAACAGTTTTGTTTTTATTTGTTTGCAGCAATGAACTTTCGACGGACGTACGAAGTTTGGTTGTAAATCGCTCGGCTGGGAGACGGACGGACGTATGACGGACGGGTGGATGACGAACGGACGTGACGGGCTGTTGTAAATCCTGCCTTATTTGCCAAAAAAGTATACTATTGCGTAGGACTCTCTGCAGTCGTATTTCGTACAGCAAACATTGTTACCAAAGTACTTAAATGCCCACCTCCCTCCCACCACCGGCGAAAAAAAAAAAAAGCCTTTTCAAAATCACAAATTTGTATAATGCTGCAGTGCCAATTACATAATTGGCTTCGTACATTGAACTTACGTGCAAATGTTCCACAAGACCTTGCGTGTAAAGGCGATGGGATACTTGGTGTATGTTCAAATATCGCCCTTGGCATGGCCTTTTCTTTGCGGCCTCTGAAACGCGAAATAGCTTCGGTTAAACGAGCACATTGGCTGCAGTCAAATAAACATGCGATTATGAGATATCCAAGAGGCAGACACTTCAGTTCACATTCCACATTTCTAAAGTGCTCACCACGATCGTAGAAGACAGGTCTGGACACTGGCTAGAAAAGTTGACGCCTTTATTGACCTATTTAGTTCACCCGCAGAGCGCTGCTACCAATGTAGTGCTGTTTGACGTGGCTAACATAGGGAGGGTAATTGCAATTTTTTTCTTAAAATGAGAAAATGACTTCATATCTCTATGGTGTTATCCCTATGCCAGAAACGCTAACAGCACTAGTTTACTTGCAGCGATCTGCGACTACTGCATGAACTAAATCAGTTAATAAGGGGGTCAATTCGCTAACATTGTTAGATAGGCGAGTGTCCATATCATAGACTAAAGATGAGGTAGACCGCTTATTCGTCTTCTGCGCATGTACCCAACATTGACCTACACCAATCCTACACAACTGTCAAAGTCACATGGTCAACAGTGATGAACGTGTTTGTATATATCTCAATTTTGTAATAACAAGAGCTTTTATATTAATAAAATAATTTTACTAATTTTATTTTAGTCAAACTGCTTTACAAATTTGTTAGAGGAAGTATACATGCATCTCACAGCATTTGTTTACATATCAGTTTTCTAACCTAAAATCCAAACCATGCCATTTCCGCCAGACGTGTTGGCAGAAAAGCAGTTCAATGCTGTGACACGGAGATTGGTTGGACGCAGCCAGCGAGATCGGTCTACGTCATCTTTAGTCTATGGCCCATACCTGTATTCTACGACCGTGGTCGTGAACAGCCTTTAAAAACCAGCAGCGACCACCGTGTCCCTGCGATGCCTCAGGGAGGTGGCGCCATTGTCACGCGATGACCTAACCGGGCCGTCCAGGTGCGTGTCACGTGCGTCACGACCTACAGTAACGAGCCGCCGTGAAGGTGAGTGCGATTACGTCGGCTATAAAACTTAATTTGCGACGTTCGCGGTATAGTCCAGCCACAGTTTCTTCGGCCTTTTTTAATCAAACCTTTGAAAGATCTCCCCATGTATGATGTGTTTAGTTATTTCCTAAATACGCCCTGTATCACAAGCGTTTTTATGTGTTCATAAAAGTTATCTTTTTTTTTTGTTAAATTGAAATCTTATTCATATTTTATCTATAAATTGTAATGCTTCATTTATAATATAAATCAGGGATACAATAGGTATGTTGGTAGTGCCTAGTGAGAAATAGTCCTTATTCAAAATCTTGTAACACCGAGTGCGCACGAATGTTGTACGTTGTCCCCCTGGTGTAATTCTCCAGGATTAGTTAAGCTTAGTTTGCACGAGGCGGAGGAATATCCTGGAAGCAGAACTTCAGCAGGGCTTCAGAGAAGACTGAAGTAACCGTGAATGGACTACAGTCATGCAACGCAGTTTCCCTGTCCCTCCTCTCGTCTACCCAACGCGTCATTTGCACGGGTGGTTCGCGGTTGAGTACTTGCTTAGGATCTGCTTTTCTGCTTTTATCGTATCCTTCTGCCGTATGCCATCGGCCGGATCACTTTATTCGTGTGTCGATCAAGTATAACAGTGAAACCTGTTAAAGGCTGTTCACGATAATGTGAACATTTTAGAAATGAACCTTAGAAAAAATTCGCAGCCCCTGCATGCATATATTTTAGTGGGCGCACTGAGTGACATTCTCCCAGTAAAGTTGTCAACGATGGATTTGTGATAGCTTAGAAATTTTTCCTTCACTTTCGGTTTTTTTTAATGCATCGAAGTGTAAAAAGTAAAGTATATACTATCGTAAAATTTCAGTTTAACTTGACCGACGGATGAATCAAGTGACGAGGCCCATAGCAATGATAATTTTACATAAGTCGGTTGAATACACAACGTGTATACAAGTAGATCTTAAGCAGGGCTTTCAAAAGTGCTCGTTTTTACCGTCAACAGCCTATAGGAACGTGAATAAGTCTTAATATGTCATTCCTCACTCTTATTGCTGGTGCATCGGTACATAATGTAAATATCGTTGTAAACAGCAAGCAGTGCTTATGTATACCTAAGACCGTGTTAACTGAACCATCGATATGAGTAGTAAAATTTCGCAAAAATATTTCCATTCAAGTTGAAGTTATATTTCAGAACACTGTAGGGTCATTTACCAATCTTCAGTTGCTGAAATACTTTATGACACGTGTTAACTGCCTGCAAACGAATTACGTAGAAGGCATGCCGATGTCGCCGAATTCCAAATGGCTCGGTCAAATATGAAAACGCCTTCTCAAGCAGACAGCAATCAATACCAATAAACGAACTGCTGTTGGGAGCTTATAGTATTGAAGTCTACCGTGTATTTATACTTTCCCGCGAAAAATCGCTAGCTCTAACCATTGGACCACATTCAAAACAAAGTTCAAACTTCCCGCGCTGCTAGCGATAGTGGCGCGTCCAAGTGGAGACTAGAGAGAGTGGCAGTTTTGACCAAGATGGTGGTCTGGTAAGCACCTTTGTTCCATCGCTCGTTGTTATTCGTCGTTGAGATCGTTAAATTACAGTCCAGTATTCGCCTTACACCGAACACTTATGTGTAGAGACCTGAAGAATTCGCGGATTCATTTTAGGACAAGCTAGAATTCAATAAACGTGTGATTATACAACTCTAGCCATTGGTCCACACGGTGTTTGACACCTCCTGGAGAAACGGTGTCCAATTGTCGCCTTCCACTATAACAGCAGACAACCAATGTGCTGTTGATATTGGCATATTTATACATAATACTGCAGTGTCTGGCCTGCAGGTCATTGAACTCGCGAATTTTTCAGGTCTCTAATTATGTGCTTAAAAATAGAAACCTAAATTCGATCAAATTTGTCACAAATTTATCATTCTAGACCTGGCTGTATTTCGGTCATTACTTACTTAAAAATATATGCATTTTCAGCAGTGAATTTTTTCAAAGGCTGATTTCAGGAGTCCCCAAATTATCTTACAGCACCTTCACAAGTGAGAATGTGAACCTCGTCTCACCCCTTTTCCCACTCCAAGTAAGCTACTGACGGGCATTTTAAATCCGAGGGAATTTCTGATAATCGAGGGCAGCCCACCGAAATGGCAGAGACAATCAGGGGGTTGTGTAGGTGTGGTGGTTATGGTGGGTGGAATAGACAAGCCCTCGGTGGTTGCGGATTTTCGCGCACTCAAACCCATGCCACCCCAATCTCCCTCTCTCCAAGCGATACTTTCCTCAAAGCAAATTAACGGACCAACCGCGTCGATATAGCGAAAGGTAATCTGCAAGTTAAATGAGAATCTGTAACGCACCAACAGAGTAGCAACAAACGTTCCCAACTTCGACGACGTAAACTGTTTCCCCGCGCCACGAAACAGGGGCAACAAGCAATCACTGTTCGGTTGGAGGCCTTACGACTTCGGTGCGAAAATTTGACAGCAGGAAAGACTTCAGGCCACTCCATAACTTCGAATGTATTTCCCTGTTATACATTGACAGATATAGGCTGTGCACGGTAAAGTGGGGACTTTTTAAGGCCCTTTCAAAAAGGAGTTAACCATTAATAAACATATTTTATTGCAGTCTCAGTCATTAACTTTTCGAATGATGAAATGTATACACTGTGTTTATAAGTCACATTGCAATGTTTATACTAAAAGTGGCGGAAAAGTAGAAATTAATTGAAAGGAAGAATTTAGCAGGTCGTTAAAAAGTGCACACTTTCCCGTGAATAGCCTATAGGGATGTATATCCTCAACATAGAATCAGCAAACGCTAATCCAATTGTCAAAGTCACATGACGAACATTTATGAAAATGATTGTTTACGTTTGAAACTTCATTATACCAACTTTTTAAATTAAGGTGAATGGTGCACGCAAACCGTATATTTATATAATTTTTGTCATAACTTGTTGTACAGAGGACTTTAAAAAAAAATTTGGTTTAAAAAGACGTAAATATCAATTTGGAGCACCTTCTTACATTGTTACAAATACACTGTGTTTGTTATTCTCTAAGCACAGACTAAAGATAAGAAAACAGAAATTCTTTCTTTTCTTCTATCAGTGCTCCGAGAATAATGACGGAAGTAAATATCTAACAACGTAAAAAGGCGTTGAAAATTATTATTTGCATCTTGTCAAACCAAAAATTTCGACAAACCCTTTGGAAAACGACATATATCGAAAATGGGGTAAATATACTGCTTTCATGCACCATTTTACTTAATTAAAAACTTAGACTAAATTGATTATATTCTGGTTGCAATAAAACTATGATATAAAAAGTGTACAAACATCACAAAACACTTTCTTACACATACAATTCTCTAACCTCAGATCTGTCGACGTTGCTTTTCATTGTGCTACTGAAAAAAAAAAAAACAGTCAAATGTAGCAACAGGGAGATCGGTTAATGCGCAGCTGTAATGCGCACTCTACCCCACATCCCTTCTACTGTTATAGGTTGTTCACGGTAAAATGAGCACTTTTGGTAGCCCTACTTAAGATCTAATTGTAAGCACACTGTGTATCCTTCCGCCATACATAAAATTAACTTTACCTTGGACCTGATCACTTTATTAATGCGGCAGTAAAGAGAAACTGTAGAATTATTATAAAAATGAATATTTTACCAATTATGTAGTCTTCATACTTATATGTATTAAATTATCAGAAAAAAATTAATTATTCTAGTATTGACAAAATTTTACTGAAGACTTTTAATTCAATGTTGAGACATGAAACTACTTTCCCTCTGCTGTTATAGGCTATTCACGATAAAATTAACACTTTTGAAAGCCCTGCTTAAAATATACTTGTATGGACGTTGTGTATTCTTCCGCCTTATGTAAGATTAGCATTGTCATGGCCTCATCACTTCATTCATGTGCCGGTCAAGTGAAGCTGTAAAATTATTAGAAACATAAATATTTAACAAATCTGTTCATTTTTACACTTTGATGCATTAAAAACAAAAAGCGAAAGAAATAATTTAAGTTGTCAGAAATGGTTGCCTAACACTTTTTATTCGACGTTAAGATATGGAACTACTTCACATCCATCGTTACCAACTTTACTGGGCGCATGTCACTCAGTGCGCCCGTTAAAATATATGCAGGTATGGGCAGTGACTTTTTTCTAAGGTTCATTTCACAAGTGCTCACTTTATTATCGTGAACTGCCTTTAGACTCAGCTACGAGAGTTTTAGCTGTATACTATTAGCTCGGTGTTATCCACTGCGTATATCGCATTAACATTGGTTCACTCGCGACAGAGAAACACACGCGTAACTCTTTGGTTTAAATTCCGCCGCAGAAATAACCCACGGAATCGTAGATAACCAACTTTCGCGAAACGAAGAGAGTAGCTGGCGTGAAGAGCTACGTGCAAGAAGGAACCAGAACCTGTGCCATTCGATTACAATTATCTAAATTTTAGAATGTGAAAATTTTTTCAAATAGTTTAATGTCAAAGTACCAGTAGAAAATGTCCCACTGAAATCACTGACAGATCGCCGATTATCGTAGTAACTGAACTTTAATGATCTGATGGTGGTCTTCAACGATTCCTGTGCTTTCAGCACAGAGAAAATTGCGGAGAGAGCTAATGCCAGCTGCGTTACTACGGTAGATACTGTCACGACCACATGACTGGACTTACTGTTAGACTGTCTACGTATGACACATACTTTGGAATTCAAGTGCATTTTCTTCGGCTATTTTGATACAAACAGTATGTACAGAACGTCCTCAAATGTGCGGTAAGTATATCTGAGTGTAAGTTATTGGGGAGTGGATAGTACACCCCAAAACATCACAAAATGTCCCCATGAACATACGTCCCCGGGTCGATAGTTTCAGAGTTACGAGCCTTCTAATGTTGTACTGGATGCATTTGTAACAGTATTCCTGACACATTCCTGTTCAAGTAGCTGTAGCCATGTTCATGTACCAGCAGTGATACATCTCTCTACAAGAAGTGCTCAAAATGTCCACCTTGTGCCTGAATACAGGCCTAAACACGCGTCATTTATTGTCTGAAACGAGTAAATTCTCCAGAAATTGTGCGTATATGCTGGTACCCTTGTTCCACTCGCTGGCGAAGCACTGCTATGTCCGAAACTGGAGTCGCATAAACAATGGCCTTGAAATGCCCCCACAGGTAATAGTCCAGTGGATTGAGATCCGACATTCTAGGCGCATGGCATTTGACGTGAGTCGGCTGCCAACAGTGCAATGGGACAGGTAGTAACACACTACCATTCCAGCTGACCACATTAACAGGCACACATCGTAAAATATCGACTATTGCCAATAAGTGTTGTGCAATGTTGGAAGGTCTGTAACTCGAAATCTATCTACTTTAAGAAATAGTTTGTGTAGGGACGGGCATTTTGTGTTGTTTTTGGGGTGTACTATGCACTCCCCGAATGTTGCAATAGTGTTTTTAGTGTGCACTATCACGAAAATTTCCTGTGATATGGGAGTGATAGGAACGGTTGTGTATATTAACAAAAAATATTCTTTCCCACTCACAGCGATTTTGTTTTTGTTTATATGAGTGTTATCGCGAGTGATAAATGTTGAAAAATTTGTATGATGGATTGACTAATATGGTGTGGTTTGGTAGGAGTCGAGTGGTTTAATTGCTGCTCCACAAAATGTGTGACACCATGTTCCTGTGTGTTGATAGAGTTAGGAATTACCGGAACTATAAGTTAGATTGTTGGTTTCTTAACTAAATTTCACACTTAACCATTTGGAGGTATATGATGTGTTTAAGGGTGTTTGCTATTCTCATTTTACAGAATTTATGCTGAAATGTTTGCGAGGAGGGTGTATGTTCAGTTCGCACTTTGATGTAGGTTGGTTTATGTTAGTTTGAGAATTAGTTTCTGGTTACCTACATTTGCGATTGTAAGGATACGTAATAGTGGAGATATTTATCATATCATCCTTCGTATGTAAAGTGTGGAGTTATTTTGAAATTCCTCACATGATTTGTTTTTATTTAAATTAATTTTTAAAGCGTATTGTTATTGCAAGTTCTATATGTAGTGGTTTATTCCCTGACAGGATATTGTGGTATAACGCTCTCTCTCTCTGATAGTAATATGTTCTATATGTAGTGGTTTATTCCCTGACAGGATATTGTGGTATCACGCTCTCTCTCTGATAGTAATATGTACTATATGTAGTGGTTTATATTCCCTGACAGGATATTGTGGTATCACGCTCACGCTCTCTCTCTCCTCTCTCTCTCTCCTCTCTCTCTCTCTCTCTCTCTCTCTCTCTCTCTCTCTCTCTGATAGTAATATGTTCTATATGTAGTGGTTTATTTCCTGACAGGATATTGTGGTATCACGCTCTCTCTCTCTCTCTCTCTCTCTCTCTCTCTCTGATAGTAATATGTTCTTATGATTGGGCGAAGCAACGTGCATTTTCCGTTTGTTTTAACATTTCTTTAGTTGTATATACATGTATGAGTAATGTAGGTATATCACAGGGTCTCTATAACGAGAACATTACAGACTGAGTAAGTTGTTCAGAGAGACAGAAACGGGGAAGGAATCAGGTATGGTCTGTAGCATGGAACCATTCCAGCATTCGCTTGGAGTGATTTCGGGAAACCACTGGGAGAAAAAAGAAATTTGAATGATCTGTTTTGAATTCGAACCCACGTCCACCAGAATACGAGTTCAAATACGGTATTTGCCACTGCACCACATCGCATGGTAGGCGAGTAAGACATAAATATTGTTTATTTTTTGTAAATAAATTGGTTATGAAAATAATATTTAACACATTTGCACAAATATACTTTTTTTTTTTTACCTTATATGATACATCCTTTAAAATACTGTAATTTCCCAGGGGATGATTTTCATAGATTTAGTTTAGTCACCATATGTTAATGCCTTCCCAAAAGGTATAAAATGTTGATGTGTATAGCTATTTACTTGATTCCATTAGTGGGTACTTAGATGTACGTGATGATGGTATTAGAAATTTTTAGGCAATTGTTTCACATGAAGAGCACATAGCCTACTGATGTCAGATATGTGTTGTTCAGAAGAAACTTCACAGTAAACATTGAATTCGAAACGAAAGTGTTGTTACTGTGTTACGGAGTTCCTCGATGTAAGTTACGTCGTCATGAACGGTGTTGTCGCAGTAAACCTACTCACCATCTACATCGTTGTTTAAAATGTCAGTGTTTATTTGATAGTATTGGTGAACTATATCTGCATGTTGTTAGATGTAGCGACTTACTCCTGCAATGGGAACACCAATACCTGGATTTCAGTGTCAGCACTGTTATAAAATATTTAACCATAGTCGTAGCTTGCGTTGTCATGAATGTAGTAGTTGTGTAAATACCCCTGCGTGTATTAGACATTGCTGCGTAAAGTTTAGTCGTTCCTTTACGAGAAATTCCACATTAGCAAAGCATTCAACAGTATGTAGAGGTAGATACTCGAATGGGAATAAAGCCTGTATGCTGTTCCTGTGGTCAAACATTTACCACATTTTGTTATGTGCGGCAACATGAAATGGCGATATGTTCCAAGAGTCCTAAAATGAATCCATATCATTATATGGTAAGACTTAGTTTGTTTAAGAATGACAATGCACTTAGGAAACATGTGATTATTAGCGATTTTTCCTTGAATAGCAACTGCTAATTCGAATATGTCACCAAATTCGTCACTGCCAGCTACTTTGGAAGAGAATACAAAACCTCGTCACAAGTGTATATACTGGAGAAGAAACTTACTTTAATTCGCAATTTGAGAAGACATCAAAAAAGTACTTTTTTGGGAAAAACTATTAGAAATAATCATTATTCCAATAGATGTCAGTGTGTATTTGCCTACCATATGCTGCTTGAAAAACATTCGTTCACATGCAAATAAGGTGTTGCAGTGGAAATCTCGTCAGCTTCTGGATCTCACTGTCGTTTTTGTCGGAAGTAATTTACTTTGCAATGTAATATGTATTGTCACATAAGGAGAAATTGCTTAAACAGCCCTGAGTGTGATGTACGTACATCGGTATATGTTACGTGGTCAATTGTTACAAGTATTCAACATTACTGAAACATATGGTAAAGTGTAAATGCAATTTATCGCAGTAGTGTTTCTTTTTTCACGATTTATGCACATACTTGTGGGTAATATGTATGCGATTTTGTACTTCTGTTTTCTTATATATCGTTTATGTTTTTAAGATGTAATGAACATGTTTGTGATGTTATCAACTTTTTTTTTTTATTTGGTAGTATACGGTATTGTTTGGTTGGTTTGAAGTGTGGTAAGATAAAAAGGAATTTTTAAATTTTTATAAGTTTGTTGCTATTTTTATTGAATTGGTTACACAAGGGCTTTCCGGTTTTGCCGAATGGATATGCAGTCACAGTCCACCCGGTGCAATTTCCATTATGGCTAGAGCTAGTGACTTTTCGCGAAAAAAGATGAGTACACGATGGACTTCAACACTATAAGCACCCAACAGTAGTTTGGCTATTGCCATTGGTTGCGGTCTGCTTGAGAAGAATTTTTCATATTTGAACGGGCGCGATTAGTATACAAACAGTTGACACATGTCAAAAAGTAATTCAACCAATCAAGACAGGTAAACGATTCTTCAGTGTTTTGGAGTATATCTTGTCTTGAAATCGTTACGCGAAATTTCACTACCCCTAATTATGACTTCTTGTGAGGAAATTATGTTTGGGAATGGAGTGAGTTGTTGTCAGCGAGGGGTTGGGGTGTGGTCATTCCTGAACTTGGGGATGGAAAGCAATTTAAGCAATGTCAGATTAATAATTATTTGTGTATGTAGCAGAATACGCACACAACTTACGGAACATTTGTGTTGTAGCATGTCGCATGCATACGTAATTGTTTATCTCTCTCTACGCTTAAAAAGAGTGACACTAAACGAACAATTTTCGGTTACAGAATTTGTTTTCTGAATTGAATGCCTGTTTGCTATATGGGAAAAAAAATGGCAACAACAAATATTTACTTTTACATAAAATGGTGTTTTGCATGTTATCAGGGTTTGGTTTTCATAACTTCCTAACTCAATCATATCGGGAAACCAAGTTTTGTATTTGTTAGTGTTCTGAGTGAAGCGATTATTTCAAGTGGAGTAATACAAGGATTTTAATTTATTTTAATGTTAATATGTGACAAACTAGAAAAATTATTTTTGAAAAGTTTTTTTTTTTTTTGTTGACATTCTTCAATTAGACATGTGTAAGGGATTTTACTTGTAACATTGTTTTAACGTTTGCTAAGTTTCAACCATGACGGTCCTTCCCCAAAGAAGGAATGCACAATGCGATACTACCGATCGTTGGTGCACACACCCACATATACACGCACATTTCAAATTAACATTGCAATTAATATTTTAAGTTTTGGCAATGGAATTCACATTAATGTAGGGGTGTGTCCGCTCCACTGAAAGTTTCGTGTAAGCTTCTCCGCGGTGTATAATCCCTTCCCCTACTCACCAGTGGTAGGCAATGTGTGCTGGACGCGGAGATAGGTGCTGGAGGGATTCTTCTAGCTTCCACTTCTGGGGAAGGAGTGTTATGTCCCCGCCCAACCGAGATTCCAGCGCGCCTGTCTGCATTCAATAGAACTACGCTCATCCCTGGTCCTTTCTACTACTTCCCCCCATTCTTCAGGGAACGACCCGATGTTTATTCGCTCACGTCTGTTGGTCGACTGAGTCTTGGCGCTGCACAGCGCTTCTAGCGCGAAAAATGTCAACACTTTCTACCGATGACAGGGACTCTTTGCTAGGCACTCGTAAGTTCCTCGGGATTTATTCTTGTTTAGAGTATCCCGACACGATATCAGCGTGGTTGTGGGTTGTTATTTAAATGATATAATTAGATTAAATGTGTTCTTAAAAATTAGGATAAAATAACATCTCTTTAACGCAAAGTCTGGCAAATACGACATTACTTTTTACAATATTTTCCTCTTATTTGATGTTTAAGATGGTGGGGGTTTAAAGAAAGGTTGTTAGTGTTGTATTTAGTCTACATCCAGGATCCGATCTGTTCGGTTGTGTACTTCCTCCGTATATTCTCTATGTATTGCTATCGATATGCAATTACTTCGAATTGTAATTTTTGGGGTCATAAATCTGTGATGGGGCTCATTATGGTAAAAGCTCTCGTAGGGGTTGGATGTGTAATTACAAGTAGTTGCTTGAATTTAGTTACCCTCTGCAACTATGTTTTAGTTTCCCACTACGGTGTAAATGGCAGAAATGTTTGTTGAAACATCAGTTCCAGGAGCCGTCGTGAAACGTTTTTTAACTTGTGTGAACTTCGTAACTCTTTTTCTTCGCCTGCTGGGGAAGACACGTCTGCGTTTTTCTTCGCGGATTACCACCTTGTGTGTGATGAAGTCTGCGTTCAGTGCTACGACACTGATGGATATACGGTCTTGGAGCTTCAGCTCTTGGAAATAACTACCTGAGACAATTACGAGACTGGCACAAGCATGGCGGCACGACCAACCTAACCTTTCAGATTTGGGGTCGAGTATTTGTAAAATGAAATAAACGGTCTCAGAGTGTGGATTGCAAGATGGTCACACATACATGTCGATAGGCATTAACAATTCGAGAGAGAATTTAACAAGTGAAATGTAAAAATGACACAGAAACCCAATACGATCGTTTTGTCTCCGTCCTTAAAGATTGGAAAATCGACCAGCGTATTCATCGCGCATATTATTTGTTATTTCTAGCATTAACTACTTTTTTTCTTTAATTGCATTAGATGATTGAATTATTAGAATAACTGTTCAGTGAATTTCAAAACGTTTTCGAATACGTACATCTATTAACTTAAAAGTTTGGCCAGGAAAGATTGTCTCGATTTAATCACGACGCGCATGAAACGAAGAATACTAAATATTATTTAATGCTAAACATACCGGACAAATTCAACTTTATGGCTTTTAGTGCGTGCGCAAAGAAATATATTCCATACAGATAGCGTATTATTTATGTTGATGCAGCCTCACACGAACCTGTCAAAATTTGGGTCGGGAGAGGGAAAGGAAGAAAAATTTAGAAATTGCATTGATAGACATACGTAGTCTATTTCTCAAGACTCAACTTAGCCTAACGCAAAGATCTTGCGAGGTTGTCTTGCCGATGTCGCCTTAGGCAGACTCGCTCAAGGTTCCAAGGTCAGTCCTTGGCCAAGCATTACTTACATACACTTCACTTTTATCCTCGATGGTTTTTGCTCGTACAAAACATCCGACCTCGGATTTATTAGCGACTGTTAACCCACAATCTCTCAGCAACTTTCAGGTTTTGTCAGTGCTTTTTCTAACCAGCGTGTATAGGTTGTTCACGGTTAAACGGATCACTTTTGAAAGCCCTGCTAAAGACTTAGTCCATTCCGGACTGGAAGCGATTTATGAAAATCAACCTTTAAAAAAACACTCTAGGCATAACACGTTAACCTGTTTTTTTTCAACAACCTGTATTCCACAGATATATAACACTGTGGTTAACTTTAGAGTACTGTATTATTGAATAAATGAAACTTTACATTAATATCTTCTATAACTTGTAATATTTATTTATTTTTAAATATGAATTAACAACAGCGAGAGCAGCGAGTTGTTGGCAACGGCCGGTAAGAAATAGTTTAGAGTTAAAAATATTATTTTAACCTAGTTTTTTAGTATAATATTTGTAAATTAAACGGTGCCTATTGAACTATTAAAAAAGTTAGGTAGCCCCGGTGACAACATATCTCATCTTTACAGTTTAAAATAACAGCGGAAAATATCTTGAGTAGGCCGTAATGGTAAGGTGTTATTTTATCGAGCGAGAAAGCAATGAATGCAACTGTCTGCTGGGCGAGGCTTGTCGCTCTCTCTCTCTTTCTTTGTCTCTTTCACACTCGGGAAGTTTCACTTCTCTAGTATTCTGTACAATTATACATGTTTTGAATTGTAGCGTATTTCATACTTATTACAGAAAATAATGATTTTTGAATTTGTAATTTACAACTGAAAAGAGATTTTAATGTTTGAATACTTATTTTACTATATTTAGATATGATGGCGGGGCAGAAATAAAGTGAAGTTGGCAGACGTGGCAAGCCATGATATGGCGTGTTGCTTTTTACCAAACGAAGCGTAATTATACTTACTCCTAAAAATACTTCAAATTACATCACCTTTGTGGACGTTGTATTTTTTAAACCTACTTAGGCAAGTTACGATGTTGTGATAAATCTGTGTTTCCACAGCAGTAATAAATATACTGTGACGTGTGTTTCGTTAATCATTGCGTGTGAAATGGCATGCCTTTATGCATCGTGGTCGATACGCTGGCCCTGTGTGTGCGTGTTTTCAAATATTTGATTAGCACTATTTATACGTTTTAACTATGAACTGTTTTATGACGAAGTTATTAATTTACATCCACGTCTGTTTATTTATCACAACGTCGTACCTTTGCCCTAAGGGGTTTGAAACACAGTCGTGTAACGTAATTTGCCACAATCACAGAAAAATACTAAGCCCAGCCCGATAAATTTCAATAAATCTAATAAATAGTAATTAGCAATACTACATAGAAATATGAGCGGAATAAAAGTTACCGTAGGCTTATTTGTGAGCATGTTCTCGCTATCTTTTAAGTTTGTATGACAAAAATGAGCAACACTAGATGCGTGCTTGAATTTAATGTGCCTTTTTCGTTTGACTGGTTGCTCCTTCGTTTAATATTTATTCCAACTGAGGCCGTCCTTTTAAAGAAATGACCCAACACATATCAACAACAAAAGGATAATTAGTACAGCCCTTTACCTCGCAGTAGTAACAGTGTTAAACACGGTCACGGCAAATATGAACAAGCATTACATGTATTATTGTGCTATGTCGTGGAAAACAAATATGTTAATGTAAAATAACCGTAAAAACTGTCAAGTCAGGCATTTATAAAACGTCATAAAGCTGGCCTAAATAATGTTAGAGGCCTAAACTGTGAATATTGGTACGGAATGGTTTTTGGAATATGATAGAATTCTTTGAAAAGCTGTAAACAGTAAACAATACATTTGACAGGTATAAAAGTATGTCACATTTCAATGTTTATGTTTAGGTGTAGCAAAAGTATACGAACACATGTACACACACAATGGCATGTAACCATTGATTTTGACAGATGCTACATGGCTGTCACATGGCAATGCTTGTTTGCATTTGGCGGAAGGATACGAAACGGGCCTCCAAGTAGATATCTAGCAGGGCTTCGAGAAAGTAACTTCCATTGGGGAATAGACTATAGTTTATGTACGCTATGTATTCTTCCGCCATGTATAAAAATAACACTGCCATGGGCCTCATCACTTTATTTATGCGCCAGTAAAGTGAAACTGTGAAATTACTATAATTATAAAAGTAAATATTTTACCAATATGCTATTTTTTACACATAGATGCATTAAAAAATCAGAAAAGTGAAAGAAATAATTCCAGTTTCACCAAATGTTTAACTAATACTTTTATTTCGATTTTGCGACATGAAACTACTTTCTCGCCATTGTTACCAACTTTAATGGGTTAATGCCACTCAGAACTCCTTTTAAAATATATGCAGATAGGAGCAGTAACCTTTTTCTGACGTTGATTTCGAAAGTGCTCACTTGATCGTGAACAGCCTTTAGGGGCAGTGACAATTTTCCAACGCCGATTTCAAAAGAGCCTAATTAATTGCTAACAGCCTACACGCGGGGCTACTTAAAATAAGAGAATCGTTCTTGCAGGGTCTTTCTTCGCCGTCGCCGAGTTTTCTGGCCACCATTCAGGACAGGCCCATTTCCCCCGGCTGTGTTGGCGACACTGACTGATCGGCGAGCTCAGCAGCACTCGTACTGCCGCGCCGTCGAGACCTCCCCGCATAATCCACGGGAATAAGGGTGACGTATGGTCGCAGGAGGGGTTGCGTCCCTTTTCATCAGTCTCTCTCACCCCCTGTGCTTCCCTCCCCCCATCCCCCCCCCCACCACGTTCCCACCGGGAGACCTGGGGCACGCGCCTCTGCGGACGACCTACATGCACACCTCGTGGATCATGCTTAAGAGATAAGGAGCCGACCCATCCAGCTTTTGTTCGCTTCTCATGCATAGTGGTGAAGGAAGCCTTAAGGGCGTCACCACGTGCATAAAGTAATCCCATCGCCGCTACACGCAAAGCATGGTTTTCATTCGTGCCGACTGTAACCACAGAGTCGACACGTACACAGAGGCGAAATGGCGTTGTGGTTCCTTCGATGCCGGCATACCCATTCTCTATTGGCTGCGCGAGCCTCTACTAACAGGCATGTACTCTGATTGGCTACTGTATGTTGCGAAAGATTCCCTGTTGGCTGGACCGCCGGCTAGCGAGTAGGATACCAATTTACTGATATATATATATATATATATATATATATATATATATATATATATATATATATATATATATATAGGCTGTTCACGGTAAAATGAGCACTTTTGAAATCCCTGCTTAAGATCTACATGTATGCACGTTGTGTATATTATCCGCCTTATGTAAAATTAACATTGCCGTGGTACTCTTCACTTTACTCATGCGTCGGTCAATTAAAATTGTGAGATTATTAGTAAAGTAAATATTTTACAAATCTGTTCATTTTGCACTTCGATGAATTAGAAAAAAATTAGCAAACAGTTAAAGAAATAATTTACGTTATCGCAAATGGTTATCTAATACCTTTCAATCGACGTAAAGATACAAAACTACTTTCCGTCCATAGTTTCCAACTTTACTGGGCGCATGCCACTCAGTGCGCCCGTTAAAATATATGCAATGACTTTTTCAAGTTGGTTTCAAAAGTGCTCACTTTATCGTGAACAGTCTTTACGGATGGGGAAATTTCGCGAATTCATTTCAGGACAAGATAGACGTCCAGCACGTGTACACAGAAGTCACCTTGGCAATTGGATCACAGCTCATAAGAAACGCCCAGGACGAGTCTGAACCAATATCAGACTTGCAAAGAAACAAGTATTCAGTGACATAATGCCAGATGTGGAGTAACACTGGCCACTCTCTGCGGCAACAGCCAATGAACACACAGCAAAAGCTCGAGTGTATGCAGTACTGTGGAGAATAGTCTATAGGTCACTGAACGCGCGATATTTTCCTATCCCTACTGACAAGTGAACAGCGTTGCTGGCTACTGACGCTAATTCGCTGGCGTGTGCGGCTGGAGTTCCCAACATCAACGGCTGTTCCACCTCTGTATTCGTAACTGTACGCTGTTCACAATGAACTGAGCACTTCTGTAAACCAACTTTGGAAAATTTCACCTCTCCTACCCGCATACGTTTTAACAGGCATACTGACTAAAATGCACCCAGTAAAGTTGGTAACGAGGGAGTGGTGGTAGTTCCGGTTCTTAATGTTTAATTAAAAGAGTTGGGTAAAAGTTTTTGAATACTGGAATTACTTCGCATACTTTCTGTTTTTTGTACACTGAAAAAAGGTTTTGTCCAGTCAAACAAGATTTGTTTGGTGCAACCAAATTATTATATTGGTGTAGGGGCAATGGAATATTTTGTTGCTGAAACCTAATCATTTTGTTGTTCTAATATTTGGCTGCTCCAAACTGTAAGATTTGGTTTTTGCAACTACAGATTTGTAGGCAACACGTACATTAAACAGTTTGGGCCGATATAGAAAAATTTTTAAGTTCGACCGAGTTAGGAACCTTGATCATCTGCGTCCAAATGCTACGCCTTAGTGATCTCGGCTAATGTGACAACTGATGAAGCCAGAAAGATTTAAAATAACTATTCTCCAAATATTGGGGAACGTGTGCAAACTAATATTTCGAGTTTTACAGCGTTACTTGGCAGTTTCTTGTTGCATTCTTTTATTAATGTTTTTATACATACGATTGTTAACCATCAATAGATGCACTAACAAACACGGTTAGTAACCAGATTCTCACAAAAATACAAAAAGAACTCTCCAGCTGTATTTTCGAACGAAGGCAGTTAAATGAGTTGCCAAAAAAAAAAAACATACAGTTGATTCAACAAAATATTTAGTTGGCAGTCTATTTTTTTTTGCTCAACACAGATATTTTGTTTTTTCAAACATATATTTTGTTAGACGAACAAAAGCAATTTTGTTGCTTTTCAAATTTTGTTTACTCAACGATATATTTTGTTCGGCAACTAAATATATATTTGGCCCTGTACAAACAAATATTTTGTTCGATTTTCTCTCTGTGTAACGCATCTCCCTTTGAGGATGGCACATACTTACCGGCACTGAACACAAGGTTGAAGTGAGCTGCCTATATTCTCCACTGCAGCAACATCAGTTGTGTTGGTATAAGCTATTCACGGTAAAACGAGCACTTTTGAAAGCCCTGCTTAAGATCTACTTGTACGCATGTTGTGTATTCTCCCGCCTTATGTTACATTAACATTGTTACGGGCCTCATCACATTATTCATGCGTCGGTCAAGTGAAACTGTGAAATTGTTAGAAAAGCAAATATTTAAAAAATATGCTCATTTTTACACTTTAATATATTTAAAGACACCGAAAGCGAAATAAATCATTTAAGTTATCAGGAATGGTTGCCTAACACTTTTTTTTTATTCGATGTTAATATATGGAACTACTTTCCATACATCGTTACCAACTTTAGTGGGCACATGCCAATCAGTGCGCCTGTTAAAACATATGAAGGTGGGCGCAGTGACTTTTTTCTAAGGTTGATTTCAAAAGTGCTCACTTTATCGCGAACAGTCTTTATCCATTTTCCGCTTACCGCCGTCCCATTGGCCCTGGCTACACCGGACACGCTTACAGTACTCTGCAACGTTCATTATTGGCTGGTCTCAGCCAATGAAGTCGCGCGTTGATTGTGTACCAATTAATGTTTCGCGACAGATGTAACGGGTTTTACAATACAGCGGGGTTCGTTTGAGAAATATTAAAAATATAAGTTTTATTTTTAAGAACAGAAATGCTGACTAGTTATAATTTTTTTGCTTAGGTTCCAATAAAGTCCAGCGAAATAGTAAAACTAAAAATCGTGAGATATGTTTTCAAGAGCTAAGAAATTTCCATATTAACGTAGTGCCGAGTACATACTCCTCTAAGGGCTATAAAAGTTGGAATTATCGAATTTGGAAATTATGTATTTTCTAATAATTTTACAGTTTTACTGTCATGAATAAAGTGGTGAGGCCAATGTAAATGTTAATTTTACATATGGTGGAAGAACACACAATCTTCATACAAGCATATCTTAAGGAGGGCTTTTAAAATGCCCAGTTTACCGTGTTCTGTTATGTAACTATGGAATTTTCTGAAGGTTCTTCACGGTGGAGCATTTTTAAGAGCCCTGCGCACTCTCTATTTGTTCATTTTAAATCCTTCCACCAAATGTAAAGCTGTAGTTACGATGGATCCGGTTACTTTATACATGCGTCGGTGAACTGTAACTGTGAAATTGTTAATTTAATAACTATGTTACTATTGTGATAATGATACTTTTATTAAGGGAATAAGACAAACCGAAACTAATTTAAATACATTTAGTATCTACAAATTTGAAATAAACGCTATTACTACAGCTTTTAGATATTTAACAACATTCCAGCGGTGGCTGAGCGGCTAGCCTGCTCGCCTCCCACCAAGGCGAATCGGGTTCAATCCCCGGCCGGGCCACTCCCGTATTCTCGCATGTGGGAATAGAGCTGGATCATGCCGTTGGTCGGCGGGTTTTCTCGGGGATATCCCGTTTCCCCCACCTCTTCATTCCGGCGCTGTTCCATACTCACCTCAGTCACCCTCATCGGCTCTCAAGATCTCGATTTTAAAAGCCGCCCAAATCTCTTCACTCAATCACTCACTTCGGTGATAGTCTCGCTAAGGTCACAAAAAAAAGTATGGTCTATTGACGGTTTCTTCACATTTTTTCAATCAAACCTTTGAAAAATCACCCCATGTATTACACGTTTAGTTATTTCCTAACTAAGCTATATATCACAACCATTTTATACATCTCTTATAGGCTGTTCACGGTAAAGTGAGCACTTTGAGGCCCTTTCTTTCAGTCATATTTTATCCTTTAACCACCTTTTCAAATAAATATTGACATGTAAGTAATAAACACAGTGCGTATATTCACCCTAACCCCAAAGTTAACGTGTAAGGCTAAAACAAAATATATTTATTGACTATCATTCCAAATGAGACGGCTTTCAAAAGTGATCAATTTATCATGAATAGCTTATAACATAAACGTATCATTTTTCCGTTTAATTAAATCTTCACTTATATTTTATATATAAATTATAATATTTCATTTATAGTAAATTCGAATGAAAACAGTGAGAAAACATGTGTGTTGGTAGCGGCTAGTAATAATTAGTTCTTATACAAAATATTATTACAACTGAGTGCGCACGAATTCGCTGCGTTGTCCTTTGGTGATATTTTCAAGAAATAGTTAAGCTTAGTTTGCACGAGGCGGAGGAATATCCTGGAAGTAGAACTTTCACAGGGCCTCAGAAAAGTTTGAAGTAATTGTGAATGAATTATACGCACAGACGGAGTGACGTGGCGACTTCTTTGATGTTGGCATACCTGCCCACTCGCCGATTGGCTACGCGATGCTCTGATAACGGGCCTTGTGTCTGATTTGCTACTAAATACTGCGAAGTACTTCTTATTAGCTGGGCTACAGGCTGTTGAGTAAGGTATAGTAAAGTTCAAACGAGAGAATAATCTTACGAGCAGCTTCGGGAGAGGGAAAGTAGGCGAGGTAATGTAGGGGAGATCTCTGACGTGTGTCTGCCGCTCGAGGGAGGGAAACCACGTGACGCTGCCGGCTCTATACACACCAAACTGACAGCATCGCTCTCTGCTACCGCGCACTCAGATACCGCGCTGCGCGACTTTTTTTTTTCTTTGACAGGCTATATTCACGTGTAGAGCTGTTCTCGCCCAACCGCTTTCGGCCGCTGTCACTACCGAACTGAACAATCCCACCCCTCCTTGTAGCGGCAATACTCTCCCGGCTCGCCCGGCGCGTTTCAGTTTTCAGTGCATTCTTTTCCCATTTGTATTTCACTAAACTAAGCGCTGATTGGCGAACGGCATTGCGACCTGTTTCTGGCCGGTGAAGCTATATTGCTGGAGTGCGCGAACGAAGTTCGCGTTATAAGCTGTTGCTTCGCCTCTATATTACTAAGTACTCTGTGCTAAGGATTCAAGGTCACGTGGGGAGGATGCTGGGTCGGTAATGCTTCGTGTACAATTTACGTCATAACTGACTTGTCATCCAGTATATTTCGCAAGTGGTTTGAAACCCGCTTTTTTTGTAAGGCGAGAGCCCGCCATCTTCCATATTCATGGGGGATCAGTCTCCACCAACTTGGATTTATATATTTCTCAGCGTTAAGTTTCATTAAAGGCTGTTCACGGCAAAATGAGCACTTTTGAAAACCCTGCTTAAGAACTTGGTACTTGTATACACGTCGTGTATTCTTCTGCCTTATGTAAAATTAACATTGCTATGACTTTATTCATGCACTGATCAGGTGAATCTGTGCAATTATTATAAAAGTAATAATGTTACAAAGCTGCTCATTTTTATACTTCGGGGCGTTAAAAAAAAAAAAAAAAAAAAAAACACAACAGAACTAATTCATTCCATTTGTCACAAATGGTTACCTAACACTTTTAATTTGGCAATAAGACATGGGACTACTTCCTCTCCTCTATCGTTATCAACTTTAATACGCACATAACACTCAGTGCTCCCGATTAAAATATATGCATGTAGGAGCAGTGACTTTTTCTAAGGTTGATTTCAAATGTGCTCACTTTATCGTGAACAGCCTTTAATATTGGTTTAACGAAATTTTTGCACCACACATAAAAAACAACAGCTTTCAGAAATTTATCAAATTGCTTTTTCCCCGCTTTGTCAAATTTTAACTATTAGAAGACGATAAGAAAATAATGTCGTATTCCGTTATATCTGCAATGAACAAAAAAAAAGTAATTCCGTTACCTGTCTAGAGACGCATCTGTGTGCACCATATGTCACTCTACTACCAGCCAACTTTACGCACTGCACGTGCTTATCTGGAGCACAAATACTTCGTCACGTTGGCGGGAATTTCTGGCGAGAACGTGTCGCAACTTAGGTTAAAAAAACTGAAAGATTTTTAAGGTTGCCATTCAATAGCGCGGGAGTGTGTCTAGGCGATGTATGCCCTACATGTGTTGTTTCTGGCATGTTGAAGCTACGTTACGTATACAATGTGCAAAACATACATTAAAATATTTACGTACGTAAAGTAAGGTTAAGTTGTGCGGAGTTTGTTTACATGGCATGCATGCAGTCTCCATCTTTATTTTCAATCAGTGGCGAAATGGGCGCACGGTTGTCGTTCCGTTGCCTTGTGCTCTCCAAAACGTTGGCCTGTTTAGTAACGACATGTCATAGCACCAATTCGCTAGCAATTGATGCAGGCAACGGAACACGACAAACGAGGTTATTTCGTGCAGGCGATTACGCAAATGGTGCTGAAAACAGCAGTCGAGCGATAACTGGTTTTAAAAAATGAGAAAGGTCTACGGCCACCTGTTTTTCGCGAAAATATTTCAGGAAAACTTGTACTACAAAACACTAGCTCTCATTCAACTTTCGTGATTGGATGATTGTAACTGTCACGAATTGCAGACGACTCCTCGCGAATCACGGAAATTAAGTGTCGGAGTTACCTAATTCTGATTGGCCCAGTCAGGTAAGGAACTGTCTCCCGACAAAAGCAAGTGGCTAATAACTAGAGGAAAAATGCAAGTATGCCGTACGTAGTGACCCGAGAATTTCGCGGGTTCATTTCTAGACAAGTTGGAATCCACACGCATGTACGTTAATGTTACTTTTGTAATTGGTCGACGTGTTGTTTGACACTTCCTGGAGCTAAATAAGCCGATAACAAACATTCAGTAAATTGTGTGTCCAACCACCGTCTTTTACTACCACGACACTCAACCAATAAACAGTTGATATCTGTATGAGAGTATATAAGACTGTGAAGTCTAGCCTACAGGTCATAGCACTCGCGAATTTCTCTGGGTCTCTAGCCATACGATATTGGAGTCTAGCCTTCGAGTAAATCTTTTCGCGAAAAACACATGGCTCTAAAAATACATACTGCTTGCTTTGTAGAACCGCAAAGCGCAAAACCAAATAGGCTGCGGTGAAAATTCCGTAAATCCAACATGGCGATGATTGTTCCGCCTTGAACTTTTTGGGTGCGGCTGTATGACATGCCCGACGTGCCACTGCTGCTGTTATGCGCCGTTCTCGTGTAAAATGAGCACTTCATTGAGCCGTGCTTTATATATACATATCTCATTTGATATCCTTCCGCAATGTATAAAATGTATACCGCCATAGGCCTGATGACTTTGTTCGTGCGTCAGTCGAGTGAAAACGTGAAATTATTAGAAACCTAAACGTGTTAAGCTGGACTCACAACCATCCGTCGCACCCGTCAGTCGGCCGTCCGCCGGTTAGTCGCCCGTCGATTTTTTCGTCCGTCAATTGAAAGCGACTCACAACAATCCATCGTACGTTGATCCGTCTATCCAGAAAAAATTCAGTGTTACCACCCAACAACACGACCTTTCTCGCGCAGAGAGAATCATTTATATGAATGTCATAAATATATTCTATTTCATAATTTATCAGCATTTCCTCTGAAGAGCTACAATTCATCTTTAGTTCAATTCATAGGTGAAACGTAAAAAAGTAAACTACTTCACTGCCTTGTGTATTTAAAGAGAAAAATATTCGGACAAAGAAACAAGTGACTGTTTTCCGACAGCCATGTTCAAGGAACGATAGCCTATTACAAAGGCGGCGGACCATCCGCCGGTACGTCAAAAGTTAAAGTTCGATATATATATATATATATATATATATATATATATTATATATAACGGATTGACTGATTGAAAAAAAAAATGTTGCCCTGCGATTGGTTGAAGATCATGTGACCGCCGGACGGACAGGCGACTGACGGATGAAACGTATGGTTGTGAGTTGACCATTACTACTATGCAAATTCATACTCTAATGCGTACAAAGGAAAACTATATTGCTATAAATTTAAACAATACAACCCGCAATACAAAGTCATGTATTTGAACTATTTTACTTAATTACCGCAAACTTAACTGGGAGCCTGCACGTCAGTATATACGGTAGCATACATGCAGTTAACGGGCAGTTATTTTATTTTTTCAAAGGTTGATTTTACAAGTGTTCAATTTAGCTTGAACATGCTATAGCAGCCAGTATACTTTCAGGGGAATGAAAGAGGTTGTTCACGTACATTTCATTACGTCGCGTATGCCCAGACACGGACGGATTGGGACTCCAGTTTATTGACACTGAAAAGCGCCCCCGCTTCCACTCGTGCATCGGCTCTCGGCTCTGTGCGCGAAGCATTCTGTTCGGAACGAAATTCAAGCGCGGTAATTTCATCAACTGTGTCCCAGTTCACCATTTCACCGTAGCCAGTTTTTTGTCGTCCCCTTTTAATTCACAGCGCTCTCTACGTAAGAGACTGGGGAAAAAATGTTAGCGAGTTCAGTGATGTGTAGCTTTGCGATTATTTTTTAGTTGGTTGCTGTCTTTTTGAGAAACCCCCTTCACTTTTTTACTGGGGCATGTAAGAGTGGTTCATTGTTTTACAGTGTATCTGGTGTTGGCCGGGTCTTCCAGGCTGTGCAAAATAAATTGTAACTAGAGGCCCCGGAAATTTCGCGGATTCATCTAAAGACGAGCTAAACTGCATTCACGTGTACATACGTGTTTATGATTCCATTGGCCCATAGCTTGTTGTGCACGCCTCGAACGACTTTAAGCCAATAACGAACCTGTAAGGAAAATATGAACCGAATCCCGTTCTATCTGGTCTGGGGTTAAACTGGAACAACTGCCAATGAACTACTAACTGATGCTAGAAAACACATAGGATTGATAAGTCTACACTCTAAGAAATTGTTGGTAAATATACCACATCAGTGTCTGCATATGGTGAGAAAGAGCGAGTGGTAAAGTTTTTTTCCCATACGTCCATGTTTGCGTTCGTATATTTGCTCAGGAAACAGTCAAATGCATAGGAAAATTACCAATTAAGTCTTGTATTGGTGCTAGACATTTCTATATTTGTTACAGATATATGGCAATATTCCCATACAACGTATGGGTACGGCGTACGTGCAGTTTTCCTTTGGTTATGGCGACGTGTCTTCGTCGGGAGACAGTTCCTTACCTGGCTGGGCCAATCAGAATTAGGTAACTCCGACACTGAGTGTCCGTGATTCGCCGGCAGACACCTGCGACGCGTGACAGTTACAATCGTCCAATCACGAAAGTGTGTCCGAGTTTTAGTGTTTTGGAGTACAGGTAGTCCTGAAATCGTTTCGCGTAAAACAGGTGACCCTACGTATAGGTTAAAAACTTCCATTGCAGTTTTTGAATTTTCCTGAAAATTGTTTTACAGTGATAGCTTGTTTCCAAAATTTCCGGGTCTTTAACAACAAGTAAAAAATAAATTTAACTGTTTGGAAATTTAGCCTTTTGTTGAATCGAGTTGAATTGGATAGGATGGCCATGTAAGTTGCGCATTGCACGAACCACCTACACAGTAACCGAATGTTTATCAACGCTAAATTATGGAACTAACATGAAACATGACATGAAACTTTATCATTGCTGAGTCTTTTTTTTATTTGTGCGATTTGTACACCGTGTTTCACAACTTCCCACGTAGAACTTTATGAAACACGGTGTTTTTGTAAGAAATTATTCCATTATTTTTTATGACTTAACCTATTTTAATTGATGATTGGTGTGAATCATATTGTAGATAATGGGAGGAACAAGGTAATAATTTCCAGTATATGCCAGATTTTCTACACACGCAGTTTTCATTTGTCCGTTACTTAAGAACACAGATAAATGCTTTCAAAATCTTTTCATTGACATAGTGAAAGAAAACTAAATCAAATGTAAAGAAATCCAGAATTGGATTGTAGCGTAGATTAGTAGGCAAAGGGCAAGTTCTTGTACTTCATAAATCATTGAGCAGTGTACTTAAGTTCCTTATAGGAACTTAAATTGAGCAATGTGGGTATGTGGTTCGGATGCTTCGGGTCGGCTTCTGGGGCACTCGAGCGTTTCCGTTCATCGGGCCGTGAGGAAAAAGTTGAGTTAAATTGAGAGATTTGGGCAATTTAACAATGCGGTCTTAAGAGCCGACGTGTGTCAAATTATGTGAGAATGGAGCAGCGCCGGAATGCAAGAGCTAGGGAAACTGGAGATCCCCGATAAAACCCGCCGACCAGCGGCATAGTCCGGCACGATCCCCACTTGCGAAAATCCAGGAGTGACCCGGTGGGTATTGAACCTGGTTTGGCTAGGTGGGAGGCGAGCAGACTAACCGCTCAGCCACCGCAGCCCACGTGAGGAAGAAGGGCCTGCCGGTAACCTCGGTGCCGGAAAGGTGCTCTACATTGAAAATAAATTCGAAGGAAGAATTATAACTCATAGTAAACGTGGATTCCTGTCGTACTCTACCTAAAATATCTAAACGTCCCCTTTGTTCTAAATATGCCTCGCGAGCATATTCATACATTAAAGGGTTTTAGGGGCCGTAGCTTGTATATGAATGATAGATGGTAGAGGTTGTTGTAAATGAGGGGTTTTTATCATGTTATGTGACACAGACAAACAACATTGTAATATTAACTGTATCGGAGAGCTAATAGAACTGACATATTACGTTAAACTACATTATTATCATGCTTAAACTCACTTCTGTTACTTATTACCTGCTATGGACTGTGCCCACATTAATCTTGATGTCAGAGGCCGTGTCATCTTGTATATCGGTTAGTGACGACCGGACGCACCCATTCTTCTGTCCTTCCCTGAAGCTGGCCGGAGTTGTAAAGACAATGTGCCGCGCTTCGTAACAGCCTATATCGGCGCGTTGTTTGGAGTTTAGACATAGTTGGCCTCTTACCCTGGTTGGTGGAGGGGGGTTTCTGCTGCTGTCCCTTTTGCAATACTTGACGCAATCCCTGGCATCCTGGTATTACTCTGAAGTCGTGCTGGCGGGTTCGTGTGTAGATTTCCAGCTAGGGCTCTTTCTATACGATCATCACACCTAGCTGATGATGCGCACGACGATCCATAACGGATACCTTCCAAACGATAGCTGTCAGTCTGGTTGAAATAGCAGATTAAGTCGCACAACTCACGACTCGGTTACCGGGAGTGTTTGTGTCGTCGGATCGATACAACAGCACATTTGTCCACGTAATATGAATTGCACTAGAAGTAACTGACAAGCATTACTACTCATTACTTGAGTTTTCGCAAATAATTTCGCTCATTTGCGGTTTTACTGATGATAAATAATTATCTGCAATCCATTAATGATTTTGATACTTAAAAAAAATTAAATACGTGCATAAAGTTTGATATCGTGAATTTTTATACAAATCGTATTCTTTAGTCGCGACACTCGTTGCTAAAAGAAATTTCAAATTGTAAAAACCCTTTAGTCACTAAATAGACATTCATAAAATGATTTAAACTTCTACTTCTATTCTTGGCTGCAGAATCGCCTGACCGAGAAACATTTCTGTTTCGTTGAATGCAATCTTTAAGACAGTGTAATTTTAACAGCCATGAATTGGATTCTCCGCAATTTATTATTCCGGACAACTTTAACGACCAAGTATTCTCATGAGGTTAATATTTGGTTACAGTGGTGCAGCAAAACGCTGTATTCAAGAATGTTTGTTGTCGAAATGATTCCCAAATCGCCTGGGGTTTGAAAACTTTAAATCCTAAAATAGGATTCTATTTTGACAAGAAGAGATATTAAAACACAGGTAAACAGTGCTGCTTCGTTGAAGTTTTCCGCAGGAGCGCAGAAATAACCGCTTCACTCGACGGAGATAAATATAAACAATATATAGAGTGTCAAAGAAGAAATAATATCTCTGACAAACGGTCGGAACTTACTAGCGAATTTTTAACACGCGTTTTGCTCTCTTATAATTAATACAGCTGATGTCGAAACTAATGTTTAAATTCTTTAAACGGAATAACGCAGAAACCATTAAAGACAGCCTTGTGGAACTGCTTGTATTTGACGCTATACGGACGACGTTGAGTGTGTACGAATGTCGAGCAGTTACAAATGTAATAATATCCGTCATTAGCAGCAACAAATAGTCTGCAATGTTGTAGAACAGAACGACAAACAGTATAATTCATTCACGGTTACTTCAGACTTTTCTGAAGCCCTGCTAAAGTTCTACTTCCAGGATATTCCTCCGCCTCGTGAGAACAAAGCTTGACTAAGTCTGGAAAATTACACCAGAGGGACAACGCACCTATTTCCTGCGCACTCAGTGTAACAGTATTTTGTATAAGAACTATTTCTCACTAGGCGTTACAAACACACGTTTTCTCACTCTTTTCAATTCAAATTATTTATAAATGAAGCATTTTAATTTATAAATAAAATATGATTAACATTTCAATCAACAGAACAAAAGTAACTTTTATGAACAAAAGTATAAAACGCTTGCGATATATGACTAG
The DNA here is from genome assembly GCA_029891345.1 of Dryococelus australis. NCBI lineage: Eukaryota > Metazoa > Arthropoda > Insecta > Phasmatodea > Phasmatidae > Dryococelus > Dryococelus australis. The sequence goes on from CM056999.1 coordinate 133,779,145, forward strand.
GGCCACCTGTTTTTCGCGAAAAGATTTACGCGGAGGCTCGCGAAAAGATTTACGCGGAGGGTAGACTTCGATATACTATGTGCACACTTGCAGTCTTCATTTGACTACTAGCCGCTTGTCTTTGCGTGAAGAAGGTCTGTTACATGAGTGAGCCAAGCAAAATAAAGTTTCTCCGATACCGACTGTCCGTGATTCGCGGGCAGACAGATAAGACACGTAACAATTCAAATGATCCAATCAACAAAAGTGATTCTGAACTAAAGCGCGTTGGAACACAACTTGTCCTGAAGTTTTTTCGCTAAAAACCGGTGGCCCTATTCATAGGTAGGAACACCCGAAAAAATTTCACGATCAATTGTATTTCATAACACTATAGCGCTGATGCACTTTCGTGATTGGACGGTTTCCGTGTTACGCGTCTTAGGTTTCTGCGCGCGAATCACCGGCGCTGAATACTTGTAGGCCACCAGCGCATCTCGTCACCATAGTCACCTTCGTCGTCAATGTGACCTCGCTGGAAGCGGAGATCACATTGACCGGGCCTGCAATTCCGTGCACGATAGATAGCGATCAAGTACTACATCCCCACCACCTCCCCATTGAAATTGTTCGTGCCGATATACTATTGAAAGGAATCAATGCAAGTACCCGGAACCATCTTCGAGGTATCGCAGATTCGATTTCCATGAAGATGCATCGCTCTGTGTTTTTTCTTACATCGTCTGCTAGAGTGCATGAGAGGAAAAAAATATCTACCAACCTGTACGTGCGTATTGCACAAGCGACGGCTAGACAAGACCATACATCATATGGCATTCGAAATACTGAACATGCAATGCTCACAGCTAGTCTGCACCCTCCACCCCAACAACAACTAAGGACCGACTTGCACTTGCCGTTTACCTAGACTACAATGTACTTCACATACTCAACCGTCGACAACTGAGTACAATAGAATTAAACATGGTGAGTGAGGAGATATCATACACACTGCAACTATGTATGTACTCTGTTTGTAGAGCAGAAGACCTGTAAGCAACAATGGGAAGGCACTGGAAGCTCAGAGGACAATGATCACTCTGTCTTTCCATGTACGGTTTACATTACCAACCAAGAAGGTACATCACAAACACTCTGTGTCAAAACACACGTACTTTAAAGTAACTATTGCATGTAGCCTGATGACGATGGAGTATGATCCTTGTAAAATTAATATGGTATCGAAGGATCGATTGCCGTTTAGTGTGTATGCTGACAGATCTGCAAATAGTCCGTCGTCGGTCCCACTGGTCATGAAGACGAGCATATAGCGACCATTACAGTCATACTCCGTCACCATCCTGCACTCATGTACAGAACCGTTGCAATTACAGACAGTCATACTCTGACGACATTACCTGCACCCCTGCACACAGGTACTTGATCGCTATCTATCGTGCACGAAATGGCAGGTCCGGTCATTGTGATCTCCGCTTCCAGCGAGGTCACATCGAAGACGAAGACGACGACGGCGACGAGATGCACTTGCAGGCTACGAGTATTCACTGCTACACCAGTTAAAGTAGGGGATGCTTCGTTTTGTAATAGGAATCGTTGTAGCATGTGCTGTTTGTGTGGGGTCTCGACTGTCTAACGATGACTGTGTATTCATTGCGAGTGACATCTCATTACATAAATACATACATCGATGTTTCGGTACACGGCTCACGGGAGCACGATCTGTAGTACTGACCGACTGTCTGGAAGTAAGTACACACATTGAAGGTCCATGTATGTTTGAAGGTCAGTGGGGCTGCAAGATGGGGGATGCCTAGGATGGCTTATAGTCTTATAGTATGCTAGAAAGGATATGCAATTGACAGCCGAGATGATTGCCTGGCAGTGGGGTGGCTTCGTCGAGTGGATGCTCGTGGATGGCCAGTGGTAAGGTGTCCTTTGTCGCACTCGGATGCCGAGGATATCGGTGAGTGGGTGACGTTTTGGCGGTCAGTTGTAACATGGATGCCAGCGACATGGTGTGTGAGTAGAATTTGTTTTTTATAATGTCTAACAGGCTGCTGGAGGAGGCAGTGTATTTGTATACCAAATAGGACATTCTGGCTCACCTGGCCATATGCTGGGGACGCAGGGACATAGACATAGGTCGTACTTGATCACATGTGAATGGTAATCCTTAGCGAGCGGGTCGGAAAGGGTGTCTGCTCTCTGTTACACGAGTGCTTCGGGGTCGGCACGCAGCAAGTCGCTGGCCGGGCGGTGGTGAGTGTGCCAAGGGATAGAGAGAGAGCGAGCGCATGGACGAGTTGTAAGGTCGCTGGTAGAGGTGCCAAAAGGGTGAGCGCACGAGAAAGTGTTGTGTGGCCAGGCGGTGGTGCTGAGGGGAAAGGAGAGACAGAGGTGAGTATAAATGGGGTGGCATGCAGGCCGACATTTGACTGCAAATCCCTTCTCGTCGTCGGGGGGTTATGCATGTATTATGATTTTGGTAGTTGTATCTCAAACACTTCGTCAATTACAGCCATTTATTATAGTCGTGGTTGATGTCTATGTTATGATTTTGGTGACTATAACTCAAATGGTTCGTAAACTACAGTCAACTATACTTATAAGTTGGCATAGGGCATACTTGTCTCTGCAACCCCTCTCCTAGTCATGGTGGATGTCAATGTTGTGAATTTGCAAACTATAGGTCACACATTCCGGAAATTATACCCAACTATGCTTTTACACTGACATAGGACACATTTGTCCCTGCGACCCCTCTCCTAGTGGTGGATGATTTCTATGTTATGAATTTGACAACTATAACTTAGATGGTTCAGAAATTACAGCCAACTATGCTTATATGTTGTCATAGGACAACTTGACCCCACGACCCTTCTCCTAGTCGTGGTTGATGCATATGATATGAATTTGATAACTATAACTTAAATGGTTCGGAAATTACTGCGAACTATGCTTATAAGTTGACATAGGGCATATTTGACCCCACGGCCCTTCTCCTAGTCGGTATGAATGCCTATTTTATAAATCTGACAACTATAATTTAAACAGTTTGGATATTATAGCCAACTATGTTTATAAATGTTATGCACACACATACACTTAAGGAGGTTGCTGTGTTACGCGAGATCCGATCGTTCGCGACGCCCCACTGTCCCACTGCCCCACCTCCGCCGCCCCTGCTGGCCTCCAAAATTGTCGAAATCCTCAGCTGGTCGCCAATTGTCCTCGGTAGACATAGGCCGTAGATACTTAGATGGCCGCCGGGAATGAGAAACTCCGACTTTGAGAGAAGCTCCTACCGACTATGCCACATTGGACAAATCGCCGCCGCAAAGGGCAAACTGTCCTTATTATGCTAATTAGCACTGGCTGCCAAAATGGCCTCGCCAACGGTAGGGAATTTTGGAAACTAAGGGAGAAAAGGGGGAAAAGTGACGTTTTTGTACGCGAAATCCTACGTTTTGGGCAGGAAAATTACAAAAAAGGGAAATTCTCACACCTTCTATCATCCGCATGACGCCTGGTAATATGCTCATTGCAATCCTCCAATCCTCCGCCTGACGCCTGGTGTGCCAGAACCGCCATTTTTATACTACTTGTGTGAATTCCAGTTTGTATAGAAATGAACCCACGAAATTCTCGAGTCCCTACTTATACCAAATAATCACGTTCGTTGTTATTGCACATGTTCACTACCCACTTACAACATTCGACACGCCTATCTCGCTCTTCTTCATTCTTTGCATTAAGTAACGTATGAATGTGCCCTACATGAATTTAACTTAACACTTTGAAGTATGCACACATTTTCTGGCTTTTAGGACAAGTTAGAAATTAGTCACTAGTCGCCAATACTTTAAGATCACAGGTGTATTGATTTTTTTTTGTGTATTGCCACTCACGACTATCCTACTGGTTCACGTGATGTCGGGCACGTCTACTGTATGCAACAATGTCCCGTATTGGATGGTCATCGGCCAATGGGATGGCAAGATGATTTTGCGCCAATAAAGTGTCCTTTACAGAGTAAAATGATTTACCTACAGTCAAACGTGTGCTTTTGAATCGGTGTAAGAAGGAACTATTTTTTTGGTCCGGAAAATCATTATTGCTGGGCTGAAATGTTCTTGTAGGCTTTGGTTACGTTCAAGTGGAACAAAGAATCAACATCCGTACGAGTTTTTTTTATATCCAAAATAAGTTTTTTTTTTTTAATGGCGTAATCCTCAAAGTTTAAAATCAACCTTTGAAAAGTCGCTGCCTCTACCTGCATATATCTTAACGGGCGCACTGCGTGACATGTGCCCAGTAAAGTTGGTAACGTTCGATGGAAAGTAGTTAAAAATCTACATCAAATAAAAAGTGTTAGGCAACCATTTGTAAAAACTTTAGTAATTTTTTTCGTTTTCTGTTTTTTTTTTTTTTATGCAGCGAAGTGTAAAAATTAGCAGATTTGTAAAATATCTACTTTTCTAATAATTCCACAGTTTCACTCGATCGACGCACGAACAAAGTTTAAGCCCATTGCAGTATTAATTACACATAAGGCGGAATAATTCACAATGGGCATACAAGTAGATCTTAAGAGTGGTTATCAAAAGTGGTCATTTTACCGTGATCAGCCTATAAAATGCTATGGATACTTTATTCACTGACACCTGTCTCACGCGCAGTTTTTCGTACGGACTTAAGATTCACCAGGGGAACGCGTGAATGTGTACGACACAGCTCCCACACTTCCTTCCAGCCGCGCCGTCTTTTCTTCACATCACACACAGTTCCGTCCTTCTCAAACTTGTCACGCAATTGTGCCATTGTTATACGTTATTGTAGCGCAGAGTGGAATTCCGCCCTCCATCGTCCCTGCGCCTCAATTATGCTCTCACATTTCCGATAACACTTAGAAATACACTTACGTGGCTCCAAAGGAAACGTCACCTCCGCCATCTCCTGTACAATTGTAGTTCTGCAGCTCGTGGCTGCAAACGGAACTGGTAACAGCAGAATGGCTACACGTGCTTCAAATACACGCAGTGCCAACAGGGGCGGATCCAGAAGGGGGACGGCCATAGAGGTCATGGCCTCTCCAAAGACTGCTCTAAAAAGAATAAATTACAAGTAAAAATATAAAAATAATACCTACTTTAAATGCCCACTTTACCCAGTGCTTTAGAAAAGGCAATATACACACACACACACACACACAGTTACTCTTTTTTTTTGTTGCAACAATATATTTAGCTTTGATGGTCAAGTTCGTACGGGACAGTAGGTTAACCCCTCCCCTCCTCATTCTTTCCATTTCTAGCGTCACACAGTTACGCTAGTGCACCTGTTCACCCTCCTCTTCGGCCTTAATCTCTAACCCCCCCCCCCCCCCCTCCCTATTTTTTCCTGCAACCCCTATAAACATTCCGGCACCACATAGTTACACCAAATACAGCAGAGAACTCTACTGTATTGGGTTACACTTAGCACTTGTTCAACACCCTTCTCCTTCTGACCTTCGTCGATATTGTTTACAAAAATCCTTCGAGTATCAGTAACAGCGATCAGTCATTTCGAAAGTATTGGTAGCAGCAGGTGTTTGTGTTTCCACTGTCCGATCTTTCAGCTAGATTTTCAGAAGCATCTCTACTGCCTTTAAACTTAAGACTTCTGATCCCGAGTAGTATTATAAAACAAAATACATCAAACGAACGCATGGCGCAAGAAATGAAGTCACTTGCAAAAAAAAAAAAAAAAAAAAAAAAAAAAAACAATTTCTTTGTGCAACAAGATTATGCATCAACAGTATCAGAGATTTATCTTCTTGGGAAATTTAAACTAAGGGAAGCCAAATGGAGAAGAGACTAAAATATCAAGGCAATACCAAAGATAGTGCTTCACGTATTTGATGACTGTGACATTGACATATTCCCTACAATTCGTGTGCTACTGAAAATTATGAGTACCAATCTTGGATTAGATCAAGAATGACTGAGGAGCGATCGGTTGAATGATCTTTGCCTGTTACGTAGAGACTTGAAAATTCACCCTGAAAAAGTTATAGATAGATTTGCTAAAGAGAAAGTTCGACGCCTTTCATTTGTAATGTAACTGAATTATTTTGTCAAATGTATCACAAATCAATTAAAACATTGAAACACGTAGGAGTAATAGATTTTATAATATGTTTTATTTTTAAAATGAATGCCCTTCCTGAACATCAAGCCTGGATCCGCCGCTGAGTCCCATCAGATTGCTTTTAATTGTTTCTCTCTTATTAATGTATGCATGTACAAAGAGTGTAAACATTAATTTGTGAGATCCGATAAATTGAAAGAAAATAATTTTCGGTTTATGACTTGCGACCTAAGAGAACAAACATCGGTGTCTTGTTTTTATTCCAACTGTTTATTTAATTTTTTTTCCGGTACAGTACAAATACTTTATATTTGTTTGACCAGGAAATGCGACTTTGTAGTATTCTGTATTTACAGTATATCTCGGAGAACTACTGTTTCAGGGAATTTGCTTTTCCTTTCTGCTCTCTGGAGCGTGTCGATTTTATCTGATTATCAAGATCTACTTTTACATAAATGTGAAAACACTTAAAAGTTCACAAACTGAATAAAAAAATCTCCTGCGCGTTACTACGTATACAAATACATAAATGTTATTTATGTGGACGCGAGATATTTCATGCAAGACTTTTCTCGCCCTCTTACACGCCGTAAAAGTTAAAAAATTTCTGGCTTGTTGAGTGTCACGAATTTTTGGAGAAAAATTTTGAATGTCGCTGACCAAATTTATGCACGTTGCCTTTCGAATTTTGTTAGGAAACTAGATGAAATAATGAATACTTTAACGACAGTATGGTCATCGGGAAATAATATAAGCATCCCCAGTCAGCACATCTTGATAACATTTTGACGATTTTACAAACCGTTACTTTATGCATTTAGGCACTACCAATCAGCCACAGTCGACACAGTAACTAAAATGCAAATAATTTTTTTCTCCGATATGAACCACGTTTGCAGCAAGATAACTTGAACAATAATTAATATTAAAATATTGCTTAGACTAAAATGTAGGCTACTGTTTGTTACAATGCAAAGAAATGCTTATGATTATTTTAAAAGTTTATGAACTCTTGAGTTACAAGATTAACGAGGTTTGAGGAAAGCATTTTAACTCGTATTAGACTACACTACGCAGCACAATATTAAGAACAATTTTAACTTCTCATTTTTTTAAATATTTTTACAGTTCTGGTAATTAGTAGTTTTACCATGAAAGTTCATTGAAACTTTACCTGTAGATATGGACACTCGAATTTCGCAAAAAGATTTTACGACCACTTGAATTTCATTACACTTTTAACTCAAATCACCATTCTTGATTGGTAGATCTAGATGTTACGCGTCTAAAGTGTTACCTAATTCTGATTGGCCAGTCAAGTATGAAAAGTTCTTCGTACAACAAGTCGCCAATAATCAAAATAAAAATCTTGGTATGCCTATAGAGTATAGAAATATAGCACGTGTGGAAATATTTTCGCGAAATTCGGGTGTCCCTAAATATAACCCATACACTGATGTGAATATGTTGGTGCAAATGTCGTGTATTACTAAAAATATGCCATTTGAGAATTTATTATTAGTGTTGGGACGTCAATGAGCCAGCTAAAAATTGTAACTTGGGTGTGCATATATTATATATATATATATATATATATATATATATATATATATATATATATATATATATATATATAAAACAGAAACTAGTGAAGAATTGTTACCAGAAAACATTCGACTTCATTGTAGGAATACTGTGACTGTTAAGTCACATGCACAGAATAATTAATAATTATTTTAACGCGATCTGCTCTTAAAGATACCTTAACTAATTAGCGCAGACAAAAGTCACCATAATATGTTTCTACTTTTGCACCGGCAGGGAAAAGTAGACTAAATCTAAAGTTAAACTGATTTGAGTTAAATCTACGCGGAGGAGATGTCTGAGAACGTGTATTGGCAAACCGTGCTCTGTAAATGATAAAGGGAGACAAAATTAAAAGAAGCATAAATGCTCCGTATCTATTATTTTATGAGCATTTTCGCCAAGTTCGAAATTAATCTCAAGGCTACGAGAGTTAAAATACTGTTATCCCTCGTCCTTTAGAGACAATGGAGGTATACTACTGTGATAACAAAGCGGGAAAGTGATTCTGAACAAGAATTTCAATAAACGTTTTCTTAGAACAAACTCTCAACATCTGCCAAAAAAAATTAATTTCTGGTGATACGGTGGAAATAGAAAACCGAACTTTGCGCGATTCGGCTAATTACGCCTGTTCTGTAACGTTTCAAAATGTTTAATAACTATTGAGAGGCACTTCCTGGAACCAGTTACTGTTTTAATAGCGTTATCCCAGAAAATGCAAGAAACAGCTGCAGCAATCATTATAATTATAATTCTTCTTCTTCTTTCGTTAGGGACTTCTAGGGACCACGAACCAATTTCAATGCTTCGTCCTTTGTTGTTCCTTCTTTTTTCTCTAGCATTCCTTCATTCCTCTATGTATCTTTTTCCTCTCCTCCGACCATTTCGACCCTGTTCTCTTTTCCTTCCTGCCTTGGAATCCTTCCATTTTTAACACTTTTTTCCTTAAAAATTTCGCTATTTATTGCTTCTTCTTCTTCACCAATATTTTTTCCTTCCGAATCTTTGTTAACTTCTTGAATCCAGGCTGTTGTTGATTTCTTGTTCCAAATATATTCGAAGATCCGTTTGGTAAATCTGTTACCATCCATTCTTTATAAATGTCCAAAAAATAGCAATCGCCTATTCCGTGTGGTTTCTGTTATGTTTTCTGTAATGCGATACATTTCACCATTACATCTTAATTTCCAGAATTCTGTAGTTTTTAGTGGACCAAGTATTTTACTTATAATTCTCCTTTCTAGTACCTCTAATTTATCCAACTTGTAATTCAGAACTAGACATTCACTCGCGTAAAGACATTCCGGTTTGACTACTGTAATTTATGTGCTGTATTTTAAGATTATTAGATAAACATATTTTGTTGTAGATATTCCTTGTAATGCCCATAATAATAATTATTATTATTGATAATATAACAATAGTAATACAAATTGTGGTATATAATGTTGCCGGAATATTTGAGCATATTTTAAAGCTCTACTTAAGACCTACGCCTCCAATCATTTGGCATTCTTTCGCTATATATAAAATTAGCATAGTCGTTGACCCTGTCACTTAATTCATCCGTAGATCAACAGTACTCTGAAATTGTTATTAATGAATATTGTGTTACCAATATACCTGTTCTTATACTTATTTGCTTAAAGCGAACATAAAGTATATGAAATGAACAGAGTGGCCACAAAATTCAAATGTTGCGTTTTAAATGCGACATTAAATATGGAACTACTTTCCTTAATTTGCTGCCAACTTTACTGGACGCATGCCACTCACTGTTTATGTTCAAATGTGTGCAGGTTCTGGCACGGATCTGTATTTTTTCAGAGGTTACATCCACAACTGCTTAACTTACACCGAAACGGTTATAAGAACAAAAAAAAATTAATTTTTGTGCAACGAGGATAATCAAGATTTAATATAACTGGTAAGAGTTAGGAATATTTGTATTGAGAATGGACGTTGGTAAATAATATGCACCAATATTTGTCTGGGATGAAAATGGAAATCATTTGAGATCATCCTCATTGTAAATGGACGGGATTGACAAACTATCCCTTGAGAACACTAAACAGGAATGCCACCGCTTGAATTTATAAACTAACACGCTCGGTTGCGTACAAGCATAAAAATTGCCATTTCATAATAATATTTCCTTTGTCCACGCCTATTCTGCTGGCACCTAGGAATGAATATGTAATACTGTTCTACTAGTTCAGTTCACGTGATTTTTTTTCCCGTTATCGATATAAACACTAGGGTGTTGTTTTTTTTTTTTTTAACCCTCTTGGGGTTACGGATTCTAATACCACCACGACCGATCTGTGTTTGTGAAAGACGACTATAGATTAGTTCGTGACACGAATTTTTCGCGGACTATCCGTATTTTATTTCCCTTCCCGTATCATTCCACAACTTTATCTGCAACATTGCCCGATGCCAGAGCGACGTGCTCCTTCCTAATGTGAATTCATCCTCACTAATGAGTGCTGCCTCCGACGTAAGTGAACATACGTGATACGTAGAGACCCGGAAATTTCGTGGATACTTTCAACAACTAGCTAGACTCCACAATCCTTTGTGCACTCGAGCATCAGTAAGTAGTTCATTGGCTGTTGCTCCGGTTTAACCCCAGACTAGGTAGCACGGCATTCGGTTCTTATTTCCCTTGCAGGTTCGTTATTGGTTGAAATGCGTTCGGGGCGTGTCTAACAAACTATGGTCCAATGGATGTACGAACATATATGTACACGTGAATGTAGTTTAACTTGTCCTCAGACGAATCCGCGAAATTTCAGGGTCTCTAATTGATACGTGTTCACTGTGAAAAAATTTCCGGTAAATTTCCTAAACTTTATTGGATTCCATACATTGTATGGAAATATTACCACTTATCAAACTGCACATATACTAACGTTTATTGTCTCTACTATAAAGTTTCCCACCAAGGTGATCCGGGTTCAATCCGAGGCCGGGTCAATCCGGATTTTCGCATGTGGGAATCGTGCCGGACGATGCCGTTGGTCGGCGGGTTTTCTCAAGGATCTCCATTTCCCCCCGGCCACTTCATTCCGCGCGCTGCTCCATACTCACCTAAATCACCCTCATCCGTCATCGGCTCTCAAGACCTCGATGTTAAGAACCATCCAAATCTCTTCACTCACTACTATAAGGTTGGGAACTTCCCTACGCATTTGACTGTTTCCTGAGAAAATGTAGGAACGCTACCATGGATGTCGGGGAAATAACTTTATTATATGCACTTTACCAATATACATATAAACTGATGTGGTAAATTTCCAAATAATTTCAAGCAAACCTTTATTCGCTGAACCGACAGACTTTGCATTACCAAGCCCATACTGTATTGCTCTCAAGTATTTTACTTACGTAATTTACATAGGTATTCCGCGTAATTCATAGTACGCTAAGCAAGAGCCACAAGAATCATTCCTTCTGTCAAGTTACTGAAAAGATAAATACACGTGTGTGGATTTGACACACGCCACTTAGCGATGCGAAGTTATCCCTTTATGTTGCTGTATTATAATTGTTTCCCCCAAAAAGTCGATATACTTTCCAATAATGTAAGCATACTGCTCGACACTAAATTACGTTGGATGAGTCTTGATTAGAGATACCCGATTTTCGCTAAAATATTTCACGATCAGTTGAATTTTATAACACTTTGGCACAGATTCACGTCCATGATTGGATGATCTAGCTGTTTAGTGTTTTAGGTGTCTGCCCTTCGAATCCCAGACGTAAAGTATCAGATTAACCTAATTCTTATTGGTCAGTAAAGCAATAGAATGTCTTCTCAAAAACACACGCCGCCAATGAGCAAAAGAAAACTGCTGTTACGCCCGCAGGACATTGAAACCTACTATACCTGGAAGTATTTTCGCGAAATTCGGGTGTCGCTAGTATACATGTATTTATTTCTGCATATTGCAACATTATTCTGAAATAAGTCAGTTTATTTCTGTCGATTATTTGGCACAAATATGTATCACTAAGAATTGATGCGAGTTCTTTATTATCATTATTTTTATTTGTAGCATCCCCGAATATAACGTAGTTTGAAATGAACATGCTTTTCATATTATAGGCTGTTCATGGTAAAGTGAGCACTTTTTAAGGCCCTTCTAAATTGTTACTTTCACCCAATGTCTATCTTCCTGCGGTTTTTTTTTTTTTTTAATATAAATATTGTATTGTGACCAATAAATACAGTGTATACATTTCACCACTCTCAAAAGTTAGCTCCTAAGGTTGCAACAAGATATATTTATTAGTAGTTAACGCCTTTTGGGAGGACCTTAAAAAGTGCTCACTTCATCGTGAATAGCCTATATATAGAGTTTGCAAGAAATAAAGAGAAACTTAGTCAAATATCGTTGAAATTAGTTATTTCGGCATTCCGTTTTAAAAAATTGAACTCAAAATTCGTGGGTGTAAAACAGATATTAATTTCGGAAACCGCTCTAGAAAGCAATTAGCTTCGTTGAAGACAGAGCTAAAGTTGGATAATACAGTCAATTCATTGTTACTTCCAACTTTTCTGAAGCCCTGCTGAAGCTCTATTTTCAAGTTACCGCTCCGCCTGATGCAAACAAAGCTTAACCAAGTCTAGCAAATAACAGCAAAGGGAAAACGTACCGCATTTGTGCGCACTACGTTAGTAATATTTCTCATGGAAACTATTTCTTACGAGACATTATCAACACGCCTATTTTCTCCCTGATTTTATTTAAACTAATTATAGATTAAATATTATAATTTATAAATAAAACCTATAAAACTTCCAATTCAACGAAAAATAAGCCACTTTAATGTTTAGAGACGTATAAAATGCTTTTAATACATGACATATTTAGGGAACAAACAAACACGCAATACATGGGGTGACTTTTCCAACGTTTGAATAAAAAAATGGATTAAGATACTGCGAATAGGTTTTACATGTTGATGATTGTTTTCTTTTCGTACAGATCACTTCCACTTTTTTGCCTAATCTCAGAATATATTTGCTATAGGCTATTCACGATAAAGTGAGCACGTTTAAAAGCCGTCACTTTTGGAATAATAGTGAAGAAAATTAATTTTATTTTGACCTTAGACAATTACTTCCGGGTGCGGTGGAATATACACACTGTGTTTATTACTTACACAGCAATATGTATTCAAGCTGTGGTTAAGGGATAAAAATTGGCTGAAAGGAAAAAGTAACTAGAGTCTCAAAAGTGGTCACTTTATCGTGAACAGCCTATAATATAGTACAGGTATTGTCGGATCACAGAAAGAAATTACAAATAAAGGTGAATACCGTATACAGATAATGAGACGAATACTTGTAAACTTTGCTATGGGATTCTTTATTCTAACTGACATGTTCGTCGTTAAAATTGTATCTTTATGTCTTGTTAACTAAGCGTGGTGTTACATATACCCATGAAGAGAATTTATAATAAATTTGTTTTCCCAAATATGCTTCTGAAAACGAAACCGTAGCCAGTCAAAATTTAATTTGGCGATAGCTTTAATATGTAAAGAATTAAAAATGGTTCATAGTTTATATTCAATTTAATGCACCCCTTTCACTTATATTCGTAATTTACGTTCAGCAAAATCAGACACATTTTCTCTTTATCAGCTCCTCCTTTAATTGTAAAATCACGTACTGAGTAGAAAAGAAACATACCTGAGCAACTCAAGTGATATTTTGACATGTCATTTCCACGCTGCTGAAACTGAATAATTTATTGCTGCAGTTTTTTTTTTTACTGTGATCTCCAATGACTATTAATTTTTAAATGCTGTCTCGAACCAGTCGGAGAAATATATTTGTTTCTGCATTTGCGGCAATTATTTCTTTGGAAGTCTTTCGCTGGAAGGAGAAAAGTCTATTACATACTAATAAGTTTCAAGAGAATGGTATCGCTGAGGGAAAAATATATATAACAAAATTAACTGTATATGAGAGCATAATTTACCATAAAAGTAGATAATAATGTTTAAAGTGTTGCAAATGGGTTAAAATAATTTTTTATTCATGGAACACAAAATACATAGTATATCTCGGAACTGCAGCATTATTTACAACAAATGCTTAGTAAGATTTAAAGTGTTCCAAATGAGCTAAAATGATTTCATATTCATGAAACAGAAAATACGTAGTAAATCTCAGAACTGTGGCAAACTTTAGAAGAAAAATGTGTAATAATGTTTGAATTTTCGAAAAAGGGTTTAAAACATGTTTTGTTAATGGAACAAAAATACTTAGCCTTTGAACTACCTTTAAAAACTAATCAGTGTTGGTTTTATCAGAGGTTTGGTGATTTAATTTAACATTTGTATGCAAATTTTGTAATTATTTCACATTGAACTGCTGACAAAGTAATGTGTTCGTCGTTATGGAAATTAATATTGCTATATAATTGGTTTTTATATTGATATAGATGCCTGCGATTGCGATGTATTTACATTCATTATTATAAGATATCTTGTTTAATATGGAATACGTAATACTTTCGTTAATACGGAAATTACTATTTATAAGGTTACGGTACATATCTACGCTTCTATCAGTTGCATCTTTCATGCAGAACTCGATGTTTAGATACATCTCATTTACACACTTCACCTTCAGATTAAGCGAACATCTGCATAAGTTGCTTTTAATGATCCAATTACGCGCGGTTTTACTTCGAGTGCTGGCTAATAGAGTAACTTGTTCCAGGGCGATAAAGATCCGGAAAGGAATATTTCTCTGCTCGAGGCTTCTTGGAAGAACACCACGGCACATTCTCAAGTTTGACGTCCAGGTCTTAAGTCTCGGATCGGAATTTCATATCTAGGGCCACCCCTAGTGAAGTTACGAGAGGGATAAATGTACGGTCCAGGCATACTTAGTCCCATTTTTTTTTCCACCGCGTAATTAATTTTTCTGACTTGAAGAGGAATCCGAAAAATCACCACCAAGGGGCGCTTAAAGAGAGAGAGAGGAGATCTGGGCGGCTCTTAACAGCGAGGTATTGAGAGCCGAGGGTCTCTTCAAGCAGGGAACTGGAGAACTTAAAGACAATGACGACGGATATATGAGACGACGCTTCTTCATGTGTATGAAGAAGAGTCACTGTATAGGATGTTCACGGTAAAGCGAGCACTTTCGAAAGCTCTGCGAAGTCTTTATTCTCAGCCTGTTGGTGGTGCCTCGTTCCGCATATAAATATAAAAGTTGCTGTCGGGCCCGTAGGTAAAGCTTTGTAAGGGGATGGGTTTGGAGAAATAAGAAAACAGGTAGCGTATTTACACATCCGTAAACTATTATTAAACGCATCCTTCACAGGGCTTAACAGAATGATCTTCAACGGCAAATCGTATTCTTTTGATAAGTTAAAATGCAATTTAAAAGAAAGTATATTAACTTCGTAAGAAACTTCAAGAAATTTACCTCTGTTAAAAAATGTTTAGTTTCGGAGAGGAAATAATTGTTCTGGTCGAATTTAATTAACACTCATAATCACCTCAAACCTTATTTAAGGGCACTCTTATGCGTAAAAATTCCGAACATGTACTACATACATAGTTTCACTAGAAAGTTGGCAACTAATTTTTACTGCTGTGTTTTCTACGTATTTATGGTGAGTGGAAAAACAAATACAATAACACTGAACTAACGAAATTTAGCGTTGTGATTCGGATAAATTGTCTTTATTCTCGCACTGTTTTATATTGTGGTTAAAACTGTGATAATTCTACATTTCACTGGTTTGGTAAGGGGAGGGTTTGAACCCCCGAAATCCCTCCCTTATATACGGGCCTGGTTTCTCTATGACTTTCAGTTGGTGTTTTAGTCGACAGCTCAGAAATTTCCACTGCATAAAATTGTTTTAAAAAAATAAGAGTTGCAGCCAATACTATAAACACGTTAATTCCATTAAAATATTGATTTGTGAATACTCACTAATGTTCATAATAATTTTTTTATTTTATTATCAATGTTTTATTCTTTGTTAAACCCTTCCGAAGTAATAAGTATGTATAATTTGTTTTATGCTGTCAACTGAGATTCCCAGTAATGTCAATTATGATTCTCCCTTCTCCCTACATAAAAACCACGCCAAACCGTTTCGTACATTCCTCTTTAAATAGGCTAAAAGTGACAAGCTCGGACGTCTGGCCGTCGAATGCTTCATAAGAGAGAGACGCTTTTTGATCCCAGCCAGCTGTCTGTATACGTATGGCCCTGCGCTGCAGCCGATTGGAAGGCTGCCTCTGCTTTCCTGCAGGGGTTTGCGACGTCGTGTGGTTGGTTCTCTGCAGCAGTTGGTGAGAGACCTTCCCTGCGTTCATTATATATCCCACCCCCTTCCTCAAGCGAAGCTCCGTGCACTCGCAACATTATGGGTGGAAATAGACTCCATTACAGCCTATGGCTATGGGGATATGCTATCTTCTTCTGATCTATTAAAAACCAGTAAGTATTGGCCCTGCTGACTCTTACTGGTAGCTCACTCTCTTCTGTCTTTAGTGTTTCAGGTCTACTGGAGATCGGAGGGAAGAGGCACAATTGCGCCACTTCCCTCGCCAGAGTGATGTGCAAGCATCACTCTGGTTAAGCCAGCGCCATTCCCGGACAACAATAGTACCCATCTCTCAACTAGTCTTTCATATCTGCTAATACTAAAGATTGATGTCCAACCTTCTTTCTCCCGTAGCATTTCTATATAATGCATGCAATAATTTTGAATTCTTTCCTGTCGGCTTGGTTTTTACGGTGTCTTTGCCGGTTTTTCCCAGTCTCCTCTTAGTTATAGTTTAGATATAAGTACACTTAGGGAGGTAGTCATTGCCTCAATTGCTGCCATGGCTGCCCAATCCCTCTCTGCCGTGATGCATGTCTCCTTGCATGATTTCCCTTCCTTGTAGGCGGAAGGGGTTCGCCCTGACTGAGACGCAATTAGCTCCAGTCCTACCATTGGGATACACTTAACATTCAGTAATAGGGTAGTTAGAAAAAAAATTGAAGTAAATTGTTACCTATATCTTGGAGATAATGTTTTATAACTCTGTTATACCACAAAACGCAGCAATTGTTCATACATACAGTTATGTGATTTAACTTCATGCGTGTGTAAAAATTCAAAGTAATGATTCCATATTTACACATACAGTGTCTGTGTACTTACGCATGAGGTATGTTTCATACCACAAAACGCAACAATTATTCACACTGACAGGGTTGGTGTGATTTTACTTCATGTATGTGTAAAAATGCAAATTGATGTGGCACATTTCCATGTATAATGTCTGGGTACTTATACATGGTGCAGGTGTTAAAACACAAAAATAAATATTAATTAACCCGGAAAGTGTCTGTGGAATTTTACACAGTGTATGTGTTGAAATACGAAAAGGAAATCTTTTTTGACACTGGCAAAGTTGGTGATATTTTACAGTTGGTCGTGTAAAAAAACTAGGTCATAGGCTATTTTTACACAAACAGTGTTATTGTATTTTTGCAATACGTTATCGCATATCCCCCTATACTGTAGCTGTTTTAATATGTTGGTGTAAAAATACACCAACTGTCCTGGAGATTCGTGCTGCCACCAACATTCCTTGCCAAGCCAAGTAGGTCGCTCGTTCTCCCTGCTTAGTTCTAATCCCGAAAGAGTACTCTAGAAGCACGGACTTCAACTGCTCACAGTTGTGTTGGTATTAGTCCAATACTTTGTCTAATTTTTGGCCATTTGGTGGGAAGAACATGGCCCCGGGAAGGGTTAATAATGGCTGTCGTATTCCGCTGATTATCCAATTATTTTTTATTTTTATTGCCTTTTTTAGTCCCACATTTTCTCCAGGTTCGCGCAATTCTCTTTATTGTACGGTGTAACACGCGGAACTTTAGTTATTAATTTTAATTAGTTTGATCATCTATGTTTGAGATAACAGACGTAGGTATATAATTTGAGAGTATAAATATGTTTAACTAACCTACAAACCATAATTGAATGCCGTACGAATTATTTATTTATTTTGACATTGTTTTTCCTGCAGGTTAGAATTTTATCACATAGCTGAACTATCAGTCTCGTTTGTTTACACTTAATAGAAAAATATTTTGTTAACGTCAGAACTGGTAAAGTATTTAATTTCTCGTTGAGAGAGAAAGTTGTCAAAATTTTGTTGTGAGCAAATATTATATGTTATAACTATGTGAGGCAATACTAGCTAGCCTATGAGAGAGTTGTTTATTTTAAAATAAGATTGTTGAAAATTTTCACTTTCTCTATGAACGTTTAAATGGTTTTAGGAAGTTTTAAGCCATATTGGAATATTCGCTAGAACTGTGGTGATCTGAAGTGATGACACAGCTACGAATCCGCATTAATTTATTGACACACGAGTCAGGATAGTTATAGAATCAAACAAGTACGATGGTAAGAAGACGCGATAGTAATATTTTCAAGCAAAGAAAAGGCATGAGTTCGGACGACAAAAGTGTTAAATATTAGTTGTGTTTCGCCTTCCGCGATCTTATAAAGTCAATTTTCAAGGACTGTATTTAGGCACATGTATGCCCGTGAGCCTAATATTTAGGGAAGAGCTCGACGTACAAGAGGAAATACTACCGCTGCGGGGATGTCTACAATGAAATTTTTACGGGACACTACTTTAGCTAGCTGCTGTCTACGGCGGCCAATATTTTTATTCTCAGATAAGTCTGAACCAGCTTAAACAGCGTGCAGCTCTTGTTAGTAAACATTTTATCCTGCACAATAATGATGTATTTTTATTTCGTTTGCACATATTTTTAGCTACGAACACCATGTCTGAAAGAGACATTCTCTTATATATATTTTTTATGCTCAGAGATCAATTTTGGCTAGTTAGTATCAGCCGCAATAGCTATAATTCGAGAGTTGAATATGATCAGACTATAATTCACAAGTAGTTTTGCAACTGAAAATACAATTTTTAATGCCCACTTCTATTCTTATTTCTAATCTGTCCGCTCATCATAATATCTTTACTTCTTACATTCTATTACAATTTTGAAAGAATCAAATCTGCCACTGTTTTCATTTACCATAGTTCATCTGTAGTTAGGCGTTGTAGTTTAGCATGTTATCTTGAATCTGGTGACACGTTTTAGTAAGTATCTACCTGTTGGTACTACAGAAATTAAATTTGGTAATGTTTTTAGTGCTCACATGGGTTGTACTCCTCCTCGTGTGTTCTGCAATGTATCCCGGGAAAAGAACACTCACGTGCAATAATTTATAAAAATTTTGACATTACAAGTAGTATAAAAATGCCGATTCGAGCGCAGCCCCAAGTTATCAGAAAAACAACGGTAAATTAAATGCTCAAGCCATCAGAAAAACATCAGAAAAAATTGCTCTTAATTTTGTGATCCAAAACATCAAATGCCGATTCGAGAGCAACCACAAAAAAGTGACTCAAAAAGTTGCATTTGGTTAGATCGTAGTCATTAGAAAAAAAAGTTGTGTTAAACTTTGCGTTTGAGTGCATCTGCAAAAATACGAGTAAAAAGTTGCGTTTGGGCGCAGTTGCAAAAAGAAGAGTGGCTCAAAAAATTTGAATACGTAAAAATAAAATATTGTATATAATAAATGGGTGCAAATAAAAATCAACTGATGTCTAATATGATGACGACAATGGCAATGAAAAAGGCTAACGCAACTGGTAATGTTTGGAAAGAATATAAATTTAAGAAAGATGTTTTTGCGGAAAGAAAGAAGAAGAAATCTCAAGAGAAGTATGTCAAGTGTGAAACTTGTAAACACTTTTACAAACCATCTCTCATAAGAAGTCATCTTAAAAGTAGGTTGCACAAAGGTCTTACACCAAAACATAATAAATCATATGAACCAACAAATGCATGGGAAATTTTTAAATATCACATTTAATATCAAAACAGAAGTTCCCACAAGAGAAACAAGTGAAATGTGAAACGTGTAGTCACCATTACAAACCGTCTCTCATAAGAAGTCACTTGAGAAGTAAAGTTCATAACTGCACACCCAGACTCAGTGTAGAATAAATCGAAACAGCATTTCAAAGTAGGATCAAGACTTATACTGTAAAGATTGTGAATGCATACAAAGACCCAAATCATTTCCTAAACGATGTAAAAGAAACTGTGGTGGGACTAATTAGTAAACATTTAAAATCACTTAAAGTGAACATGAAATTCTTCACTGAGTACAAAAGGGGAATTGGTAAGAATATTGAATATGTAGAAAGCTCCTTTAAAACAAAGAACGAAATTATACTGAAATCGACTAACCTGGAAGAATATTATACCAACAACATATCGAAAATCATAGCTGAGATGGGGGCTTTCGAAGCAAAGGGATCTCAGTGGGTACTCAACAGAATATTTAAACTAAAAGTGCGAATAAATAAATATTTACCATTCAAGAGCAGTTCTTATGTTGACCTCCCAGAAAAAAATCAAAACTAAGCAAGCGGTAATTAATGTTAAGAACAATGATCAAAGATGTTTTTTGTGGTCTGTTCTATCTGCATTGCATCAAGTGCAAAGATGCCTCAAAGAGTGAATAAATACATAGCTTACGAGCATGAGTTTGATGATGCACTTAAGGGTTTGGAATTTCCAATGAAATTGGATAGCATACCAACCTTTGAGAAAAGAAGTGGAATTTCTATTAATGTATATGCATACGAAGAAGAAGATGGTGGTAAGAAATATATAATCTGTCCATCAAAAACAACAAAAAATAAGACGGATAAGCATATAAACCTACTCTATAACAAAGACGAAAAGAACAACCACTACTGCTGGATAAAAAGTCTTTCAAGACTTATCGCATCACAAGTAACAAATAATGGTCACAAAATATTTATATGCTATAGATGTTTGCAATATTTCTACTCTGTAAATAAGCCAAAAGAGCACTAACAAGACTACCGAGATCACGATGGTGTTAGAGTTTAACTACCATCTAAAGGAAAAAATGACATATTAAGATTTAAAAACAAAATCATTTTTTGAGAGTTCCGTTTGTGATATATGCTGATTATGAATGTTTGTTGACTAAAATTGAAACTTGCCAACCAAACCCCGACGAATGTTACACGAAACCATACCAAAAACAAGAGCCTATTAGCTTCTGTTACTATGTAAAATACGAACATGGATACTATAAACCACCAGTAACTTATGAAGGATCTGATGCATCTAGTGTATTCGTTAAAATACTAATGGAAGAAGCAAAGTCTATTGGTGATATATACACAAATGAAAAATCAATGCTTCCACTAACTCAGAAAGAACAAATTGTTTATGATAAACCTACCCACTGTCATATATGTGAAAAGTCTTTGAATGGTGATTCTGTGAGAGATCATGATCATCTTACGGGGAAATTTAGGGGAGCTGCACATAGAGATTGTAACTTATCGTACAGAAATCCATGTTTTGTCCCAGTGTTTATACACAATCTATCTGGTTATGACACACATTTATTCATAAGAGATCTTGGCATTGATGAAAATAAAATTGATAAAATTCCCAACATCAAAGAAAAATATATTTCTTTTACGAAACACGCATGTGAAAGTGTAAATCTTAGATTTATTGGCTCATTTAAATTTATGGCTAGTAGTATCGATAAACTCTCTAGCAACCTTTCCAGAAGCCAATTCCGAAAAACGTGTAACCATTTTTCCAAAGAACTTCTTGACTTTGTTAAAAGAAAAGGTGTTTACCCATATGACTACATGGATAGTGCTGAAAAATTTTGTGAGACATCACTTCCATCCAAAGATGCATTTTACAACAAACTCAATAAATGTGGCATTACAGACAAAGATTACAAATATGCGATAAAGGTGTGGGAAAAATTCAACATAAAATCTCTAAGAGAGTACACAGAACTCTATAACAAATCTGATGTATTGATATTGTCTGATATAATGGAAAATTTTATAGATGTGTGTGTCTAAACATATAAGCTAGATCCAGCAAGGTATTTCATAGCCCCAGGGTTAGCGTGGGATGCTTATGCTCAAACATACTAAAATAGAACTAGAATTATTAACAGATTACAACATGATTTTGATGATAGAAAAAGGTGTTCGTGGTGGAATTTCACAACATTGTAAGCAATATGCTAAAGTAAATAATAAATATATGAATGCTTATGGTAGTACAAGGGAAATTTTTTATCTTACATATTTGGATGCCAATAACTTATATGGATGGGCTATGAGCCAGTATTTACCCATGGTGGGTTTAAGTGGGGAAATACAAATTTAGATGTAACAAAAATAGAAGATGATTCAAGCAAAGGTTATATATTGGAAGTTGATTTGGAATATCCACATGAACTACACGATCTCCACAAAGATCTGACATTGGCACCAGAGAATAAAATACCAGAAGGTTCAAAAAAATCCCAAACTCTTAACTAATCTGGATGATAAAGAAAAATATATATTACACTATGTAAATATTAAACAATATCTATCTCTCGGAATGAAGTTGAAAAAGAGCCATAGGGTTCTGGAGTTTGATCAATCAGATTGGCTCAAGTCCTATATTGATCTAAACACAAATATGAGGAAAAAAGTTTACAAATGACTTTGAAAAATATTTCTACAAATTATTGACCATTCCGTTTTTGGAAAAACAATGGAAAATATTAGAAACAGAGTGGATATACGGTTGTGCACAAGTTCTAAGTAAATGGATAAACTAGTGGCTAAACCAAACTTTAAAGATAGAACTATATTTACCTACTCTTTGGTTGCAGTTCATATATGATTAAAACAAAACTGTGCTTTAATGAACCCATTTATGTTGGAATGAGTATACTTGATGTATCGAAAGTCTTAATGTACGATTTTCACTATAATATAATGAAACCAAAGTATGGGGAAAATATTGAACTGTACTACCAAGATACTGATTCATACATCTATTATATAAAAACACCAGACTTCTACAGTGACATGAAAGAAATGGTGGATCATTTTGATACTTCTGACTATATAAAAGATAATCCATATGGTATACCGTTAGTTAACAAAAAGATTATTGGCAAAATGCAAGATGAACTTAATGAAAAAATAATGGAAGAATTTATCGGATTGAAATCGAAAATGTATGCCATATGTGGAAGGTGGTGTAAAGAAAAGAGCAAAGGGTATAAAAAACACTGTAGTCAGAAATGAGATTAGCTTTGGTAACTACAAAAAGTGTTTCTTTGATAAAATAGCATTGTACAAAAGTATGAATCTTATTAAAATTAAGAAACATGAACTCTATACGATTGAGTTGAGAAAAAAAGCATTAAGTCCCAAAGATGATAAAAGATTTATTCTTAAATATGGCATTAATACACTACCATGGGGCACTACAAAACTGAAAAAAAAGGTTATCACAACATAACACTTAGTGGCGAAATAAGTAAAGAAACACTGGCACTAATCAAAACTCCTAGATGTGGGGTACCAGATGATATATTTGACTTTTCTACATCTATTACCAAATTGACAACAAAAGTAATGAAATGGCATTATATGTTGGCCAATTATGACATACTACAACTAACTCAAGAAGTGTTTCGTACGTGGGCCAAACATACTGACATTATGTTTAAATATGATACTCAAAACCCACACATAATAATATCAAACAAACGTAGTATCCATACATTTCAAAAGTCTCGGTATTTATGTAATAGCAAATTTGATGGGAGAGGAGTGCTAGCTTATGTTTTTTTTTTTTTTTTCCAAAATTAGATCACTCACAAGTTGAAATTCACATTGATGCCGAAGAAGATTGGTATCTTAAACATGACAACCAATCTCAAGGAAAAATAAATCTTTTTGTTGTGCCATTTCATGAAATAGGACATGCATTAGGAATACATCATTCGAATGTTTATGAGTCTGTTATGTACCCAATTTATGTCTTAGATCGACTAACATTACGAACTGATGATATTTTGGCAATACAGAGTCTATATGGTAAACCTAAAAGATCTGTGCATTTGTTACCTCCTCCTAAACCAAACATATTATTCCCTACAAAAGAAGTAGATTTGTGTAACTTAAAAAACATCAACACATTTTTAGTAGTCAACCAAGTGATGTATATATTTTATAAAAAATGTGTTTGGACATACGACATAGTAGATAAAATAGTTAGTAAACCAGAGCTTATCACTAACTGGCTGTTTACAAACATGTTGACCAGAGCTGACAGATTTGATCTTTCAATGTTCAATGCAACGTGTTCTACATTACCATTCTCATACTCAGATATTCTTAATCAGTTCAAAAAACTAGTGATGCAAATGGAGATGATCTCCATGCATTAAATTCTACTTAAATATTATTATGTTTTTAATGGGATACTTCCCATTTAAAAACACTGTTATAGCACCATTATATAATTTTAGAGAAAAATTATATAACAGTAAATGTTTTTAATGGATAACCATCCATTAAAAACTAATAACCATACATGTTTGCACACTATTGGACTTTGGTGATTCTTTCACTTTTAACATCATAAATTAGGTTTCTTTGGATTACTAGTACCACATTACAAATAGTTTGAGCTATAGTTTGGTTTATTAAAATCAACTGTAAGTTTCAGATTAGTTCGATCTTTTACAATAGCAGTTTTTCTGTAAGAACAATCAATAACATACAATGGTCTTCTCCCAATAAATGACCCAGGGTTGAAGCGCAGTTCATTATTACGATAAGGAGTATCTAGTTTAGTCTTTGAATTTCTAAAATCATTGTAAGCAAAATAGATCTTATCGACAATTTTATCATCAATGTTTAAATTTCAATTCTATTTGGGAAACACTTCATTCCGTCCATTCTTAATATAAATATTTTTGACAGAACAAGAGTCAAACATTGAACCATGTGTGAATTGCCCAGGATCTTTCTTTTCTGCTGTGCTGAAAACCAACAATGACAAAGTCTGGCATATCGAATTGGATTGAATTGAACTGATCTTTTATATCAAATTGAAATGAGTTTGCATTAGTAGGCATTGGTTTTTCAAGACATTGCCAATAATTAAAACTAATAGGAATTTTGGGGGTGTTTGTATAATTTTGCTTTAATTTTGTCTCCATAAATAGGACCGTATTCAACAATTGGCCACAGAATTTCCATTTTCTCAATAAAATTTTTACCAGCATCTGGTATATTATCTCCATCATCAGATCCATCTGCTTTCTTTGGGGGTCTTCTGTAAAAAGGGTCTTCTGTAAAAAGAAACATCATTAGAATTTCGAATGAATGTGATCTTGTACCAACCTTTCCAGAATATTTCATTACAATCTCTCATAAACCCAAACAATATCTTAATGGATAGGTGATATACGTTACACTTATCTTTCCTAACATATTTACCTAGTTTTATCCCCGACATTTGGAAGTATGCTGATTCTGATTCCGAACCTAGCAATGTATGCATCATTGTTGAAGTGATGCCAGGGTTGTCAATACTTTCGATTATACAAACATGTTTAGAGATATCTATTCTTGTTAACTGGAATGGAAAGAAATTCTCACAAAGATCAATAGTTGCAGTTTTTTCATAATCTGCATTTGTATCTCTTTTAGTTAGCTTATACTGTTGGTATATATAAGCTTCATTCGATTGTGAAAATGCATCGCCAATAGGAATATCGAATTATATGGCTTGTTGTATTCATTCAAATTATTTTTTGTTTGGTCGTTTGACAGAAACGACTGACGCTCATAACTTTCAATTTTTTTTTATCCATTTATTACATAGAAAAAAATTTCTTAAACGCCTACACTTTTCTTATCAACCCAAGAATTATGACTACTATCAATACCTAACCATTTAATTAGCAGCTTATTTCCTTTTCTTCGCAAAACTTTTTCCACTAAGTAGTCTTTATCATATTTGGTATTAAGCATCTCTGGCTCATAAAATACCTTTAATAAATTCATTTTTTTAAATCTTTTATTCTATATGTTGTGGGGTTTGTGTGCAATACTTCACACACCACAAATACTTCAGTGGACCAATTTGGTGTATATCATTTTTCAAACAAATTTTTACTTTTACTTATACGAACTTTATCTCCTATTGCAAACTTTGGTTAAACAATTTTTCTTTCTCCTCCATACATGTTGTTTAGAATAGAACTATAATTCTTTGCATTTACATTGGTGGGTTTCATTCCGATTGTACTGTGAACAGTGTTATTGTATTCACTTATTAATTTAGGTAATATAGCCACCCAATTATAGATTCCCTGCATAGTAAATATCTTCCACATTTTCTCCTTCAATCTTCTATTAAATCTTTCTACAACACTAGCTTTCTTTTCACTGTATGTTGAATAGTGTGTTATGTAGTTATTGACCATTAATATCTTAAATTATTTATTGTATAATTCTTTCCCGTAGTCTGTTTGTAAATGCATGGGTTTGCGATCATTCAAAATAGTTTTAAATGCTAATGTAACATTTTTACCAGTCTTATCTTTGATTCGTATTGCCCATGCTTTTTGGAAAAAAACATCTATCACCAGAACTCATCTCAACTAAATCGGCTTGCCAAAGATCATCGATACCAAAAGATAGAACAGGCCTTCTAGGGAAGTTTTTTCGTATTTGTTTATGAATTTAATTTACAATGTCGTTTTTTATACCCCCTCCAGTGAATATCGAGTTATTGGTAACACAACATCTACAAACACATTTAATTCTTACTTTGTTTTTATTTGTAAGTTCATATGAACTTAGTGTATTTTTCATACATTTGAGAGAGTATACATTTAAGTTATCATTGTTCATTTTATTTATTTATATAATAAATGAGACAACAAAAAATTGTAAACAATATATAGAAGAATATAGAAAGAAGAAGACAGCTAATTGAAAAGTTAAAACTTTTAGAAAATTTCGCAAGATTAATATGATAAAAATAAAAATCACGATCAACCATTGATAGATGCGATACAAGATTTGGGGCAAAAAATTGGACACGTATCAAATGAGAATAAGAACTTAATAAAATAACTTGCTCCATTTGCTGTTAAGCATTTAGGCTACCCACAGACCCCAACAGAAACATATTGTTAAAGAAAACTGTTTGGTAAAACAGGCACAGATGAATGCTATGACAATGGCGTTAAACGCATTGGCAATGATGATGAATGCTATCACGATGAAAACTATGGCGATGAACACTATGACAATAAGGTTAAACTTATTGACGATGACGATGAATGATATGACGATGAATACTATGACGAAGTGTTGGAGCATTTGAAAACTGATATCTCACAATTAACTCTCTACAAAACAACATTTATTGATAAGAAAGTGGCCGTTTTCTTAATTGACTGCAAAGACTATGTTTTTGGACTACAGGCTGATAAAGGTAGATTGTATATTGGTGATAGCAAAGTAAGATTCATCAATGACAAATTTACTGTAAAAGGCCGAACATACACTGGAACTGATGGTTTAATTAAATTACTAACTAGTAAAAAAGTAACAGAAAGTGACTACACTGCAAGGGACTATGAACACTATAGTCGTATCCTAGCAGATACAAACACAGTTTTTCAAAACAATGATCCAAACTTGGGAACGCCAAAATCGAGTAAAGGGAATAAATGGAAAATTATTGTTAAACCTATTTACGATTCGATTAAAAAGAAACGTCCCTCACCTAAAAAAGGGAAAGGTATAGAGAAGTATACAGACTATCCCAAAGAATACATATGGATGGATGATGTTAGGATGCTTATTGATCGACTTCTCGTTATTTATGGTGAAGAGAATGCTGGAAATGATAACTATTACAATGAAAAAGTTGGAATAATGAATATTCTCAACAGCAAGTTTAGTGACTTTGTTGTGAATAATCAAAAATGTATATCATATCTGATAAGAATGTTAAACACAATACCACATACTTTTCGGGAGACGGAGCATCACAGAAAAGGGTTACTCAATGATATAATAAATTCACTACCTTTTGAGTTGCATGCACCCGGTTATAAATACTTAGGTCCGGGTACCAGATTAAAAGAAAGAATTGAGTGTGGCGATAAACCCATTAATCCACTAGATGCGGCTGCAATGGAACATGATATAGCTTATCATCATCATAAAGATCTAGCTGAAAGACATGTAGCTGACAAAGAACTAGAAAAGAAAACATTCAAAAGATTGTTAAGTTCAGATGCTGATCTCAATGAGAGATTGTGGGCTGGTGTTACTGGATGTGCAATGCATATTAAATGTAAGCTTGGCTGGGGAATTAAAATAAAATGATAAAATATTTGTTATAATAAATTTAAGTAAAAAACATTGTATTTAAAGTTACTAACGATGAGTTGAAGGGTTTGAATATTGATTATTTCCTAACGAAAGACCAACTGGATCATAAAAACAAGAAATTAAAGGAGGACAAAGGAATGACTATCACAATTTCAGTTCCACAGCTTAAGAAAATGTCCAAAGAAATGAAAACTGGAAATGGTTTGACAGTACACAAGGGTGGATTTTTACCCTTAATTTACACAGCATTGGGAGCTCTAGGAGCGTTAGCTGGTGGTGCATCATCTATCGCTACATCAGTAATTAATGCTTAGAATAAAAACCAAGAATTGGAATAACGCAGACATAATTTAGCTATGGAGGAATATAACAAGGGACTGAAGAAAGTAAAGTGGGGTAAGAATGTTTAAAAAATGTTACTCCACTCAGTACCTTTGATATTGATAAAATGGTTAAAAAATTAAACATTAAAAATTTTCGAGGTGTATTTTGATCGATGAGCTATATAACACACCACTCGATAATGAATGTGGGATTGTTAATCTAGATGTTTCGACAAACTCTGGTACACACTGAGTATGCTATTGGAAAAAAGCAAACAACAAATATTATTTTGATTCATTTGGTGGAAATCCACCCCGACAATTAACATATCTCGGAAGTAATATTTTTTATAATGATGATAGAATTCAAAATTTAAATCAATTAACTTGTGGTCATTTGTGTGTAAATGTGCTAAATCACTTCACAAAATTTTAAATTTCTAAAAGTGATTACACTATTAATATACAATGGATATATGTGGAAATGCATTAATGAGCTCTTGGATTGAAGATAAAATTAAAGAACACACAGACAATGATACAACTACTGAGATCAATCCTAATTGTTTTGTTTCCTACACACAGTTCAATGACTTTATAGCTACACTGACAAGAAATAAATTATAATTGGATAAAGCCTATCTTACTTACTTGGAAGTAGATAATAATATCGATTTTGAACCAAAAAGACTAAGGTATGTGGGAGATCCCATTGCACCGATGGATGCAATCAATTTAGAGTACTATCAGAAAAAACAGAATTAACATTATTCGTTTAGTTGAAAAATACAGTTAAAAAGAATAAGTATTTTACTTTGATAATCGAATAAAATATTTTTTTATGAGAGATGGAACTATAGTTGAAATAATAATAAAACCAGAAAAATATAAAAGTGTTATCAACTTATACTACCAATGACACAAACTGACATGTATAAAACTTTTGAAGTATTCCTTGATGATATGATATAATTTAAAATACCAACAGCCCACAATGTACCCGAAGGTACAATTGTGTTTATTGAAATAGTTATGGAAAACCAATACATTTAAAAAGATCAGATTATGTTGGTTTTTAATGGAAACACTTCCAATAAAAACAAAAAACCTTACTTATAATCTAATAATTTTAAAAGTCTTTAATTTTATTATGGCACTTACCATTATTTAACTTACGAGTCATATCTATTGAAACAAACCCATATTCATTATTACAACATTTTGAACAAGTCTCCCAAAAATTTCTCAAACGACATATCACCACCAACAAAATCAATATGAATATGTTTAAGATTTGTATCGTCTTATCTGAATATGCACAGAAAATTGGCATAGTCTCTTATAAGCTACTTAGGTACTTTTGAATATGTCTGGGCTAAATAGAAACAATTAATATCGTTGTGTCTACCCCAAGTAAAGTAATTCTTGCCATATTTTGATTTTCAAGAATGATATCATCGAAAAGAACTACAGACTCTATAAGACATTCATTTACATCAACCATTTCTTCATTTGATAGAAAGAAATATGCTATTCGTTTATTAAATAATTTTGATGCTACATCTATATATTTATTTAAATTGATATATTTGGGTTGGTCCAGACTTTTTTAACATACATAGAGAGTACCCAATTCCAACCATCCCTGAGCATATATAAAATTATCTATCATAAGCGTATTTTTTCCACAGTTACTAGGACCCACTATCAAACATGTAATAGTATTAGGTAATAATTCTCCATGACGTTTTGTCGATACAGTCTTGTCTGGTATTCTTATTTTAATATCCCAGTCTAGATGTTTTCATGTTTTTCTTGCTCATTTATTAATAGATTTTTAAAATGATATAATAATTTAGTTAAGTATTCAAACTAACAGATAACAAATCAGTGTTGAAGAAGAGACTACATTACCCTTTAGAGATAGAGGGGCACTCATTGGCTTTAGTTCAGTTCTATACTACTTATCTAATGCATAAAACTATCTCTGGGAGAAATAAGCTATATTTTGTGGGTCAGAATTACATGGAATCAGCATATTCCAGTTGGTCACTATAGCTTAAAAGATCTTGAAAAAACTATAAAAGCAATTTTTTCATTTAGTGTAGATTCAATGGGTGGGAAAGAAAATGATATATTTTTCGAGCTGGATAAAATAACAAACGGAGTGAAAGTAAAATGTACGCTTAAATTACAGTTTGGAAAATGGGGTTCAATAGGAAAACTTTTGGGTTTCGTAGACAATAAAACACTGAAAGCAATTGCGGACCATTATGGCGATACAATTACAAAATTTACTCCATTTGAAACAATAAATATACACTGTAATACAGTAAATGGTATGATATTAAAACATGATGAATATAATCATAGAGAAACTAACATAATTACCACTTTTAAACCAAGAACAACATTTGGATTTGGCAACACAATCTATTATGAACCAGCTTATCCATTATTTTTTCCAGTGCGAACAAATCAAGTTAATGAAATAATAGTTCAAATTAAGGATGAAAAAGGTAAGTTAATGAACTCTGATTTGTCCGAAAGAACAGTGGTATTAGAGATGAGACAGTTGATATTTTTTGGGTTGGAAGTAGTCATGTTCTATATATAATAATGTTAATAGTTTTTAAACTATTAAAGTTTCATGTGATAAAGATGAATAATATTTATATAGAAAGTGCAATGAAGGATTTAGAAAAAGAATTCAATGTTTCGGCTACTTTAATATGTCGAATTTGGAGATGTGTATCTAAATTTTTAATTAGACTATGTTGTAGTACATTGCCGAAGTCAGAGCGATAATTGTGTTTTAATGATTGGATAACCATTAAAACTTTGTAGAGATATGAGCACATATAAAAATCAACCGATGTCTAATTATACAATGACGATCATTTACTCTTTAAAAAACCGAATAGAATGCATTTACCACCACAATCCACCATTCCGTCATACACAAAACTTATACCTCCACGATTGACATCATTTAAAACTTTTTCACTGAAAATCTGAACATATCTGTCTGGTAAGGTCACTTCAAAATTTCCAGAAGTAATTACCACTTTGTATCCATACCGTGTATCATTAATTTCAGCATGGTTTATGGGATAGCACTGTCCAATTGTAAGTTCGGAAAGTTTCTTAAATAGTTTAGTTTCGTTTAATACATTTAGCAACTGATCCATATTTATTATATACAATATTTTATTTTTTACGTATTGAAATTTTTTTGAGCCACTTTGTTGCAATTACGCCCAAACGCATATTTTTAAGCGTATTTTTGCAGATGACCTCAAATGCAAATTTAACACAACTTTTTGAGTCACTTGTTTGCATCTGCTCCCAAACGCAGCTATTTGAGTCACTTTTTTGCAACTGCTACCAAATGCAACTTTTTATGCGTATTTTTGCAGATGCACCCAAACGCAACTTTTTGAGCCACTTTTTTGCAACTGCTCCCAAACGTAGCTTTTTAATCCACTTTTTTGCAACTGCTCCCAAGCGCAAGTTTTTGAGCCACTTTTCGCAACTGCTCCCAAACGCAACTTTTTGAGCCACTTTTTTGCGGTTGCTCTCGAATCGGCATTTGATACTTTGGATCAGAAAATTAAGAGGAATTTTTTCTAATGATTTTCTGATGGCTCGAGCATTTAATTTACCGTTGTTTTTCTGATAACTGGGGGCTGCGCTCGAATCGGCATTTTTATACTACTATTACATCACACAATACATTACAACGGTATACTTAGTTCTAATTAATCTAATCTCAATTCTTATATTAAGCGATTTGACTTACTGCAAGGGTAAGCGCGTTTGATCGGCATTTTTTTACGTCTCCCTTATACCACACATGACTGGCTAAGGCGGGGGACTGGGAAGGGGTAGCACTTCTTCCCATTTATTCTCGTTTCCTAACATCTTCTCATTCACATCCATCTTGTCCTTATTACACATTACACAAGTTGGTGAACTGAAGTCTCAGCATATTTACATTCTCCAGTCACACTTGTAGAGAATTGCCTATACTAAATCAATCTTAAAATGGCAAGTTAGTGTAATAAATTAAAGGTCAATAAATAAGGATTAACACTTTTATTAGAAATAACATAACCAAATATGTATGTACAGGACAGAGCATCGCATTTAATAGAACCATTAGTATTCTTTCATGATAAAATTATAATAATCTTTATTGTGACAACAGTCCTTGTGTTAATTAACCGAAACAAGTGTTTCACTTAGTTTAGGGAGAAAATACGTGACGTGTATACAAATGCTCATCGTCTCACGATATGCTAGCAAGACTCAGATTTTCGCGATCGCTAAATCTCTGTCTACTCGCGTAGAGTGTACGGAATAGTAATAGGGTTTGAGGCTGTTGACATTTAATCGAGCACATTTGAAAGCCATGCTCAAATTTAATTTTCAGTTTTCATTGTGCATCAATTCACCACGCGGGAAACTTAAATCGCCATAGACGTGACGGTTATTAGTAATGAGTGCCTCAAGCTAAGCTGTGAAATCGTTAGGAACGTGTATAGGTTGCTAATATGTCAAATCTTGCCCTGCAGTGTATGAAAAACGGAAACAGTAATAAATATTTTGGAGTCCACATATTCAAACATTAAACTTTCGATGAATAATTATTCTACTGCATTGCTGATAAATTTATTGTTAATATACCAGCAAGTGTACTCGTTGAAATATGCACACTTGCGGACAGAGAAATTTTTCTTCCATAGGTTGACCTTGTCACAGCTATAGCAATAGTAAACTAAAATAGAATAGAGTGCACATACTAGCTGCGCAGTAACGTACTTCCGAGTTTAAACCCTGAATGAACCTTTTTGTCGCTGGAACTGGCGAATTGATTTGCCTTGGAACGAGGTTAGCACGCTGTTTACAAATATACCTGTTTTGAAATGTTAAACCACCTCATCTGGGTAGGTTTTAATGCTGCAGGAATAGGCTATGTCAGTGTTTATTATTATTTTTTAAATACAGCACGATTCGAATGAAAATACAAACTATGCACTATCACTGTTTTAACTATAGACTAAATATGAGGTAGGCCGTTTACTCGTCTTCTGCGCATGTACCCAATATTAACCTACCGCAAAAGAACACAACTGTCAAAGTCACATGATCAACAGGATGAAACGTTTGTTTGTATCTTAATATCAAAATGACAAGCACTATTATATGAATAAAACACTTTCGGCAGATTTTATTTAATCAAACGGCATTAGAAACTGGTTGGAGGAAGTATACATTCATCTCAAAGCATTTGTTTACAAATAAGTTTTCTAACCTAAAACCAAGCCACGCCATTTTTGCTAGACGTGTTGGTAGAAAAGCAGTTCAGTGTTGGGACACGGAGACTGGTTGTGCGCAGCCAGCGATATCAATCTACCTCGTATTTAGTCTATGGTTTTAACGCACTTAGAAGACGAAATCATTGTACCTCGTATTTAGTCTAAGGCGCAAATAGGTAATGTTTCGAAACACCCCACGCCATAACTCAGATAGTTAGCGCCGAAGCTGTGGTCAAATGCCCTTTAGTTTTGTGTAATGAGGTTTTCATGCAATTTTTGAGTGTCCGCAGGGTGGGGGGGGGGGCAGTACGATACAGTAGCAGGCTGGGGCATGTGACGTGCGGCTATTGCAGAGTTACCGGAGCGGCCAGTATAAACAGAGTTGGCGCTCGTGTCGTGTCGCCGGACGGCAATAAAGCTACGCGAGCTGTTTCCCTTGCCCGTTATTAGGGGAGTCGCGCGGCCAAGATGGCGGCCGGCGAGTGGGAGGTGTCCGCGCGGCCAGCAGCCGGGAGTACGTGCTTCATCACGGCCCACTAGAGTTAGCGCCCTTCAGCCTCTGCCCCGCAGGCCGACCAAAACAAACACGCCGCGTGCCCGAGACCCCGGCCCTCGGCGGCACATCGATCCTGACGCCACGCCCGTCATCCGCAAATAATGCCGGAATCACATAGCTCCGACCAACACAGCACGACACGGCCAATAACGTAACCACGACACATTTCAATGTGACTACTTGAATTTACAGCACGACCGACACCACTCTCTCGACATTTAACCTAACTAAGGCGCTGATAAGCTACGTTAGATTCAAAGGCGATGAACAAGAGGGAAATTTATAATATATAATGGTGATAAATTGGTATCGATAATGCATACAAAGACAAACTTATTATTTTTAAGATAAGATGCAGTAGTTTTCAATTCATTTTTTTTTTCTTTTTTTTAAGCTGCGTGCTTACCATTGTAGGGAAATGTTCCAATACAATTTCATTTTGCAATGTTGTGCATTCTGTGCCTCGTGCCGCACGACACGACGAAGAATCGAAATAATTTCTAATCCAAAATTGCTGGTCGGACGACAGAATCGGTCCGGCTTACGGCGATCTATCTTGTATTTCATTGGCTGTTGGCCGTCGTGTCGTGCGCGTCGGGGCTATGCGATTTCAACATTACAGTGCGTTGAAAATATCACCTACGGCTCGATTACCGGTAAAGGCTGTTCACCGTAAAGCGTCACACTTTTGAAATCGATTATAAAAACAACGCACTTACGTACAGAACACACTGGCACGCAGATTTCCATTTAAGTTGGCAACGAATTTAAGAAAAATAGTTCTTAATACTTGGCATTGTAATGCGTGTGTAATGTTCAAATTTATGATTACTAAAGGTAGTGTATTTTGTTTTGTACACAAGTACTAGCACGAACATGTACTGTACATTAATAGGCTCTTCGCAGTAAACTGAGCACTTTCAAAAGCCCTGCTTAAGGTCTACTTGTATGCACACCATGTAACCTTCCGTCATATGTAAAGTTAAAATTGACATAGGCCTGGTCACTTATTGATGCGTCGGTCAAGTGAAACTGTGAACTTGTTAGGAAAGTTTACAAATTTGTTGATCCTTAAACTTCCATGTATATAAAAACTTAAAGAAAAATTCAGGATGTACCTAAAACACACGTCAGGACTTTGGGTACGTATTCAGGACATGTACAGAAGGCAGAAATGTCAAAGAACATAGGTCCGTAAATGATTCAGTTGAATGCTAGAGCCGTAATCGTGTAGAATAAGATACACTGGATCCTTGTTGTGTGGGATGTCATATAGGTGATGGTGCGCGCGATACACAGCATGACATATGTACGTGGTGGGCGTGCAGAGAGTGAGTGAAGACATTTGGGTGGCTCGAGGTCTTGAGAGCCGATGAGGGTGATTCAGGTGAGTGTGGAGCAGCGCCGGAATGGAAGGGCGGAGGGAAACGAGAGATCCCCGAGAAAACCCGCCGACCAGCGGCATCGTCCGGCACGATTCTCACATTCGAAAATTCGGGAGTGACCCTGCCGGGGATTGAACACGGTTCAACTTGGTGGGAGTCGAGCAGGCTAACCGCTCAACCACCGCGGCCCCATTGGGAGTGCATGCGAGCGGTGTATGTAGCACTGGATGTATTGTATACTGTAGCATTGAGCAGTGACTCCACGCAGTTTACCAGTGTTTGCGCCATCGTTCTAGAACAGTTGGTCCCCCAGTCGACACACGGCATTTCTGTGTAGAACAAGTAGGGTGAACTGTCGTGTGTTCATTACGGACTATGTTACAGAACAGTTGTATGTTATGGTACACTTACTTCTGAAGTCTGCTATTTCCATGTGCTATGATTTCATATGTTTCGCAATATTTACTGTGTTTGTGTGTTTTCCACT
This sequence comes from Dryococelus australis, assembly GCA_029891345.1. Lineage (NCBI taxonomy): Eukaryota > Metazoa > Arthropoda > Insecta > Phasmatodea > Phasmatidae > Dryococelus > Dryococelus australis. The sequence goes on from CM056999.1 coordinate 133,815,297, forward strand.
ATTGTGGTTTTAAGGGTTCCGGTATGGTTTGTTGTTTAACATTCCGATATTGCATCCCACATAACAGGGATCCAGTGTGTCTTGTACTCGGCAATTGCTCTGGTAATAGGCAGAATAATTTCCGAACTATTTCCATTGACACGTCTACCTCCTTTATATATTCTGAATGCATACCCACAGTTTTGACGTTTTGTATATAATTTCAGTATTCAAAAATACACAACTAACACTTTTTCTCTCCAATAATACTCTTCAAATGACAAAAGTAAAAAAATAGGGTCATATATGTTTTTTTATATTTTTTCTGGCAAAAAGTCATATTTTCAGAACTTTTATTTACCGAGATACGCGTTTACGTGCAAACAACGATTTCACAGAAAACGTTTCAGTACATAGTACTTTTAAGGACCTGAGTTTACGCTGATCCTGAAACCGCAGTCAGATACTGGTTGAACTTGGAGTGGCAGTAATTTAAAACGGCTGGAAGGGTGGATGGGGAAGTACCCATCACTTTACAAAAATCCGTTAAAGATGAGTGAGAACATGTTTATATTGACTCGCGGATACTGCAATAATCTGGAATGATTACATATGAGAAATTGATCGAGCCATGTAAGCAATACGAGCAGCCAAGCGAGAATGCAATCATCGGCACACAATAAACCCCGAATCCAAGAAGAATCAAATGACACTAAATGTTATCTTTGCTGTTCTTTGTCCAATGAGCCTAATCAGGATTTCAATCCACTGGGTGAGGAACTTGGAAGGCTCGCAGGGAGGTGCTTAACAAATTTACGCCCGGAATGAGGGCGGTAATCCATTGGTAGAGCTAGTGATTTTTCGCGAAAAAAATATGAGTACACGGTAGACTTCAATACTATAAGTACCCAACAGCAGTTAGTCTATTGCCATTGGTTGCTGTCTGCTTGAGAAGGCGTTTTAATAATTGACCGAGCCATTCAGAATTCGGCAGCACTGGCACACCTTCTACGCGATTCGTTTGCAGACAACTAACACGTGTCATAAAGTAATTCAGGCAATCAAGATATATCAACGTCGCAATAGTATTTTGAAATATAACTTGTCTTGAAATCCTTTCGTGAAATTCCAGTACCCCTATCAATTGAGGTAAAACAACTCCATAAGCGTCGGTGGGGATTAAACACAGGACCTCTATAATGTGAAGGATGTCTGCTACCGCTCAGATAAGCACGTTTTCAGCTGCTATATTCCTGTACGGTGTCTGCTACGCGATCGGGGTCATTGTCAGGTTGCTCCTACCGGACGACGACTCGCGCCTTTAGCTGCCGGTCGTCGGCCCGCCTGAGTCCACCATAAGCCGTCCAACTTCCGGCGCAACTTTCACCGCGACTCTAAACATGTCGCGTTAGTAAGAGTGGACATCAGAGGGAACCTGTCAGACGTCCAACCCCGTTGAGGTAGCATCCACGTAGCTGCCAGCCGATGGCATCACTAACATACCTGCCAAATCCCTGGTGTTTCTAAAGGCCATATTACACGATACCAGATTCCGAGAAAGCTTGTGCAAGATCCGCAATATCAGCTGGTATACGGGCTAGTGTGGTACCCGTCATGGCATTTCCCGCCTAGTACGGCCAGATTTCGTACCAGGTTTGGTAATTGGACACGTACTACTTTTCGTGGCAGGTTCCATACCGGTTCTCGTACCTGGCCAATCACATTGCTGTTTCAGAGTGTAGGGCGTTCCCTGTGGCTACTACTTGAAACGAGTTAATGGCTACACGCCTCCATCTTAATTATATGTCAGTGAGATTGAAACTCTTTCAAATCGATTTAAAATACGACGACTAATAATATTTGTTATGACAACTTTTAATTAATGTTTAAAACCGTTCTGAATACTTAAAATACTGCCTACTGTAGGAACAATTTAATTCAAATCTTTCGCGCGCGCGCGTGTGTGTGTGTGTGTGTGTATATATATATATATATATATATATATATATATATATATATATATATATATATATATATATATATAAAGTTGACAGCCTATTTGTACACTGATAGCACAGCGGTAAAGTCGTGGCGTCCAATTAAAACTTGTAACTTAAAGGTATGAGTTCGAAACTCTGCCGGTACAGAATATTCTTTATCATTAAATTTTACATGCTGATAATGTACCGGTACGTAAAGAAAAAAACTTTCTTTTGCAACCGGTCAGTAATTTCCACCGAAATTGAAAATAACACACTCGTCTTCTACTGACTTCACGACATTTTCAAAAAAATGAATGACACTATACTAGTAGGCAATCAATTTATGTAAATGGCGAACAGTAATATAGCAATATTAAGATGTGCTAGCTAGTTTTTTCATAGTCCTGCGCAAGTTAATAATTGGTAACAGTTAAACGAATGGGGTTCATATTTACTACAAACCACACACTGCGCACCCACCGAAAGGTGTCAAATATTAGTACGCAAACTGCTGTCGTGTAATATGAATCTTCCATGGCGACTGATATAGCTGCTGGTATATCGACTCGTGTACCAGGGATTGTAGAAGCTTATACAAGAACCAATTAAAATATATTGAGGTGGAGGTGATTTCTGCTTGCCATATTTGGCTTTAACGCCAGTTTGTGGTATTACGGGTTCAAGTTTGGATGTGTGAGTTGTTTTTCGGTTTAGTTTGTAATCACTCCCCGATCACCTCCGGTCAGGCCTTCCGGCATATAACAGGTTGTAAGTAAGAAGTGGATCGAATTCCGTTGGGATAAAACTAGCCCAGAATGAAAGGGGGATATAATTAAATTGTTAGACGAAGTTATAGAAATTCAGCTGAAATTAGAGCTGCAGGAAAACTTGCTGTAAAATCATCGTTATTTGATGCCGTTGAAGTCTGGTGGATGATGATGGAACGTCGTTACTTCTCTCTCCCCCCCCCCCCCCCCCCCCTTGCCCACTCGTGTCTGAGTGGTCAGCCTGCTTGACTCCCACCAAGGTAAATCGGTTTCAATCCCTGGCCGGGTCACAGTATTTTCGCATGTGGTAATCGTGCTGGACGATGCCTCTGGTCGGTGGGTTTTCTCGGGGATATCCCGTTCCCTAAACCCTTTCATTCAAGCGCTGCTCCATACTCGCCTCTATCACCCTCATCGGCTCTCAAGACCTCGCTGTTAAGAGCTACCGAAATCTTTTCACTCATTCCACTCATTACTGCCCCCTCCCCCCACTCTAACATAAAGTAATTCAAATATGGAGCAGGTGGAACACCACCACAGAGCTGGAGTATGGATCATGTATCGCTAGGGACACACGAATTTCGCAAAAATATTTCACAACCAGTTGTATTTCATACCACTTTAGCTCAAATAATTATTCTTGATTGGCTGATCTAGGTGTGACGTGACTAAAATGTGTGTTAGCGAATCACAGATGCATCGAATAGGAGAAACCTAATTCTGATTGGCTAGTCAAGTAAGAAAATGTCTTGTCATAGAGACTCGTGGCCAATAAGAAAATGAAAACTACTGGTACGCCGATAGGCTATTGGAATCTAGCACGTGCAGAGATATTTTCACGAAATTCCGGTGTACCTATGTATAGGCTGTTCACGGTAAAATGAACACTTTTGAAAGTCCTGCTTAAGATTTACTTGTATGCACGTTGTGTACTCTTCCAACTTATATAAAAATTAACATTTCCATGGGCCTCATCACTTTATCCATGCGTCGGTCAAGTGAAACTGTGAAATTATTAAAAAAGTACATAGTAGATTCGTAAACTAATTTTTACACACTGCGGCGTTAAAAAAAAAAAAAACAAAAAAAAACAGAAAGCACAAGAAATAATTTAAATTATCATGAACGGTTACGTAACAATTTTTAATCGACGTTAAGATGGCAGCTACTTGCCATCCACCGTTACCAACTTTACCGGGCGCATGTCACTCAGTACGCCCGTTAAAATACATGCAGGCAGGGGCTGTGAAATTTTTCTAAGGTTGATTTCAAAAGTGCTCACTTTATCGTGAACAGCCTTTATCGCGCGCTCAGGTACAGAAAGTTTAACCGTTACGGCGACTCCTGATCACAGTCTCACCAGAACAGCCTGTGTCGCCCCGAGGGAACAGTTATCACGTTTCAATCGTGTTCGCAGCGTTAACAAGAACACTTTTATTACGTTTTTGAGTGATCTCCGTAGATGAGGTCGTTTCAGACGTCTTCGGGATCGCGAGGTTTCATGTTCGAATACTGTGCAATCCCTGATAGTTTGAAAATCTGGTTCCCTGTAAAGGGAGCACTTTTGAACGTAACGTTCGAATAAAACACTGCGCATGACTAGGGACATGCAAAATTCGCGTTATTATTTGGAACCAGGCAAAACTCCACAGTATTGTATACACTTAAGTCGCCGTCGTTTCTCCATTGGCTGCTGTATAGCTGTTAAGCCACTCCCTTTCTCACTTAACCGCATGCGATCGGAGCACACAGTTGTGAAGCGTTCCTTTATATAGGCGCAGAGTTACTCAGGGCGTGTCAAATAAAATATTGTCCAGTTACCAAAACTGTTGCAAAGGTACACGTGTTTGAAGTTTCTTGCCCTCAAATAATAACGCGAATTTTGCAGGCCTCTACTCATGAATGCATACATTCTACAGTGCACACTAGCATACAAGCCCCGAGATAAGTTGGAACTGAAATAATGAAAATAGTTCTAAGACTTTCAGACACGTGCGCTAATAATTACGCGTTGTGTATCTCCGCCTTGTCCCGTTTCCTCGCGCAAGAACGGCTTCGCCCGTCCGCCATGGCAAATTATTGATCGTGCGACGTGTGGTGAAAACAAATTATGTGAAAAATGAACTAAATATACTACAGGACTTATTTTTATATTTAAGAACACTTACATTTCTGAAGAAGGATGTCCACGTAGATCGAGTTTCGGATCGTAGCTGCATAATTACTGCACAAATAATTGTTTTGTTGGACATGCTTCCGACCGCGGCAATGTCCACGTTAAACTGCACGGGCGCTTGGTGCCGGCGGGAGTTGACGCGGCGACTACCAGATGTCAGCAGTATTCCTTGTTCACCGTGTGGCGGAACCACGCATCTGTCCCGCGCCAATTTGAATGGCTGAATTTGAATCGGCTGGCTTTGCGTCATAGAAAATGAACTGGACTGTTCTTTACACTTAGGGGATAGTTGTGAGAAGGTTTTCTTAGACACTGGCTCGCTATTGATGGATGATTGTATTTCAGTTACTATAATAATGTAAAGCTTAGGATATTCAGGAACGTCACTTTGGCGCTCCCTTTTATTTTTCAGTCAGGATCAATTTTTGATTAAAATAAGCAGGATAATCCATCCTGCTTATTTCGCCTACGTCTTTTCTAATGAAATCTGTAAGTAATTATGAGAGGAGGAACCTTTTTCTTGTTCAAAATAATGTAGAATTTTCCAAAAATGGTACTTAGTATGTCGTCAGTTCTCCGCCATTTTTGGGCAGATCTGCATTCTTAGTCTGGTTTTGCCCACCGTTTTAGAAACGGGCTATTTGAGAAAATTAGTTGGCCAAGGACTTATATAGCCAGAGAATTTCCATTTTATATTAATTTGAAAATAGTGGCAGCTTTACATTTGATACACTGAATTGTAAAAGAAATAAACCTTAAAACTACCTGTTAATGACCATGGAAAAACGTAGGTGGCCAGATTTTTGTGAGTGAAAATGCTAGCGGTTATTGTATTTAAACCAAAGAGAAATTTTTAAGTGGACCAGTCATGTATGTAATTACATTACATATTTTACTTAAAATAAATGTATGGGAATCTAGAGTTTGAAATACTTTGGCTCAACACTTAGGTGACTTTTGTAAATGTTTTTAACTGATTATTGTGAGGAAAGAAAAAAAAAATTTATTATTCCGTGTGGAAATGAACCTTTTAAGAGTCCATGTTGGACAAGAAATGTAATAAGAAAGCAAATAAATAAAAAGTCCATTTGGGAAAGCATATTTTTCTATTATTGTAAAATACTCGTTTGTTTTTAGATGGTAAAATGGCGTTGTTGTTTTGATCCCCTTGAGGTCTTTGTAATATTTGTGTAAAGAAAAAAGAAAAAAATAATGAAGAAATATTAAAATATACAATTGATAATTCCAATATTTCACTTTGTAGTGTAGTTGTAATTGTTTATATATTAATGCAATTTGGCAGGATACATTCCTCCTTAAATGATTTACAGCTCTTTATTATTTTAATGATGGCTTTTGAACATACTTGGGTTTTATGAATTGCTGAAAAATGAGTTACTTGAGGTATCCTATGGTCTTGGGGCCTCAGTATAATATGTAAAATTTATGACTCCTGAAATCGGCGTTTCTTGTTATATACTCATAAAAGCACGAATTTGTATATAATTTACACATTCACTTCCCTAAAAAAAATCCTACGTTTTCCCCTTGGATAACTAGAGCTAATGATTGTTCGCGGAAATATGAGAGTGCACGGTAGACTTCAATATCATAAGCACCCAACAGCAGTTTGTCTTTTGCCATTGGTTGCTGTCTTTGAGAAGCCGTTTTCATAAATATTTGACTGTGCCACTCAGGATTCAGCGTTATCGGCACGTCTTCTACGTGATTCCGTTTGCAGACAGCTAACACGTGTCACTTATGGATAACGTACGAATGAAGTGAGATGGCGAATACAAAATAAGAAGAAAGGTGATCCGAAGCAGAGCTTTCAAAACTTTTCAATTAACCCTTTGAGAAGTATGTATGCTCTTGAAAACACATCTCACAATTTGTAGTTTTACTATTTCGCTGGACGTGATTGGAACCTAAGTAAAAAAATTATAACTAGTCAGCACTTCTGTTCTCAAAAATAAAACTTATATTTTTAATAGTTTCTCAAACAAACCCCGCTGTATTGTAAAACCCGTTACATCTGTCGCGAAACATTAATTGGTACACAATCAACGCGCGACTTCATTGGCTGAGACCAGCCAATAATGAACGTTGCAGAGTACTGTAAGCGTGTCCGGTGTAGCCAGGGCCAATGGGACGGCGGTAAGCGGAAAATGGATAAAGACTGTTCGCGATAAAGTGAGCACTTTTGAAATCAACCTTAGAAAAAAGTCACTGCGCCCACCTTCATATGTTTTAACAGGCGCACTGATTGGCATGTGCCCACTAAAGTTGGTAACGATGTATGGAAAGTAGTTCCATATATTAACATCGAATAAAAAAAAGTGTTAGGCAACCATTCCTGATAACTTAAATGATTTATTTCGCTTTCGGTGTCTTTAAATATATTAAAGTGTAAAAATGAGCATATTTTTTAAATATTTGCTTTTCTAACAATTTCACAGTTTCACTTGACCGACGCATGAATAATGTGATGAGGTCCGTAACAATGTTAATGTTACATAAGGCGGGAGAATACACAACATGCGTACAAGTAGATCTTAAGCAGGGCTTTCAAAAGTGCTCGTTTTACCGTGAATAGCTTATACCAACACAACTGATGTTGCTGCAGTGGAGAATATAGGCAGCTCACTTCAACCTTGTCTTCAGTGACAGTAAATGTGTGCCATCCTCAAAGGATTAACCACTAAAGAGAACAGAGAGATTTTCCCCTCCCCCCCCCCCCCCCCCGGCACAAGACAACCGTTCGCGCACGCACGCCCTGCAGGAATGCGCGAGTATCCCCGGGCCACGGGCTCGGCGCCGTTACTATTTCTGTTTGCTGATTTGCCGGCTGACGGGAGTCGTGCCTGTTGCCATGGTTACCGCCTCGCTGAGAACGTCGCCAGCTCAGAACGTCCTAGGTAGCTCCGCTTCAGTCTTGCGTCCTCATCCGGCGATGCAAATGATTCCGCATAAGGCTATTCACGGTCAAATGAGCACTTTTGAAAGCCCTGCCTAAGATATACTTGTATGCACATTGTGTATTCTTCTGCCATATGTAATATTGAAATTGTCATGTGCCTCGTCACTTTTTTCACGCGTCGGTCTGGTGAAACTATGAAATTATTAGAAAAATAAATACCTTACAAATCAGCTCATTTCTACACTTCGATGGATTAAAAGAAACAGAAAGCGAAAGAGATAATTTAAGTTATCAGAAATAGGTATCTAGCACTGTTTATTTGACATTAAGGCATGGAAATACTTCCCATACATCGTTACCAACTTCACTAGCCGCATGTCACTCGGGCGCCCGTTTAAATATATGCAATTTGGAGCAGTGACATATTTCTAAGGTTGATTTCAAAAGCGCTCGCATTATCGTGAACAGCCTTTATCAATGTTTCTATGTAAATCAACGCACAACGAATTTTTTTTAACAGGTTGTCCGGCTGTTTATCCTGTGGAGTGAACAATAGATAGAGGCAATGGACTCACCTTATCAGAAAAAAAAAAAATAACAAGAGAACCTTCAAAAAGCGAAACGCAGGCTGAAGAAACGATCAAATATTTGCGAGCAACAACGTACGAAGATAAAACAATACAGAGAATCTATGAAAAACTGAAAACGTGGGCTGAACGTTTACAAAAGGATACAAGTTACACAATGTCAACAAGAGCATATACAATGGTGCCATTTTTTTTAACTATTTTAAATTTAATAAAAAATGAAGGAAAATAGCAAATTTGGAAAAGCATATTCAACAAATGGAAATTGAAGAATTCTAAACAAGAGGAAAACAACAAGAACAAGAAAGATCAAGAAAAACATACGCAAAAGTAGTTTCAAATTCTGAAAATACTCTAATCAGAATTCAAGTCGAACCTCAACAACCAAGAACCGGCGGAAGTAGTGAAATCACAAGGACAAAAAATTTCCTAGTATAAATTTAAAAATAGACAATGTTAAAATTCAAAAAGTTAATCGATCAGGGAACCAAGGAATCATAGCACAAGTGCAAGAAAAACCACAGGCAGAAAAAATCAAGAACATTATACACACAAGAGCTCAAGATTTGAAAGTTAAAGATATGTCTGCTAGTCAGTGACGCCATTTTCCTGGCGTATTCGGCTGGGACTTGCGTAATTACCGGCTGTTTAACACCAGACTAGGTAACATGGGATTCCGTCATTTTTTTTCCTTGCAGTTTCGTTACTGGCTCGAAGTCGTCCGAAACGTGTCTAACAGACCGTGATCCACTGGAAGAAGAAACTCAAATGCATATGTGGTTGACGTCTAACGTGTCTTGAAATTATTCCATGAAATCTCAGGGTTTTTACTAATTACGGCTGTACCAGAAAATAATTTTTTACTAACAGCTTCAATCAGAGAACGAACTTAGTAGATGTAAATACGGACTTTATATAATTCTGGGGTTATTTTGTCAAAACTCGAATATTATATAGCTCAGTAGAGAACTTGAACTTCTGAAATAAATTTTGTGCAGTTAATATTTTTTTGATTTCTGTAACAAAAGTCCATGGTTACCCATGTGCTGTCAGGTAATAAACGGAGTCAAGCGTTTACAATAGCTCTATCGACTTGAAAAATTTGGAAGCATAATAAGTAAATACCTGAAAAATTCGCGAGTTCAATGACCTGCAGACTAGACTCTACAGTCTTATTTACAAATATTTATCAACTCCACATTGGTTGTTTTCTGTCACAGTGGAAGGCGACGATTGGGCCAGCCTTCTCCAGGAGGTGTCAAATACCGTGCGGACCAATGGCTGAAGTTTTATTGAGACACGTGTTTTGAGTTCTAGCTTGTCCCGAAATGAATCCGCGAATTTTTAAGGTTTCTAATAATAAGATATAGAAATCGCATAACAGTGACAAATTTAAAATAAAGGGAATTAATTGTCCTTAAATTAGCTCTATGCTGAAACGGTAACTTTTTTTTATCATAATCACACCTTCGGACCGACGGGAAGAACAAAGTGCGGGTTATGTCATGCGGTTTTATCATACATTAAGTTACTTATTTATGGGAAAATATATTTGGGCTAACATGAAATAAAATTGATAAATATTCACTAACATTATTTGAGTAGCTACTCGTTACCGCTCGTAACTGAAATCAAATATAAGTGAGCCTTCTATATTTATATTACTTACTCTATAAATTATAGCCAGAGTCGTCTGTTGTGTGTAGGAGAATTTATTTAACGTAAGGGAATAACACCTCGGCTATTATGGATACGTTAAAGGATTACAATAGAAAGCAAAGTTTAATAAGCACTAAAATGTCTCTCATTTAGTAACTTGACTTTAACAACGAAGTAGAAGTCTATTGCAGATCTTGGCGGAACTCAATAATTTAACTAAAATTCAATCAATTTCACGCTAAATTAAAACAAATTTATAATTCCCCGTCAAATCTTTCAAAGCACAACTCAAAATCAATCATATTTAAGGTCAAAATCAAAATCAATTTTCAACTTGTGTTCACTCTCTATGTATGGTTCTTCAGAGACTCATTTTCAAGCTAAATCATCATATTTTTGGTGAAATTCCAAGAATATTCACGCTTTTCTTGTGATATTATTTTTGACTAATAGATTTTGCTTTAAAATTTAAAGTAAATATTTACCCTTTTCGACATAAATTTAGCTTCATTCACCCGGAAATGGACCACTTATCAAAGAGCAAACAAAGTATGTTTTTTAAAAAAAGTCCGCGTAGTTGAGAATGAAGATTAGGGTCAAATTATCTTGATTTTGGGGGTGAGATTGGTGAGATTAATCGTGTTTGAAGAAGAGATTGAAAAATGGATGCTTGAAAGTGAGAAATTTGCATTAATTTTATTTAAATTATTGTGCTGCGCCAAAATCTGCAATAGTCCTCTACTCAACGAGCAGATGGTTTTTTTTTTTTTTAATCGCCTCTGTTATCAGGAATAAATTGTGACATGGTTAAACTGAATAGGCAATGTCTGTAGTATACGGCAAAATGTGTGCGAGTAGCTTCGTGCCTTTTACTCCGGTTTTTCAGAACTATAAAAGCTAATAATGTACAGGAAATTTGTAAACGACACTGTAAAAATAATTCAAGGTAAAATTCCCTTACATGTAAGGTAAAATCACCTCTTAAATGTAGAGTAAATTTACATAACAAGTACTATTCCCTTACCGTACGGAAAAAGTACCTGACAAATATGGGGGGAAATCCCATACAAGTAACGGAAAATCGCATACAAGTAAGGGAATATTAACTCTATTGTATAATAAAATTATGTTAAAAATATCCCGGAGTATTAGGACTGTTAGTTTTTTTATTACCTATATCTTCTGACAAATAGTAACCGAAACCTCAACTCTAAAATATTCGATATTTACTGGTGTGTGTGCGCGAACCATGGTCCTCTATCACCACAGGCAGATGCGCTACCTATTACACCGCGACGACAGCGTGGCAGCATCAGAGAACATTATTTTATTAAATGATTGTTTCTTCCCCCCGTGCTCCCACTTAGCTGTTGAGGCAATGCTGAAGAGATTATGCACGCATCGTAAGGTAAATTTCCCTTCAATTATTCGTAAGGTAATTTTCCCATCCATGTATTGAATTTTCCACTACCATGTATGTGAATTTTACTCCAGAGTGTGGTAATTTTACCTTACATGTAAGGAAAACAATGTTTCCCACACAAGTTTGCTAATATTACCTTACATTTGTCAGGTAATTTTCCCATTATTTTTTACAATGGAGATAACTACATCTCTGATTTATATAATGTTACTGCAATTCATTTTTTGTATAAATTTTAGGCTCGTTTTTACTTTATTAGTAGAAACCCCGAAATTTCGCGGATTCATTCAACAACAAGCTACACTCCACAATCCTTTGTGCATTCGATCATCAGCTAGTAGTTCATTGGCTGTTGCTCCAGTTTAACCTCAGACCAGGTAGCATGGGCATGGGATTCGGTTCTTAGTTTCCTTACAGGTTCGTTATTGGCTGAAAGTCGTTTGGGGGTGTGTCAAACAAACTATCGTCCAATAGAAGCACAAACACATATGTACACGTGAATTCAGCTTAACTTGGCCTCAGATGAATCCACGAAATTTCAGGGTATATTTTTATTAGTAACTAATAAACACACACATTTAGAAGCGTCCAAAATGTACAAAAAGGTTTTGAATTAAATTCGTTGACTATTTGACAAAGTGTTAACTTCAGGGATTAAATAAGAGAGGAAACAACTGTATGTTCCTGGTAACGTGATGAAATACGGCGTGTCTACAAACCTCACTGTCCCGCATTCCCTCTGGCATGCTTCTGCACCAACTACCAAGTGCAGCCAACCAGCTTTAAACGTGCTGCCACCAGAACACGGTTCAGCACACAAAGAGAACATGATTGGTAACTCGCCATTAATCTTGCGAAGAACCGCCCTCGTATCACATTCAGGACGCATCAGCTCGCGTCCTGATAAACAGCGACTGTCCCTCACCACGTATCAGATTATGCACGCGATACATTTTACGGCAATGTAGTTTTTTTATAGACCAGTCAAATTTTATTTTAGGATTTATTTCTTGTTTTTAATGCGCAAACCTGCGTATTCTTTATATTTCGCACGAGAAAGTGACTGTATGATCTCTTTAGAACTTTTAGATGACGATACCAAATCACTTCAGATGTTATATTCTTTGATACTATAGAAATAGGACACGGATAATGACACTGAATAAATATTATTAAGTGTGACATTAAATGTGTGGTCTTACTTTAACAGTAGATTACTTTTTTCAATGGTGAAAAATGACTTAAGCAGTTTATGTTGGATAATTGCTGGAACTAACAGCTACAATTTGCAATTTTTAAATTTCAGTTGTGCTTCGGTAGCGGTAATAAGGGGGAGTTCCCCCTTTTATCATTTTTGAATTAATTATTTTCGGTTGGTTTTTGAAAACTAAGCCTTTATTATTATTATTAAGTAAACTTTTCTTATACATCTTGAGTTAAAGGGCAGCTACGTAGACAGGCGAGACTCCATGCATTGTGCTGAGGCGTTATTTCAAGTTATAAAATGGCAGAAGAAACTAAACCGTTTACATATAACATATATGCTGTAATTTTAACTTGTCTAGGACACATTACTTTTCTATGAACCTTATAAATCTAAAAGAGGCTTATTTTATTTTAATGTGGCGTTTGCAATAATTTCGCGATTTATCTCGGAGACATAATTTTCGTATTTTCCTATGCGATCCGCGCGAATTTTCTCATCCCTAGTTATTAGTGTCCGTGCAGTTGTGAATGTGACAAGTGTTCCCGCATTATCGTTTAATTTTCAGCGCCGCGAGTAAGGACAATGAAGAAAGATGCATAAAAATTACCTCCCCCCCCCCCACCACCCCACCACCAAACGCACGCCGTATGATCGCCGCTACTGGTAAATTTCATTTCTTTCAGTTATATCACAAAAGTTGGAATTAAAAAATTTGTTGTGTGTCATAGAAAACATCAAACTCGCAACTACAAAGGCAAGTAAAAACCAACGAGGTGTACTATTTACGAATACCGTGAAATTAAAACAACTAAAGCACAGAGGTAAAGTAAATAAATCACGTCTCATGCAAAAAAAAAAGTTAGCTTTTAATTGTTGCCTATTAACGATTTGCAAAGATCGTACTTTGAATATCGTGCAGTCAGAGCATGTTCTGGTACACCAGTGACCACTTTGCTCCACAACATCTGCTATTCCGTGGCTTAGCACACTCTGTACGTCAATACGTGTTCTGAAATTTTACAACATTTCAAGAAAACACTCGTGTTAGGCAAAATAAAAACAATCATGCCAGCGCGTTTTCTACGGCAGGAAAAAATCGTAAATAAACTCTCATGTCTGTGATGGTAATTTTTTTTTTTTTTTTTATATCATATCACTATCCAGCAAGTGGTTAAATAAAATAAGTGCTCAAGTAAAATTGATGTATTGACATTTTAAAACAGTTTGAGGATGATAGCATTTGCTTACATCGTCGTGTAATGTAGTATAGGTAACCTTAAATAGGGCGCCACTCATAAATTTAAATCTAGAGAAGACATTATTTTCAAAGTCTAAATTAGGCTAAAACCAACCGGTAGATAAAATAGGATCACAAACTGACACAAACAGGAACGATTAGTTAGAATGAAAAACTTATGGTATTGTAGAAATTTAACCAGAGAACAAAACCTTCGACCCAAATAAATCGCTACAACACAATATATAAACTAATAATAACATAAATAAAAATGCACGACCAGCAAGTATAAGTATAATACTTAAGAATTTTTGAAAGAGAATACATAAACAGTTCTGCCAACACTGACTCACAACGAAACAAAAAAGTTCCTAACACCGTAATAATCACTTGAAAAACACTAAAAACAAAGTTAATTTTCAATACGTTTCTGTTTGAAACGTGATTTTGAAATCTTTTTCGGCCATTTTTGGGCCAGCAGCGTTGGAGCGTGCGCAGATCACGATAATAAATCTATCTCGTCTTTAGTGTACGGAAGAAACTGGCGGAAGTTGGCAGTGAACAATATGAGGCGACTGCGAACCATTGCGTGCTGGCCTAGCTACAGAATAGGCAGGTTTACAGAAGCAAATGGTGAGGTCAACCCTTTCATGTGGGCGTGCCCATTCGCTGAATGGCTGCACGAAGCTCTTGGAACGCGCCTACGCTGTCTGGTTACTGCGAGCTGCGGAATATTTCCCATTGGCCGGGCCGCCTCGCCGGTTGACGAGTGGGTTACCAGCAGCTGATTGGCTGACGATAACGATGTCCCGATACGTCGCTGGCCAGTAGCGTCATTTTGATCGTGTGTGCGAATGGAGTTCGCGGTATAAGCTGCTGTTTCACTTCTGTATTTTCAAGTTTATTTCAGGGATTTGGTCTTGAGAGCTTATGAGGGTGAAACGAGGTAAGAATGGAGAAGCGCTGGGGGCTTATTCGAAGTTATTCGTTTCATTTCCTCTCGACAAAAATATTCGTGACTACTCAAATTTTCGTTTCCTAACGAAAGGGGTTATTTATTCTAAGCGCATTCTACATAGTGTTCGTTTGACGTCACTATGTTCGTTAAGAAACTCGAAACGTTAACGAAGCCCTTCGGTCCTTCATTACTGAGTTTTATTGTAAAAACGTGTCTGGCATGTGTAACATTGTTTTTTTGGGACTGCGAAAGAAGAGAATCGTGAACTAATGTGCCTTCATGCATTAGAGAAACATAAAAATATTTTTTCACAAAAAATGTTTTTAAAGCACCATAAATTTAACCTTTCTGTTTTAATTTATGAACTATGTAAGCAGCAGTGTAGGCTGGCTGTTGTGTGGGAATTTATTATCTTACCACAGATGTTTATAATGAAATAGGAGAACATAAACACTGATTTATTAAAAAATGACAGGTAGCGCTAAATTGTAAATAATTCTTGCTGGTTTACAACAAAATTACTCTCTCGTGAAAATAATTGAGTGAAAATGGATATGTTGATATTAATACAATCGACTAGAAACACGAAAGCGTCTAGTTTGTCCATCCATCGCTTATTTTATAGACTTGATATTATCAATAACAGAGGAAACAGCTTGTTCGTAAATAGCTTGCAACCAAACAGCAAAATGGTCGTTAAGAAAATTTTCCGTGCATGTAACAACCAAAGTTCTATCTGCTCTCTCTTATCGGTGTATATGCGAGTCTATTTCAACTCGGTGCATACGAAATTAAAGATAATTTATGTGTAATACATCACACGTCCTGCCGAGTTAGCAAATGGTAGGTATGAAGCCGTCCGCAAATATGACACACTTGGCGAACGAATAACTTCTGTACATTTTACCTAGAACGCATTATTTATTTAATACTAACATATAAAACAGGCCAAAAGTAAACAAAATATTTTAAGGGCTTTGCCGCTTTGGTTTATTAAGTTTTTCAAGCTTAATTATTCATAAATTATAAACAAAGTCTCCTAAAACAGTTGAAGTTCATTAGCATTGTGTTGCCACCTTGTAATCGCTAACGAAAACCCGAACATTGCCGGAATTTTCGGAGGGTTGAATACGAAATTGAATTTCTTGAAGATTTTATTCGTTTTGAGAGCTTTCGAAACTTAACGAATACGAAAAATTAACCAATAACTTAGAATAAGCCCCCTGGAATGCAAGGGCGGGGGAAACGGGAGATCCCCGAGAAAACACGTCGACCAGCGGCATCGTCTGGCACGATTCCCCACTTAGGAAAATCCGGGAGTGACCCGGCCGGGGATCAGCCTTGGTGGGGGAGCGAGCGGTCTAACCGCTCAGCCACCGCAGGCCCCCTGCATTTTCAACTGTTCTATGGTCTGGCCATGCGTATAAGAAAGAGTTTGATCGCCAGAGAAAAGCAGGACTTGCCTGGACGAAGGGTGGCTGTCTGCGAAAATACGAACCACGTATTCTCCACTCTCCCCCGGCTAAAACTATAAATCGTTCCTTGCCGGTTTAACTGCACTCGTAAATCAAAACCCTGGACGGTTATTGGGTTCGACATCCCAGGGTGTGTCGCACTGATACACGGAGAACTTCAAGACTTGTAATGGAATCCGTAATGGCGTACACCAGGAACAAATACAACCTAGTTGTTTCGAAACATAAGTTCTTCTTGCCTGTATATTACACTTAAAAATCAAATTAAACAACAAAAGTTGTGCTGCTTTACATATTTAAAAAAAAATTTACGTGGCTGCAACTTTATGCAGACATCCTCACGGCCGTTCGAGTTTTCAGAATGATTTCCTACATTTCAAACATATATAATATATATTTCATATTTTATAGATAGCTGTTCTATTAAGATGAAAAATAATGGAAATTAATATTTTGAAAAATGAATGACGGACTTAAGAGAATTGAAATTTCATGTACTGTATCGAACCGAATTTCAGAATGAGACTACACAAGTAAGGTATTTGTCTAAAACTCAAAGTACTATTTAATGTCAACAAAATTCCGTTAAGATATTTATTTAAAATTTGTTGTGTTTCGCTATTGTATTCGCTTCAAGTTTTACGATGAACTTCAAAAGTAAAATGGCTAGAAGTTAAATTATAATCGCATGCATATCAAGGGTCACAATTCGAAGGAATAGCTACGAAGCATCTGTACTATTCAAAGGAACATTTTAGCTGAAATGAAACCTTTGTTTCATTTTTTTTTGTCAGAAGATTAGTCAAAATCTTCATAACTGCTATACAAGATGAGCAGGGGTAGCGAAATTTCGCGAAAAGATTTCAAGACAAGTTATATTTCAAAACACTGTAGGGTCGTTTACCTATCTTGATTGGCTGGATTACTTTTTGACACGTGTTAACTGTCTACACACGACTCACGTAGGAGCCTTGCCGATGTTGGTGAATTCTGAGTGGCCCGGTCAAAAGTTAAAACACCTTCTTAAGCAGACAGCAACCAATGGCAATAGACAAACTGCTGTTGCGTGCCTATAGTATTGAAGTCTACCATGTACTCATTCGTGAAAAGTCACTAGCTTTAAAGACGAGGAAAGTAATTATTTTGTATTTTATTGTTTTTAACTGAATTACTGCTTGTATAAAACTTTATGAACTGTAAAATATAGTCAAAAAATTGTTTAATCCTTGAACATCCTTAAGGGGCTCGATTAGGAGATTCAAATGTTATTTCATATTTATATATCATATAAGAAACAGTTCAACTTGTGGATATTACGTGTGATGCCATTCCTAACTAATGAAGGCAGTCTTATATACTCTGATACAGATATCAATTATTTATTGGTTAATTGTTGTTGTAAAAGGCGGTGGTTGGGCAGACAATTTATTGCATGTTTCTTATTGGCTCATTTATCTCCAGGCGGTGTCAAACAACACGTCGTCCAATTACAAAAGTTACATTAACGTACAAGTGTGTGAATTCCAACTTTTCTAGAAATGAACCCCCCGAAATTCTCGGGTCTCTACTAATGAAAAAATAATATTCCATAGCTCTTGCATCTCCACGAGTCAAAATCACACATTTACTAATCTTGGACTACAGCACTGACAGAAACTACCTCATTTCTATTAATGAGAAAATTTGCGTTGAATATACAAATCCCACGAGCTACTTGAGTATATCTATGTAATCACCAGGGATAGAAAAATTTCGCGAGTTCAATTACCTGTAGGCTATTCTCCACAGTAATGTGTACACTCGAGCCTTAGCTGTATGTTCATTGGCTGTTGGCCCAGAGAGTAGCCAGCGTTATTCCACGCCTGGCAGTATGTCACTCGCTACATGTTTCCTTGCAAGTCTGCTATTAGCTGAGAGTGTTCCAGGGAATATTTAATGAGCTGTGAACCAATTGCGAAGGTGACTTCAGTGTACACCTGCTGGACGTCTATCTTCTCCTGAAATGAACTCGCGAAATTTTCCTATCAGTAGTAATCACACAGGCAAATGTTTTTTGCCTCTTCTTTTTTTTTTAATTGCAGTGTTTTGCCAAAAAATTAAATAGTAATTTGTTTTATACATTTATTTTAACGTAAAATTAATGTATCAGCGCTTGATTTGCTGATGTGAATTGTTAGGGACACCCGAATTTCGCGAAAAGATTTCAGGACCAGTTATATTTCATAACAATTTAGCTCAGATCCGCTTTCGTGATTGGGTGTTTCCCGGTTTACGCGTCTTAGGTGTACACTCACGAATCACAGACGAACAGTGTTGATATTACCTAGTTCCGATTGGCCAGTCAAGTAGGAAAAGTTCTTCTCGCAAAGACAAGTCACCAATAAGCAAAATAAAACTGTTGGTATGCCTGTCGAGTATTGAAATACAGAACGTGCGGAAATCTTTTCGCGAAATTCAGGTGTCCCCTATGTATTGTGTTTAATAAAGAGATTTAAGTTGCAGGTGCAACACAGCATGCACGGTACGCACAATGGAAACGCGGAGACTTACAAATGCCTGTAAACAAAAGTATTTGCTAACGTCTTCGGGCTTTTTAAAACTCGTTTACTTCCATTCTTTCAGAAATACGATGAAATTAAATTCGCATTAGTGAAGCTTCGCATGTTAATAGAAATCAGAGGTGAATTTTATTTCTTCGATTGTTTATTTAAAAAAGATTTATGTCAATTTTTTTTTATGAGGTGAAACGGGGAGTATCTCTACCTCACTGCTACACTTTGTTTTAGACATATGGTACTAACAATAACCCCTTTGCACGAAATATCTCCCAAGTTAACTGACGCTCCAGTCCGCCAAGAGAGAAAAGCAATTAATTTTGTATGCGCACCGCTCTGCTGTTTCTCTCAGGACGCATGTTTCCACCTGCAGAACGCTGTACCTTCGTGACGCCGAAACGTAACCACTGTGGGGAGAAATGCATTTACGAGCAGTAGCAATACTCGTAACCCTCCCAGCTCATTACGCTAACATCCTTGGCTCGCTAGTTCGCAGGATGGAACGTTGAACTGCTTCTGCGCTCGGCCACAAAACACACTGTTTGCGAGTGTGGCTTAGCGTTGTTACAGCGGTAGTAATACGAGATATCTAGCGCTCCAATCTAGGGCAGAGACATATCTCGATGTATCGTCCACGGAACGATGTTTGTTAAGGACGGCAACTGCGATATGAAACAAGTTATTGCATCACGTTGTTTACCGCAGTTTCGTGATTTGGGCGATATTTTCACTAACACCAGGGGCAACTGACATTTCGCGAAAAGATTCAAAGTGTGACTGTACTCCGAAACACTCTAGCTCAGATCCACTTTCGTGATTGGCTGTCTGCCCGCGTAAATATTTTTGAGCAAAACCTGTGACCCGTAACTACTGGCCAACGAAAACGTATATCAATTAAAGGCTGTTCACGATAAAGCGAGCATTTTAGAAATGAACCTTAGAAAAATGTCACAGCCCCGGCATGCATATATTTAAATGGGTACACTGAGTGACATTCGCCCAGTAAAGTTGGTCACGATGGATGGAAAGTAGTTCTATATCTTAACGTTGAACAAAAAGTGTTAGGTAACCATTTGTAACAACTTAAAATTATTTCTTTCGATTTCTGAACTTTTTAATGCACAGTAGTGTAAAAATTAGCATATTTGTAAAATATTTACCTTTCTAATAATTCCACAGTTTCACTTGACTGGCGCGTGAATAAAGTGATGAGGCCCATGGCATTGTTAATTTTTACATAAGGTAGAGGAATACACAACGCGCATACACGTAGATCCTAAGCAGAGCTTTCAAAAGTGCTCGATTTACCGTGAACATCCTATATCACACTTATTCTATTATTATCGATGTTTAAATACTACTGAGAAAGCGACAATTACGTTTAAATGCAGAGTTGTTGAATGGTTATGCACAAGGCACTATAAATACTCACCTGTATGATAGGTTTACAAAGTCAATATTGTTAGGTTTTTTTTTTAAATCCAGAGTCAATCGGGACGTGCCAAGCGAATTGCGGTAAAATTTCAGAAGTGTTAAAAAGAAACGGTCAGTGGTTAGTACCCAACTGTTTTCATCAGATAAATTGATGAATATTTGCACTTTCCACTCACGCGATGATGAGCAACTGTCAAAGATAAGATTCAGCACTAATGACATTTGTCTTCGTTTCCTTAGGCTGTTAAAATTTTCCGTATATTTTTGGAAATTTTTATGACAATACACAGTAAATATACGAAAACGCAGTCCCTAAAGACGAAAAACGGAGTTAAGTGCGTAAATTTTTTAACTTCGGGTTTCGGGCACGAACAATGCCGAGTCTACACGAAACTTTCTTCGCCACAGTAACCAGAAAATTATCGTTTCTGTGGCAGTTAAGGTTATCCATGTCACTAAGACCTGTTCTTTCAAACATTAAAAATTAGCAACAGGCGTCTGTAACATTCAGCAACTCTTAAAATACACTAACTTAAACAGAAACTAAAAAAGTTATAGCAGATTCAACATGTGAGCATTGTAGGTAGGAGGTTGGGGTCGTGAACTTGCAACTTTTTGACTCGGGTTCAAATCTTGCTTAAGTATAAACAATTCTAACTTTTTTATATATCTTTTTTTATACGCAGTAGAACACCCACATAATGAAAATTAAAATAAAATAGATATTAATAAATATTTAAATTAGAAGTACAGAAAACCAACTAGGGAATTTACTGAGAGGTTCCATGAATTTTACGGAAAGTCCGTTTTGTATCCGTAATTTTACGGAGAGTTTACGGACCCCCCCTGGATAAATTTTTACCAGGACATTTCCTTAAAATAAATAAATTATTTTTTTTAACAGCGTACGCTATGCTCAGTTACAGAGTCAATAAATACACAGAGATGAAACCGCGTAGCGGGCCCTTTGATGTGGGGTACCATTTCTCTGATCGACGACGCGAGGCTTTGGGAACAGGCCCTATGTCTAATTGGCTACTGCACGATGCGAAATGTTCCCTATTGGTTGAACTGTCGACTGGCGAATATTCAAAGACCTGAAAAATTCGTGAGATCAATGACCTGCAGGCTAGACTAAAGTCGTACGTACAAATATGCCCAATGTTAACTGCACGTTGGTTGTCTGCTGTCACAGTGGTAGGCGACGATTGGGCCAGCGTTCTCCAGGAGGTACCGAGCGAGGTGGCGCAGTGGACACGCATTCGGGAGGACACAGGTTCGATTTTCGGTCTGGACATCCTGATTTCGGTTTTCCATGGTTTCCCAAAATCACTCCAGGCGAATGGGTCACTAAAAAAAGGTCATGGCCAATTACTTCCCATTCCTTCCCCAATCCCTCTTCCCTGTGCAACTTGCACCGTCTCTAATGACCTCGCTGTCGACGAGACGTTAAGTCCAACTATAGACTGTTCACGGTAAAATGAGCACTTTTGAAAGCCCACCTTAAGATCTATTTGTATGCACGTTGTGTATTCCTCCAACATATGTAAAATTAACATTACCATGGGCCTCCTCACTTTATTTATGCATCGGCCAAGTGAAGATGTGAAATTATTAGAAAAGTAAATATTATGCATATCTGCTCATTTTTACACTTTGATCAATTTGAAAAACCGAATGCGAAAGAAATAATTTAAATCATCACAAATGATTACCTGGCACGTTTTATTTGACGCTAAGATATGGAACTACTTCCCATCCATCGTTACCAACTTTACTGGGTGCATGTCACTTAGTGAACCCTTTCAAACGTATGCCAGGAGGGAGCAGCGAAATTTTTCTAAAGTTGATTTCAAAAGTGCTCACTTTATCGTGAACAGACTTTACCTACCTTCAGCAGGAGGTGTCAAACACCGTGTGGACCAATGGCTGAAGTTTTATTAACACACGTGTTTTGATTTCTACCGTGTCTGGAGATGAATCCGCAAATTTTTCATGTCTCTACGAATAAGTTACCAGAAAATTTCGCTGATTCATTCGGCAACAAGCTAAACTCTACAATAATTTGTGTACCCGAGCCTCAGTTGTTTGTTCATTGACTGATGATATAGTTTCACCCAGTATCAGGTAGTACGGGATATTCGGTCGTTGTTTTCTTGCAGATGAGATATTGGCTTAAATTCGTCCAGGGCATGGCTTACGAGCTGCGGACCATTGGAAATCGAAAGTCAAATGTATATGTGTATGAATTCTAACTTATCCTCAAATGTATGTGTGTATGAATTCTAACTTATCCTTAAATGAATTCGTGAAAATTCCGGGTCTATAGTTACCGGGCGTTGACTGGCGAATGGCGTTCCAAAATTTTGACGGCTATTGACGTCATTTGGCTGGCGTGTGCGTCTGTAGTTCGCAATACAACCGGCTGTTTCGCATCTGTTACATCTCCTACGCTGTGCTCAATCTCGCCACCCGACTGTGTTCGTATTCGTGTGGGCATTCCCGTCCCCTTGTCTCTGTTTTCCTGTCGAGTTACGCGCTCTGATGTTACACACGGACGGCTCACTGAGACAGAAAAAAGCTCTTTGTGTCAAAATACATATTCATTTGCACACGAAATCACGGAGTCCTGGACATCGCTCTGAGCGAATTTTCTTGTACTTCTGTCGCAAAGATACGTCTCGTTAGGGCAAGAAGCTGTGAAAATTTGCTTTCTTTTACAAATCAAATATTAATTCTACTACATCAAAGACGAATGTAAATGACAGATACAAAGAGATTTTTTTTTTTAAACTTGCATTCACTCGCCCGTATAAAACTTATCATTTAAGAACATATCTCTACTACCTAGTCTCACAAATTAAATAAAGTTTCGTTTTATGAACAGAAAATAAAATACCTTCCAGAACGAAAACTTCTCCACGTCAAATTTGATAGTCACGCGCTTTCATTTACAACTGATGCCATACTCGTGTAAATAGTCATCATCAAACACGGAGTTGGTGACTTACAATTTTGTATCTAATTTATATCGTAATTAACTTTTATGTAGTTGATTCCTGTGTTAGAAGTAGCTTTTTTATAATAAAAAAATCCGTGAAATTTGTTTGCCATAAATGGATTTTGTTAAGATTAATTTTAAACCACTTAAGGTTGATATTTTCCTGTGCATTGCTTATTTGCCTAGAAGAGGGGTGGAACTGAACTAAAAAATTCTCGAGACAAATTATTTACCATGTCTGATGGGCAGGGACATCCATTTTTCGCGAAAAGATTTCACGACCAGTTGTATTTCATTCCACTTTAGCTCAAATCACGATTCTTGATTGGCTGATTTAGGTGTTACGCGGCTAAAATGTGTGCTCGCGAATCGCAGACGTATAGAATACGAGATACCTAATTCTGATTTGTCAGTCAAGTAAGAAAATGTCTTGTCATAGAGACTCGTGGCCAACAAGCAAATGAAAACTGCTGGTACGCCGGTAGGCTATTCAAATCTAGTATGTGCAGAAATATTTTCGCGAAATTCGGGTGTCCCTACTGATGGGTACTTATTCTAAATATCGAACGGTTAAGAGATATGTGCAGGATTAACAACCTGAAACGATGGTTTTGGTTACTTTCTTTAACAGTATCATCATCTCAGTACCAGCTGATATAATTTATTTACAACTTAATTTTAATAACTAAGTGATCTTGTTACCCAGAAGCTGGAAGTTTATAGATGAGCTTCTGCGAGTGAAAGTCACCGACAAAAGAGTTCTTTCCTAGAGAAACAAAGCTTGAGCGATTATCTTCAGTCTGACCTCGATAATTTTCTTCGAAAACTTGACATAAATTTATAATGGGTCCATCTGGACACGTAATTAACTTGGCAGCGATTTCTCCCGCCATAATACGACGCTTCAGTTCCAAAGTTGTTGAGATGGATCGTTGCATATACACGGCTCACAAAGCCTTCTTAATGAACAATTACTGGAGACAGGAAAATTGCGCAATCTCAGTGACGTGTAGGCGATACTCCAGAGTCTCGTGCATAATCGATCCTCAGCCTGTAGTTCGTTGGTTGTTGCCTTGGCGAGTGAGTGATTGAAGAGATTTGGATGGTTCTTAAGATTGAGTAAAGCAAATGCCTATGGAGCACTGTACCCGTCTATACAATGTGAAGATCTTATAATAAAAGTAGTACAGGCATGATAAAAATTGTTAGAAAAGTGCGATATATGCTGTATATGAAAGAAAAATGTATATATTTTGTAACATTATAAAATATTTTACAAAAATATACTTTTTAAATGTAAAAAAATAATCGATTAAAATAGTCTGTATTTTTAACAATATTTAAGCAAATTTCCATTCTGGTTGCTTCAGAAAGCATAATTTGCAAGAAAGTCTTTGTCGTGGAATAGCTTCATAATGTTTACTATGATTGTGCGTAAGAAAATTGTAATAATAATGTAGGAAATCATTTTTATAATTGATATAATGTGCGTACATTTGTCACGAACATTTATGGCTGAAAGTGACGTAATTCAAGTTAGTAATAATGTATCATATCAAGTTTATAATTAAGATTTTATTACACGTAATCAAGTAAATATTATGACAATCTTTCTTGGAGAAAATTGACTTGCTAATTATGCTTTCCGAAACATCCAAAACGGAAATGCGCTTAAATTTGTTTATTTTTAGTAAAATATGTTATAATGTTGCAAGAAATATGTATTCCTCTTTCATATACAGCATGACACGAATCACACTTTTCTGACGATTTTTATGGCGTCTGTACTAATTTTTTTATCAGTTCTTCGCATTGTACAGTCAAGTGCAGTGATATGTAGGTAGTTGCTTTGCTCCAACCTTAACATAGGTCTTGAGAGCGAGGAGGGTGTAGTGAGGTGAGTATGGAGCAGCGCCGAAATACAAAGGCGGGAGAAACGGGATATCCGCTAGAAAACCCATCGACCAGCGGCATCGCCCACAATGATTCCCACATGCGAAAATCCGGAAGCGACTCCGCCAGGAATTAAACCCGGTTTTCGTTCAGGTGGGAGGCGAGTAGTCTAACCACTACACCACCGTGACCCCTGCTGCTTTAGTGAATGGCCACGTTTACCTTGGATCAGTTAACGAGTGATTTGGGTGCATATTTAGTTGCAAGTTTGTTATTGACAGTAACAGTTTGCGCTTGTCTTAAGGATGGTGATCCAATGGAAAAAAAAAAAAAAAAAAAAAAAAAAAAAAAAAAAAAAAAAAAAAAAAAATCGCCCCTGCATAATAAATAGGGACATGCAAAATTCGCGTTATTATTTGGCATCAGGCTGAATTTCGCAGTACTGTATGCACTAGAGCAGACGTCTTTTCTCCATTGGCTGCTGAATAAACGAAAATTCACTCCATTTCTGACTGAATTGCACGTGATTAGAGCACACAATTTTGATACATTCATTTATTGGCACAGATTTACGCCAGGGCCAATGGTCCAATAACAAACGCGTTGAAAAGGTACACGTGTTTGAAGTTTAACGTGTCCCCAAATAATAGCGCGAGATTAGCAGGTCTCTAATAATAAAGCAAATAAGAAACTATCCATTTCAACTTGGATTATAAACAACGGGAGTATAAAATAAGTATTTCCACATTTAAAAGCCGTCTCCTCAGTAGTTAACCTAATAATTTGAAAACCAGCACATATAATCTCAGAGTGATTTAACTTGCCTTAATAAGTAGTCACCGCAACAGTTTAGTTGTTGCTAACAGGAAGTAATTGCAGAAATTTAGAAACGCGCAATACTGAACAATAATCATTTCTTTCAGTAAATCCGTCTTTAGCAAAAAAAAAAAAAAAAAAAAAAAAAAAAAAAAAAAAAAAAAAAAAAAAAAAAAAAAAAAAAAATCTTTTGGAATAATAGGCCACAAAATAAAACTGTTTTAAAAACAATAATGCACGCTTGCAAGATCCTTGCCCTCACGAAGGTAGTAAAATATGTTACTGCTGGGGGACACTAGATTTTCGCGAAAAGATTTCACGTCCAGTTGAATTTCATAACACTTTGGCTCATATTCATGTCCGTACCTGGATGATCTAGGTGTTTTTGGTGTCTGCCCCAACCCCCCCCCCCCTTCGGGAACCACAGACGTGAAGTATCAGATTAACCTAATTCTGATTGGCCAGCCAAGTAAGGAAATGTCTCCTCACAGACACGTGCCACCAGTGAGCAAAATAAAACTGTTGGCATGCCCGTACATAATTTAAATATAGCGTGTGCGGAAATATTATCGCGAAACTCGTGGTCCCTATTGATCACGAACGCGATCGCTCAGTGCGTTACGATGACCTACTCACTCGCGTACCAAAAATGACTGCACTCTCAGGCATCCACAATATTAGAGTCGCAAGAGATATGCCTTTGTGTTAACTTTGGAAGTGAAACGAGAGACCGGCGGTCTCCGAAGGAAAATGAGAGATCTGACAGGCGGACCAGATGAACGATGGCTGTTGTTTGAAGCGCTAACGGAAGTTCTGGAACCTTCCAAGTGTAATTGAAGCTAGTGCAGCGTAACGATGTGAAGCTTGCCGCGTGAAATTCCACGACATCGCGGAGCAGTTTACACTTTCAATCTGAATCTGTGAGACTTGCGCTGTTTCGATCAGTCAAACGTATCTGACTGATTCAACAGTCACTTCAGTGAATTTAACTGACGAATCAGTGAAAAATGCCAGATTCCCTTCACTTATTTGTCCAGTGATACCTTCCACTGATTCGTCAGTCTTTTTTTTTTTTTTTTCCACTATTTACTCAGTGGTTTATTTTTCACTGATGGATCAGTTAAACAGCGTGTAGAATGGCGTGTATCAAGTGAAATAACATGGAATAAACTAATCAAACCAGCACAAAATTCTTTCTAAGATGTGTTTCGTCTTTCGAAACGCCATTTTATGAAGTAAAAGGAACACACAGCTATTTCATTCTGTTTCTACGCCTTTCATTTAATTTTCATGTAATCGTCACAGCGCTCTGTTTGAAGGTTTAAACTGCGTATAATATGATGAAGAGAGGTCGCTAATATATAATATACTATTCGTTTTAACAATCCTAACGGCTCCGAATAAACCAAAAACGAAAAGTAAGAGTATACAATCTAAATCTTCATGATTTCGCGGGAAACTATATATATATACACACCTCTCTATATTCCCTCTCTATATGTTTTACTTTTTTTTAATTATAGTAAATTGCACAATATAAATAGTAAACTATCGTAAATATGTTTATTTCCCACATTTATTTAGCTACAATTAATAAAAGAAATCATTAATTCACCACTGTAGTCGGCCGTCACTTATTCAATCAGTGAAATAATTTCACGTCACTAATTCCATCAGTGAATCAGTAGTTTTTTTTCGCTGATTCTAAGTACAGCCATTTTCACCGATTCGAGTAGTTGAATTTCACTGCGAATCAGTGGTTTCCCACTGATTCGAATTTAGAGTGTACTTCATGGTTATACGTGAATGGTGATTGACGGTTGTAACAGCGATGTCCATGTGAATGTAAACGTTATGGCTAGAGACCTGCCAAATTCGCGATATTATTTGGGGACAAGTTAAACTTTAAACACGTGTACCTCTGCAATACGTTTGTCATTGGGCGATACTTTATTTGACACTCCCTGGGTAACTCTGTGACAATAAATGAACGCTTCAAAATTATGTGCCCCAATCACGGGCAGTTCAGTCAGATAAGGCGGTATTTCACATCCGTGCAGCAGCCAATGGAGAAACGACGCGGGTTCGAGTATATACAGTGCCATGAAGTTTAGTTTGATGACAAATAATAACGTGAATTTTGCAGGTCCCTAGTTATGGCTCCTTCTCAAAGGCTGTTTACGGTCAACTGAGCATTTTTCAAAGGCCTGGTTAAGATCTACTTGTATGCACGTTGTGTATTATTCCGCCTTATGTAAAAATAGCATTGCCATGGGCCTCATATCTTTATTTATGCATCGGCTAAGTGGAACTGTGAAACTGTTAGGAAAGTAAATACTTTAAAAATATGCTCATTTTTACATTCGATTCATTAACAAACAGAAAACGAAAGAAATAATTTAAGTTATCACAAATTTTTACCTAGCCCATTTTATTCACCGTTAACATATGGAACTAGACCTACTTTCCATCCATCGTTACCAACTTTACTGGGTGAATGCCACTCAGTGCACATATTAAAATAAAATGCAGACAGGGGCAGTGACTGTTTTCTAAGGTTCATTTCAAACGTGCTCACTTTATCGTGAACAGCCATTTGGTGATGCACATGCATCCTGACGGAGAAGAGTGCCAGAGTCAAATAAAACACGAACTTGTCGCACGTAAAACGGCCTGTTCACAAACCAGGTTAACGTTACAAAACATACGGCGAAGGGGCAAAAAAGGAAAGTATATAGAAGTGAAATAGATTTGTTTTTTTTTAAGATAAGCGTGGGGTAGGGTGTAGCTATTCCACTCACTTCCAGCTAAAAGATCGTAAAATATAAACTATGTAAAAAAATTATATATATATATATATATATATATATACACACACACATTGGTTTAACAAGCTACACAAAACCACGCGTATAATGAAGCCCAAATATCCTCTTTGACAAGAAGATGTTGCAGTAAAAAGAGTAAATGGAGAGAAACTTTAAGATTTGCGGTGTAGTTCCGCTTACTTGTGGGGCTAGCTCACTAACACACATCAGGGTGGACTAATAGCGTACGCTTCCAGAAGTGAGCGTATGAGCCACTTTTTTTTTCTTCCGAGCACACAAACGAAACTAGTCTAGCCAACAGGTCAGTGAACTCGCGAAATTTCTTCGAGACACTACTGTTAAGAAACAATAACGACGTTGTTGGCCCAATCACGTCCGGCCAAGTCAGAAAAGAAAATTAGAACCCACTGTTGCGGGAGCTAATACACAACTGACACCAACTCGATTGTGTAGAGGACTGTGCAATCAAGCGTGCTATCAAATAATAAAATCAATTTTTCACGTCTCTATTTATCAGGGACTTCATACGATGACAAGCTGGATTTCAATAACGTGTACAGATATAATATATTCGCGGTAAAGTGAGCACTTTTGAAAGCCCTCTCGTATCGAATAATAGTCAAATATATTTGATAGTAGCGCTAGGCGTTAAATTCCGAGTGCGGGGGAATATACACACTGTATTTATTACTTACGTGGCATTATTTATTTAAAAAAAAAAAAAGTGTTTAAGGGACAAAAAATATTTTGAAGAACAAAGTAACTAGGGCCTCAAAAGTGCTCACTTTACCGTGAACAGCCTGTACTTGAGCAGCTGGGTCACAGTTAATTAGGCACTATCTTGTGAGTCAATACCAAACATGCAAGAATGCAATCACGGAATACCGCAGTACTCAGTGTGAGGCAGAACTGGTGATTCGTTGAGGCAGCAGCCAATTAAGAAATAGCTGATATTCCCTCTGGTCACCGAACTCGATAAATATTCGACTGTCCTCGGATTCTTTGAGCACTGAGTGGGTGGATAGTTGGTCTGGACTGCGCTGTGGTGAGGAAGTCTGGTCATCTTCAGTATTTCTGTGCAGAGCCAAGGGAATAATAATCCAAACTTTGACGCTGTCACACAGTACTTAAGCATAGAGATGGGAACACCCGAATTCCGCGAAAAGATTTTCGCACATGCTAGACTTCACTACCTTACGGACATATCAGCCGTTTTATTATTCTTATTGGCGGCGTGTTTTTTGTGATAAGTAGTGAAACGAAAATTTCGCGAGCTCAATGACCTGCTGGCTAGACTTCACAGTCCTGTGTACATTCGACACTCACGTGTTTGTTCGTTGGCTGTTACCCCAGAGAGTAGCCAGTGTTTCTATACCCTGGCAGTACGGCACTCTCTACTTGTTTTCCTTGCATGTCTGCTATTGGCTCTGAGTCGTCCAGGGTGTGTCTAAAGAACTGTGATTCAATTGAAAAGGTGACTTCAGTGCACACGTTTTTGACATATATTTTGACCTAAAATGAATTCGCGAGATATTCCAATCCCTAGTGATGACATCTTCTTACTTGACTGGCCAATCATAATTTGGTAATTCCGATAGCGCAGGTCTGTGATTCGCTGGCATACACACAAGACGAAAGTGAACCTGAGCTAAAGTGTTACGACTGTTCATGAAATCTTTTCGTGAAATTCGGGCGTCCCTACATATAGAGGTGGACTCCAGACACACGCCAACAAAATGGCGTCACTAGCCAGAATATTTTTGCAACTCCGTCGGCCAATCAGCGGAACGGCGACGTATGCGCCATCCGGTAGCCCTACTAGAGGGAACATTTCGCAGCAGGCAGTATACTTTAAAATTGTAAAAGTTAGAACTGTTCGGAATCGGCGAATTTGACTGCAGATCTATTTAAACTGCTCGAATTATATAATTCTAGAAATAAATTTAGTTGGAGGTACTCACTGATTAAATAGCTATTACTATATAGGCAGTTCATGATAAAATGAGCACTTTTTAAAGTACTGCTTAAGATCTACTTCTATGCACACTGTGTGTTAGTCCACCATTTGTACAATTAACGTTACCACGAGCCTAATCACTTTATCCTTGCGTCGGTCAAGGGCAACTGTAATTAGTGTAGAAAAGCAGATATTTTACAAATGTTTCTATTCTTACACTAATATACATTGGAAATGCAAAAAGTAAAAATAAAATATTATAGTATTCACAAAAGTTTACTTAACACGTGTAACTTGACGTTAACATGTGGAACTACTTCCCATACGTCGTTTCCAACATAACTGGGCGCGTGGCAGCCAATTTGCCCGTTAAAATACACGCAGGTAGGGGCAGAGGTATTTTTCAAAGGTTGGTTTTAAAAGCGTATCTCTCACGTGGACAGATAACTAAAGTTGAAGTAGAACATGCGGTGGAAAATAGAAAGCTCCATGTACATGAAATAATGTACAAACATCTGCAAGTTTTTTTCTCGCCTAAGGCCGAACCAACACAAATAAAAATGAAAAGAAGTTGACGCCAAACAGGCGGAGCTGGCTAGCTAACCCGACAGCCTGGAAAGTGTATGGATGTCGAAGTGAGATGAAAGTGCATACGAGGCAACGGCGAAACAGACAGGGAAGCAAAATATAGGAAAAGAAAGATATAAAATATCGCGCATCACGTAGTATCCGCCTCACCTTTCGAATGTGAATATCCCGCCTGCAGTCGCTATGGAGAACACAGGACCGCGAATAACAATGAGCCAAACGTGGGCCAAAATTAAGCGAAATAAAGTTTTCAATGTGAATGTCATCGCGCGTGTTTTGTTACAAATTCTTAAAAAAGAAATGTTTTTACTTTTACAAGAAAATTCGTTGGAAACTCTGTTGCTAAAAAATATTTTGTAGGTAGGCATACAAAAATATTTCTTTAAAAAATGCAATGATTATAAATGTTTTAAGTTATAGTTAGGGACACCCGATTTTCGCGAAAAGATTTCACGACCAGCTCTATTTAAAAACAAAACTCAGATCCACTTTCGTTATTGGATGGTTTCCATGTAACGCGTCTTAGGTGTATACACGCGAATCACAGACACACAGTATTGATGTTACCTACTTCTGATTGGCCATTCAAGTAGGAAAAGTTCTCACAAAAGCACGATGCCGATAATCAAAACAAAACTGTTGATATGCCCGTAGGGTATTGAAATATAGCATGCGAGGAAATTCGCGCGTCCCTGGTTATATGTACGTCTGTATTTCTACTAACATTCTTGAGAAGTGGAAATATATTAACTTTTCTTGGGATTCTGAGAATAACTGAGACGACCAATTAAGAGATACACGCATAAATAACTTTTCAAATTTATTTGAAAACATAACTGGAAGCACTGAGACTCTAGCCAGCGAGTCTAGCGTTGCCACTTCAAACGCTTTACCACGCAATGACTTTATCTCACAAAAATCTGGTTTACTTTTGATATTGTAGTTATGTAAAGGCTATAATAATATCACCTTTCTTGAAGAATTGAGGTTGATGGTCTAAAGAATCACTGCAAGTCTTCATGCGGACTGCACATTTGTACGATTGCAGTTTGATAATTAAGGAATATGGTCTGCATTGTGTTGTACATTTTTAACCTGGGATTTCACATTTTGAAATTACTTACCCACAAAATATTATTGCAATCTAATTGGTTACAAAAATTATTAGACAGCGGAAACACTCATAGCCGCATGATCGTATAAGCCTTCTTTTTTTAAGAAAGAATGACTCGAAAGAACGTAATTTTTTTTTAAGCGAAATGCTTATTACAGTACATAAAATATTTTTTAATTTGACTTCTGTATTGAATGTGATTGTTGGACAGTAAAATTTATTTTCTAGATGTATTACAAATATGGCTCTCGTGACGTTATAAATAGGACCATCTGTTTTTCGCGAAAAAATTTACACGGAGGCTAGTCTTCAGTATACTATGTGCGCACTTGCAGCCTTCATTTGACTATTGGTTCCTTGGCTAGGTGTGAAGACAATCTGTTACATGAGTGAGCAAATCAGAATTAATTTTCCCCGATAATGGCCATCCGTGATTTTCGTGCAGACAGATAAGTCGCGTAACAATTCTAATGATCCGATCACGAAAGTTGTTATGAACTAAAATGTTTTGGAACACATCTTGCCCTGAAGTCTTTTAGCGAAAAACAGGCGCCCCTACTTGTAAATTATAAATTATTCAGAGGTTATTATGTCTTTACAGAGATTTGTAAATGCGCAAATTTATCAGTATAATCTACACATTTTTTTTCTATAGTTGAGAACTAGAAAATTCGCGATTTCTTTTGAAGACAAACTATACTTCAAAACCTCGTGCATCTGTGCGAGGTTTGCAATTGGTTCATGACTTGTTTGACACTTCCGGCGAGTGCCTAAAAATCTATATATCTTATATCTTAAATTACGCTCAAAATCAACGATGGTTCAGCATATTGCGCTAACCACAGAAAAATAGGAACAGCAAAAAAATAAAGTGGTGATGAGTGATGAAATATTTTCAACTGAGACTATTAGACTCGATGAACTTAGAACCTGACTGAAAATTATATTACAATAAACGCAGCATGAGCTTCCAGCAAGACGAAATGTTTAGATGAAAATGCACGAACTTACAGCTCACGAGAAGAGCTGAGCAGGTACGTGACGAGGAATCAATAAAAGTGTCTCTGTCCACGCAGCTGTTACAAACCTCCACCCCTCGACCACTGTGCAGCTTCCTTATCTACAGTAAACAGCAGTGATTGCGTTGTAGTCGCGGCCAACAGCGGTCGACGCAGACGGGGTTGATACGCATTCTCGCACGCGTATGTGACCGAGGCAAGTATTTAGGGTTGGGCTTGGTTCTACACGCACTGTCTTTCTTTCCTACACGATTTATCGAAATTAGTATCAAGATTAGATCGACAAACTTCGACTGCGGGTTAATCACGAAAAATAAGGTGAAGGCGTATATACGACTTATGGTCTGAAGTGAATCCTAATGTTGCTACACATCTTCGAAGTAGGTCT
This sequence comes from Dryococelus australis, assembly GCA_029891345.1. Lineage (NCBI taxonomy): Eukaryota > Metazoa > Arthropoda > Insecta > Phasmatodea > Phasmatidae > Dryococelus > Dryococelus australis. Next base: position 133,849,260 of record CM056999.1, read on the forward strand.
TGAAACACATATTGGAGAACATTTCTAGATGTAACAACGAGTGTCTGGATAGTGGACCAAAGATATGTAAACATCACAACACCTGTATGTCGCTGGCATCAAATTATTTCATGGAAATAATCACAGTTACTGTCATTTTGACTTTATCTCCATGACAATGTAGAATACTTGACATTTGTACGATGGATTGTCAATAGAGACCAGGAAATTTCGCGGATTCATTTGGCAACAAGCTAGAATCCACAATCCTTTGTGCGTTCGAGCATCAGTAAGTAGTTCATTGGCTGTTGCTTCAGTTTTACCCCCAGATAAGGTAGCACTGCATTCGGTTCTTATCTCCTTACAGGTTCGTTATTGGCTGTAAGACGTTCGAGGCGTGTCAAACAAACTGTGGTCCAATGGAAGCACAAGCACGTATGTACACGTGACTGCGGTTTAGCTTGTCCTCGGACGAATCTGCAAAATTTACTGATCTCTAATTATCACCCCGCAAGTTACAATTAACTTGACGCATTTTCCAGACACCCAGTGTTCCATCTCCAGTATTTGTAATTAATAGAGACCTGGGAATTTTGCGGGTTCATTTCTAGACAAGTTGGAATTTACACACTTGTATGTTCATGTTACATTTGTAATTGGTCGAAGTGTTGTTTGACACCTCCTAGAGGTAAATGAGCCAATAAGAAACATGCGATAAATTGGGCGCCCAACCATCGCCTTTTATTACAACAACCAACCAATAAACAGTTGATATAAGCCGTTCTCGGTAAAATAAGCACTTTTGAAAGCCTTGCTTAAGATATACTTCTATGCACGTTGTGTATTCTTCCTCCTTACGAAAAATTAACTTTACCATGGGCCTCATCACTTTATTCATACGTCGGTCAAGCAAAACTGAGAAATTTTTAGGAGAGTAAATATTTTACAAATCTGCTAATTTTTACACTTCGATGCATTAAGAATAACCACAAATCGAAAAAAATAATTTGAGTTATCAGTTATCACAGATTTTTTCCTAACATTTTTTGTTCGACTTTAAGACAGTTGCCAACTTTACTGGGCGAATGTCACTCGGTGCGTCCATTAAAATATATCAACGCGGAGGCAGATACTTTTTTCTAAGGTTCATTTCAAAAGTGCTCACTTTATCGTGAACAGCCTTTATCTGTATGAGAGTATACTGTGAAGTCTAGTCTACAGGTCATTGTGCTCGCGAATTTCTCAGGTCTCTAGTAATGAATATTACTTCAGGCACAACTTCACAGATAAATACCGCTCTTACGATTCGCTTTAGACCGTTGATCGTAAATATGTTTTCATCTTATTTTTCCCATGATTAAACTTTAGCCGAAATTTTCCGGTCTAATTTACATACACTCTGTATATCCTCATTACTGATGCCATCAGAGCCCAGGATCTAGGACGTAGTTTTATAAGAATCACACTGCGCCACATGCATGGTCGCAATCTGAGGGGCCGTGAGACGCGGGAGCAAAATGTGCCCGAATTGGTCTGTCGATGCCAACAGCCAATCTGATACGGTTTCGCGTTCGGCTTTAGTATTGCCATGTTCTAAAATTCCAACTGCGAATACGTCTTCACTAGCGGCACTGGCGCAAGTTTTCTTGTGACAAAATGTACGGCCGTAAACAGCCGAGTTCTTTTTAAGGTTTTTCGGTCTCTCGATTTTATATTCGACCCGTGTCCTCAGTATATCCTCGACTATAGTGAATGATCCGGTCAGCGTTTCTCTGGACTGTAGCCCAACTTGATTTGGCGTTAACGCTGACCGAAAACTACAGAGAGGAGTTATCAGATTGCTGGAATGCCTGTTTGTTTCTTTTCCCACCCAAGCATCGCCAACTAGGTCGGATATTACGTCGTTTGCTGTTTGTAATATAAGCCCTCTCTCTCTCTCTCGCTCTCTCTCTCTATCTATCTATCTATCTGTCTATGTATCTGTATTCATCTCTGTCTCTTATCTAATTCGGCGCTAAATGCGCCTGGCCTTAGTAACGAAACCCGTTTAGCCAGCTTTATAATAAACTCGAAAAACGATTGATACGTCGAGAACAAACACGACAGCGAAAAACGTCAATCATACAAAAATGTCAAAAACCTCAAAACCCAAAAAACTCGCCATACGTCGACACAGCACAAACTAGTTACGACGCCCCCCCCCCCCCCCCGGCCTGGTGGCGCCAAGAGCCAAAAGTCAGAACCGTCACCGACAGCAGCTATAGAAGAACTACTTGTATTGTAAGCGCCTGTGGCGAACCAACGCTCTTGGTGCAGGGAGGAAAGTACGAGCAGTGATACCAACCGTCCGCATTGTGTGTGTGCTGGTCCCAGGCTGACACCCACCAAACTAACACGCCCTGCCCTCGATTTGGAAGGCCTTTCCTTCGACGGAAAATAAACGAGGAGACTGTGTTAGCTCCTGATAATTACGAGGGCGGTTGACAAACTAGCGACGCCACATCAATCAGCCCTGCATATATGAACAAGCTCTCCGCCTGCCGATAATTCCTTAATCATCCCCTCGCCAGGTTGCTCCGCGTGTGTATATTCAGAGCTGTGATCAAGAACCGTTACAATAAATGTGGGCGCACGAGAGTAATCTGGTGAGTGAACATGGCTTTGCCGACGAATCTGGGGCGGAAACTTCGAAGTTTGTCTCTGTCCTTTCTTAGTACCATGTACTTAACCTGATATTCGCTCGATAGAGAACCTGAAGAAGAAGAGAGTCTTACAATATCGACAGTCTTAAAGTACTGGCCGTCACTAGTTCTCGCTTCTCTCGCTAGGTAGCAGCATTATTTTAAGTAACAAACTTTGGGGACTTCTTTTAGTGTTCAGTGTGGCTAAAGCTATAGAACATTAAAGAAAATTTCCCAATTTATTTTAACGTTAAAAGTTGTTTTTATGATTATGCTTTCTCCTTTTTTGGGTTTGGTTTTTAATTTCTTTTTATAACCCCAGATACTTTTAGTTTTTTTTTAGGCTAAGATAAATCGTTTCCGTTATACGATAAACCAAAATAACTGCCATCAAGTGGCAAACAAAAGCGATCACAAAGAAGAAAGTTTCATTATTATTTTTAATTATTTAAAGAGGCACATTCCTAAACATGAGAACAGAAGAAATTACGATACACTGGAAAGAGAATCTAAGTCGTAATAAATTATGTTCTTCGCAAAAAAATTACAAAGACAGGCAGTATATATTTTTCCTGTTTCAAGAAACAAATTTAAAGGTCGCCGAGAAAAGTTCAAGTTGATGAAACGTAAATTTGGCTCCTCTATAGATAGATTCCAAATCATTAAAAACGGTTTTATGTAAAAAATAGTTTTTTATATGCAAGACTATACATATTTCGAATCAACCGATAAAGAAATTATTGTCAAATTAAACTTTGAAGTTTGCATACAGTTCGTATTTATAGTACGTGGCTAAAATGTCGTAAGTGTGGTCCAATATATTTATAATTTTCAGTAATAATATCGTTGAAATTATCAGTTATTAACTTCAATAAGAATTGTCAATAAGTTTGTGTTTTTGGGTCACTTAAATAAAAATAATATTGTCATTAACACTTTAAGTTATCCAAACATCATATTTTGGCTTGTATTATACACTGATTCAAATGTCAAAACTACCATAAAGCTTCCCCATTACCCTCCTTCCCGAAAAAAAATTATCAATTGAAAACGTCCTCGCGGCGGAAATAGGACAACAGGACGAAATTTTCAAAGCATGAACATTTTCCCACTTCCTAAATTAGATGAAGGTCTATCTACATTCCTTCTAAAAATTGCTTACGAAGCACTGAACATAACACATCGCAAATGAAATGCAATACGAAACCTGCGTCCTAAAGAATGGGATGGACTGAAACATTTTCTGTGAAATAGTTGTTTTCGCGAATACGCGTATCTCGGTAAATAAAATGTTCTGAAAATACGACGTTTTATCAGAAAAAAAACTATTATCTATGCCTCTACTTTTTTCTTTTTACTTTTGTCATATTAAGTGTATTCTTGGAGAAAAAAAAATCGTGAAAATTGTCAAATATCGCATTTTTAAAGCTTGCCTATGCATTTTACTTAAGTGGCAAGAGAAGCGTACAAATACACGAGCGTAGTTTAATTTGTGGTCTTTCATCGCGTATAATAAAACCCCGCTGTTACAAATCTAATTTGCACAGTACTGCATCATAACGGAAACACTGCACGCCTTGCGCGTAGGAGCGATGAGGCGCTAGGCCTGCGTGTAACTGTCGCCCGTACAGATCCATCCCACTCACATAAAAAAACAACACATGGAATTTTCTATAGGCAGATAAAAACACTATTATGAAAGAATTGCTTAGAAATTACGAACGCAGATCCATCACCTATGTACAAATCAAAAACCTGTTTTGTATTTGTAATTATGTAACTCCTTTGTGTTCAAAGTTTGCAATTTTGGTGCGCTAGAGCAAAATGCTCAAGATTTAAGGTACAATTTTGAGATGGAGTATTAATTCTTTGAAGTAAAACCAGAGTGGCCATGTTTAAAGGAAGTGAGAAGTTGACAGGTTCACGTCAACGAGTCAGAATGGGCATAGGAAAACAATTGAGGGAACACCACCGTTAGAGCAACTTGTCGGAATAAAATCAACAACGTAACAAAGGCGAGTCAGTATACAGACGTATTCGCATACGACGGGAAGGTAAAGGCTATTCACGATAAAAGTGAGCACTTTTCAAATGAGCCTTAGAAAAAAAGTCACTGCCCCTGAAAGCATATATTCTAATAGGCACACCGCGTGACATTCGCCCAGTAAAGTTGGTAACGATGGATGGAAAGTAGGTCTAGTTCCGTATGGGGCCACGGTGGCTGAGCAGTTAGCCTGCCACCAAGGCGATCCGGATTCAACCCCCGGCCGGGTCACTCCGGATTTTCGCAAGTGCGAATCGTGCCGGACGATGCAATTGGTCGGCGGGTCTTCTCGGGGATTTTCCGTTTCCCCCGCCCCTCCATTCCGGGGCTGCTCCATGCTCACTCCAATCACCCTCATCGACTCTCAAGACCTCGATGTTAAGCGACATCCAAATATCGCCACCTCACCTTCACCTCTAGTTTCATATGTTAACATCGAATAAAAAGTGTTAAGTAACCATTTGCGATCACTTAAATTATTTCGTTCGCTTTCTGTTCTTTAATGCATCGAATGTAAAAATGAGCAGATTTTTAACATATTTACTTTCATAATAGTTTCACAGTTGCACTGGGCCGACGTATAAACAAAGCGACGAGGCCCGTGGCAATGTCAATTTTACATAAGGCGGAATAATACACAACGTGCATACAAGTAGATATTAACCAGGGCTTTTAAGAGTGCTGATTTTACAGGGAACAATATTTAGACTGTTATAAAACAGTCCTTACTGGGCAGCAAACCCGACGGCCCTAGTGATAACACGCGACTGTCGCTGTCGCAGAGGTACAGCGAGAGAGAGAGGCCGGTCCGTGCCGGCTTCAAGTGTATTGTCAACAAGGAAGGGAAGTGAACGCGAAATTTCTAGTGCTGCTGCCTGGCGGACTGCATATACGTACAGTACTTCAGAGCCGCCGTTTCAGCTCTTTAAAGCGATTATTTCTGTGCCACAGGAAATTAGGAAACGTTTCGACTTTTACCGAAAAATTCCCACGCGAAGTTAAGTAATTACGAAGAGACCCGAGAATTCCGCTGGTTCATTTCTAGACAAGTTGGAATCCACACACTTGTACGTTCATGTTACTTTTGTAATTGGTCGAAGTGTTGTTTGACACCTCCTGGATATAAATGAGCCAATAATAAACATGCAATGAATTGTACGCCCAACCACCACTTTTTACTACCACAACAATCAACCAATAAACAGTTGATGTCAGTATTATACGTTCTCATACAGATAAGTCTAGCCTGCAGGTCATTAAACTTGCGAATTTCTCGGGTCTTTAGTAATTACATTGGCAAATGAGAGAATAATAAATTATTCAACGTAAATATCTAGTGTCCTTCAAAAATAAATTGTGGCTATAGTGAGTATTTAGGTATTACGGAAATTGGATAGTAAGATAAGCAGTCTTATGGAAATAGCAGGACGTAACTTCATTTGAGTTGCTGGTAGTAACGAATGTAATAGCTGTCCGTTGCTGTCACAGAGTCTTCTTCGGTGATGCTTAAACTGTGCTTTGCAGACTAACGAATTAGGCATACTATTTCACTAAATGAGATTTTATAGTAATAAAACAACAGAAAATAAGTAATCGGTTACCAACTCCAATTAAAAAAAAAACATTTTAATGTTTACAAGTAAATACATTTTTAACTAAAATGACTATTTTGGGCAAGAATTCCGCATTTATGGGATATAATTAATTTTATTTATGAACACTGGTGTCATAATAGTAATAAATATGTTTCTAGCTTTATCATTCACAAAAACTGCTCTTATAAAAGCACTGATGGTTAGTTTCCTGACAACATCGACAAAGATGAACCAAGATATTTAAAAATAATTACGTTTCCTGTTTTAAATATAAATATATGCGTGACTCTACATTTCACCACTACCATCATGAAGTATGGTAGGCTCTTCTAAAACTGTTGATGAATACTTTTGTTCCATAGAGTAGACCACTTGTCTGTTAATCTTTTGGATCAAAACTTCCACTGTTGGTTATACATAGGGATAGGAAAATTTCGCGAGTTCATTTCAGGACAAGATAGACGTCCAACACGTATACACTGAAGTAGAGTTTGCAATTGGATCGTAGTTAATTCGACACGCCTTGGACGACTCTGAGCCAATAGCAGACTTGTAAGGAAGCAAGTAGCGAATACCATACTACTAGGTGCGGAGTAACATAGGCTACTCTCTGGGGCAGCAGCCAATGAACAATCAAGTGAGGTTCGAGTATGCACAGGATTGTGGAGTCTAGCCTACAGGTCACTGAACTCGCGAAATGTTCCTATCCCTAGTTATACATGATTTCAAATAATAAAAGAAAAATATGTACCATTACCTTGAATATGTTTACGTATACATGTGTGTATATGTAAGACTGTGCTAAAATCACAGGCGCGCGCGCGTGTGTAAGCATACAGTTTGAACGCGGTATAGTTATAGTTTTTGTTTTTACACGTGTTTTACCTCCCTCTAAATTTTTTCTCTAGCTTGATGCGTTGAACCGTACGAGCAAATAAAAGTTGTTTACTCAAACGAATCAAACGGTAATGTAAAAAAAAAAAAAACAGTGTTATTAAGAAACTCTGAAAGGCAATTAAAATCCGTAAATTATGTTTGTAAAAACGAAACAATCTAAAAAGAAAAGTTTTATCGTACAACACTTTGTAGATCTAATACCCCCCACCCCCCAAAAAAAATTTGACCCTTGACTTCAAAATACACTTGAGTACAACTTCAGTGATAATATAACTCCAACTGTAATTAAGGTTGCTTTACTTTAATTGTGTCTGCTATCTAGCAGTGAACTACAATTTTTCCGTGATAAATTTCAAGTAAAGGTTGCAGAATAAAAAGAATAATAAATGTTCATGAGAGACTAAGGTGTTTTTCGAGATAGTTGGATTCATTTTTCAAAACTAATTTTCATAGATTGTTGGATTATTTGTACGATGTTTCGTTTTGCTTTGTAGATTAAGAAACTGGTACTCCAAGATATATTTTGCTTTGTTATACTTTTCCGTTTTTCAGTACAATTAGTTCGTTTAGCTTTAGAAAAAAGTGGACGGTATTCTGTAAGAGAAGAAAGTATTAGATCATCTAAATCATAAAGTAATACGAAAATAAAGATAATTACATGCAACTTTATGATTAATCGTCAGCTTATGAAAAGCTGATACCGATTTTATTTGCAAATTTCACAATTGTCAGTGGTTTTTATTGATAGAACTATAAACAGAACAGAGTAATGGCTTTGTAGCGAAAGTTTTTCAGTATTTTCCCTCAAACAGTTTTAGCTAACGTACTTATTAAAATTAAAAATAATTAGTTGCGATAGTAGTACAAAGTTTTTTAACGCCGCCATTAGAAAAATTTATATTATTCTAATGACGGATTACCGGTAAGAAGGAAAATAAAATTCGATAAACATGCACTTACTTTGGACAACTAAGTATATTAATGTCGAATTGCATTTTTAACATAACTTGGCATAGAAATGACAGTGCTGTAAAATAACATACGGAGAAAAATAGTGAAAAAATTTGATTACCTTATAAAACATTAAAACAACACAATTTTCACCTTTTAAAATCTATACTACTAAATAAAATAGAAGTGTCTGTGATTTTAGAATTTTTCACTTTTGATTATTTTTATATAGAATAGTTAATAACTAAGCCATATCTATTGTTAATTTTTTTTCGTGCCTGTCTGTCTGTCCGAACGGATTTAACTCAAAATCCACTGAACGTATTGATATCAAATTTACACAGCCTATATATAATGATACCAGGACCAACTTAGTCTGTTTCATAGCAATATCCCAAACGGTTCCGGAAAAAATGATGATCAGGTATGTAAATAGGTACTTAGGATTAATTACTGGATAAATAAAGCATTATTTAAAAAATCGTTATTTCTCCTTTCTTTTTTGTCTATGGGCAGTAAAACTTTCCTTCCAAAGAGCTGCAGTGGCCTAGTGGTTAGAGTTATTCCAAGTGGGGCCGCAGTGACACAGTGGAGAGATGTATATTAAGTGGGTCCGCAGTAGCTCAGTGGCTAGATCACCCAATAAGGGGGCCGCAGTAGCTCAGTGGCTAGAGAACCCTATAAGGGTGCCGCAGGGGCTCAGGGGCTAGAGAACCCTATAGTGGGTCCACAGCTGGTCAGGGATTAGAGCACCCAATAGTGGGGCCACAGTCGCTCAGTGGGTAGAGCACCCAATAAGGGGGCCGCAGTAGCTCATTGGCTAGAGAACCCAATAGTGGGGCCGCAACTGGCCAGGGACTAGAGCACAGAAAAAGGGGGCCGCAGTATCCCACTGGCAAGAGCACTCAATAAAAAAAAGTTATTAGATCAATTCAAAGTCTTAAATATCATGCTAACATAAAACATGTGCGAAGCGATGGCAGGGTGTAATTTAATAACTCCATTAATCCTGAAATAAGAAATATTTGTATTTTAAAAGTAAAAACTTAATGAAACTATGTTGGGCTATATTTTAACAACTTTACAAAAATATCATGAGAAAGAAGTCGCACGGATCAGCTAGTATACAATAAATTTTATTACCGAAAACAAGTAAATTTATTGTTTTAATACATCAACATATTTTAGGTACGTGTATGAATACACAATTGTTTCTTATCATCAACATTTATTCTTGTTTTGCTTCTTTTATTTTTTTTTATGAATTTGTAAGCATTATGAAATGTGTATTCTTTCTTACAGTGTCAGTCGCGCCGTGCAATTGCATCATTCAGTAACTGATATGGCTACATCTGATTGTAATTCAAAGAGAGTTTTCTACAATAAATTTCCCATGTATGGTCAGCGAAGACACATAAAATCGTTACAAGTTTTGCAAAACGGTTCTTTCCGACGAGACTCAAACTTAAAACTTTGGTGAAACTGCATGTACTAATGCTAAAGCGCATGGTTACCATTATCTGTCCATCACAGAACATACAGCCAGTCGTTACTAGTAAGTAAGAGTATTGCAATTCAATTGTAAGCATGTTCTGGTCATTGCAAAGTATGTTTAAAAAAACCTAATATTTTATGGGAATAAAATATTTTGTCTGATCACAAATTAGTTTTGAATACTTTATCATAACATAAATAAAGAACCTTATGCTTTTTTTGTTTACTTACGGTCTGATGTAAGATTAGTATATTAATTAAATAAAACTGGAAATATATAAAACTATTATTTAGTTTGCCTCCAAGGACACCTGTATCAGCAGAGGTACTGTCATTGGCTTGAAGAAATGTAATTCACCGCTGTGCTATGACGACCAGAACGTAAATAAATACAGTTTAATTGGTCAAAAATGCTCAGTTTACTCACAAAGTTATGGTTAGAAATGTTACTTTTTGAAAGCTATTTTCTCATTCGTGATATAAAAGTTCGCAGTGTGCTATTCAACATCTGATTTAGTCCTCCGCACTCGCCCATTATTATTTTCAGAGAGAGAGTACAAACGAACATAATCCCTTTCACCCATCTTTTTATAAAGCCAAACGTCCGTCCTTTTACGAGTTTAGTTCATTGTAAGCCCACTGAAAAAAATCTGTCGCCTAAAATGTTTAAATTTAAATATTCGGATATAGGGTTTGGGGAGGTAGCAGTAAACACATACACGTGGAGGTTGTGCTCGATCCCGAACAGAGAGGCAGGTTCGTCATTGCACTTCCATATTCCCTTCACGATCAATTCAGTGTCGTTTCCGCCGTTCCTCGGCAACTTTTTGCGTTCCAAAAACATCCGTATTTGTTTTACGGGTGCCTTCAACTGAATAACTTAACCGATTTCACAAGCTGAAGCTGGGGTGTAAAACCTGTTCACGGTGAATTAAGCACACACTTTTGAAATCAACCTACGAAAAGTACCACTGCACATGTAAGTATAGTCCATTCACGGTCAATTCCAACTTTTCTGAAGCCCCTGCTTAAGTTCTACTATAGGCTATTCACGATAAAATGAGCATTTATGGAAGCCCTGCTTAAGATCAGCTTGTACGCACGTTGCGTATCCCTCCGCCTGCTGTAAAACAACATTGATATGGGCCTCATCACTTTATTCATGCGTCCGTCAAGTGAAACTGTGGAATTTTTAGAAAAGTAATTATGTTACGAATCTGGTCATCCTTATACTTGGACGCATTAAATAATAGAGAGGAAAACAAGTAATTCAAATTTGCCCAAATGGTAAGTTAATACTATTTATTTGACTTTACCGTATGGCACTATTTTCCATCTATCATTACCAACTTTACTGAGCGCATGTCCCTCAGTACGCCCGTTAAAATATATATGAAGGCAGGGGCAGTGACATTTTTTCGTAAGTTGGTTTAAAATTATTCACTTTATTGCGAACAGCCTTTACCAGGATATTCCCCCGCCTCGCGCAACTAAGCTTAACCTAGTCTATAAAATTACACCAAAGGACAACGCACCGAATTCGTGCGCACTCAGATGTAATTATATTTTGCATGAGAACTATTTCTTACTAGACGCTACCAACATACACATTTTCTCACTGTTTTTTTCATACAATTTTTTAACGAAATACTATTATTAATAAATGAAACATACGTAAAACTTCAATTCAACCAAATATAAGATACTTTTATGTTAACAGAGGTATAAAACGTTTGATTAACATTACATATATGTATAGAAAAAAACTAAACACGTTATACATTGGGTGGTTTTTCAAAAGTTTGATTCAAAAAGTGTGAAGAAACCGCAAATAGATTATAATAATATTCTGCATAAGAACTATTTCTTACTAGGCATTACCAACACACATATTTTCTCTGCGTTTCTCTTCATATTAATTTCAAAGTAAATAATATATTTTACACGCAAAATATAAGTACAAATTCAGTTTATTAAAAAATGAGATAGCTTTATGTTAATAGAAGTATAAAACACTTGTAATATATTACATATTTTTGAAATACCCCATCACGTCATACACAGTGAGTGAAGAGATTTGGACGACTCTTAACATCGAGGTCTTGAGAGCCGACGAGGGTGAGAGAAGTGAGCATATAGCAGTGTCGTAATGAAAAGGCGGGGGAAACGGGAGATCCCCGAGAAAACCCACCGACCAACGGCATCGTCCTGCACGATTCCCACATGCGAAAATCCGGAGTGACTCGGCATTGAACACGGATCGCCATGGTGGGAGGCGAGCAGGCTAACCGCTCATCCACCGTGGCCCCATGTCGTACACAGAGTGAGTTTCCAGTGCTTTTATACAAAAAAGTGTGGAGATATTGCGAAAAAGAGTATAACGGATCAGTTAGACAGAAGATTTAAGACCACCATATTTCAGTTCTTAGTTTCCACTTGAGTCGTCACAAAAAACATGTCTGAAATATAACCTGAAACGCAAAAATGCTCAGGATTTGTGATGCAGTTCCCTCTCTCGCTTTATCCCTTTCTCTATCTCGTTGCATCTATCTTTTCCTTCTCCAGCCTGACGAGAGCTCTTTTATAATCGGCCGCAGACAAAGTTGCCGTCGCCAGCGGTTTTCAAGTCGTCCGACCCGACTGCGGTGCGGAGGGTTGGGAAATGATGGATCCCTTCCGATAAATCGGAGCTGACTGTCCGGAAGTCACATGTCCGCCGCGCAGTCGACTTCCGATTTCCGGCTGAAATGCCGCTCGACCCCAGTGTGCACATCGATTAAAAGTCAAACCGACGGTGCCATATGAAGTTGAGAAGATGTTGGCCGTTTGGGACGGCTTACCTTCGCTGCGACGGGGGGTGTGTTTGACGAGCTCCAAGTCTCACGTCCGCTGGGCTGGCCTGATGGTCTGCAAGTATGGGCGCTGCGGGGCCGCTGCCGCCCACGTAACTATGACTGCCCTCCACTTCCTCGTACGTTACCTTGACCACGTGACGCGAGCCAGCCAGTCACGCACCATCAGGGTGCCCCTTCCAGGACTTCTGGATATCGAAGGAGTGAAGATCATTTTATAATGTTCTCGATGGTTTTAAATAAAATATAAATACAGGTGTTTCGCCCAGATACGGGGAGACAAAACAGGGTTTTCACTTGGGCAGGAACTGCTGTTCTGTCAACACTTTAATGGTGGGGGGGAGGGCCTTTGCTGCCATTTTAGTTAAGTATGGTTTAAAGCTAAATAATTATATGTAATCTGCATATAGCTGGAAAGAGACGTGATCTGGTAAAAATGTAGATTTTGGGGGAAGTTTTAAACAGAATTATTTTTGATGGGAAAACTGTATTTTTATATAACGTTTATTAATTGTAAAATTTGGGGGGGGGGGGGAAACTATGTAAATGGTTATATTTTGATATAAAAACCCAAGCAACGAATAATTTTCAAAACCTTTCACTGGAACAAACCCAAATCTCTTTTTTGACATCATTGGGGGGCTCTCAAATGTTCTCCAACTGAAAAACACCTACATTCAGGAAGCAGTTTAGACAAGGACCTCGTCCTGTATGTGTTGGCAAACACCGTCACACCAGAATACCTCAGAGAAGCGACGGAGGAGTAAACGGGTTAGTTTGGGGGATTCCCTCGGCGCACGATCGTCTGGGTTAGGCCAAGACTACGAAGACTACGCACGTTACACGTAACACGCATCAGTCGGGTCACCCAAAATTCTCGAAAAGATTTCACTACAAGTTGTATTTCGTAACACTTTAGCTCAAGTCACCGTTCTAGATTTGCTGATCTAGGTGTTACGCGTCTAAAGTGTGTGCTCACGAATCACAGACGTAGAGGATCGGAGTTACCAAATTCTGATTGGCCAGTCAAGTAGGAAAATGTATTCTCGCAGAGACTCGTGGCCAACAAGCAAATAGAAACTGCTGGTACGCCGGCAGGCTATTGAAATCCAGCATGTCCTGAGGAAATCTTTTCGCGAATTTCGGGTGTCCCTACGCATCAGACAACACTTTGCCGTGCGCGTAAAACGTGGTCTTTTTGGGTAACTTATTATGATTAGAGACATTAAAAATTAGCGTTATATTTTGGGCCATGATAGACTCCACTGTCTTAAAGGCTGTTCACGATAAAATGAACACTTTTGATATCAACATTTAAAAAAAGTCACTGCTTCTACATGCATATATTTTAACGGGCACACTGAGTATCATGAACCCAGTAAAGTTGGTAACGACGGGAGGGAAAGTAGCTCCATATCTAAACGTCAAATAAAAAGGGTTAGAAATACTTTTTAAGTTATCACAAATTGTTACCTATCGTTTTCTGTTTTTGTTTTAATGCGTCGAAGTGTAAAAACCTAACAGATTTTTAAAATACTTTCTTTTGTAATAATTTTACAGTTTCATTTGACCGACGCATTAAGAAAGCGACGAATTCCATAGTAATGATAATTTTACATAAGGCGGAAGCTCTGAAGCAGGGCTTTCAAAAGTGCTCATTTTACCGTGAACAGCCTATATAAACAAATGAGAACGGTTCGGGGTTTTATTGGCCGCTGCAGTGTAATCAATGTCAAGTATCTTCTTGATCTCTCAAAAGAGATTGCTCACTCCACCGCTGACTTTATATTATTGGCTCAATAGTTCTCCGAGGCGTGCCAAACAAATATTTGGCCAATGGCCTAAGTTGGTCAAACGCACAGTAAGCTGGAGTTCATCTGTCCTTAAATAATAAAGCTAATTTCTCAGGTCTGTAATTACGATGCTTCACGTAAGCATGTAACCTTTGTGTACTGAATAAAAATGTCCGGTATAAGTATGTACTGTTGCTTGTCAGGTTGAAAACTCCAGAAATTCGATTTATATGGCTGTAGATGACTGGGTCTTGACGTTGATGTGGCTGGAAAAGGTTTCGAAAGTACGGCGTTCGTGATTTATAAAACAACTTGAAAACAAGTAGGATATCGCCGTAGCCTCCAGAACGAAGTATATGTAGGAGATGTAGACGTGTTTTTTGTGTATGTGGGAATAAATCGTAGGTAATAAGCTTTGATCTGCTGAGAAAAAAATATTATGTTTCACGGAGTAGACCTACTAAAAATTGCACACTTAATAGTAAACATTCTGCATTACATGCAAGAATTTTTACACCTCTGATAAATATAATTAATGAACTTTGTCAATATAAAGTTCCCTAAATATTTCCGAATTAAAAAACGAAAAATAATCCTAGTCTAACTTCTATTAATCTTTCGTCCTTATTTCCGGGAAAAAAATTATGCGGTACATTAATTTAAAACGTGAGCAGACGTACATCGTAAAAATAAAAACAAATCCATGAAAATCAAGAATAAGCCCAACACAACATCGTCTTTATTGTGATTGGCCAGCGAGATCACGTGGTGCAGAATAATGTATCGCGCAAAAGTTGGACATTAACAAGATTTTCAATAACGAGAACGTTATGCGAAATGATCGTTATAGGTTTCCTCGAAACGCATTAGTCAAGTTGTAGCCGGCCTACGTGAACGTATTATTTGTTGCGTGTTACGTGGAACTTGGAGTTACCGTAAGCGCTGCTTGCACGTTAATTCTGGAACAGTATTTTGCATCAACGTGCCACTTGATTTGTCACTTCAGCACCGCATGAACGCCCAAAGCACGGTTCATAGTTGCGAGAGAGCTGGTTTCGATCAATAAAAGTTTTGTAGGAACCAAGCATAATTGCCATTGAAATTACACATACAAAGTTGAGTTGAGTTGAGAGATTTAGGCAGCTCTTAAGAATGGGATGGACCCCCACTTTTTTTTTTGTGAAATAGTTATTTGCGAGAATACGCGTATCTCGGTAAATAAACGTTCTTAAAATACAACTTTTTGTCATTAAAGATTAAATAACAATTATCTGTGTCCCTACTTGTTTACTTTTGTCATATTAAGTGTATTATTGGAGAAGAAAATTTATGAAAATGGCCAAATATCGCATTTTTTAAGCTTGCCTATGCAGTTTCCTTAAGCGGCAAGAAAAAAGTGAAAAGATACGAACGTAGTTTAATCTGTGGGCTTTCATCGCGTGTAATAAAACAGATCTAATTTGCACAGTACAGAGTTACGATGGAAACACTGCACGCCATGCGCGTAGGAGCGATGAGGCACTAGGCGTGCGTGTAACTGTCGTCCGTATCGCTCCCTCGCTTCTTGATCTTGGACGCGGGGTTCCCACGAGGGTGCATCCCACTCTTAACGAGGTCTTGAGCGCCGATGAGGGTGATTGAGGCGAGTATGGAGAAGCACCGGAATGAAAGGATGGGGGAAACGGGAGATCCCCGAGAAAACCCGCCGACCAGTAGCACCATCCGGCACGATTCCCACATGCTAAAATCCGGGAGTGACCCGGCTGGTATTGACCGGTTCGCCTTGGTAGGAGGCGAGCAGTCTAACCTCTCAGCCACCGCGGCTCCCACACATAAAAAGTTTCAACTAAAAACATAGGTTTTACACTACACAAAAAACACAGTGGCCTTGCAATAATTTATGTCATCCTTGCAATGTTCCTTTATTTATGTTGCTACACTTAGTGCCGAAGGAATTAACATTGGAGAAATTTACAGCATGTTTCCGTTAAAAATATTGACTTTTGTACAAGTAAGGCCATTTTTAAATACTTTATTATTTTAATTTCAGTTTTCATTGTTAACTTAACTTCAAATTATTCCGAAAATTTTGTGATTAAGATGATAGTTAAATATTTGCGGCTTCGTGATTGGCTAAACTCCAACACGCAGCAATATTAACAAGTAGGAACACCCGAATTTCGCGAAAAGAATTTCGCACATACTAGACTTCATTATGCCACGGACAAACACGCTATTTTCTTTTTCATATTGGCGGCGTGTCTTTGCAAGAAGATATTTTCTTACTAAACTGGCCAATCAGAATTACGTTACTCTGATAATGTACGTCTGGGATTCGCAGGCAGATACCTAAGACTTGCTACTCCTACATCATCCAATCACGAAAATGACTCTAAGCTAAAGTGTTATGAAATACAACTGGCCGAGAAATATTTCACGAAATTCGGGTATCCCGAGTAGCAAGCAAAGTTAAACCAAGTTGAACTTTTCTATGTTTATGGAAATGCTTAACGCTACGCGCAATTGAGGCTTGTGATATTGATTTACACTGTGTTTAACTCGTTTGTATAGTACTGTATTATGCTTGCGAAATGCTCGTATTAATTGTGTTCGGGGCCTTAACCTTTTCAGACACAGTGTTCTCTATCTGGGACATTGCATATGAAGTGGCTTGAATGTTGTGCACTGTACACAGCAGAACATACCGTCCAATGAGAAAGGTTCCCCACGCGTGGGAGACATCATTCGCTGCTGAGACTATGTTCCGTAGCCTCATAAATAGGGATAGGAAAATTTCGCGAGTTCAATGACCTGAGGGCTAGACTCCACAATTCTGTGCATACTCGAGCCTCGCTTGTTTGTTCATTGGCTGCTGCCCCAGAAAGTAGCCTGTGTTACTCCGCACCTAGTAGTATGATATCCACTAATTACTTCCTTACAAGTCTGCTATTGGCTCAGAGTCGTCCAAGGCATGTCGAATAAACTACTATCCAATTGCAAACACGTTTTGGACGTCTATCTTGCTCTGAAATGAACTCGTGAAATTTTTCTATCCCTACTCATAAACCACTGCTGCCAGTTGAGTAACATAAAGCTCAGAGAGATTTATATTAGTCCCGATGTATGACTAAGCGTCGTCTTGATATCAGTACAGTTCCGAACAAGATATTTGCTTGTTGCACAGCCTAAAATTATATATATATATATTAGTGAAATGGTTAAGTCGCATGCCGTTTCAGTGATTAGGGATCCGATCACTAGAGCGTCATAGAGGAAAAAAGTAAATTATATTTAAAAAGTGAAACAAGTGAAAAAGAACAATGCAATGAAGTACCACATGTGAACGTAGACAACGCGAATTTTCACTATTTTACAGCGGCGCCCATGAAAATATTTGGTAGAAATATAGAGCGATGTATTCATAAAATGCGCTTAATATTGTCCCTCGCGTGGATTTGCTGGTATTTTACCGAGCTCAATGTCAGACAACAGTGTGATTTCCCGAGTCGCAAACAATCTACTGGCCTTTATCCCCCGTGGAATAGATATGGATTCGATTTACCGAGAACGTTTTTTTATATTACTTCCGCAGTAATACGCTCAAAATGTTTGGTAGTGTTATCACCCGCGTGCCCGTGTTCCGATAAGGACGTGTTTCGTTCGAGTGCCTCGTACATTACTTCGACCCGAATTCTTTTTGCAAGCTGCGCCGGTTTCATCGCTACCAGTAGATCAATATCACAAGTTATTAGGTCACACATTACTTCTGAATTTTCAAAGTTTATTTTGGTATGAAAGCGAGTTTCGTAACTGCAAGCGAGTATACTTGTGAGGCTTCTACTGAACATAGGTTGCGTATACAATCAGTTTGCTTATATAGGCTGTTGACTGTAAAATGAGCACTTTTGAAAGCCCTGCTTAAGATTTACTTGTATACACATTGTGTATTCCTCCGCCTTATGTAAAATTAACATTGCCATCGGCCTCATCACTTTATTCGTGCGTCGGTCAAGTGAAACTGTGAAATTATTAGGAAAGTAAACACATTATAAAATCTGCTAATTTTTGCACACTGAGGCGTTAAAAAATATCATGCGTAAGGAACAATTTAAACTATCACAGATGGTTACCTAACACTTTTTATTCGACGTTAACATATGGAACTATTTTCCATCCATCATTACCAACTTTACTGGGCGCACGTCACCCAGTCCGCCCGTTAAAATATATGCAGGTGGGGGCAGTGACATTTTTATAGGGTTAATTTCAAAAGTGCTCAGTTTATTGTGAACAGCCTTTACGCAAGATTTCAGCGATAATTTTCACAGTCTCGGATAAGAATCTCCAACGTATATTCAAGAAAGGGAAAGCGTGTAGACTTGAGGAATTTTTTCCGTGCAACAAGGCTACAAGGTTTTTTTTTTTTTTTTTTTTTTTTTTTTTTTTTTTACGTAGCGTACATCCTTGGAGTCAGTGAGCTTGACAGGTAGTCACTCTTTGCTGCAGCAATCCATTTCAATCCCGTAAACTTTTCTCTTATCCACAGTGAAACGTTTCGCATGTGTGCGAGAACACGCCAGAACTTATCAGAGAAAGATTAGTTACAAGACATGATTCTAAGAGATCTTGCAATTTACCGTGTATGTCGGCGTAAAATGGGGACGCTGTTGATACACGCTTAGCAGGTTCACTCTTGATTGAAAGCTGTTGGAATCAACTTATAAAAGCTATCCGTACCCGGAAAAAAAAATCTACATATTTTAAAGTAAATATCTAATTTAGTCATTTTTCTGGTTAATTTCGACTTTTCTTAAGCTACGCTGCTGAAATTTCATTTGTATTACAAACTGTCTTTTTAATAATCTATTTCCTTCATTTTCTTCCCCTATGGAACACATTTTGTCGTCAATAGTTTATAAATATTCCAATGATTAATAAACAGATAAACACAAAACCAAAAGGCTGCGGTTACACGGGATGCAGAACTACTCCACTAAAACAAGTTCAGCTATTGAAGAGGTTACGTTGCCTTCCGAGTTCCGATCGCATTTGTTTTGAGTTCAAAGTGAACCGTTTTCACAAGTAGTTTTGAACGACTTATCTTCTCTGCTGCGCTCCTGTTGGCTGCTTCGAAGTAAACAAGCAGTGTAATAAATATTGCTGAATGTGGCGGGGATTTCTGCACTTGTTGAATTAACATAAGTTTAATTTTGAATGTACTTAATACCCATCCATTATGCCATTACAGTAAAAGTGTAGGTTTCACAGCAGTTAAAAAGATCGATAGTGATAAATTTTGGAAACTATTATAATTAAATATCATACATTTTAAGTTCCATGTTTGTCGAGGTTAGAATTTCCATTTATATCATTCTGCTTTGGGTGTGTGACCACGAAAATACATTCTGTTTTTAAACTTTTTCAGACATGGCTACCGAATGTATTTAGCTGAATGTGTTTAACAACACTCGTGTAACCACAGTCCAAGATTCCTTGTCTTAACCCTTTAGGAAGGCACAGATTTACTATCACTGAAGACAAGGTTGAAGTGAGCTGCCTATGTTCTCCACTACACCAATACCAGTTGTGTTGATCTCTGTATATCTACTTGCCTTCTTCCTATTGGTCCTGGCCACACTGTACCCTGCTACGTTTATTATTGACTGTCCACCGGCCAATGAATTTGCTTGTTGACTATGTGGCAATCAATGTGTCGTGACTAATGTAACATGTTTCACAATTCATCGTGTTCATTTGAGAAATTATTAAAATGAGCAGTTATAGTCATACGAATTGAAATGATGACAAGTTGTAGTTTTTTTCTTAGATTCCCATAAAGTCCAGCGAAACAGTAAAACCATAGACGTGTGAGATTTGTAATCAAGAGCAAATAAATTTCCAAATAAACGTTGTCCGTGTATATACGTGCATACTCCTCAATAGGTTACAAGTAAATTAGACAAGGGGTGGACATATTTCTTCCCCCATCTCATTTCCTGTCAGGTACGCTTGTGAGCAGTATCGTGTATAACAGATCCGAGAGGAAACAGCTTCCAAGTGTGAATGAAGCAATCAGCCCGCTCGGAAGCCTGCGTCCTACCCGCCGTCTGGACCGCCTTAGAGACCATCGTCTTCGTGAAGTCCGACAAACTTGTTGCTCGATCGCACCAGCTTTGCGCAACTTCTGCCGAACTGTAGCCACCAGCCCCCCCCCCCCACCTCCACCCCACTCTCCCACCCACGCTGAGCGGATTCGCGCGGGAAGGTAACCCACGCACCCGGGGAGCGAAATGTGTGCCGGGGCGAAAGTGAAAATGGCGGCTGCGTAGCTTCCGGTAAGCCCCGGAAATGGCAGGTGGCCTTTGCCGGAGGACTTGGCCGTGGTAGTTGCCTACTTGGCGTGGGCGGTGGCGCTAGTATTAGCGGACGTGGACTCAAGGTGAGACACCCCGAGTTTCGTCTTCTGCGCTACGTCCCCGACACTGTCGCGCGCATCGCCAACAGATCTGCCAAAATCTCGAGGTCGAAAGTGATGGACGCGTTTGTTTTGCATTCGGTTTTTCAGAAGACTCGCCGACCTGCCGTGGCGCAGTCGGTTGGCGCGCCACCGGTCTGGGGTACGGGAGGTTCTGGGTTCGAATCCCATGTGAGGAATGGGCAGAGACGTGAAGAATTCGCGGATTCATTCTGGGACAAGCAAGAATTCAAAACACGTGTTTATATAACTTTAGCCATTAATCCACACGATGTTTGACATCTCCTGGAGAACACTGGCCCAATTGTGGCCTTCCACTGTGACAGCAGACAACCAATGTGCAGATGATATCGGCTTTTTCGCACATAAGACTGTAGAGTCTAGCCTGCAGGTCATTTAACTAATGAATTTTTCATGTCTCTAGGTATGAGTGGTAGTTTAAGTTAGGTCATAAATTAGTTTATAAGCCGTCCCCTGATAAGCCTTCAGGCATAACACCGGGGGACGTTAGTAAGTCATTACTAATCTAACCCCATCAGAAGACAGGCCCATTTACGTGAATAATAACGTAACAATTCGTTTATGAGTATAAGCTAACTAGCTTTCTGCCCGCGCCTTCGCTCGCATGTATTACACCTCTTCACCTTCTTAGGAGATTAATGTAGAAAACGCCTGATAAGTTTTTAGGTATTTTTATAAATACCTTTTGGAACAGACATCATAGCAACAGATTATCGCGTTTGATGAACTTTTGAAGATTCCTCTAAAACCTATTTAATCTTTTTCACCCTCTTAGGGATAGAATTTTTTAAAAATCTTTATATCAATGTTTAGGAATTTATAGGTGCAACCTCTTGAAGCTACGAGCACAACTATTTCATATTCAGATAGTGATTTATCGAGGAGCACTTAAAAAAAATAGTTATAAAATGTAATATTATAAATAAATGCAAGTAATTATTTTTTCGGGAAATACGCTGATCAGCCACCCATGAAATAAACAATAGCAACAGTTAACTTCAAAATAAATAGCAAAATAATAAATGTGTGTGTAAGTAATCAAGCTCATCGTATTATACAAACGCCAAAAACAGAAACAACAAACATAAATATATTGTTCAAAGCACAGTACAATAAGCAATTCTCATTGTCTTCGTTTTTTGTGTGCACGCATGTGCGTAACCGCACGACTTTAAATCCAATTATTTAATTCTTGTAACGTTTACCGCAAGCTGTTCGGGTCGCGCACGAATACCAGAAGAGCACCCTGCTCACGCAAGTATGTTCATGGATGTGTGTAGAAAGCTCAGGTGTAGACTCGCCAATGTTACAGCCTACGAAATGAAACTGAGTGTATCCTACGGGAGTTTTACATTCAAAAAGGTTTCTTCATCTCTTTCCTAGGTTATAGCTAGGGATAGGAAAATTTAGCGCTGTAGGCTAGACTCCACAATCCTGTGCATACTCGAACCTCACTTGTTTGTTCATTGGCTGCTGCTCCAGAGAGTAGCCAGTGTTACTCTGCACCTAGTAGTATGGGATTCGCTACTTGCTTCCTTACAAGTCTGCTATTGGCTCAGAGTCGTCCAGGGCATGTCTAATAAACCACTATCCAATTGCAAACTAAACTTCAGTGTACATGTGTTGGGCGTCTATCTTGTCCTGAAATTTACTCGCGAAATTTTCCTATCCCTAGCTACAGCTAAAGCTAGTGACTTTTCGCGAAAAAATGTGAGTGCACAGTATACTTCAATACTATAAGCACCCTGTCTGTTGCCACTGGTTGCTGTCTGCATGCGAAGGCGTTTTCATATTTGATCGTGTCACACAGAATTCGGTAACATCAGCACGGATTCTACGTGATTCATGTGTAGACAGATAATACGTGTCAAAAAGTAATTCAGCCAATCATGATAAGTGAACGTCTCTACAGTGCTTTGGAGTATAGCTTGTCTTGAAATATTTTCGCGAAAATTCATTACCCCTAGCTATAGCACTCCCATTATTAAATCAGTTTTAATTAATTAAAAAAATTATTCCCGTGATAGTCAGTAGAATACGAGATACAGCATTAAGCAATGTCATAAATAAATAACACTGTGAAGGCCGACTTCAATATTGCTCACACACATACACACACACATAAATGGTAAGCATTTATGTCCTGTTTTTACTTGTAAAATTACTAAACCTACGAGCATGGATGATTGCTCTTTAGTATGGAAAAGGGGAAGGGAACACAAAAATCACCCACTTGTAAACAGTTTCAATTCGCATTAGGCACAGTGTTACAACTTCAATTAATTTTGTCACACAAAAAACGAAAGCAAAGAGAAAATTATAGTAGCGTGGAAGGGAGACGATGGTAAAAAATAAAATACCTGTAAAAATACCAGTACTTTATAGATAATATCTGGGCCGCGGTGGCTGAGCGGTTAGCCTTCTCGCCTCCCACCACGGCGTTCCGGGTTAAATACCCGGCTTGGTCACTCCTGGATTCTCCCAAGTGGAAATCGTGCCGGACGATGCCAGTGGTCGGCGGGTTTTCTTGAAGATCTCCCGTTTCCCCCGTGCTTTCATTCCGGCGCTGCTCCATACTCGCCTCAATAACCCTCATCGGCTCTCAAGGCCTCACTGTTGAGAACCGCCCAAATTTCTTCACTCACTTATAGGTAATGTCAAACTGTAAGAGCTGTTGTAGTGTGCACGGATAGTTCTGAAAGTGTGCCATTTAGCGTATTTTTCACATTAAATAGTATATTGTGGACACAGGACATGTAGAGATATGTATCTTACAGTGATTGCAAAGCTGCGTAAACTTTTAAGGATGTCACAAAATAACCATAATTTCGGCCATAGGAAATAGTTTGATCTAGTCAGTATAACCAAGAAAAAAACTAGTGATATAGTGTAATTAACTTTTCTAAAATATCTTAAATGTACTATGTGAACGCAAATATGGATTCGAACCCGGTATATCAGGTTTTTCATTTCGGTGCTCTGGAACTGAGCTGTCCATACACAATACAAGTAATCTCGCATTCTCCAAGCAGACCCTTTTCTTCACTGGAGAAAGAATCCAGATACCTCATGGTAGAGCGCCAATAAAACCTAAAAAAAAAAAAAAAAAAAAAAAGGCCCTAGTGCATTTTTTTAATATTATTTTTCATTTTATTATTATTATTTTAACTTTCAATTTATTCGTAGCATGTGCTATTAGTTAAGTCACACTTGAATATCCTTAATTGAATCCTTCACATAATTGGTCAAACAAAATAGTAGAAAGGCGAGAAAATTTTTTATATATTTTCATGCACCTCATTTTTCTTGCGAACAAAGTACAAAGACGGATTCATGACAATTTTGCTATATCTTAATATTAAATTATTCCAAATGTGGTACTACAATTAGATAGCTTCTATTTACAAATTACATTCCAATTGAAATGTTTTATATAAACAAATTTTGCCTGGAAATTAACTTTTCTTCTTAATTTATATGTCAGACGTCCTTAGTATATGGTTGTCTATTACGATTTATTAAATCTTAATGTAATCAACAGTTAACTGATTTTACCAGAAAATGTATTATGAACGTTGTGGGCAAATACGAAATACTTTACAGTAATCATGCTGACAGTGTATACACAAAATAGCAAAAATAAATAAAGAAATGAAGAAATAAAACGCTGTACATTACTACTCGTAGATATCACCTAATCAAGAGGCGAGAGTAATGATTATATTTCGCCCGGGGCTTCAACTCGATCACGCTTCTTGATCAGGACCTGTCTGGAAATTGAATCAGGCCACATATATATACGCCTACTCAGTTCGAGCGCCCACCCTCACCAACATCCAGACTATCGCTAGACGAGACTATAGTAATTTAGGAAATAATGTTTGCTGCCAAAGCGATTAGACCTGCAATAGTTCTATACTTTCATGCACGATCGCTTGAGAAAAAAAATATTGTTGTGAAAAATTTGCTTGTTTTAATAAGTTTGTCCACACACGCAACAAAACTCCATCTAATGAACGATAGATTTCTTACCAGTTTGTAAATAATATCACAATATTGTCTACACGGACACACGAGAATTTTACAGCATGTGGCCTCCTTTTGTTTAGTAGACTGCTACCAAATGAAATAAAGTTTTCAGACATATACGCATGCTGGATAGAAAAGGCCAACAGTAATTATAAGTAATGACAACAATGTGATAATAAGTTATATATAATCCAGAGAGGAGTAAAGTAAATAATTCCCCTAGCATTAAGGAAACTGAACATTTGATATATTTCAAATAAAATAGCAAAAATTATATCTTTTGGCTGGCATTAAAAAATGAATATGAATGAAATGATGAAAACTTGTGTAATACTAGTGGAGCCCCTTACAAATAATATTTATTGTATATGCGTATTTAAATGGCAGGGAATTCTTCTTTTAGTAAAATCAAAATATTTTATAAGCCAGGTATAACTTTGTTTTGCTGATGAAACTAATTTTCATTCCAAAATTTTAAAAATAATTTTTAAAGTTGAAAGTTCACAAACTGTGGGTAGTTCACAAACTGTGGGTTAAATCAGAATGAAGATGAAGTGGAGATGGCCGGCGGAGAGAAAAAACCAGAAAGCGCCATGCCCGTTCTTTGGCAAACGTGACGGGAGTCACGAGTACCCCATCACAGCTACCTGGTTTGACTGCGAAGCTGCAGTCTTCCCGTACTACAGTTCGATACAGAGGTACCAGGAACTGGTACTCAGATAACTGTGATACTGCGAATGGGACTGCAAAGCTCCGAAACTGTGATCGGTGATGCTGTGATCTATGGAAAGGTCTGGCACGGATTAATACAAAAATCACTATTACCGCGAAACAGGGCCAAGAAAACAGTAGAGCCACACTTACCCATAATGGAGGTTGAAAACTACACTAACGTAGCATACCAGCACTGAACTACGTTTCTCACAGCTAAACTACGTGCTGAGAAGTGAAAATGAAATCGACGAAACTGCATTATGGTCACAAGTGCAGCCTGGAGTTGCGCGCCGTTAAGTCAGATGTTGTCAGCTAGCCAGTGAGATGAAGAATGCGCGGTCGATGACGCGAGATGAAAAACTACTGAGCTTGAAGGATACGGCAAACGAAAACTTGCAATCGGACGCGATTGCAGCACGAAAAATATGCGGCGTGTTAAAATACACTGCCTATATTAAACTGCGCGTGCAGTTAAACTGCCCATAAATGAGTTGACAACTTAGGTGAAGCGTATTTCTTGAGGAGGCGAGGCCGGAAAAATGTGAATGTAAGAAGGCCCTCAATAAGTTAAAATTAGGGATAGGAACATTTCGCGAGTTCATCTCAGGACAAGATAGACGTCAAACACATGCGCATTGAAGTTGACTTTGCAATTGGATCGCAGTTTATTAGACACGCCGTGGACAACTCTGAGCCAATAGCAGGCTTGCGAGGAAACAAGTAGCGAATCCTATACTGCCAGGTGTGGAGTAACACAGGCCACTCTCTGGGATTTGCAACCAATGGACAAACGATTAAGGTTCGAGTATAGCCAGTAATGTGGAATCTAGCCTACAGGTCATTGAACTCGCGAAATTTTCTAATCTCTAGTTAAAATGAATGGAATTCACTCTCTAAGAATCAGTCAAATCTAAACTAAATTAGATAATGTTACCAATTGAAATCATAGTAATATAATGAATTTGTTCAACATTAAACATAAAAAATAAGAAAAATTATTAAAAGTTAATATTATTTTATTAATTGTCGTCCGTTCTGGTATCACTTTTTTTTCCAATATATATTAAAAACTCGCAGTTGCGATGTGACATACAAATCTATGACGGCATATGTTAAGTTGAGATTCTTGCATTACTGTGACGTTTACTATGCTGCAATATTAAAGACTACCTTTTTTTTTTTGTTAAATTAAACTTCATGTCTTGTATTTTGTCTATAAATTATTATATTCATTTGAAGTCAATATGAATGTAAAACACTGAACAAGGAGGTAGGTTGACAATTGCTAGTAATAAATATGCAGCCTTCAAATATAATATCCTTAAATTGAGTTTTGGTACGTTACTTCTAAAGCAAACGTTTCTTACCGCCATATTAAATTTTGCAGATGACAATATACATGCATTATGTACAATTTTATCTTGGAAATATTCTTAGAGCAAAAAATATGTACGTTGTTTATCCTTTGGTGTTTTTTATTATAGGCTGTTCACGGTAAAGTGAGCACTTTTGAAGCCGTAGTTACTTTTTCCTTCCAGCTATTTTGTATACTTTAACCACCATTAAAAATAATTGTCATGTAAGTCATAAAAACAATGTATATATTCTACGGCACTCGGAAGTTTACTTCTAAGGCTAAAATAAAATACATTTATTGACTATTATTCCAAGTGAGAGGGTTTTCAAAAGTGCCCAGTTTACCGTGAATAGCCTATAGACCTTCGTACCTTTCTGTTTACATGTGACGGACGGCTATGTAGAGGGTATTCCGAAAGTATAACTTAAGAAGGGCTTTAGAGAAGCTAGATGAAACCATGCCTAAACTAAAATGCAGAAATTGACATAGGCTTATATTTGTTCTATGTGTATACATGTCATCAAGCACTTGTGTAACATTAACATTGATTAGTTTCTATTCTAAAGAGACACGTGGTTGACGCGAATTTTTAGTTTCCTCTTCCAAGGTACTCGTTTTGATCAGGCTTATATTGGATATTTTTTGTGTGTCGACTTGGATTTTAAAGAGAGAGAGGGAGAGAGAGGGGGTGGGGAAATATTCGCTCTCTGCGATGTTGTTTCGCGAAATTCGCGAGACCTGCGACAGGACATGACTTCGATAACACGCGCCTGTCGATGTCGCGAGAAAACAAAACGAGAATCCTGTCGATGTCGCGGGAAAACAAAACGAGAATCGCACCGCCCCTACCCAGCTCCCACGCCCTCTTGTTTCGAGCGGAACCTTCGCCGCGGGCGGCAACGATCGCAGCCGCTCTCTGCGCGTCGACCGGGTCGTGATGTGTTGTTGAGGGTTGCAGTTGACAGGAGCACCACCTTATAAACGCTGTTCACGATAAAATGTGCCCTTTTGAAAGCCCTGTTGAAGATCTACTTTTATGCACGTTGTAAAATATCACGCCTTACGTAAAATTAACACTGTTACGGGCGTCGTCATTTTACTCGTGCGTCGGTCAAGTGAAACTTTGAAAATATCAGAAAAGTGAATATTTCACAAATATGCTGTATTTTACACTTCGATACATTAAAAAAAAGTACAACGCGAAATAAATATTTGAAGTTATTACAAATGGTTACTTAACACTTTTAACCTGACATTAAGATATGGAACTATTATCCCTCCATCGTTACCAACTTTACTGGGCAAAGTCACCAAGTGCGCCCGTTAAAATATATGCAGACAGGGGCAGTGACTTTTTTTTTTAAGGTTGATTTCAAAATTGCTCACTTTATCGTGAATCAAAAATTTGAAAAATCTCCCCATGTGTGACGTGGTTAGTTATTTCCAACATATGGCATGTATCACAAGCGTTTTATACTTGTGTTCATAAAAGTTACTTTTTTTCTGTTAAATTGAAATACTATTCATATTTTGACTATTAATTCTTATTCTAATTTATAAATAATTTGAATAAAAAAACAGTGAGAAAGCGCGTGTGTTGGTAGCGCAGCCTAGTAAGAAATAGTTCTTATAGGTAATACACTGTTACATTGAGTGCACACGAATGCGGTGCGTTGTCCTTCGGTGTAATTCTCCAGACGTAGTTAATCTTAGTTTGTACGAGGCGGAGGAATATCCTCGGAGGTAGAACTTTAGTAGGGCTTCAGAAAAGTCTGAAGTAACCGTGAATGGATTATATAGGGTATTGATGATTTACTGAACACTTTTGAAATAAACCTTTGAAAATTGTCACTGACCCTACCTACACGTATTTTAACAGGCACATTTATTGGCAAGCGTCCAGTGATGTTGGTAACATACAGAGGGAAAGTAGTTCCACATCTCGACGTTAAATTTAAATTGTTAGGTAAACAGGTGTTATTTATGTTCTTTATTAACACGCAAGTGTAAAGCATCTGTCACACTGTCAAATTTTCGCCTTCAACTAAATTTGACAATAAATTTTGAAGATAAATTACGACAATCTAATTTCTCCTTCTAGTGTCAAATTTTTTTACTGGGAGTATCTAATTTGAAAAATTGTTTAAAAAATTGTTTTCATAGTAAGATATTGCTTTCGTTTTTCCATGCATTTCATTACAGGAAGAAATGCAAGGAATGTTGTAATTTATTTTCGCTTCTTTACTAAATTCAAATTTTAATTTATCAGAGTTTTTCTGCACAATGGCATTTAATACCTCCTAGTTCGTAATATTATATGTAATATTCACTTAAAACAATATTCTTGGCCAGACAGCTTCTACATAAATTAATTATCTTCATAACCTACTTTGTTCGTTATTTTCATTCTTTGGCTATTTTAAAGTTTCTTTACATACGTCCATTTTTTTTCGTGCACGATTCTGATTGGCCCAGACCGTTAAACATTAAATAAATCTCATAACTGGCCCAATCTTCAAATGTTTGATGGAAACTGGAGCCATCAAGCTTTCTTAGACAAATATGGTGGCGTTTATGAAGTTTCGATGACGTCATAATGGTTCAAATACATTTGATCAAACTTATTGGAAGCAGATTGACGGAAAAATTTGACAGTGTTGCATGGGCTTAAGAATGAGCAAATTGGTAAAATATATGATTTTCCAATAATTCCCGAGTTTCAATTGACCTACGCATGAATAAAGTGACAAGCTTCATGATAATGTTAATTTTTCATGTACCGAAAAAATGCACAATGTGCGTACAAGTAAATCTTAAGCAGGGCTTTCAAAAGTGCTCAGTTTAAGGCGAACAGCGAATAACTAGAACTTACCGATGTAACTTTTGAGCCTACTTTCATCTCAATTAATGCACATAGTTTTGATGAAATTCTCAAAAGCGTAGATTGTAGGTATAGGCCTTGACATCATGTCGGCAGAGATATCATTAGAGATGGAACTAGAAACATATGCATATATAGTCCATTCCTGATTGGAAGCGACTTATGAAAATCAACCTTTGAAAAAACACTCTAGGCATAACATGTCAACCTGTTTTTGCAATAACCTGTATTCCACAAATATATAACACTGTGGTTAACTTTACCTTAATATCTTCTATAACTTGTAATATTTATTTCTTTATAAATATGAATTAACAACAGCGAGAGCAGCGACGTGTTGGCAATGGCCGGTAAGAAATAGTTCACAGTTAAAATATTATTTTAACCTAGTTTTTTAGTATGCTATTTGTAAATTAAACAGTGCGTATTGAAATATTGAAATATGTAGGTAGCCCCGATGGCAAAATATCTCATTTTTACAGTTTAAAATAACAGCGTCAAACATCGTGAGAAGGCCGTAATGGTCCGGTGTTGTTTTATCGAGCGAGAAAGCAACTATCTGCTGAGCGAGACCTGTCGCTCTCTCTCTCTCTCTCTCTCTCTCTCTCTCTCTCTCTCTCTCTCTCTCTCTTTGTCTCTTTCACACTCGGGAAGTTTCACTTCGCTAGTAAGCGCAATTATACATATTTTCTATTCTAGCTTATTCCATACTTATTATAGCAAAAAAAATAATGATTTTTGAGTTTGTAATTTACAACTGAAAAGAGATTTTAATATTTGAATACTTATTTTAATATACTTCGATATGATGACGGGGCAGAAACAAAGTGAAGTTGGCAGACGTGGCGAGACGTGACATGGTGTGTTGCTTTTTTTACCAAACGAAGCGTAAATTATACGTACTCCGAAAAATACTTCAAATTGCCACGTCACGTTTGTAGACATTATGTTTTTTAAACCTACCTAAGCTAGTTACGATGTTGTGATAAATCTGTGTTTCCGCGGGAGTAATAAATATACCGTTACGGTGTGTTTCGTTAACCGCTGCGTGTGAAATATCGTGGCATGGCTGCGTGGTGATCGTTACGCTGGATCTGATTGTGTGTGATTTCAAATATTTGATGTGAACTATTCATACGTTGTAAATGTGAACTGTTTTTATGACGAAGTTTTTTATTTACATCCACGTATGTTTATTTATCACAACGTTTTACCTTTGCCCTGGGTGTTAGAAACACAGTCGTATAACGTGATTTACCACCAATCCCAACAAAATAACCAAGCCCAGCCCCAATAAAGTTCAGTAAACATAATACACGGTAAGTAGCAATACGTATAAATATGAGCGGAATAAAAGTTACGGTAGGCTTACTTGTGTTCATGTTCACTGCTATATTTTAAATTTGTATGAAAAAAAATGAGCGACACGAGTTGGGTGCTTGATTTTAATGTGTCTTTTTCGTTGGACTGGCTATTCCTTCGTTATTCGAACTGAGACCGTCCTTTTAAAGAAATAATCCAACACATATACATAACAAAAAGTAAAATACTATAGTTCATTACCCCGCAGTTGTAACAGTGTTAAACACAGTCGCGGCAAAATATTAATGTGCATTACGTGTAATGTGCTATGTCGTGGAAAACAAATATGTTAATGTAACATAACCGTACGAACTATCGTCAATTCAGGCATTTTTAAAACGTCATAAAGCTGACCTACATAATGTTATAGTCCTAAACTGTGAATATTAGTACGGAATGGTTTTTGAAGTAGACCTACGACAGAATTGTTTGAAAAGCTGTAAACAGTAAACAACACATTTGACAGGTACAAAAGTAGAAGTCACATTTCAATGTTTATGTTTAGGTGTAGCGAAAGTATGTAGACATTGATCAATGTAAACATTGATTTTGACAGATGCTACATGGCAGTCACATGGCAATGTTTGTTTACATTTGGCGGAAGGATACGAAGCGGGCCTGCAAGTAGATATTTAGCAGGGCTCCGAGAAGTTGCTTCCAGTGGGGAATGGACTATATACGTGCCTTGACCATGACTCGAACACGGAACTCCTCGTATCTTTATCTCACCTGCATTACGAAGAGTAGGATCGGGAGCTTCAACTTCGTTTGCAGTCAGTCTAGATTTCTGAAGACAGCATTTACTAACCTGAAATATTTATAGGTAGAGCCACGAGTATTTCGCGAATTCATTCGAAAGCGAGGTAGACTCCAAACACGCATTTTTTTTTGGCCTACAGTTGTGATTGGACGACAGTTGTTTAGACACGCCCCGTTAAACCGCAAGCCAGTGATAAGCAGGAAGAAGTGGCGTGAGTGAGTGTTTAACAGTCGTGTGCAGAGGCCTACCTTGATCACAGCAACCAATAAGCAGACGATAATGTCTCGAGTGTATAGATGACTGTCGATCCTAGCGTGCTGCCAACTCAATCCCCGAAATACTCGGGGTTCTATTTATAGGGCAGTCATTTTGAAAATCAAATATGGGAGTCATTTAAATCATGTAAATTTACATGGTTTTCTGTAATACTACTTGTGCCCAAAATCTTGTGTAAATCGTTTGATTGGTACCCGAGATATGGAATAAATGCCTTATTTTCTCATATGATTTCATCATCGTAAATGGGGGAAAAAATGTTCTGTATTTAGCACAGTGAATGTTTTTCATAGACAGTGAGAGTTTACTGTTGTATCCGTGTTACTCTGCATCACTTCCTACTCGAGCGTGCATAAGAGGGTCCCAAGACTAGATTGGTAACCAGAGGAGTGCGCAGAGATTTACAAAGGCAAGCCGCCACGTGTGCCAGATAAGCCTATCGGGACTGGCGCGTTCCCGACCATGAGCGGATTGAATTTCTCGGGTTATCTTTGAAATAATGTTGTGGTCATTGCCGTAACCTCTCTCAGCGAGACTCGGAATACGAAGAATTAGAGATGGGGAGTATCTTCAATACCTGTTATCAGCAACAGGTATTGGGAGAAAATAGTCGATACCTGTTCCTAGTTTCTGGCGATACCTGTTGCTATCATAGACTAAAGATGAGGTATACCGCTTATTCGTCTTCTGCGCATGTACCCAACATTGACCTACCCCAATCCTACGCAGCTGTCAAAGTCACATGGCCAACAGTGGTGAACGTCTTTGTGTATATCTAAATTTTAAAACGACAAGTACTATTATATTAATAAAATACTTTTACTAGTTTCAATTTAATAAAACTGCATTACAAATTGGTTACAAGAAGTGCACATTCATCACAAAGCATTCGTTTACAGATCAATTTTCTAACCTAAAATCCAAACCACGCTATTTTCGCTAGACATGTCAGAAAAGCAGTTCAATGTTGGGACACAGAGATTAGTTGTGCGCAGCCAGCGAGATCGGTCTACCTCATCTTTAGTCTATGATTGACAATCAATCACACGTACTCACTTGTTATTCGACACTCGTACGTTATAATTACGTCGTACCTGTTCCTACCGTCTAATACTATTATCCAATACTACATCCCAATAGTATTTACGGACGAGAAAAAATTCTTTCTAAGTCCAATTTCAACTTACAAACACATTCATTCGCATAGTGCCATTTTTGCATGATATTTTTTTTTTTTTTTTTGGCAACGAAAAACATTTTCAAAGTTTTGTTTGGAGTTATAATTAATTTCTCCTCCTCAGTATGTATGTCTCTAGCTGTTCTTTTTTGTGCCCCCATTCTGTGACAGTAGCCACCGGGAAATTGCTATTCCCATTGTCCTACCACGAGAACATGAGACGGGAGGAGGTACACCTCCTTTACCTAACCTCCTGGTGTGTCATGTTTCCCTGGTAGGACGATCATAATGCCCGATGTTTATACAGTAATATTTGTAACGACAAAAGACAGATTGAATATGTGTAAATGGTGAGTGTGAACTACGCGACTATAACCGTTATAGAGACACTGATAAGGGTTTTAATTAGAATTGGGATACACATTAAATATTGCGCTCACTGAGAATTAAAAAAGTAATAGTGAATATAAGGTAGTTTAATGTTGTTACTAATATCTGTGCGAATAAATCAAAATTCAAATTATGTTATTTTATTCTTATTTAGACCTCTATCCCTCACATACTCTGATACGCCTCTCTGGCGTACCATTATCTACGTACATTATTTGTCACCAAGTTTGACTCATTTCGAAAATCTGAAACGACATTATACAATTACGGTAGGTTATGTTAGTTTAGGCTAGGTTACATTAATTAACCCTATCTATGTATTGCTAATTGAACTTGCACATTATTTCATCAAAACGTGGAGGTGGGCATCAATCAATAACAAATAACTTTAAAAACAACAGTTTCGTTAGTAGAGTTATATTTAAAACAAAAATTAATACAACAGCACAGAATTTTATTTTACATACTAGTCTTATTACAATATAAAGTTTACTTGAAATTTGCTGGAATATACGGCATACTAACCTAGAATATTTACCAGACTCTTCAGTAGTTGAAAATGTGTGCCTAATCCTTTAACTCATACAAATTTAGATGACTACAGAAGAATAATATGTTCCCTGAGTATGGCGGGAGTGTTTTATTGTTTCCCCGAGATATGCCATAAAATTTTCTTTTGTTTCATGTAACGTTATCTTACAAAATAGCGAATTAAATAGGCTCCGTACGGACATATTTGTTGGTTGTAACATGTACTGCCAGCATACCAAGTTGAGTTGAAATTTGTTATATGATTTCGTAGATGTGGTATTCTAAGCTAAAATGTTTGAAGAAAAAAAATGAGTCTGGCCCACTCGAAACCGACTTGAAAAATATAATTTAATATGACCTACCGTAGTATTACTTGGTTGTCAAATTTGGTAGGAATCGGTGCATTAATACCCGTTATAAGACAAGAAAAAACTTAATTTTTTCATGTGGCACTGTCTTACAAAGAAACGTAGTGTGGACATGATTATTGTTGGAATAGATATTGTCAGCCTACGAAGTTGGTTGGAAATTGGTCACATGGTTTCATAGATATAGCCCGTTACACCAAAATATTTATAAGGTCGCCCTTTTGATGATAAGTGCCTGGCTTATTTAAACATATAAATTTACATGACCTGTCTTACTACTACCAATTTGCCAAATTTGGAATAAATCGACTGATTGTTTCCAGGTATATTACATTAAAATTGAATTTTTGATGTTGTGCTATCTTACAAACTGGACGACAAAAGAGACGCTGTGAAAACATACAGATACTACCAACATACGAAGTTAGGTTGAAATTGGCCATTAGTTCATAAATATAGCATAATAAGCTATAGTGTTTATATGACCTCAATTTAAAAATAAATACTTCAATTGCTTAAAACATAACAATTTACACTGCCAACCATAGTACTTCTTGTGTGCCAAATTGATTTGTTCCTGAAGTATGAAGTAAAAAGCTTAATTTTTCATGTAGTACTATCTTATAAGGATAAAATAAAATATATTAATTGAGTATTATTCCAAATGAGAGGGAGAGGGCTTTCAAAAGTACTCACTTTACCGTGAATAGTCTATACCAACATTGGTCTAAATTGGTTAAACAGCGTGATATATGTAGCAAATTAACCAGAATGTTTACATAACTGCCTTTTTGAAAATAAATGTGAGTGATTTGAATAGATAAGACATTTATATGGCCTAAAGGCTTTTCACAATAAAGTGAGCACTTTTAAAATTAACCCTACAAAAAAGTCACTGTCCACGCCTGCATATATTTTAACGGGAGCACTGAGTGGCATGCGCCCAGTAAAATTGGTAACGATGGATAGAAAGTAGTTCCGTAACCTAACGCCGAATAAAAAGTGTTAGGTAATCATTTGTGGTAACTTATATTATTTATCTCCTTTATGTTTCTTTGATGCATCGAAGTGTAAAAATGAGCAAGTTTGAGAAATATTTACTTTTCTAATAATTTCACAGTTTCACTTTACTGACTGATGAATGAAGTGATGAGGTCCATGGCAATGGTAATGTTACATAAGGCGGAGGAATACACAACGTGCATAAAAGCAGATCTGAACCAGGATTTTTAAAAGTGCTCATTTTACCGTGAATAGTCTTAACACGTGTTTAAAGTTTAACTCTCCTCCAAGTAATAACGCAAGTTTCCCAGCTCCCTGACGATTTGTATAGACAAGAAACAGAGGTGAGCTCTATAGGTATAATATACGGAAAGTCTACGTGATTCCTATAGCTTCGGGTATCTGGGACGAACAATGCCGAGTTTACACGAAGCTTCCATCGCTGCTGTAACCAGAAAATTATAGTTTCTGCAGCAATTAGGTTAACCACGCCACTAATGCCT
The DNA here is from genome assembly GCA_029891345.1 of Dryococelus australis. NCBI lineage: Eukaryota > Metazoa > Arthropoda > Insecta > Phasmatodea > Phasmatidae > Dryococelus > Dryococelus australis. Next base: position 133,885,392 of record CM056999.1, read on the forward strand.
GGTTGTATCAACATCTTCCCAGATTCCGAGATCGAATGATCCTAGTTCCGAACCAGGACCCAGTTTTATCTTGGTTCCAATGTAAAAGTATTGCACCAACGAAATTGAATGATTCTGGCTCTCCGATTCGTCGATCTTGGTTCCAAAGCGAGAGATCGATATTTAGTATGAAACAAATTTTGCTATTGGTTTGTAATATACGACGTCATGGAAGTGGGCAAATTTTTCACTATATATAGAACTAGATGTGCGATGTTTTATCTGTTTTAAGTGAGTTATTGTTGTACGAATTTGTTAAATAATACTCAAGTGGTTTAATGTTGTTTCAATTTCCAAGAAAACAATCGAACGTAGATCTGTTGGCGTATTTTCAAACTACATTTGTTGGCGATGGCTGCTGATCTCGGATCGAGATTTCGAACCGCCAATTTAGGCGGTTCGAAATGAACATCTCGATCTGCAGTCCAGCTCTGAACTCTAATGGTGCAACAGTTTTCTGTGTCGATCTTAGATCCAATCTCGGATCGAGTTTCGAACCACGATGGTGTAACTGGGCATAAGACGTATTCTTTCAAATATCAAGAAGTAGAATCAGGTGTCTGTAACAATTAGCAACACTTAAGAGATACCGACATTAATAAAAACGAAAAAAAAAAAAAAGAATTAGGTAAGTCACATTTTTAAGAACTACCGCATTTACACACTGCATTGCATCAATAGGAGTGATGGGTGAGAGGACAAATTATGGTCTCCGTATATTTTGATTGGTGTTCAGATTTCGCGCTAAAAGAAAAATTTGTTACTTTTTTTTTTAATGTAATTTTCATGCGCAATAAAGTACCATGAAAACGACAATTATTATTATTTTTTTCGTATTTTCCTTTTCTTTTTAACAGGATACGCAGAAAAATTATATCTCGGAAAACAAGAATTTCGCGAAAAGATTTCCGCACATGCTAGAGTTGACGGACATACAAACTGTTTTCTTTTGCTTATTGGCGGCGTGTGTTTGTAAGAAGATCTTCCTTTACTTAAATGGCCAATAACAATCAGGTAACATCAATACTGTGCGTCTTTGATTCGCGGGCAGACACCTTAAGACGCGTTACATGGAAACTATCCAATCACGAAAGTGGATCTGAGCTAAAGTGTTATAAGATATAACTGGTTGTGAAATATTTTCGCGAAATTCGAGTGTGTCTAACTATACCGAATTCACAGCGAAGTCACGTGATGTCACAGAAAGATCTGTGTAATTTACGGAATGCCCTTTATTGAAAAGGCACCGTATTCGTTCTTTTACGGAAAGTTCTGGATAATTTGTACCATTTCTAGAGACCCGAGAATTTTGCGGGTTCTCTTCTAGACAAATTGTAATTCACACACTTGTACGTTCGTGTTATTTTTGTAATTGGTCGACGTGTTGTTTAACAATTCCTGGAGGTAAATGAGCCAATAACAAACATGCAATAAATTGTGCGCCCAACAACCGTATTTTACTACCACATAACTCAACCAATAAACAGTTGATATCTGTACGAGAGTATATAAGACTGTGAAGTCTAGCCTACAGGTCATTGCACTCGCGAAGTTCTCGGGGTCTCTCACCATTACTTTTCCGTAAATAGACGAGAAAATTCCCTAACTGTGTATGGTGTTGGTGGTGGGTTTGCGAGGGTGACGGGGGAATTTTGGAGGGGGGTGGGGGGGGGGGGAGAAGGTAGTTTGAAGGTAAGGAAGGGCATGCTGGCAAATCTAGGTCACTCTGACACGTTGCTGGGATGCAGCGCGTCCGCACAACACAAAACGTGCGAGTGAAACATACATGACCTGCGGTTGTTTTTCTCTCGCGCGCTCTTTCTTTCGGGAACAAAACCCTTCGCTCTGACGAGAACTTCCGAAACTGTTGTTGTTGAACCACCCCCCCCCCCCCCTTCCTCCTCTCTATCTCTCTCTCTCCCCCCCCCCCCCCCCCTCTCTCTCTCTCTCTCTCTCTCTCTCTCTCTCTCTCTTTGCTTATGAATCTTGCGGGACAGGTGTCAGCCGCCGTTTTGAATTTATAGAGGTTCCTTACGAGATTTTCTTGAAAACATTTTTACGATGTGGTGTTTAAAGTTTTTAATTTATTCTTGGCTTCTGCGTGTTTGGAAAGTTATTTACATTCAAGGAACAAAACATATATAATATGCTTGCACTCTGCGGGTAGAGAAAGGAGCAAATTTTAAAACAAGCGACATCGCTAGCAATAAAATGTTTATTATAAACTGGCTACGAATCAAGTACTTGTAAATAAAATATGTGATACAAACACGTAGTAACCATGATTCATTACATACATTGTGAAGCCAGATATAGTAAACCCAGGGTAGTGAACTGTGGTTATGACTTAAAACCCTGACCTTTGGCTTATTTAGTGACCCTACAGGACTTCTCTGCGACTGTTAATATTAGATTCTTTAGATACATCCCACTTTCACTGAGCAACACTTGCTACCGGTTTGTCTTCTATGATTTTCATATTTTATTTAATAGGTTGGTGAGATACTATTAAAATAAAAATACTCGTGAGTTTCGCTAAAAAAAAAAAAAAACTGTTTGTTACTGCCATTCAAGTATTTTTTTTCTTTTACAACTGAATAAAAATGGCTGGCCTATACCGGACACGTAAAAATTCCAACGCGGCTCTAAATTTTTTTCTTGAACAGGCCTGGCTTAGAGAATAAGAGAATATCCCAAAATTCTCGCGCACAGCGAGAAGTTAATTCTTCATGAAAACAGAAGAGGAAATGATTGTGGCGAAATTCAGTACAACGAAATCCCAGTCGTACAGCTTGACAATATGTTATATTGACTGTAGGGTTTGTTAAACATGTATGTACATACAGCAGGGGCGCCGATTTATAAAAAATATTGGCGCTGCTCAAAGAAGAGACGGGAGGGTGGAAGAGGCTAACAATGTGAAATTTTCAAGCGACATATTTAAAAAGTGGTTTGACTTAAGACCAAGATAAAAATGGATGTCAGCACCTGCCTGTTACTATGCAAAAATCATTGCTTGCAGCGCTATCCTGTATTAGAAATAGAGCCACGTAATATTAAGGATTTAAAGTGCTTTAATTATTGAGTTGGGTGGGAAAGGTGTTCAATATGTAAAGCACTTCCCTCAGTCCCACCTATTTATGTATTGTTATTATAGCACTTCATATATTTTACAGTCGTAGCTCAGACGGTTTAATCGTTATGTATTTTACGTGAGCGTTTCAGGCCCATGCCTCGCCCGGCGATTTTTTCATGTATGTTATACAATTTTACTATATTGTATTTCATTTACCAAATATTTACAACGTACGGCGTTTTTCAATTTCTTTAGTTTCATCCTGGGCTATGATACTACCTTGAAAAACAACTGCAAGGTGAGAATTGTTTTACTATGTTCCCTTGCGCAATGCGACCAAACCAATGCAGTAAAATTTCATATGGTTAAATTTTGTCACGAAGATCTTAATTTCAGATTTTATCAAGAACTGTTGCCCAACTGCACCATCGTAGTTCGAAACTCGATCAGAGATTGGATCTAAGATCGACACAGTAAACTGTTGCACCATTAGAGTTCAGAGCTGGACTGCAGATCGAGATGTTCATTTCGAAATGCCGTAATTGGCGGTTCGAAATCTCGATCCGAGATCGGCAGCCATCGTCGACAAATGTAGTTTGAAAATACATTAACAGATAGAACTGCTTTCGATTGTTTTCTTGGGAAATTAAAACAACATTATATGCACATGAATATTATTCAGTAAAAATCGTACAACGATAATTCCCTTAAAACAGATAAAACATCGCATATCTAGTTCTATCTATAGTGAAAAAATACGCCTCCTTCCATGAAGTTATATTTTACGAACCAATAGCAAAATTTGTCACATACTAAATCTCGAACTCTCACTTTTGAACCAAGATCGACGATTCGGAGATCCGGAATCACGAAATTTCGTTGGTGCAACACTTTTACATTGGAACAAAGCTCAAACAAGATCCTGGTTCTAAACTAGGATCATTCGATCTCGGATCGGGGAAGATGTTGGTGCAACCAGGAATTAGTGAGGTGAAGGTCGTGTGCGCGAAATTTAGGACTTATTTTTTTTTACAAAAGTCCGCATGGTCTATATATTTTTCTCGTGAATCGAATACAGAATTTGAGAACGTGTTTCGCATAACAACTAGAAAACAACAATATAACCCGAGGGATTGGTAGTGTTCGGTGGGGGGGGGGGGGGGTGAGAATAAAAACAAACCAATCGCAGGTGAGAAACGTCCATGTTTAAAAAAAGACTCGCGCGTTCCTCCCCAATCTTGTTTGGGGCTGGGCGGCAAACGCAATTATCTGCTTGGATAAGGTGTGTCGTCGTCCCCCCGAGCTGGCGAGTGCGGGGGAGGGGGGGGGGGCGCTGTGATTGGCGTATCGCGAGGGAGCGTCGCACAGTGGCGACGTGCCGCGGCCGAGCTGGGAAACTCCCGACAGCACGCGTGCCACGACGGAGATAGGAAAAAATACCTGGATTAAAATTGCATTTTCCCTCCATGTGTCCTGTTTCCGCGAATCTCACTGCAGCCCCTGAAATATAAAAATATCCTTCAGAATTAAACCCAGGACGCTAAACTCGCGTTCACTCTACTGCCACAGAGCAGCAGGAAATCTTTAACTCTACGGCTACTGACGTTTTCTCTTTCTATTTTTTTTTTTTAACATAATTCGGCTAGCTCAGCATTTACGACTAGGCCTATTTAAACAGAATTTACATATGTCGCTATCTAATTGCGAGTTAATATTTAGTGCAGTCTAATTACTACACACCTGAAGAACTCGCGGATTCAATTTGAGACGGGCTAGAATTCAAAACACGTGTGTTTATATAACTGTAGCCATTGGTCCACACAGTGTCTGGTACCTCCTGGAGAACGGTTGGCCAATCGTCGCCCTCCACTGTGACAGCAGCCGACGAATGTGGGCGAATTGCAGTTAATATCGGCATATTTATACATAAAACTCCAGAATCTAGCCTGCAGTTCACTGAAATGGCGAATTTTTCAGGTCTCTACAAATTACTGAAAAGTAAGAAAACCAGAAATTAAAGAATAGAACCAGGGCGAAACTTTAAATACGAGGAACTATTAATTTGGAGGGTTCGATTAATTGTCATTGCTATTCAAATAGATGGATTAAAAGAAAATCAATATATATAACCCAAAATGTTTAAACGAAATTACTATTAATCATAACAGTGCGAATGAACAGCTTTGGTGGTGTATTGTCAATCTCTTTCTCAATTTTAAACATTCTGTATTTATTTTTTTCGTTGTGATATGAAATGAGAGTCAAACTTCATGCAATACTCCAATAGGAGGAAGGGGGGCGCTACGGGAGGTAAGCTCACGCCAGTACTAATAAGGAAGATTATTATATAAAATACATATTTATTACAAAACTCAATAATTGGACAGTTCATACTTATACTCGTACAGAACAGCAATTAGTTCCTAGATATATTTCACGTTACAGTGATAATCCAGAACAATTATAATACAACTCAGTTACGCCCTAACATTTCCAGGATTATTAATTATAAAGTAAATTGGCGTCCTATCGCTACGCGATTATGCTCACCAGTAGAGCTCGGCTGATTCGCCTTAGAGCTCCTCTGGCCATGATTACAGTTGCCTTCTGCTTCAGCTCTGTCACACACTCGCTGACTCGTCTTGTACCTGGATGCCGTCTGTGGTGACTTGGGGGGGGGGGGGGGTCTAGCCTCTACGGGAGGCGCTTTTATAGCCGGGCGAATTAGCGCATGTTATTAAAACATTTTGCCCGGCCACAAGCTATACCCCATGTCACCTTAGGCGGTAGTTGAGCGCCGCCAGGTTTGCCGCTACATAGTGCTACAATAAATTTTCTGAAATTTGTACGAAATAACATTGTAAGTTGACATGTCACATTTATGTAAAAATATATATAATTAACGTTATTCTCAAAATGATTTTAAGCTTAAATCAAGTTATGATAAACATTTTGTCACAAAATTGAAAAATAAAAATCACAAACAGTTTTACACAGATATTTAAAATTGCCAATAATTTCCAGGTGAAATACATCATTTATTATTTATCTAGAGGAGCGCCTTTCGTTTCCAGGAAAAAATTCTACCCCTAGTTGCAATACAAAACTGTAAAATTTTTTTTAACCCTTTCAGTCCCGAAATAATTTCCGTGCTCAAGTGTTGCAATTTTATGGCGTGTGCTGTACTCGTGTCAGGCGTACTTTTCGCAACCAACAAGACTATTCACAATAAAGTGAGCACTTTGGAAATCTACCTTAGAAAAAAATGACTGCCCCCACCTGCATGTATTGTAACGGACGCAATGAGTGACATGTGTCCAGTAAAGTTAGTAACGATGGAGAGGAAAGTAGTTCCATACACTAACGTCGAACAAAAAGTGTTAGGTAACCATTGCTGATAACTTAAACTATTTATCTCACTTTCTGTATTTTCTAATACAGCGAAGTGTAAAAAAGAACAGATTTGTATAAAATTTACTTTTCTTATAATTCCACAGTTTCACTTGACCGACGAATGAACAAAGGGATGGGACCCATGGCAATGTTAATTCTACATAGAGCGGAGGAATACACAACGTGCGTACAAGTAGATCATAAGAAGGGCTTTCAAAAGTGCTCATTTTACCGTGAAAAGCCTATAGTTTGAAACACTGTTTTAAAGAAGAAATGTAGTAAACAGAGGGCTACTTACAGCTGTTTTTGCTGACTGGCACTTTTTAAAAACCACAATTATGTTTCATCAACCAATTTTTTTTTTTTAATTGGCAGCAAAGTATCGCTTTCTGTTACTGTCCCGAAAGAAAATTACATAGAAATATTCTATGGTTTTTTAAATATTAGAATAGGCACAACTGCCTACAACGAGACCAATATGACAACTAGGGGAGTTCCCTTAAATGTCATGCGTCTTATGTCTATTCGCAGTTTCTTCACACTTTTTTAAATCTTGCCTTTGAAAAATCACCCCATGTAGGGTGTGTTTGGTTGTTTCCTAAATATGTCCTACGTCACAAGCATTTTATACCTCTTTTTACATAAAAGTATCTTATTTTTCGTTGAATTTAAGTTTTATTAATATTCTATTTATAAATTATAGTAATCCGTTTAAAATAAATATTGATAGAAACAGTAAGAAAATACGTGTTTTGGTAGGGCCTAGTAAGAAATAGTTCTCATGTAAAATATTATTACAACTGAGAGCGTACGAATTCGGTGCTTTGTCTTTCGGTGCAATTTTCTAAACTTATTTTAGCTTAGTTTGCACGAGGCGGAGGAATATCCTGGAAGTAAATCTTTAGCAAGGCTTCAGGAAAGTGTGAAGTAACAGTGAATTGATTAAAACTGTCCGCCTGCAAATTAGGGACCTGTCTTCGTAACTTAACTGTGATCAGACCATTGAAATAAAATAAATGTATTCTTACAAAGCCAAGTGGCCAATAAACAGGTGACCCTCGTGTTTATCAACGCTTCACATAAAAAAAGTGCTGTAAATATTTTTCCATCAATTTAATAATTTTTTTATGAATAATTTTTAGTGAATGGTGAAATTTACGTATTTTTAATACGCACGAAAATGTATGCAACTATGATAATGTTGAATTAAAGGAGAACGATAAAAAATGTAAATCTTGCGCAGCTAGAATACTGAAATTTCATTATCATTTTGCGACCAGCAGTATAAGTTGTAAAGTTAAATTTCTTGTTCTGTAGCCACTAAATTTAGTGGAAATTTACTGCTCAAACAATGTCGTTGCAATGTTTTCCTGAGAATATTCATGGTACCATAAAAAATTTATTAATTAGTCTTAAATATAGATTAAGTACATGGTAATAGCAAAAGACGTACGTCCAATTAAATATTCTCAAAAAAGAACGGATACGTGAACTCATGCGTTATAATATGAAATAAATATCAAGATATTATTCAAATACGTTTTTCTTAATGGGACATGATAATTAATGCCCGGCTGATTCTGGAGTGGATCCTAAGTAAAGATCACAACGAAGTAGTATTACTTTACAACAAATAAGATTTTGTTTCAGAAATAAAGTGAATTTCTTAACTTTGCGGTGCTATGGGGACCCTGAATCTTAATGATTTCCGTTTAGTTTTTGTTCAAAAATATATATATATTTTTTCAATATGGGTCATAGGTTATGGTGAGCGGTTAAATATTTGGTTAGGGTAGAAAGAAGGTTGGTACAGGCTCAGAGTACTTTGCAACCTGCTAATTCATTGCTATAGGCTATTCCCGGTAAAATGAGCACTTTTGAGAGCCCTCTCGTTTGGAATAAAAGTCAATAAATATATTTTATTGTAGCCTTAGACGTCAATTTCCGAGTGCGGCGGAATATAAACACTGTTTTTATTACTTATGTGGTAATAATTGTTTTAAAAACGTCGTTAAAAGATAACAAAAAATGGCCGAAAAGATAAAGTAACTAAGAGCCTCAAAAGTGCTCACTTTACCGAGAACAGCATATATACTGGGATAAGAGACAAAAGAACCTGCGCAGACGCCAGTGTCAGCGGGCAGTTAAATGACGAGCACTTGAGGTAGTGGAGGGCATTAGTCACTCGCTGCTATAGGCTGTTCACGGTAAAATGAGCACTTTTGAAAGCTCTGCCTAAGATCTACTTGTATGCACGTTATGTATTCTTCCGCCTTATGTAAAATTAGCATTACCATGGGCCTCATCGCATTATTCATGCGTCGGTCAAGTAAAACTGTGAAATTTTTAGGGAAAGCAAATATTATACAAATCGGCTCATTTTCACACTTCGATGCATTAAAAAAAAAAACAGAAAGCGAAAGAAATAATCTAAGTTATCACAACTGCTTACCTAACACTTTTTATTCGACGTTAAGATATGGAACTATTTTCGATCTATCGTCACCAACTTTTATGGGCAAATGTCTCTCAGTGCGCCCGTTAAAACGTGTGTAGGTAGGGACAGTGACTTGTGTAAGGTTCATTTCAAAAGTGCTCATTTAATCGTGAACAGCCTTTAGCGGCATTGCGGGATCGCTCCGGCACGGTTGTTGGGCGGCCCGAGTTACACGGTATGACTTACTGTGACGTGGGGATTTAAGTCGCGTATTAAGTCTGGTTCACCATTGCGGGGACAAGTAAGCGAGATAGCATACAATATTGCAATGCATCTCGGCGAACAAAAGAAGACGAATAAGCTGACGTACAGCATCGTCGAAGCAATAAGTACTGTGACTAGGATTTCAGAGTCAACAGTTTTTGGCATAGGGTAAGGTAAACAGTAAAAATGTTTAACGTTTTCGACACCGAAAGGGAAGGAAACAGAGCACAGGATAGTTACGGAAATATACGATTTTACATACGGTTCTGTGCGGAGAAATATACACGAATTTTACACAGTGCGAAAAACTGTACCAACATTGAAAAAGTTGAATAGGGCTCTGCTTGAAGTCGACATTTTAAATTTTAGCAGGGAATACTTGCGAAATTTCTTTAAAGCAGATTGGGTTCCACTGGGAAAAGTGCCAGTCAAAACGAATAATTTTAATTAAAAAGCCTGACATGACAGCTTGGAGGGGGCGCTATCTAGAGGACATACGCGAATATCGGCAGGCTGGTAGGGTCATGGATTATGTGGATGAAACGTATCATAATGTTACCCACAGTGTAAGTACTTGCTGGCAATCAGATACAGAAATAGGCGTCACAGAACCAATTGGGAAAGGTCCACGATTAATAATTGTGCATGCTGGTGGAGAGGAAGGGTTTGTTCCGAATGGTTTGCTTGATTTCAAATCTAAACAAAAGTCGGGAAACTATCACGACGACATGAACTATGACAATTTCCCTATGTGGGTGAAAAATAAATTACTACCGAATTTACCTAGCAACTCTTTGGTATTAGACTATGCACGATACCATAATGTATGTGCAACTGAATAAAAAGCCAACATCGACATCCTTAAAACAAAACCTCGAAGGCTGGGTGACAATTAATAATGCCAGATTCGCTCCGAAAATGACAAAAGCAAGTAGATAGTAAAGACCGATTCTAGCCCAGCTAGCACAATATCTGGAAAAACTCTCAAAATCAAGCAATTTAAGCCGAAGATATAGTAATTTTATCGTTTTCAAACCACTTTTTCATGTTTCGAGAAGCCTCATTTGACATCAATGTTCAACTCTCAAAAAGATGCAAATTTAAACAAAAAAAAAACATGTAAATTTTGAGCTAAAAACAAGCAAATTTTCAGTTTTTCAAAAAATCTCATTTACTCTTCGTGCAGGATTTGTGCCAATTTAAAAAACAACAAAATTATAGCCAAAAAAGAGTAAATTTCTCGTTTTAAAGTAACTTTTTAATGTTTTTCTACAAATGGCAGTTTATTTGCTTGCTTCACGATTTCATTTTTGTTTATTTATAAAGAAAAACAACAACGGTTATATCATATTTAAAATTTAAAAAAAAATCTCTTTATATAATTTATTTTCTTATAAACTAAAAAATATAACCGATGTCCTCTAACAAATTGAAAGATAATAGAATTTGTAAAAAGTGCGGTGAAGTATTAAACATAGAAGGTTTTTACTCACATAATGACACAAAAGATAAGCTTTTTAGCACTTTTAAAAAATACTGTACTGAATATGGTAAACATAATTATGTCTTGAAAAAGAGAAAAGACCATGCGAAAGTGGAAAATATCTTTATAATCTACATATTAAAGAGCATAAAAATACAAAATCACACAATATAGCAGCAGATATTCTAAATGATATTCAACATACTGATTATCCAACAAAAAACCTGTAAAGTATGCATTGAGAATATATCTATCAAATTATTTCCACCTCATAAAAATGCCAAGGACAAACACATAAACAAAATGTAATAATGGTTTGGTGAGAAATATAATCATTACAAAAAGTTAAATCTATTACCAATAATTTAAATACTTTATAGTTTTTATTTCCATTTATATTTACTATTTTTCTATTTCTTCATTGACTATATAATTTTTGTAATCTTATTATATTTTGGTTTTCTTATAAATATACAATAAAAAATGCCATTAAACAATCTAGAAGTTGTGTTGAGCGAAAAAGGATTGAGGGAGCTGAAAGTTATAGGCAGAAATTTTAAAACAAAAAACTTATACAAGTTATGCAAAGAGGATTTAATTAGAAGTATTACTACACAGTCTCTTCAAACACGAGAATAACGGTCCTATTGATAATGTAAATGATTTAACAGTTGTCGAATTAAGGGATGAAGCTAAAAGGTTTAACATTATATATATATATATATATATATATATATATATATATATATATATATATATATATAATTTAAGGAAAGCAGATTTGATTACATTTATGATACCATTAATTTTAAATCAACAAACAAAAAGCAATTTTCAAATTTACCATTTTCATATGTCAGTGTTAGAGATCTATACAAAAAGGATAGAAATCATTTAAAGGAAATACTACCATTCTCCAATAATATATTTAAAAAGACAAGAAATAAAAGTAAGTGAGTAAAAGAGTGGATAGCAAAAAACAACTTCACAAATTTATCTTTATCATATGTCAATATCAATGACTTATATAAGCAAGAAAAAAAAATTAAAAGGAATATTCCCCTATTCCACTAATATTTTTTTAAGCAGAAGAAACAGAAGAGTCAAAGAAAATTACAAAGTTAATACAGCTTTTAAATGTAGATTATCAACATATAAAATTGAAAATTCCTTTAATTTAGTACAGCCTAATCAATTTTCACTTCAGTAAAAAAAAAAAGTTTTTGAGATAATATTTGAACATCTTAGGAACTCTAGAGGGATGAAAACTACTATTAAATTATATACCAATTGTCATAAACAAGAAAATAACTAATTAGAATTATTTAAATTTCATTCATATAATCACACAATACTAAACGAAGCAGAAATTACAAAGATCTATACAATTATAAAACAAAAATTATTTACACAATTATATGAATTCCAAAGACGAGGTTCAGGTTGGACTTTAAATAAAATAATTAGAATACGATTAGCTATAAATAAGTATAATCCATTTAATTGAGCATCATATATTGTAGAATTACCAGAAGTGATTACAATTTTTAAAAAAAGTATGCATGAATGTAAAGAACCAAGTCAGAAGTGTTTTCTTTGGGCAATAAAGTCTGCATTGCTTCCAGCAGACAAACATACAGATAAAGTAACTAAATATAAAAATGTGGGGCTTAATATTGATAAAGCAATAGATAAATATGAATATCCTATTAAAATTGATGGCATGCCAAAAATAGACAATAAAATTGATGTGTCTATAAATGTATACTCTATTGAAGGCAAGTCTACAGTATGTCCACTAAAATAAAAAATAAATAAAATGTAAAAACATAAATTTACTTTATTTAAAAATAATAACTCACATTACTGTTGGATTAAAGATTTATCGAAGTTTCTTCCTGCACAAAAATATAATAAGCAACATAAAACTTACATATGTGATATGTGTCTTCAATTATTTACATCAAGAAAAATTAAATAAACATACAGAAGACTGCTCTAAAAAGAAATAAGTAAGAATCAGTGTACCTTCGAAAGTAAAGCAAATAATTTTCAAAAATTATAAAAATACAATGAAGGTTCCATTTACAATGTATGCAGATTTTGAATCAAACCTTAAGAAAATTTCAACCACTAAACGAAACCCAAGAGCAATAACAAAATTTAAATTAATTCAAAAATATCCTGTTTTAACTGAAGAAGAAATTGATAATGGTTTTTATAGAGAAGTATTTTTAAAAAAAGATACAATCTTACTAATGATCAAATAAATAACATTGATTTAAAGTTAAATGATGAATCATATACAATGAATTATCAATTACATGAAGCATCTGGTTTTTGTTATTATATTGTATGTAATTATGGAGCTTATAAACCTCCAGTTGTATACCAAGGTCCAAATGGTCATAAAAAGTTTATAGAATTAATGAAAAAAGAAGTAGAAGAAATCGGGGAAATTTATTATATATTAATCAAAAAATTGTGATGTATGTGTATATGTGAATATACGAAGCAAAATAAAAGAATACATTATCATGATCACATAACTGGTAAATTTATTAACCCAGTATTCAATAATTGTAATCCACAAATAAAATTACCCAATTCTTTTCCAATTTATTTTCATAACATAGCTGAATATGATGCACATATATTTATTAAAGAGCTAGGATATGATTTTAAAAAAAGATTTAATTGGGAACAATGAAGAAAAATATATTACTTTTGGGAAAGCAACAGAAAATCTAAGAATGAAATGTATAGACACATTTTAATTTATGGCAAGTAGTATAAATAAATTATAATATAATTTAACTAAATAACAAATGAATCATACTGAAAAACATTTCCCAAAAGATAAAGTAGATTTAGTTCATAGAAAGGGTGTTTATCCATATGATTATATGGACAGTCGGAAGAAATTTGATGGAACATTACTTCATCAAAAGGGCGAATTTTATAATAAATTAAAGTAATCTAACATAGGTGACGATGATTATGAACACACAAAATGTGTGTGGGATCAATTTAATATTAAGAATCTTGGCGAATATCGTGTTTTATACTTAGTGATGTATTATTGTTAGCAGATATATTCGAAAATTTGAGGAAAAAATGTATAAATGCACATGGCTTATGTTCTGCATAGTATTTTAGAGCTCCATGTAATATCATTGGATGCCATGCCAAAAAATAGCTAAACAACAATTAGATTTATTACATAATTATGATCTGATTTTAATGGTACAAAAGGGTATAAGAGGTGGAATATCATAATGTTGTAAACGATATGATAAAGCAAATAATAAATATTTAAAAGATTTTAATCATAATCAAGAGTCGAATTATTTAGCATACATCGGTGATAATAATTTATATGGTTGGGCGATGTCTCAATATTTACCATATGGTGGTTTTCAATGGGTTGATTATCCAGAATTTAAATTAGATTTTTGGCAAAATTATATATTAAATCTTAATGATGATTCACAATATGGATACATATTAGAATTTGATTTAGAATATCTACAATAATTGCATAATTCACATAAAGATCTTCCATTTTGTCCAGAAAATAAGGTAATTCCAGGAACGAATCAATCCAAATTGTTAACAACTTTACTTAATAAATAAAAGTATATAATACACTATCATAATTTGAAACAGTGTCTAAAAATGGTTTAAAACTTAGTAACATACATAGAATATTGAAGTTTAATCAGCCTGATTGGTTGAAGAAGTATATAGATTTAAATATAGTGATGAGAACCAATGCCAAAAATTATTTTGAAAAAAAATTTTATAAGCTGATAAATAATTCTGTGTTTGCTAAAACTATGGAAAATATAATAAACAGAGTAGGTATAAGACTCATATCAAATAAAAAAATTGGTGAAAAATTAGTAGCAAAAGCAAATTTCAAAAGAAGTACTACGTTTAATGAGAATCTTGCAGCCATACAAATGAATAAAACAAATGTGTAATTTAATAAGCCTCTTTATGTGAGCATGTTAATGTTGGACATATCAAAAGAATTAATGTATGATTTTCATTATAAAGAAATGAAACAAAAAAAAATGGCGATAAAATTGAATTATGTTATCAAGATACTGATTCATATATTTATAACATAAAAACAAATGATTTTAACATGCCACAAATACATAAGAAAGTTTTAGGTAAAATAGAAGATGAATGTAATGGCAAAATATTGAAAGCATTTGTTGGTTTACCAGCAAAAATGTATGCATATAGAGTTGATAATAAAGAAAATAAACAATCTAAAGGAGTAAAAATGTGTAGTTAATAAGAGATTAACATTTGATGATTTTAAGAATTGTTTGTTTATTGAAAAAATATAATATAGAGCAATGAATTTAGTAAGAACTTAGAAACATGAAATACATACAGTCGAAGTTAATAAAATAGAATTAAGTCTGTATGATAATAAGAGATTTAGACTAGAAAATAAAATAGATACATTACCATATAGGTATCAAAATTAATAATTTTTAATTAATTCTTTATATGATTATACTCTAAATTTTCTAATGGAACAGAATATAATATAAAGGGGATCTGCCAGCTCCTTTAATGTAAATAAATTTCTTTTTATCATCATTATTGATCAATACATTTTTTCTTTAAATGTCTTAAAACTAAGGGTAGTAAAATTTATGTTACATGGTTAGGTTTTGGTAATTCTCATAACTCTTGGGTTAATAAAATAGATGTTTTGTGAAGTAAAATACTTTGGTTAAATGGTTAAATTTTCTAAATCATTAACAATATATTTCATTTCATTTATAATTTCGTTGTATGATTCATACTTTATACCAAACAATGAAATGTTATTCTTACCGAATCCAGACAATTTCTTTGTAAATTCAATATATTCTATGATAGTTTCCTTAGAAAAGAAATACAGTACACCATTTGTGTATCTAAAAGTTGACTAAAATTTTTGGTAAATGAGGGAATTTCTCACTAATTAGGCCATTCTTTTTATCTGGGAACGACATTTTCCTGAATATGAATTAAAAACAGCATTTATTTTATAATCATAACTTATTCCAAATTAAGAAAATCCTTTTGGATAACCATCAATAAGTTTATAATTAGGATAAACAACCATATAAATTTTGTCGTCAACAAACAGAACTAAATCACCCGGAGGTGTTTGGTACATTAAAAAATTATTGAAATCACTTGGTAAAAACAAACATTTCTGACATCAAAAATGGCTTATTGATTATTTTGTTGTCATTCAAACTTTTTATCCAAACATTTTTATTGTAAAAAATATACTAATCACAGAAATAATTAAAAAATGTTTTTGTAAATTTGCTTTTACATAAATCAATTAGTTCATTATCATTAAAGTTATTTTGTGGGGGTGGTCCATAAAATTTGTGTATGTTTTGAATGTCATCTAGTTTGCAAATCAAACAAATCATTATTAAGATACATGACTACATTTTTATCATTTGAATGTTGAAGGCCTAATGCATGACCAATTTCATGGATAAAAACTGCTAGTAAATTAATTTTATTTTCAGGAGTGTTTTTCCTGTCATTATACCAATATTCGTGCATACTGATATGAATTTCAGCAAGATATTGAGTTGATTTGGAAAAAATGCATGTGCAAGTGCATTACCATAAGGAAATAATTTAGTCTGACAAAGCCTAGGTGATCTCCGATATTTATGCTGGCCTTGTTCGTAAGATATAAGAATGTCAGAAAATTTCGTTTCATAAATAAATTTAAAATTTGCATGCTTTTGCCAAATTCTTTTATTCTTCTGCTTACACATTTTTCAAATGACTGTGTAAATATTGGGAATAGGACCCGCATTTATATGGCATATTTTGCTCCAAATGGCCATAAGCATTGTGAGTGGCGGTAACTCCTCGTAAATCAATCTGTAAAACGAGGCCTTCCTCTTCTAAGGAAAAGAGGAACACGACTTTGTTAAACTGTTTGAGCAGGAAACAAATCCCGTAATTATATTAGTCACAATGGCAATGCGATTCGTTTATCTTCGTTAAGAAACGTCAAAAACTGAAAACGCGGGTCAGGTGCGGTGGTTAAAACACTTGGAATTCGTCACTTAATGTTCACTTGGTTATAGATTTGGAACCTGTGTTCAAAAGACTGAGTCGCGGCAATTCTCAGCCGTCTCGCTGACGGCACTTTTGACGTGAACCCGTGTTTACATTTGCAACCATAGTGGGTGGCAATCCAGAAAATCCGACGATAACAAAATCGGGGGATACAGTGTTTGGCATTGTAGCTCCGAATCTATCGTCTACATTCAAACTTAAATCACATCACTCGATTGCTATAGGATCAAAGAATGTGTTCCATTGAGTGTGGACTGCGAAGCAATTTTGAGTTCGTTTCGCAGAGTATCAATAATTTCCGCGTAGTATAACTTTTGACTAGGAGAAGCTACGACGCTCGTTTGAGTTCCGTTCAACAGCTCTCGTCAAGATCAATCGATTGCGTGTATAAAAGACATTTGCGTGGCGTGGTTGTAGTGAAATTGTATGAGTTTATTTAAAAATTAATAAAACTGAACACAATGTCGGCCTATACGCGTCAAAAAGCCAAGTCGAAATACAGAAATTGTATACGGTTGGAAAGAGAATTTCAAAAGCAATCGAATCATACCCATAAAACCCCATATAATCGAGTGAAGCGGTGCCGGGAACGTAAATAAACATCAAGGCGTCCGAGCGAGTCAACGTAGGCGTATTCACGCAAAACAAACGGCCGTGTCCCAAACACAGCCACACCCCATTTTACAATTGACTGCACTAGGTGTTCAGTGAAAATTAGAAAGGAGTAATTATCAAGGGATTGTCTGAAGATAGTGCTTGTTCGTCGCCCATTTTTGCACTCAAACTGCGCACTGACTGACGATAATGTGACGAACACTGTATTCAGTGCTTACTTTTACCGTGCAAAAGCCAATTGTATAGTTATAAAAATAAACTGCACTCACTGCGAGGGTGTAATTTCTGGAACATGTAACACTCTGCCATTGTGCACTGAGTACAGTCCAACGCTGTCATTGGAATACTCCGGAATAAGGTGTTTTAGCTTACGAAAATTCTGGTAATCTGACGCACTGTAATCACAACGAAGTTGGTTACATTTATTTCTTGTTTTTTTTTTTTTTTTTTTTACAAACAGAAGTGTCCAAAGGAAAATCGGTCAAAAGTGGTCGGCAAATATGACAGTGTCGTCACGCCGGAAATAGAACAGAACATTGGCGCTACACGACAGACGGGGCTGCAATCCCGCTAAAAGCAGCTTGGTGGTGCAATGTTGTTAACTAATCTCTTGGAGCGTCTGTCGCCATGACTATCCCGACAACAGCTGTGGTCTAGTTCAGGACACAAGGAGACGCATGTACTGACACCAACTTTACCCGGAAAGAAGCGACCTCGGCAGATTAAGTCAGTAAGGCATTTGTCTCCACGGCTCTTCCTACCTCGGCACGTAAGCTCACCGGAACACGCGACGCGACACACAGTTGTCTGCGTGCCGTTATAAAAATCAACACATTCTACTAGCTGGACGTTTTCAAACGTATGCTCTTAAGAAATAATTCCTAAATTTACCGTAAAAGCTGTTCACGATAAAGGAAGCACTTTTGAAATAAACCGTAGAAAAAAGTCGGTCCCTGCCTGCATATATTTTTACGCACTTACTGATTGACATCCGTCCAGTAAAGTTGGTAACGCTCGATGGAAAGTAGTTCCAAATCTTAACGTCGAATAAAAAATGTTAGGTAACGATTTGTGATCAAGATCACTGAAATTATTTCTTTAGATTTATAGTTGTTTTACTGCATCGAAGTGAAAAAAATGAGCAGATTTGTAAAATATTAATGTTTTAATAATTTCACAGTTTCCCTTGACCGATGCATGAATAAAGTGATGAGGACCAAGCCAATGTTAATTTTACATAGGGCGGAAGAATACACAACGTGCATAAAAGTAGATCTTAAGCAGGGCTTTCAAAGTGTTCATTTTACCATAAACAGCGTATATCATTCATTGTATGCACGTATCGAGAACGCACGAGCGATAAAGCTTGACCACGTACATCTACGGTAGCTTTCCTACACGTGTTAAGGGAACAGTCAAATCCGTAGTGGAGTGGAGAAATTTCGGCGGCTCTTAACATCGAGGTCTTGAGAGCCGATGAGGATGAAGCGAGATGAGTACGGAACAGCGCTGCAATGCAAGGGCGGGGGAAACTGGAGATCCCCTAGAAAATCCGCCGGACAGCGGCATCGTCCGACACGATTCCCACATGCGAGAATCCGGTAGCGACCGCGCCGGGAATCGAGCCCGGTCCACCGTGGTGGTAAGCGAGTAGTCTGCCCACTACACCACCACGGCCCCTCAAATGCGTAGTGAAGTCTCCAACATTGTATACTTACATTTTTAAATTTTCAGCTTATTGTGTGTTAAATTTCCCAATACTGTGCAAGGTTAAAAGCTTACATTGCCGTTTAGGAAGTTTACTTAAATATATTGTTTTACAGTAAACAAGATAAATATGTTATTGCATTACGTCTGCGAAGTTTAAATCAATGGTGGGGCAAAATAAGCATTGTAAGATTATCAATAACTCTAATTGGCCAAACCACACTTTGCAGCACTTGTATGGATTTACATATTCTTGAAATCATTGCTGAAATATTTTACATTAAGTACGAAATGGTTTACTTTTTTCTTTTGGTTAAAAACAGTTATATACGATTCGCCCGCGACGATGTTAACAACCAATGTTCACTCTCTTCGAATTAAAAAGTGCTGGCGCATAGTGCCACGATACTGCCGCTACCATAAAATCCACCAGAATGTTTTTCTACTACTTTGCACCGAATGCCTAAACTCCGACTACTCGGCATCAGCTGATCGAAATCGTATTCTCGCGTTTTCGCAACACATCTCAGTAAACAATAGCTAAATACATATCCAGGTGTGTCGTGTGTGTGTACACACACACACACACACACACACACACACACACATATATATATATATATATATATATATATATATATATACACACACACACACACATACACACACACAAACATAAAATCGGAAAAATTTCTATGGTAATTTTATTAAATTTACTTAAGATTTTGTTGTTTATTGCTTCACACATACAGTTATGGCGGAATTAATCTATAAAAAGGATGAAATAATGGTGGATCACATACGAAAGTATCCAGTTAATTATTAAGTTAAAATCAAGAGTTACTCCGCGATGCCAAATCCAGTACATGTTACTGAGTTATTGGGTCGATTACGTGTTTGTCTTGCCAAATACTTATGAAAAATAGCAATGTTGTTTCAGACCTATACACTAACTATGAGATTGAAATGATTTTTATGCCACAGATTAGGTTAATGATAATACACAATTGATAAGGATTACAGCACTGTACACGAGCTCTGTCCTTGAGAATTCAGTATGTCGTGAAGCCCCTAGTTTTCTGCAATAAGAGCCAGTGAGCGCCGTGGCACAGAATAAAAGATGATCTGGATATGTTCCTGGGAAATCTCCCTCCATTTGGTTTGCATGAGAGTCCACAAAGCATCAACAGTGGTTACTGGAGGACCGTGACAAACAAGTCGCCGACCAACCATATCCCAGGCATGTTCGATGGGTGACATGTCAGGCGAACGTGCAGGCCAGGGAAGCAATTGTACCCATCGTTCATTGAAGAATGCTTGAACATTCCTCGCCGCATATGGCTGGACATTGCCCTGCTGAAATGTGGCATGTGTAGTTGCCTGAAGGAGGTGCAGTACCTCGGGCTCTAAAACCTCCCTGAAGTAGCGGTAGCTGTTGCGATTGCATGTTATATCCAATGACGCCCCAGACCATCACACTTTGAGTTTGTCCGCTATGCCGCCCCACGATGCAGGCTGCCAGACTACGGTCGCCAGGGTAGCGTCTGACACGTATGTGGCCATCACTGTAGGGTAGGTTGAAGCCGCACTCGTCCGAAAACACTACATTTTGCCGCTCATCATGCCCATTGCAGTTTGAGGCCATTGTGGTTTCTGGGCAATAGAAGCCGATGCGATGGCACGAGTACCATCCAGTCCAGCCCACAGCAGACGGCGTCAAACCGTCAACGCAGAAAGGTTCACGCCCATCGCAGTGTTCCAGTGCCGAGCCAACACTGTGGACGAGGCTGTACGGTCCGTTACGGCCATGCGGACAAGATGGCGGCCATCCCGTGCTGTGGTTACATTGCGTGGTCCAGTACCCTCTCGTCGCTGCGTACGACCATCTTAAATACACTGATTCCACACACGCATCACTGTCGTAGCAGCATGCCCTGTACGAGCCGAAATGTCACGGTATGACAACCCCGTTTCCCGGAAACCGACAATTCTGCCCCGTTCGAACTCACTCACATACTGATATGGCACCCTTTGACGTCGACGAGGCATACTGGCACTTGCTTTCACTTCATTTGAAGGCTCTTCACTGACTAAGCTTGACGTAACACTGACTTTTCCAGTCGCACAAGAGAGGACGCTACTGGGCCTACGTGTACGCAATCTCTCTGCAGTCGTCACTTATTGCCGGTACACTGTTCTGCACATTCTCCGAGTTTTGATGCATTCGGACTATTATTTCTGGGTGTTGCAATTTTCACAAACAATACTGTATAGTGGTACTCCTGAAACTATTGCCTGATTTTTTTAAAATAATTCCGTATAAGTTTTTATTATGTACTCAAAACATCCTTTGTTGCGATATATTTGTACGTTATTTGATCAAACCTCTCTCTTTATAACGCAATTTCAATGTGTTCAGACGAAGCGTCGGAACGTTTCTGTGGTCTGCTGAACTGAAGTGAGACGTAGAGTAAGTATTTGGGAATTCGAGGATTAAGGGGAACCCCCCCCCCCCCTCCTCTCCAATTGTATTCTGGGTTTCTCTAGCTTGTTTACATTTTAAAAAAAATTAATTCCGAAAATACTCATATATTACTAGATATTGACATTACATATCAATACAGACATAGCGACTGAACTAACTAGTAACTCGTATTTATGCCCACCAAAGCGAAGTGGGTTCAATCCCCGGCCGGTTCACTCCGGACTTCTGCAAGTGGGAATCGTGTCGGACGATGCCGTTGGTGGGCGGGTTTTCTCAGGGATCTCCCGTTTCCCCCGCCTTTTCATTCCGGCGCTGATCCATACTCATCTAACTTCACCCTTATCGACTTCCAAGACCTCGCTGTTAAGACCGCCTCTCTTCACTCATTCATTCACTCGTATTTATGTCACAATATTGTATTAATTCAAGAGAAAGGTTTGAAGTCACGATACAAAAAAAAACATACAAGGGCCGATACAGGTGTCATGGTAACTATTGTTTATCTCCTGAAAATCATCCAACACAAAAAATGTACTAAGGTACAGGTGAAAGTGTACGACAAATACGTTTTAAAGATGACACCACATGTGATACGAATGCAGGAATGCTCGGCAAGGAACAAATACAAATACAAACATGGCTACTTGACACCACCGTTTAATCGCTTTATTCTCGTACATCCTGTTTACAACCATGTGAACGGGTACGTATCGTACGTGTATAAGTTGTTTATCGTCCTTCAAAGTAGTCTCCGAGGTTGTCGACAGTTCGTGAATGTATGCTACCCCACGTCGAATGTTGCCATCAGATTTGCTATGAGTGCATCCGTCCAGCCGTGAGATCGTTCCCTATGTCAGTTGCCGGATGACAGCGGTGCGAAATGGACGTAACCAAAGTCGAACAGCGTTCGTACATCAAGATAGCCGTAAGCCGCGGCCGCAATGCACGCGAATGTCATGCAGAGATACGGGAAGTATTGGGTAATCGCGCTATACCCTATCGTACAGTGGCAAGGTTGGCAGAAGCCTTCAAAGAGAGATAGGAGTCAACAGCCAACCTACCTCGCAGTGGACGTGCGGTGTCAGCTGTTACGACTTACGAGTGACTGTGGTCGATCAGTGTCTAATGGATGACACTCACTGGACTATTATGGAATTAGCCCAGCATACATGTCGTCAGTGCGCCGAATTCTACGGCAGGACTGAAATGTGCGGGTGATTTGTGCCAAGTGGGTGCCACACCACTTAATTGAGTTAGAAAAGTGGACCCGATATGAGACATGCATCAATCTGGAACGCTTTCACCTTGAAGGTAATTGTATGCTGAAAAGCGTCATTGCAATTGATGAAACATGGACACGAGCATATGAATCCGAATTTAAGCGACAGTATAATCTATGGCGTCATCCTGGATCATCACGGAGACACAAGGTACCTCAAAACCCGCCACCCACGAAGCTGATGATAATTTTGGCATATGACAATCGAGGTGTTTTAGTGGCTCATCTAGTTCGTGAGGTCTGCACTGCAAATGCACAGTCGTACCTGTCATTTCTGCGATACCATCTTCGCGGTGTAGTTCGAGAGAAACGCCCTGAAATGACAAAGCTAGACATCATACAGCAGGTGGCATTACACGTTGTTTGCGGCGTTCTCCCGATCTTGGTACGTGCGACTACGATCTTATCCCCAGAGTGAAGAGGCTATTGCGTGCTAAACGCTTAGCCAACAGACAAGACATCGTCACAGTAATTCGACGAGAGGTGGCGCGCATTGACGGATCTCATGCAGCCCGATGGTATTTCCCGTCTCTGCCTCATCGCTGGCAGCGAACCGTGGACAACCTCGGAGACTATTTTGAAGGATGTTAAATAGCTCGTACACGTACGATACGTGCCTGTTCAAAAGAATGTAAACAGGATATACGAGAATAAATACATTAAACGGTGATTTCAAGCAAGCTACGTTTGTATTTGTTCGTTGCCGGACATTCTTTCATCCATACCCCGTGCGGCGTCGCCTTTAAAACGTACGTGGCGCAGACTTTCAACTGTACATAGTACATTCCCAGTGTTGGATCATTTTCATGAGATAAATGATAGTTGTCATGACTTATGAATCAGTCCTCGTATTAGGCCTAACTAGAATATACTAAAAAAAAATTGTCGAGAGGAACAAATTATACATTAACCCCGATTGAGTAAGATGTGGTGCACGCTTCATACTCCGGGTGCAGTAATGCGTAATTAGGCGTACCCCTTAATCATTCAAAGAGAAATATTGAAGTATGGATTTATTTACAACGCCGTAAAGATTTAAACCCAAAAGGATTATTGTGTAATAATAATTAAATTCTGTGTTTTAATTGTGTGCGTACGCCCTATATTACTAGAGACTCCCGAATATCGCGAAAAGAATTCGCAAGTTGTTTACCATAACACTTTAGCTCAGATACCCTTTCTTGATAAGATGATCTAGGTGTTACGCGTCTTAGTTATCTACCCGTGAATCACAGACGTACAGTATCGGCGTTGCTTAATTCTGATTGGTCCATCAATTAAGAAAATTTATACGCCACCAATAATCAAAAGAAAATTGCTGGTACATCCGCCGTAGGGTATTGAAATCTTGCAAGCACGGAAATCTTTTCGCGAATTTAGGGTGTCTCTATCGATTATTGTTAAAAGTTTTTATTATTATTTTCAATACCGTCATCAAAAAGTGTGCTTTTTACGTGTATATTGATAATATGTATTTGTTCTAGTTGTGTACCACCTCCTCCTTCAAACATGATCAAAACAGACAACAGATGTCATAAAAATACACTGATGACACCATAACCATATATTCCAGACATGGCCCCCCTCCTACCCTTCCCCACATAAGCGATTAAAATTTCTAGCTTCCAAAAAGTCTCAGAAAAAATACACACATGTTCCTCTGACACCATGTTGAAACTACACTCGCACCCGGATTGTCCTTCCAGGAAAACAAATTATCTTCCCGACAACATTACCAGAAGACGAGAACGGAGCAACAGAAAGCAATGCACTTGATTGGCCGACCTGGCAGGACTGTGTCTAATTGGTCCACGAGGCCGTAACCACGGGGTGTTACCCGCTGAATACGACGCCGCTGTGTCGTCAATATCCAGATGACGCTGCGGACGTTTTCAAGATTCTACCCTCCCCCGCGCCAAGACGCCGCAAGGCGAGTATTCGCTATTCAAGGTAAAGTGAGCACTTTTGAAAGCCCTCTCATTTTGAATAATATTAATTAAATATATTTTATTTTCGCTTAGATGTTAATTTCTGAGTGCGGTGGAATATTCACACTGTGTTTATTACTTACATTGTAATAATTACTTTAAAAGGTGGTTAAAGGATAAGAAATAGCTGAAAAGAAAAAGTAACCAGGGCTTCATAAGTGCTCACTTTATCGTGAACAGCCTATATCCCAGTACTCCGAGCAGAGTTTCGACCGACATTCGGTTGGCAAACGGGGACGGACGTGAATAACAGGGCGCTGGTACGATTACGCCGCGCCGGTCTGGATTTTTCCGGCTGCCTCTCTTTTTTCCAGCGTGGGAGCGGTACTCGGACCACGAGGACTGGAGGTTGTGAGGAGCTCCGCCGAGGTGAAGGGTTCGGGCCACGATGCGAGCTCGGCTAGCTGGGTCGATTGCCGACACTTGACACATTTACTGGCACAGCCGTTATGTAAATAGGCGCTCCCCCGCTCCGAGCTTCGTTGTCGTTTCTGCAAATACTAGCTCAGCACTCTGTTTTTGTTTGATGTTTAGAGACCCAGAGAATTTCGCGGGTTCATTTCTAGACAAGTTGTAATTCACACACTTGTACGTTCATGTTACTTTTGTAGTTGGTCGACGTGTTGCTTGACACCCAGTGGAGATAAATGAGCCAATAACAAACATACAATAAATTGTGCACCCAATCACAGCATTTTACTACCATAACAATCAACCGATAAACAGTTGATATCTGTATGAGAGTATATAAGGATGTCAAGTCTAGCCTACAGGTCATTGCACTCGCGAATTTCTCGGGTCTCTATAGATGTTATGAATGAGTCATATTGTATGCATATGTTCCCTGGGGTCCTGGCGGATTCATCAAAATTTTTTAATCAATCAGCTCTAAGTCAAAAGCACGAGTAAATGAAAAAAAAAAAAAAAGGCTGTAGAAACCATATAGCATAACCCGGAAACCTCCAAGTGAATTAACACAAGGACAGCAATCCGAACAATTGGTGGTATCGACTAAGTGTGGATGTGCACGTTCATTCGCTACAGACTGTTCACGGTAAAGTGAGCACTTTTGAGTCCCTACGTACTTTTTTATCCTTCAATCACCATTTTGAAATAAATATTGCAATGTTGTAAGTAATATTCACAGTGTATATATTCCGCCGCACTCGGAAGTTAACGTCTAAGGCTAAAATAAAATATATTTATTGACTATTACTCCAATTGAGAGAGCTTCCAAAAGTGTTCACTTTACAGTGAATAGCCTATAGCGTTAAGATCACTGATGAGAAAAAACTGGAGCTAGTTCTGGTCAGCCCGAAGAGTATTGAACGCAGTATTAGTGTGATACCTCGCATTTACAAACTTGTGTTGTGCCCATCCCATTTAGCCGCAGCTGCACAAACGAATAGTATGACACCGGCCTAAGGGTGGATAAAAATGACATTGGGTGTGGAATAGGGGAGGAGGAAAGGAAGAAGGCGGAGGTAGTGGGAGCAACCTGAGAGAACCAGCAAACAACGGCTCTCTCTCCCTCTGCCGTAATCACCGCATAAGAATTTCGCATAAACCGCGGGTAGAATCAATATCTGCAGTTTACGGAGGCTAGTGACCAACCATTGAGCCAAGCTGTCTGCGGTAAAGTCGTTTACTCGAAAAAGTAGTTCGCCCGAAAAAGTCGTCAGCCAAAAAGTCGTCTTCCGTAAAGTTGTTCAAGTACAATCTTGTCTGTAATATAGTTTAACACTGCCAAAAATGTTGTTATACGGTAGGTTGTATCCTCCGGTAGTTAAGAAATAAAATAAATAAATAAAATGTGCATGCTTGTGTTTCGACGTTAAAGTAATATGTAATTATTTAAAACTTCGATACTGTTACGATTGCACTTTACTAATCCAGTGTTACTTGGCATTCCGGGGACCAGGCCAGGGATTGAACCCGGATCGCCTTGGTGGGAGGCGAGCTAGCTAACAGCTGACCCCGTTGAGTATGTGATCTTGAAAGTTATGCAGGGTGTTTCTTAACTTCGGCTGCAGGTGAAAACATATACAGTGCGATGTATGGTCTAGAATGAATGCTAAGCAATATGAACTACTATCTTTGCAGATGGGCATGGAACACTGGCTTATTACAGCTACTCGAGATAGAACACCTAGTGTCTGGATAATGTGCAAAGTTGATTGTGACATGCGGGTCAGTAATCAATGTTTTAAATCGCAAGTTTACTACAGTGTCATGGTGGTTAGGTCGAAATAAGCGCG
Source organism: Dryococelus australis (assembly GCA_029891345.1). Classification (NCBI taxonomy): domain Eukaryota; kingdom Metazoa; phylum Arthropoda; class Insecta; order Phasmatodea; family Phasmatidae; genus Dryococelus; species Dryococelus australis. Next base: position 133,912,545 of record CM056999.1, read on the forward strand.
GTAACCGCGATTATCTCCATTTAATTATTTGATGATAGCGACAGACGAGTGCTATGGTATTCACAGATATTTGTTCCGTTACACATTATACAGACTCTCAATGTTCCATCTTAAAATTTCTCTCCGGGTTTTCTGTAAATAATGCTTCAGAATTCTTACAAAGAACTATTTTATTTTATTGTAAGTTAGTCACATCAGTTGTTGTATAGCACAATTAATTGCAAAATATTTTTTTTATGTAGTACACTTGGGGCGTAGTTAGTACAGTACTTACAGATGTCTGATTCTTTAAAGGCGGTGTGACGATTTGGGAATCGCCACACTCTAAATCTGAATCAGTGAGAATTTCACTGTTTCAATTAGTCAAACGTATCTGACTGATATAACAGTCACTTCAGTGAATTTAGCTGATGAACCAGTGAAAAAATACCATATTGCCTTCGCTGATTGATTCAGTGACATTTCCCACTGATTCGTCAGTCATTTTTTCCACTGTTTTCTCAGTGGTTTATTTTTTTACTGATGTATCAGTGAAACTGCGTGTAAGAATCGCCGTCGAACATCGTTTAAGAATGGCCGTTGATCGACGTGTATGAAGTGAAGTACCATAACAACGAATAAACGAACGAAACAAATACAAAATACTTTCTAAAATGCGCTTCGTCTTTCAAAACGCCATTTTACGAGGTAATATGAACACAGACTTTCATTCCATTTTTACGTCTTTCATTTAGTCTTTACGTCTTTCATTTCGTTTGCATGTAATCGTCACAGCACTCTGTTTGAAGGTCTAAACTGCATTTAATGCGGCGAAGAGAGTGCACTCATATGTACTATTCGTTTTAACAATCCTAACGGTATCAATAAAAACCAAAAACGAAAATTATGAGCAAAGAATTTCAAATTATACGATTTCGCAGCGATACTATAAGACATATATTTTCCTGTGACGATTTCAACATGGCGTGGTAGCTAATAAAAAATAAACAAAAAAAGCCCTAGAGGTGGAGGGTGCGCCAGTTTAATCCCGGGGCCACCTGCAAATTTTTTTTACATTTATAAATTACGGTAAATTGCACATTATAAATAGTCAATTATCGCAAATATGTTAATTTAATGTAATTATTTGCCTACATTCAATAAAAGCAATATTTAATTCGCCACTGCAGTCAGCCGTAATTTATTCAATCAGTAAAATTGTTTCACGTCACTAATCCAATCAGTGAAATTCTTCACTGAAACAATCAGTGGTTTTCCACTGATTCTAAGTGGAGCCATTTTCACTGATTATAGTAGTTGAATTTCACTGCGAATTTGGAGTATTTTTAGTATATATTTCTAGTGTAATAATTATAGCGGTTGGTATTACCATGCTGGTGCCTTTTAGTATGTGTGTTGCTAATTGTATAATTACCGGTCATACATTTATCCCCACCATTTGCTTATATATAGTAATTATTTTATTTAACTACTTAAAGCATGTAATCGTATTTACCATTATTTACTGTGTGATAATTATCAATGATTATTATTTCTGGGTAACGATCATGATATAGGCTGTGAGTCGATTATGGCATATAGTTTCTTGTTCCACCGCCTTAATGTAAAGAGCAGCCACCAGGTGCCATATCTGGCGTGTGACGTCGCGGGGGTGGGCCGCCCCCGGTGACGATGGCGCGTGAGGCGGGCAGCAGTATGTTGGTAGAGTATGAGCTTGGCGGGCGGTCGAGAGTCAGCTGGGTGAGCGGGCAGTGCAATGTTACGGGATTGAAGTATGATCGCGCGGCCGGAAAGTGTCTGCTGGTCGTCGCGGGAACTAACGCATCGGTGGGCCGGTTATGGGTGCTACCAGCGAGCGTCGGGTTGGAGAGAATGGACGGTGTGTGCGTAAGGTCGGACTGCGACAGGATTTCCACCGCTGTCGTCTCACTTAAATTTGGACTGTGCCCGCACTGTACGATAGTGAGCCGACGGTGTTTTGTCGGATTGCGACGAAATATTCCCGTGATCGAGAGAGCCGCGGGACGAAAATCTACTTGGTGAAATGGCCCCCACGCGGGACTATACTCAAGCTGGCTTTTTATATCGTGTTAGACGCAACCCTCTTCGGAAAACATGCGTAAAACCGACAAGAAATATTGACAGATTGTGTAAGGCAAACGAGGGCATGGAGTTGGGGAAGAATTAACTGTTCGCTGCTAATAAAAGTTTGTGCCGGAGTTCCGAACATTATTTAGAGACGGTTGGAAATCGCCAAATGTCCGTAGCTCAATATATATTTATTACCATGAAAGTCACTGAAATAATTACTGGAGTTTGGTGAGTAAAACGTGACCCCTGACTTTGTGGTAAAGGCGGACGCGTTAGGATTTCCGCCCTGCGCTATTGGACGGTCTGCTGGTAAAATTGTCGGGCTAAATGATGGAAATCATTTTGGCCGGGAATAAAACCTTGACTGATCCGCTAGCCAGAACTTTTTTCCGGGCGTGTACGTCCACACGTCATGGTTGCCGCGGTAAACTTAATATGGGAGCAAGTGTGTGTGGCGGAAGAGCGGCATGGTTCAAGTGTAGTGCCGATGGGAATGAATACCGCGTCAACGGGGCGGAAACAGCTGCGCAGAATTCCGAGAGCTGAAGAGTGCGACACGGCGATGTCGAGGTCAGAGGCGGCCGGACACCCTGCATTGCGTCGTTGCCTGAATGGTCGGGCTGGTTTCTTCACATCGTCGGGCCCATGGTAGGGCTGCTGCCAAGGTACTGTGACTATTTCATTGCTATTTCTTCGCTACCGGAGAGCGACACGCAACGCCGCTGTTAAAGACTCGCCAGATCGCGAACCTAGTGCTTCTCTGAGGTGGCTTTTAACATGAGCGTAAATTTTTGGAATGTGTGTAAAATTGTATTTGTGCGTTAATGAGATATGATGATAAGTATAGTGAGGACGAACTTTCTGAACTGGTAGCACTTTTTTTAAATTAGCGTAATTTGTCTAAGAGTAATTATTAATGCAGCATTTTAAATGTGTTTGCCAAGGACTTTTTGGAATGCAACGTAAATTTATAGAGTGTAATTTAAATAATAAAATTTGTTGTCACTAGATACTTGAATTTGAGAACATTCTTTCGTGCACCACTGTAATGGACCGCTATAGCTGTCTAAGATTATAATTAAATTACTGCAAAAATACACCATACAATATTGTGGACGGGGCATGGTTCAAATGGGCGTTTAATGTTGAGCACGTGTAACTTTATCCAAGGGCGGGGTTGGGGATTGTTGTTATCTGGGTGAGAGGAATATTTTGTTACTCCCTCCCCCTCCCATGGTGGTCGGAAGGCGTCCCAGCGGATAAAATATCAAAATGCTATAACGTTTCTGTAATGTGATAACTGCAAATTAAATGTGTATATATTAAGATATTGAACTACCCTAACTTGGATGGTTTTTAAATAGTAAATATATAATTTGACTTACAAAAATAGTATCTCTCTTTTTGATCTAATGCAACCTAACTATACCCACCCTCACCTCACGTCACCAAACCTAATATATAACCAAACTAAGGCTATGCTCGAATTGACCATTTGGTATATTGGTATTTTAGTATTTAGTAGCGTTCATTTCGGTTGCCGTCAATAGTCACTTGTTCAGCGATGGTTGCGATTTGGTAATTTAGTATTTTAGTAAGTTTCATTACGTACTAAAGTCTAAATACTAACATACCACACACGTCATAATTTGAGTGGAATAATTCGGGTCACGTGACCTTTTAGTAAATATGTTCTAATTCGAACACGGTCCTAACATTACCCATCTTAACCTAACCTACCCTAATCTACCCTAACTTACTATAGCCTAATCTAACCATGTATTTGATTTCCCTTTTCTTAGGTGTTATTGCAATGTCTTTAAGAAATAGAACATACAGAATAAATGATCGCAATAGACTTACTAGATCAAAATTCGCTAGATTGTAATGGTACAAACTTGCTCTGTTTATTATTGCACGATGGTTACCCTGATATCAATATCTTTATTTTTATTTAATGTTATGTATCAGATGTTTTAAATGTAATGTATAATTTTTCACTATGTCTGTCGGAACAGCATATATATAAGTTAGGTGACTTGTTCATTTAAATACCTTTCAGTATCATATCATATTATACTCTACGTATTTTTGTGCAGTTTATTTTACAAGGAATAATCATAGCAACATCTGTTAATCTGTGATAAGGAAATGACGTGATAGAACAATCGATTTGAAGAGAAAGGAAGGAGGATTCCTGTTTTGTTTTCTGACATGGTGGTTCGTTACAAGCTACAATGAACCAGGAAGCGGTTGTGTGAAAATGCCTATTTCACATTACAACCTGCGCCATGTGGGGTGATTACCGTACGAGGAGTTCTGTGCGGAGATGACTAACATCTGGCGCTAAAGTTGTGTGACAGCTATCTGGGAATGACACCCTGACTTCATGTAAAATCCGACCTAGTTCTATCCACGCAGGATATTGCGTGAGACATGTTTATCTGTGAAGATTACAGAAATGATAATTGTAATAGTGGAATTGTACCATATGTACTCTAATGTTTTACAAGTAACTAATTGTCTTCCTTCTTAAACATCCATAAGTCTCGAGGAGACTCTTAGCATAAAAGGCTTGGATCTATTCACGATTTTAAAAGGCGAAGACAGTAACTGCAAAATTGTGCATTTAACAGAATTGCAAGAACTACCAGTAAAATCAATCAGTGCTCACGTAGTTCCTATTTCTGTTATACATTTTGAGACGTAATCATAATCAAACGATAGTAGAGTGGATTTCGTAAACTCTTATCAAACCACGTTTCTGACAGCAGTTGTTCTCAATAGTGTTTACATATTGATTTCTTTTATATTAAAGAAGTATTTTTTTGATGATATGTGAGGGATCAGTGTCTTGCTTTATCTTGTATTTCCTCTTCTCAGTTAGAGTGTTAAACTTTTGAAATGCTAATTCTTGTTCTGTGTAGCGTAGAAAATATGTTTGAAAGAGTTATTCGTTTTACATTGATGGTACGTTAATTTGTGACTTCTCTCAAAACACAACTATTCCATTCTCTTATTCAAATGAATTTTCATGTGGTATATTTTAAACCAATCTTCATTATTTGTCTTTATCTGAGAGTAAAGACTGGGGCCGGACGTGGTAATTTTAATATAAGGAAAATATAACATTATTTCCCTAACCACTTTTGTAATTTAGTAATCTGTAGTAATTTCCCCTGCAAGATGTGACTTTGAAAGTACTAGTCGCAATGTCACTTATTTAAAAAAAAAATCGTTTGAATGCAACGAATCATTTACTATTGTCAGCATGCGTTTCAATTTCGGATTTTCATTTGTTCAAGCATTAATCGGAAGTGAAGTGAAGTGGATTGGTTGAAGTGCGGCTCTTAAATTGTGGCCCAGTTACCATAAAAATATTTTTAAGTTTTGTGGTTAGACAGCAGTCAAGATAAATTAGTACGAAGTTTTGTAAATGAATGATATGATATATATTTCCTTCAAAGTGATTTTAAGTATGAAGAATGTCAACAAAGCTAGCACGATGGGCGACGACAACTGAACAGTGTAAATTTATTGTCTTTTGCTGAAATGTTTACACACTCGCAATCCTGATTAGTCTGTCTGCTTCTTACAGCCAATCTGCGAGTTTGTGTTCGAGGGATGAGGTCGAAAAATCACCCGTATTGAAAAATACATTTGCGCTTTATGACTCCATGGAATAATCATCCAGTATGTACGTATTTATTCAGATCTTAAATTCCGCAGTGAAGATGTATAAAAATAATATAGTGTAATAAACAGACACTTTTAAAGATAACAAATATTTTTGCTTACGAACCTCCAGTAGTCCTTAACTAGTAATTGGAATTTCTATTTAATTTAAATGCATTATGTTTTGGAGTTAATTCTTTCTTATGCTCAGTGTTTAATAAGAGCCCTCGGGTCAATTTTTCAGCGAGTGCTTTTTGTCAATTACAAAATGGCAAATAGTTATTCACAAATAATTTTTGTATGTGACACAGAATGGGTACAATCTTGGTTTACAAATTAAATAAGATAAGAAACAAAAGTCTTAACATTACATGTGGAATGTCCTCATAAATGGAATTCATTTGAAAACTTTGGCTGGAAAGATGGAAAGAACGAGTGTTTCTCCAGGAAGAGCTATCAGCCGGGAGATTGGACGCTCTCCAGCGTTCAAATATGTGGTCTGGAACATCAGAGATTGTCGATGCGAGTCAGGAATGAGACTGGAGGTTAATTAAATTTTCCATCTTCCCGTTTTGGACGCGCCGTTATTCATTAAACTGCAAAGGGAATAGAAATGAAATATTGCTTTAGAGGTTCGCCTATGCCAGTGCGCTGTAAAAACCATTTATCGAAAATATAGATCAACCACGGATAAATCAGAGCTTTTAAAAACCCTGCTTAGGTTCTTGTTTCTTTCCGGTTTTATATCAGTTTAAAAATTGATCATTAATCTGTACGTAAAAACTTATATCCATGCATAAATTAAAAAAATGGTGAAATTATTAATACATAACTATGCTAAAAGCTGTTCAAGATAAGGTGAGCACTTTTGAAATGAACCGTAGAGAAAGTCACTGCCCCTGCATGCATATATTTTAATTGCCGCACCGAGTGACGTACTCCCAGTAAAGTTGGTAACGATGGCTAGGAAGTAGTTCCATATCTTAACGTCGAATAAAACGTGTTGGGTAAGCATTTGTGATAACTTAAATGATTTCTTTGGATCTCTTTTCATTAATGCACAAAGTGGGGAAATTAGCAAATTTGTAAAATATTCACTTTCCTAACCATTTCGTAGTTGACCGACGTATGAATAAAGTGAAGAGGCCCTTGGCAATGTTTATTTTACATGAAGTGGAGGAATACACAACGTTCATACAAGTAGACCGTAAGCAGGGCTTACTATAGTATACTACGCGACATCATTTAATCTATTGTTTACTATAAAAATGATCTGAATTAATTGGCAAGCGTTTTAAACATTGCTACTTTATTAAAAATTAAAGATGTTCAAAAGTAATATTTTTTTTTTTTAATTTTTGAGGTTATTTCGTGTTTTCGTGACATGACGTCGATGATTACTTCATGAAAATACCAAATGATTTGATATAAAAAAAGGTTTTTGTATTTTTTTTAAAGCGTAAATACGACAATTTTAACTTCGAATCTTGATTCTAGCGAATTTCAAAAAGTTATTTTGACACGAAGGTTTGTTTGTTTTGTTTTGTTTGTCTGAAAGCCACAGGAAAGGTACGCTGCAATTTGTTTTGAAATCCGAAGCATGGTTCCCCTTCGATAATGGCTTCATTTCTAGCTGATTTTACTTCACATTTTATCTCTAATGTTAAAAGTGAATAACGAGTGAACCAGATAACAAGTTTTCAACAAATATTCATCACGTCATCCGATTAACGCGCGCAATTTGCAGAGAGCAGGAAATTTCGCGAGTTTATTTAAGGACATGTTACACTTATACGCATATACCATGACGTTTCTCTCCTACTGGACCACAGTTTGCTAGACACGCCCCGGTCTGCTTTTGACTAGTAACGAACCTGTAGGTAAAACAAGGACCGAATCCCGTGCTACCTGGTCAGCTGTTAAACTGGAGCAACTGCCAATCAACATCTAACTGAAGCCCAAGTACACAAAGGACTGCGGAGTCTAGCTTGTTGCCGAATGAATCCGTGAAATTTCCGGGTCTTTAGCAATTAGTCCGAGCTGTAGTCTTATGCATGAATGTGGTTTTATTTTAAGATTTCTACATAAATACATAGATTTAAAATTAATGATATTATTTTCATTCTTTTATAAAAAAAAACATTTTCCTTCATTTCAATACTTTTTTTTTATTTTCCCCATCAAATAATCATCTGAAGAAATTACGCAATTTGTAGGGATAGGAAAATTTCGCGAGTTCAATGACCTTCTGGCTAGACTCCACAAGCCTGTGTACACTCGAGACTCACATGTTTGTTCATTGGCTGCTGATCCAGACAGTAGCCAGTGTTACTGCACACCTGACAGTATAGCACTCGCTACTTGTTTTCCTTGAAAGTATGCTATTGGCTCAGAGTCGTCCAGAGAGTATCTAAAGAACTGTGATTCAATTGGAAAAGTGACTTCAGTGTACACGCTTTTGACATATATCTTGTCCTGAAATGAATTCGAGAAATTTTCCTATCCCTAGCAATATGTTAAATATGTATCAAATGATTTTAGCTTCTTGGACGTAATTAAGACATGGCACTTCTTTTGCTAATTCATTGCCCACTTTAATGAGTGTGTGCTAATTATGTATGCATTTACACTGTGTATATTTTTAAAAGGTTGGCACGAAGCTTTCAACTAACTGCAAACCAGCTGTATCGTAGATATCACGCAGCTGCAGCAACATAGTGCACGGGTATCTTTGATAACTCCGCCAAACACGTTAGTACTTGACCACCAACTAGAACTCATGGATTCATTCCCCTGCTATAAAATTGATTGTTGAAGCTTTTCCTCAACGAGTTACTGACTCAAATCGAGTACCCACAAGGCGGTAGAATGGACTGTCTTTCTGATAGACTCGATGCATGAAACTGTGAAGGTTAGGGATTTTTATGTCTTTCTTGCACGTTCATATTGTCTGCATGTTAAATCTCATAGCAGTAATTTCACAGTAATATTAGTTGCACTATCACAATAAAATTTTGGAAACCAGTTGCTAAAGTAATTTTCCTAGCGCTACAGAAAGTTTTCCTGAAAATTTGCAGTGCATATATTTGTAATATTAAAAATTAAAAGCTTGTAAATCAATTTGCATTGTCGAATTTTCTCCCGAAAACAGCTGTATTGAAAAATGACATACAAGGCGAGGAAAGGAATTGGGGGGCGGGGGGGGGGGGGGGGCTCTTAGAATTATATTCACGACAAAATTAATTTTTGTGGCACCGAGACTCGAACCCATCGTCCTTCCTGACGAAACCACAAACACTTCTACCACACCCACACGACCATTTCGTCTTATAACGTTGAGTTTTCTTATGGTGGCATAACCGAGTGTATTAACATGGGCAAGAAAATAATCTCACTTCTTGGGAAGAAGAAAGGTTATTTGTTTAGAGAACTACTGCACTTCATAATGACATGAACAGTTTCACAGTTCGATTTTTGAAATTCTCAAATATATTATTTTGCGAACGTTTGCTTTAGTATGACAATTACTGAAATTGAAAATCTACAAATTTTTATTACGGTCTATTCAGTTGGTTAAAACTATTGTTCAGTATGGTGAGAACACACGGCAACTTCATAGCATGCGCTTATTCCCAGGAAAGTATAGTATACACATTCAACTGTATTCACGCTCGAAAGGAAGTTGAAAGAAATCTCCCCTGGTCCTCACCCGCCCTTCTTTACTCTCAAATTCGATGCTTATCGTGCATTTTGCGAAGTGGGAATAAGAAAAATTTAAACAGTTAAAACGAAACAGTGATGACTTAAATTTAAAAAGAACATCAGTGCATTTAATATGTAAAAAAATATATAAACCAGAAAATTTTTTGTAGCTGCTAGATAAGCATCGCCAGAAAGAGCGGCTGCAACAGAATAGCGCGCATACCGCACTTTTACCCTCTGGGATCATGAATTTCTGCATCGTATATTACATCGACGGTCGATATGCTGAACAAGGGGACCAGTCGAATGGTCAGCGTTCTTCTTACATGTGAAACTTTCCTCCCTACGAGCGACACTTTCCAGCTTGTCGTAGTAACATATCAAAGATTTCGTCAACGAAACTCCAATAAATGTCCAGCCAGACCTCGGGAGCTACATCTGGCGTGTTCCGAGAGACGCCTGAAAATGTCCGAGATGGCGAAGCAGAGATTCATTTGGAGACCCAACGCTTGGCTCGACTGTGGCGGTAAAGGCTGTTCACGATAAAGTGAGCACTTTTGAAATCAACCTTAGCAAAAAGTCACTGCCCCTGCCTGCATATACTTCAACGGTCGCACAGAGTGACATGTGTCCGGTAAAGTTGGTAACGATAGATGGAAAATAGTTCCATATCTTAACGTTGAATAAAAACGGTTAGGTAACCATTTGGGACAATTTAAATTATTTATTTCGCTTTCTGTTTTTTTAAATGCATAAGTGTGTAACACCTGCAGATTTTTTTTAATGTTTACTTTTCTAATAATTTCAGTTTCACTTGACCGACGCATGAATAAAGTGATGAGGCCCATGGCAATGTTAATTTACATAAGGCGGAATAATTCACAACGTGCATACAACTATATCTTAAGCAGGGCTTTCAAAAACACTCATTTTGACGTGAACAGCCTATAAGCACTTCGAACAGCTTCTCTGTATGCACTTTGCAAATCTGCTTATGTAGAACAAGTACACTGTAAAATTATATTTTATACTTTTACAAGTAAAATCCTTGAAAACCCAGTTGCAAAAAAAATTCTTTGCAAAATCCTTTTCTTGTAAAATCTGCAAAACATTTATTTGTAATATTACAAATGATAGCCTTGTGTTACAACTGACATCACTGAGAAGTGCATATAAAATTGTTTTTTTTCCCCTCTAGAAAAACAATGTGATAAATTAATAACAGAGAATAACTAAAAAAAAATATTTCAAACTATATTTTACGAAAAATAAAATTACGCTTTGCCAGCACGGGGACCCGTCTATTACTAACCGGCATCTTTAACCACAAGTCCAACTTGACTTGTGTACTTAGAAATTAAATACATGTACCTATTCTTCTAGACCAAATACCTTCATTAATATTTTATACATACTTGCACCTATATGTATTGTAAAAATAAGTTTTAAGAGTTCTGTTGGGTTAACATATTTGAACGGCTCTTAATATTGAGGTATTGAGGGCCGATTTAAGAGTTATGTGTAGTTAAGAAATACTAACAATTAATGAATGATACGGTCATGTTTTATTGAAATTTTCGTTTCATTATTATTATTATTATTTAAGTGATTTTAAATGTTTTACGTTATTAAAACTTGCAATAGTTTTCGCGCAAACAGCTATATACAGTTTTACGGTGTTGAGTGTCCGCCATTTTGCTCGAGCTCTTGGATACGGGTCAGTATACTATAAACATATCTTTAGGTATATAGGAAACACGGCCTTTGTAGTTTTAAAAACGAGTAGTTTTACAAGAGAAACATTTGTACTGTTTCAAGCATTTGTAAAATTACGAAGAATTTCTCAGTGGAAATTACAATTTTTTTTACAGTGTACCTTTACAATGCACTTTTACATTTGCATACCAATGTGCAATTATTTAAGCCTTGAGCTTATATCAGTTCAATTTTTTCATAAATCTATATTGACAGCGTAATTACGACGGACTACTTGCTCACGGAGGTAGGCCTTTTCAGTCACATGCCCAAATAAATATGAATAATTACAGAATGTTGAAATAAAAATTCATTTATTTTACTGCCTGTTTCTTAAAAGGGAAATCGCATTGTTAACTCGCAGATGCGTATTCATAAGTCAAGCCCGGCGTAAAGGCGTAGAAATAATTGAGTGAAAAATGAAGAAAATAATTATTGCTTTGTGGGATAAAGAATACTGAAAGAAGGCAGTGTAGTGCCATCTTGCCTGCAGTGACGGTAACACACCTGCATTACAAGCTAAGCAAGCAAAATATCAAAGTTTCCTTGTCACTGTTGCCAAGATAAAACTCCAAATAAGGCATTCAAACGTCTTGTGGAATTGCAACAACAGTAAAATAAGCCAGACAGGGAATATAACTTCCAATGTTCCCATGCTAACTGGAAAGTGTTGTTTCGATTCGTAAGTGAGTGGTATTCCTGTATGTAGTCGCATGAGTGGTGATGGTTAAGTTACATTTTAAGTTTGTCTATTAAATCCGTAATATAATTATGATATTCAAAACTTTAAAAAATAATTGGATATTAGTAATACGTAATTATCGTTGTTCGCGGCTGTGCGAAATGATTGAGTCCCTAACATAATATTGCACTATTAAAAAAAAAGACAGTTCAGTAGTTTATTGGTAATTAAGTAATAATCTTCTTTATTGCAGTTTTCGAATGCGCATCTCGCAATCTAACATTATGTTCAGTATTTTTTTAAATACGTCTTGTTTTTTAATTGTTTAGAAGGAAGTTGTTCCAGTGACTAGTTTAGTAGAGACGTGCAAAATTCACGTTATCCTTCGGTGAGAGGATAGACTCCACTGCATTATAAACAAATGAGCACAGTCCGTAGTTTCATTGGCCACTGTACTTTAGCTACGACACCCACCTGCTTGAGATCGTCCACTCCGCCGCTTAACTAATATTACTGGCTCGAGAGTTCTCCCAGGCGTGCCAGACATATTTCCGGCCAGTGACTGAAGACGGTCAAACGCACAGTAAATTGCAATTCAGTCTGTACTTAAATAATAACGCGAATTCTGCAAGTTTCTACTAATTAGCTTGGTTCCCTCCGTACATTAACCTCGAAGATAAAAGTTAATTTCAAGTAGGCCTATTCCAGATATAAGGTTTCACAGTTTGTATTTTTGCAAAATATTGAGTAAAAAGTTTTCAATTGTATAACGTCAAAAATATGCGTTCAGTGTTGGTTTTATTCAGTAGGCTATTTTGTTTGATGTCAATTTTACGAGCCGTTTATGAAACACTCAGTTTGAAATGAAACCCAGTTTCTAGTACTTCGTAATACATTTTAAACGAAAAATGAAATTATTTATTTTTGGGTTAGTGGCAATCGAAGATTTTCTCAACCGAACAAGTGTATGCATACAAAACATACACCCACAGCAAAGTATGAGCTTCATTTTCGAAACAATAATATTAGAAATATAAATTAAGAAAACCGTGCGTCTAAAAATCACGCAATGATCTATAGTCTAGCTCAGCGGGATTCAAACGCCAGACCTAGTGGCAAGAAGTAATCATTGCGACTATGGATAAGTTCAGCTCTGAGAACCTCTCGTTCCAACTTTTTGAGCAGCTATTGCAGGTGTCGCTGAAACTACGCACAATAACTCATTCGCTTAAAAATAATTCCCACGGATTTACAGAAAGCACTGACTAATATTGCCTGAATTTCTTCGTGCATTTACGAACACTTGATTAAGAGCGAAAATATTATTTATATGTGTGTACCGAAATAGCTCTACATCTTTTCAAAAATACCAACTTCCCAACAGTTTGCGAATTATAAACATAAAACTTTAATGCAAACATAAATATATTTTCTTAATAACTTTTTTCAAACGCACAAACATGACACTGTTAATCATATTGTCCCGGCTAAGATGTTGTCGATCTTTTTATCGTAAGGAAATTAACTTACGTTTCACAGACAGAAAAATTAATCAGTTTTCCATTACGTCTTGTTGTTGACTTAGAAAAATTTCTGTCTGCTTCAGATGGTTCGTACTCAATGTGTTAATTTACACTTACGTGTTTAAGTAGCGTAAATGCCCTAATTGTTACAGGAATAATATTTCCTGGTTTTAGCAACATCGGACACTTCGAGTTTCCTTGGAAACCTTCTTGTTTGCCCGAGATGTTTCCTTACTTTACATTTAGGAAAATATATTCTCCGTTTCATTATCACGGACACTGTTTCTGTATTTAAAAGGCATACTTACGGAAAACACTACGCTGCTTTACGGAAAAAAAAAAAAAAAAATTACAGTGCTCGAGCGCGCGAATCGTGCAATCGGCGTATTTCACATCACGCATCGTGAAATATTTATTTTTTATTTATAGTGGATGACTAGGGCCACCTGTTTTTCGCGAAAAGATTCAGGCGAAGGCTAGACTCCAATTTCCTATGGCATACGTACGGGTTTCATTTGGTTATTGGCCACGTTTCTTTGTCGGGAGATAGTTCCTTACCTGACTGGGCCAATCAGAATTAAGTAACTCCAACACTGAGTCTCTGTGATTCGCTGGTTGGCACCTACAACGTGTGACAGTTGAACTCAGAAAATTACAAAAGTGGGTCTGAGCTCTAGTGTTTTGGAGTACATGTTGTCCTGAATTATTTTCGCGAAAAACAGGCGACCCTACGGATGGATGACACCTCCGGTCCTTCTGTGTTTGCGACGACGCGCGAGAGATATCGACGCGTGTTTCGGAAGCTGACATTCGCCGAGAGGCGTAGGTGGGGTGACACAGCACTCTGATTGGTGAGGAGGACAGGTTTTCTCTGTAGAAACCGGTTTCGGCCGTTGAGACCATCTGCGAACTGATCACGGGTTGAAGTTAAAGAGGAGTAAAAAGTGCGGCGCACTGTATTTACTCATCTGAGTACACACACAGCGCGGGAGGTTGGAGGGAATGCCAACCTTCGGCCCATGAAAACCTGCCCTATATCGGCGCGTTGTTTGAAGTATCGCCGTACTGTTTACTGTCTACCGTTTGTTGCAATCCCTGGCGTCCTGATTCCCCGCTGAATGTAGGTTCACGAGAGCGTTAATTAAGGGACCGCTCAGATCACTACAATGGTAAACTCTAACCGATATATTAAATGTTGTTCGCGACAAAGTGAGCACTTTTGAAATCAACCATAAAAAATGTCAATGCTACTACCTGCATATATTTTAACGGGTGCACTGAGTGACATGCACCCAGTAAAGTTGGTAACGATGTGAAGGGAATGTAGTTCCACATTTTAATGTCGCATAAAAAGCGTAAGGTAAATCTGTGACAACATAAATTATTTCTTTTGTTTTCTGATGCATTAAAGTGTAAAAATTATCAAATTTGAAAAATATTTATTTTTCTAATAATTTTGTAATTTCGCTTGATCGACGCATGAATAAAGTGATGAGGCCCACGGCAATGTTAATTCTACATAAGGCGGGAGAATACACAACGTGCATACGAGTAGATATCCGGCGGGACTTTCAAAAGTGCTCAGTTTACCGTGAATAGCCTATAAATAAGTCAGCGTCAAACATCCTGTCATGTAAAAGGAAGCACAGTAAATTTTATTTAAAAAATTTTAAGGAAACTTTTTCTAACTTATAATTATAAATCCCTTATTCTTATGCCACAAAGAATTAGTTAAAGGACAATTTATTAAAATTAATTGTGCAGGACAATGGTCCAAGTAAAAATAGTTTTCCGTTTGTCATATGCGTTATTTTCATCAATTAAGAGTGTTTCCTGTTTAATATTTTCACTAGTATATTTTTGGCTAAGTTGGTTATTAATTGTGTATTCGATAGGGAAAGACTGTTAAACCTATCTGTGTATATGCAGTGAAATACGTGTCTATATATAATCGTATGCGCCTCTTCCAGACACCACATAACAATTCGACTACTTGTATTTAATAACATACAAGTGCTTCCATATACAGCTTAACATTTATTCTAATAGTCATATACGAAAGGAAGTGTAAGGTTGCATAACATGTAGCCTACTTCTAATAGCCAAAATATTCAGCAGTTAATAAAACTTAAAAAGCGCTGAGTTCCCCGAGAACAGCGTATAGCGATATGAACCAGAAATTTATTTTTCTAGTGATGGGATAATCGCATGATCTTGTAATTCGAATGTATCGATAACGATTATTTTTAATTAAATAAATAATCGGACAAAATAATCTATTGCCTTGTTATAATACATACTTAAAAATTGACCGCGAATGCTGTTATTTCTATAAATTTGTTTAAAACTATTCTCACCAAAACTTGTTCTTTTTATTTTCTATAATTTCCGCTATTTTGAAAATTTGTTTCAAAATTATATTTTATACTTTTAGTAAATGTGAAACATGTAGGTATCTGCAATGTTTTGTTTATGTTTAAGTATAACCAGCAAAAAATCTTGAATAATTGTATTGTTTAAAAATAATCGATAAATCAATTATAATTTAAAAATCAAATAATCTACTATTTTATACGCGATTATCCCATCACTAAGGTTTATTGTATGTACAGTGGTTATTCTTCCACCACGTGCAAAATTAATATTGCCGTTTGTCTGATTAGCGATCATTTTATTCACGCGTCGTAAAATTATTAGGAATGTAAATATTTCACAAATTCACTTATTCTTACTCTTACTGCAATACGCATTAAAACAACGGAAAGCAAAATAAACTATTTCAGTTGCTCACAGATGTTTGTATGGCAGTTTTGAGTCAACGTTAAAACATGGAACTACTTTCTTTTAATCGTTACCAACTTTACTAGACTCGCACCACTTAGCGTGCCCATTAAAATATATTCAGGCAGGGAAAGTAACTTTTTTGGAAGGTCTGTTGTAAGTGCTGAACTTAACTTGAAAAGCCTATATTGCCGAGCACTAAGCCTGAAGTCTACAGCGTATTGACTGTGTGGTGATAAAACAAGTAGTGTAATGTACAGTACGTGTCAAACGATTTCTTATTGGCAACATTTGAGACACTAAATTAAAGAGAATCTGAAAGGGTACACGGAGATCTTTATGGCTCAGCTGAGGGAATTTTCACACTTCGTTACCTCATTCAACTTTCTCAGGTCAACTACATTATAAAAGCTGCATCCTACGTCAGCACAGTTTATCACCCTTGCGGTTTCGCTTTATGACATATCCTGCGCTCTTAGTCTAACTAGTGTCTGGCACCTCCATACATGACGGACGCAGAGAATTATAGTGCCCCGCAGATTTATTGCCAGTCGCGTATATAGAAACCCATTAAGAAAGTGGCTACTTAAGGTGTAGAATACTGCTAGTTACTTTCAAATTAGTTGTGTACCTGTAATTATGGGTCATTAAAAGTAAAATGAGCACTTTTGAAAGCCCTGCTTAAGATCTATTTGTAAGCACGTCTCGTATCCTCCCGCCATATGTAAAATCAACATTTCTGCAAACCTGCTCACACATTATTCATGCACAAGTCAAGTGAACCTGTAAAATTATTAAAAAGGGAAATGTTTTACAAATTTTATAATCCGTACACTTATAGACATTCAAACATTCAGAAAGAAAAATAAATAATTTTAGTATTCACAAACGTTTACCGAACACTTTTAATTTGACGTTGAAACATGGAACTACTTTCCCTACGGCGTTACCGACTTAACTGGGCGTTTGCCACTACGTGTACCCGTTAAAAATACACTCAGGTAGGCACAGCGACAATTTTCAAGGGTTGATTTCAAAAGTGCTCACTTTACCGTGAACAACCTTTATAATCTTTAGCGCTGCATAGAAATGTCAGTACTTACTGGATATTCCATATTATTTACTTTGTAAAATTTCCTGCTTCCATACAAAGAGTATGTACTAACACTGCATTATTAACAACGTACTTGCTTCCAAGAAAGGATAATGCATTGTTACTAAATGTAAAATCAAGCTCTAAGGGAGGAACTCAAACCTGCTTAGCCTCCTCCCTTGGGTCCGCCATTGAAAGGAAGCCACTTAAAAAAAAAAATTAATAAGTTAAGAAAACAACAACGACAATTTTAGATTGCCTACTTGCATTTTAATCTCCAGATAACATCAGTTTTAAAATATTTAACTCTGTTAACTTACGTGCATGTAGGAGAAATCAACTAACGTTTGTGAGCTTAAGTATAGCACGCAGCGAAGATTTTCTTATTTGCAAGACGCAAATTAAAAGGTTATGTGTACACATAAAATTTAAACATTATATTTGGTTTATAAAACAGAATAATTTTACACTTTCTTCGTTCCTAATCGAAAATAAATTGAGGAAAATTTTTAATTGCTGGCTAGTAGGGACATCCGAATTACGCGAAAAGATTTCACAACCAGTTTTATTTCATAACACTTTGGCTCAGATCCACTTTCATGGTTGGTTGGAGTACGTGTTCATGCATCTTAGGTTTACGCCCGCGATTCACAGACGCACAGTATTGAAGTTACCTAATTCTGATTGGCCAGTTAAGTACGAGAAGTTCTTCTCATAAAGACACGCCGCCAATAAGAAAAAAACTGTTGGTATGGCCGTAGGGTATTGAAATCTAACATGTGCGGAAATCTTTTCTCGAAATTTAGGTGTCCCTACTGATTAGTTATGCTTATTATGTAACAGGAAGTTGTTGTATTCAAACTCGCTTGAATGAACAAACGTTAGGTATAACTTTCGGCGATTCGCATAGGCACTGCTTGTTTGGGAATTAAATCGTACGGTGCTTACCTACCAGTCTAGGGAGCGACAAAGCAATGTTTTATCCTTGTTATTTTCTGCAAAAAGTATTTGCGTTCCAAGTAGCGCCAAAGCGACAGAGAGATTACGGTGTGTTGTGAGTATGCTACAAGCGCAAATGCTGACGCTCTACGTAACATCATGTGGCTAGCAAAGCCTTGCTTGATGTTTATTTTTCTCAGAAAATGGGCGAGTATATACTGTATGCACAGTATCTTCTAGGTAGTGCCTATGACAGTGCATTGATTAAATCGATAGGTAGAGATGGTGGAAAATCGCGAAAAAAAACTTGTTAACCTATATATATATTCTGTAACACTCTAACTAGTTTATTCTTTCATGACTAGATGAACAAGGTTTTGACTCGGCTAATTTGTTTGCTGGCCTATTACGAACGTTTTGCCTTATAGTGGCACCCACCCCGTAAAGTTAGTAACCACGGAGAGGTGAATAGTTCCACGTATTGACGCTGAATCAAAAATGTTCAATTAAATATTTGTGAATAATGAAACGATTAATTTTTCTTTAAGTTCTTGTAACGCATAAAAAGTGTATGAATTAGCACATTTGTAAAATGTTTACTTTTGTAACACTTCAATATTTATGACTTTATAATGATTATTCTATGTCTTTAAATTTTATTTAAATGCCAAACTTCAATGCAATGTATAATATGTTTAGCGTATGTTCAATGTGATGCGTGTAAACTTATTTATTTTGACAGGTGTGTTGTATAAGCTATGTAAGTTTAATGATTATGTATGGTTTCTTTGCATGAGTATTTGTCTTTGTAACAAGCACTACCTTTTGTTTTCTCAAAAGAATCGGACCACACAAGCTGGCCTATCACATTTTATTGGTTTTTCGAACAATAGTCTGATAGAAAAAAACTTGTTCATTCTAATCTGAAATCAGTGAGAGGCCAGTTCAGAAAAGAAGTCGGTCCTGAGTATGAAAGATAATCTATAATATTTAATTGAGAAAATTTGATATTTATGACGGAGATACATAATTATTCAAGCACTATTGAAATACCGAGCCTATATATGTTTAAAAGAAGAAGTAATTCGACATAAGCTGTAAGATGAGCCCGGGAGGAAGGACTGCCCAGTAAAGGAGGACTCGGGGTTTTCGACTTCGCACCAAGAACGACGCGGTGTCTGATGTTCGGAGAGCCAATTCTGCGAGAAGAGGACTACTGGCTGCGGATTCTGGCAAGGTTCCGATTCTGCACCCACCTCCGCTGTTTCGGCCCGCAGAGGACGAGTTCGCTGAGCACCAACCGGGAGATGTGCTGTCCATGGTGAGCGGGAGAGCTGTTTCTGGGTTCTACGCCAGTGAAGGACGACTCCACGACGTCGGCAGAATTACGGTTATTTCCCGCTATCGACACAGCTAAGTCGCACGTTCCCCAGACAAAAGTAAACCTATTTATGACACCAGCACCTGTAAATCTTAATATTGGTAGATATTGTGATGTGCAATGTGCAGGCTGGTGTTGTCTGTAATAAAAAATATTAGGATAGCATATTTACTTTTAACTAAAAGCTGTGCACATTATTTTTCACTCTTCTATTGATTTATTCGAATTAAGACTTCTCTGGTTGCTTACTATAATAAATTAATGTTCCAATTGTTTTGAAATGCACAGATAATTTAAATTTGAATGAACATACTGAATTTTTTTTAGTAGCAGCATATATTTAAGCCGAAGCATATCATTAATATAACCTATCAGACTCACTCACATATGCGATATTTTATCATTGCATTACACATGAATTTCTTATATTATACATCACAGAAGTAATATTTTATAGCTGCAATATTGTAATACATTCAAATAGGGTTACAGTATTAAGATTTGTCTCCCCATACGTGTGGCAAATTTAATAATGATATATAACTGTATGAGCGTTAACACAACACATTACAGTAAAACTTTGGCAGCCCAACGACAGGGCTAGTAAATACCTACATGTTGTGTCTACTTAACACATATGACACTTTCTTGATAATTTTAGAGTTTTACTTGGCCGACGCATGAATAAAGTGATTGGGCTTATTGCAATGTCAATCTTACATATGGTGGAAGAACAAACATTGCGCACACAAATAGATCTGAAGCAGGTGTTTCGAAAGTGCCCAGTTTATCGTGAACAGCCTTTAATCATATACTATAATCACAGATATATTTTGCGAGAAATTGAGCTTCTGCGGAACGCATATCGTAGTTAAGGGAGGGCCCTGTCACATTTCTTCGTAGCTCTACACTTAAAAATATTGCAAAATCACACACACGTAATTTTAGAAAACATGCAATTTATTCTATTTATCTCCATGGTTATAATAAACTTGAAGTATTCATCAAATGCTTATTAAAATTCAACATTAGTTTTACACATTTTAGACTAAGATGTTTTGAAAGTTACTCCAAATTATTTGTAGTGTTACAAAAAAATATTTTTTTTGTTCATCCTAAAAGAGCTGTTCGAGTAAGTGCCTGTGAAGATTGCCATAGAAACTTAGCACGAAAATATTTAATTCTGTGGAGATAAAAGAGGACACCGGACTCCCATGCAAGAGGCCTCTAGTTCGATTCCCGCTCCGACCATTCCGATTTCTGTTCTCATGGTTTTTCCGAAACCACTCCAGGGGAATGCTGTGATGGCTCGTTAACCCATTCAGACCCAGTGTACCCAATCGTGTACATTACGCATATGTAGGTAATTTTTGGTCTGTGCTGCACTTAACGAAGTTCGAAAGCCAATGATCTTGCTTGTGTGTAATTGATTCGCAAACCGTCTTACTGGTCTAGCTCAAAATTGGTTCGTATAACTGTAGCCGAACATACAGCTTACGACTCATAGGCTGTGACAACAAAACAAGCGTTGTGTCGTCTTAAGTACAGCGTGCATCATTACGTTTTTTGTTTGGAACACTTTAAGTCGGAAATTAACCCATTCAAATCGAGTGTATACATTTGTCTACATTACGCACGTATAGGTAACTTTTGGTCTATACTGCACACTGTAAAAGTCAGTGACCGATGATCTTACCGGTGGGTAAATTATTCGCAAACTGTCTTCTTACTGGTCTAAATCATAATTGGTTCATATCACTATAATCGGAAATATAACCAAAAGCTCGTTGGCTGTGACATCGAAACAAGTGTTGGGTCGACTTAAGTACAGTACGCAACATATTTTTTTTTGTTTGCAACACGCGATAATATAAATTTAAGTGGGTCTGAAAAGGTTAAATGCAAGCAGTATCAGATTACTTCATCGCTCCTATATTGAACAACTGGCTCCGTTTCCATCGACAAGCGCTGTCGACGAGACGTCAAGCGCTAAATACGTAGCCTACTTATATTTCTGGAGCATGAAGACTAATCACGTAAGTGGCAATAGAGCTGCTAGCACGTTCTGCGAGAGTAGCAAGGGTTTTTCGATCGTGAAGGAACCTGAAACCAAACAGGAGCTTCCTGGGTCGGGTACAAGATGCCGTCGAATCCAGACTCTCGATACTTGCTCGGGCGAAACTACGGTAAAAGCCCTGACAAGTCTCCTTGAGGAAGAAATGCCTTCCAAGGCGGTCGAGACGAGGGGCTGAAGGAGAATCTCTAGTCAACAACATTAAAGCCCACGAGGTAGCATCCGGCCATAAGAAAGCATCGCGACGGCGATGGAAGAATAGCATCAACAAGCTCCACGTGAGTGTTCTGTTTACTCAGAACTTTATGCGGTGACTACAGGTTTTAAACCCATTCAGTCCCGAATCGATTACTGAGCAAAAGTGTTGCAAACTGTTAAACTTTTTGACAGAAACCGTACCTGTGTGGAGCGTGCTTTCTCGCAACCAGTGGAACAAAGTACCGCGTGTTCGTCGATGTCAGCATTAATCATTCACAGACGAGAGCTACAGGAACTTCAACGAATCAAATTTCACACAAGGAAGGCCCTCGAAACAATGGCTACTGATACTTCCTGGTCTACAGTACTGGCCATAAATATACTTCATGCGCAGCATCTCCCCGATCATGGACACGAGTGAACGGGTTAATACACACAATTGTTCAGAAAAGATACAGCTTTGTCTCTATAGTTTTACTGATGAAAAACTATCGTAAACAAGGCTACTTAAAGCAATGTTTGCTGACGTAAAACGCTTTTCAAAGACCACATTTATGTTTCAGTAACCAAATTTACGAATATAACAAATTATCGACATCCATTTTTGCCCCAAAAAATTTTGCATTGACCCTTTCACGCCCACTTTAATTTACGGTTTCAGGTGTTGCAAACAAAAACGTGTATGGTGCGTGCTGTACTTAAGTCAATACAACACTTGTTTCTTTGTCACAACCAATGAGTAGGGACATGCTAATTTCGCGTTATTATTTGGAACCAGGCGAAACTCCACAGTAATGTATACACTCGAGCCGGCGTCGTTTCTCCGTTGGCTGCTGTATAGCTGTGAAGCCACGCCCTTTCTGACTGAACTGCGTTTGATTGGAGCACACAGTTGTGAAGCGTTCCTTTATAGGCGCAGAGTCACCCAGGGCGTGTCAAGTAAAGTATGGTCCAATGACAAACATGTTGCAAAGGTACACGTTTTTGAAGTTTAACTTGTCAAATAATAACGCAAATTTTGCATGTCTCTACCAATGAGCTGTAGGCTATATGTTCGGCTACAGTAATATGAACCAATTATGATCTAAACCAGTAAGACGGATTGCGTATAATTTGCCAACAAGTAAGATCATTTGTCGTTGAGCTTCGCAGAGTGCAGTACAGACCAAAAATTACCTACACGTGCGTAATGTACACAATAAAATTGTTAGAGCTAGTGATTTTTTTTGCGAAAAAATTTGAGTACACAGTAGACTTCAACACTATAAGCACCCAACAGCAGTTTTCCCCATTTGCATTGGTTGATGTCTGCTTGAGAAGGTGTTTTCATATTTTACCGGACCACTCATAATTTGGCAATATCGGCACGGCTCCTGCGTGATTCGTGTACAGACAGTTAACCGTGCCATATTGTAATTCAACCGATCAAGATATGTAAATGACCCTACAGAGTTATGAAACCTAACTTGTCTTGAAATATTTTCGCGAAATTTCACTACCCCTAACAATTGTGTACACTGGATCTGAACGGGTTAAAACATTTGATGTTTTTTATTATAATACATACAAATCCTTACAATAATACCCATATGACGACTAGCGCGGCCACTTAACACTCCATCTCTTCTTAGTGTCAAACGGTCGTTAATATTTTGCTGCTAACCTCCCCGGCATAGTTGGTTGGAACACCAGTCCACGGTACGAGGTGATCTAAGTTCGGATTCAGGGTAATTCATAAGGCTGACTTTCCATTGAAGCGTAAATGAAATTTTAGTTAGTAAGCGACCTCCGATTAGTAGATAAATTCGCGTTATTATTTAAGGACAGAATGGATTGCAAGTTACTGTGAGTTTGAATGACTTCAGTAGAGACCTGAAGAATTCGCGAATTCATTTTGGGACAAGCTATAATTCAAAACACGTGCGCTTATATAACTTTAGCCATTGGTCCACACGGTGTCTGACACCTCCTGGAGAACGGTGCCCAATTGTCGCCTTCCACTATAACAGCAGACAGCCAATGTACAGTTGATATCAGCATATTTTTACACAAGGCTGTCGAGTCTAGCTTGCAGTTCATTGAACTCGCGCATTTTTCATGTCTCTAGACTGGGAGAACTCTTGAGCCAGTAATATTAGTTCAGCAGCTGAGTGGCCAATCTCAAGCAGGTAGGTGTCGTAGTTAAAGTACAGTGGCCAATGAAACCACGGACTGTGCTCGCTCGTTTATAAAGCGATGAAGTCAATCCTGTCACCGAAAGATAACGCGAATTTTGCACGTCTCTAACGATAAGTGTACCGCCACGATGCAGGTCTCTTCATAACCCACAGTAAAAATCACAAAATATTATTTTAATCCTCCGTCACTCAGTAACTGGAGAGTTGTCGTTTATTTTACTTCCGACTTGCAGCACATCGATATGAGTGTAGATTCATGTCACAACTGTGTTGGAAAATATTAAAGATATAAAAAACAGTGCCTATTATTTTTAGAACACCACTTCTATATGAAAAAGGTGGTCGTATAGCTCCATTAAGTACAAATAACGACTATCCCTGCAATCTATAGATACGAGAAAATTGCGTGGATTAGTGCTAATGCATATTTATGGGTAGGGTCAGCGATATTTCGCGAAAAAAAATTGATCGAAGCTCACACTTGACTCCAACACTATACACACATACGCATCAGCTGTTGTCATAGCTCTTTTGGCCGCTGGTGCCTTTTCCACATTTGACCGCGCCACTCAGGATTCCGTAACTCCGACACTAACCTTCGTGATTCGTGCACAAACAACTAACACGGACCAGAACATGTTTCAGCCAATCAAAAAAGATGTACGACACTACAGTGCTTTAAACTGTTTCTTGTTTCAAGATTTTTTTGTGAAAAATAACTACCTCTATTCGTGAGGAAAAATACGAATTGAAGAGAAAACCTCACCCTGCGTGCATTCGACCCGAACGTCTGGTTATATTTTTTAAGCTAGGTTTTTTTGTAATTCGGTAAGCGAATCCGACTAACAATATGAAGGTTTTGCGCTGAATACCGACCAATGTCATTACAAGGGTGGTTTTCTCAGGAAGTTATTACTTCCATTACATTAATTATCGGTGAGTTTTCTTAATCTCTGCCTTTTTAATTCGTCTCTCATTATGCGAAGCCCGTAACAAGTTTCTGTGCAGAAAAATTAACTATTATATTATTTCATTTCGAGAAACTGATAATATATAGCACTAGCTACCCTCACGCTTATAATAGTTACATGACAATGACGTAGATTAACTCTCATGCTCTCTGTCGAATATGAGAGGCGACATACGAATTGTTCTTTACGAGTTTATTACGAGTTTATTGTTCACTTAAGGCTCCTGCCTACCTAGCGTTTTTTACACGTTTAAGGCCGCTAAGTGCAGATGAGATAAGGACGACACTACTTCGCGCACCAAGTGCGTCATCGCCGCTAAGTGCAAGGCTCTGAAATGTTGTATATAAAAGGGAAAAGGGAGAGCTGGCACAACTGGTCCTTGGCTGAGGACACGGAGACAAACTGCGCCTATATCTGTGAGCAAATGTCACAACGACCTCATGTGGAAAAAATAATCAAGCGGTATGGCAGAGCATTAAAACCCCAAGTGGAATGATAGAGCAGGATGTTTCTAATAGGGAAAAATGGAAATTGAGGGATAACAAGATGGCCGCCATTGGTGAGGAATGACAGAGCATGAGGTCGTTGTGGCATTTGCTCACCGAGATAGCCGCAGCTTGTCCCCTTGTCCCCAGTCAGGAGCAAGTTTTGCCAGCTCTCTCTTTTTCCGTCTATTTGTGTGAATGTTCTTGTCGCTTTGTGTGAACGTGTGAGACTTTTAGAGGTAACCATTTTATTTTGTTGATGTAAAGTCTAAAGGAAGGTTCAGTGCAGTGCCCGTGAGTAGTTTTGTATGCATCTGAATAGTATATTTTGAAGTACAGCGCTTTGTAAAAATCCGTTTTTAGTCATTTTGGAGGACATCAAACTGGTGTTTATAATGTCAGTGATATCTTGAACGTACTCAACAGCCCTCGTTTGAAGTGTGTGTTATCTTCGCACATCAGCACATTGGATGCACGTTAACTAGTTTCGTAGAAAAACGAGAATTTAAAACACACTGCAACACATTTCAACAGCCAGTTAGGCGGGGGCCTTAATGCAAGCTCAGCCACTGTATCCTCCGTAACGTTACTAGACGATCAATTCTCTGGCTGTGTCTGTTGAATGGCCGCGGTATTCCCCGTGTTCCTGCGCAGTTGTTAATCTTAACCGGCCCCATTTGCCCTAATGCAGTTTCCACAACCCCCTTCTCACCCTCTCTCTCTCTCTCTCTCTCTCTCTCTCTCTCTCTCTCCAAGACTCGGTCCATTGGCAGATCGGGGCAGCAGCCAGCGGGGAGGAATGCCTGCCGAACTACATCTTCCTCGCCCCACCAGCAAACAGCCGGGAATCGGACGTGCGGTAAACCAGGTTTACGTCGGGCATTAGCACAAACGACCGGAGCCATCCCGCTGCAGAGGTGCCGTTTAACAGTCCCCCCCTCCATCTCCCCCCTCGTCACCACTCCCTGCGTGTGAATTTTCGTCTGTGCGCGATGAGCCGAAGTTCACTGCCATGATGTCAGGTCACAGTTCCTCCATCGAGTCACTTGGTAACCTTCGTCACGGACCCCACGACATTTCCAGGAAGCGATGGAACGCGGAACTCCCGCAGACATACGCGCTCCACTGATGCAGCAGCAGTTTCCATAGATAACAGTCTACAGACATGGGAGGGCAAGACGTGTAGCTACGGAAGAACGTGAGCAATAAGCATTAGAAAGAGTTCATGTTTACGACCGAGTCTACGCGCTAATAAATTGTTCGCAAATATAACGCACACCAGTGTACATGCGTAGTGAGAAAGAGCTGCTGGTAAAGTTTTTTCCCATACATCCATGGTAACGTTGCTATAATTGCTCAGGAAACAGTTAAATGCATTGGGGAGTTACCAATTATGTATCGTAGCGGTGCTAAACATTCCTATATTTGCAGCCTGGTGTGTGGTAGTATTTCCATACAATGTATAGGTTGAAAACTTCCATTACAGTTTAAGAAAATTACAAGAAAATTTTTTACAGTGTATGTTTAATGTGCGTCCCGCTTCCTAGGTCCTCATTATCGATATAGTTAAAACAAATGATTTAGACACCATATACACATTGTTCAGACCGATGTAGCTGGATTAAGATTCCTAGTGCCGAATGAAAAGAATATGTTCTAGTTCTTTTGAAACTTCTTCTTATTATAACGTTCATAACGATATTAGTTAGTTTTATAGGAGCGCAAAATACAGTCTTGATAATCTTTATGTGAAATCGTGGCTGCCCATTTAATTTCTGGCGTGATGCCCATCCCTTCCCATGTATTTATTTTACTTGTAGGTGCATGGGACCTAGTCCTAAGAAGTGTTAACGTCTCCTCCTTGCTTCGGAACTACACTACAAGATTATTTGAACCCCACATAAGTACGAATTTTGTGATATGATTCGTCATGGAAAATGAGATGGAAAAAATAATAGAGGCAGTTCGCGGTAAAATGAGCACTTTTGAAAGCCCTGCTTAAGATCTACTTGTTTGCAAATTATGTATTCTTCCACCATATATAGTCTGCAACTAACTTTACCATGGGCCTCATCACTTTATTCGTGCGTCCGTCCAGGGCAACTGAAAATTTTATTAGAAAAGAAAATATTCTACAAACATTTTTATTCTTATACTTTTGTGCACTAAAAAACCGAAAATAAAATAAATGATTTCAATATGCACATTTTTTTTACCTAACACTTTTAATTTAACATTAACAAATGGAACTACTTTCTCTCCGTCGTTGTTAACTTTACTGGCGTGTGATACTCCATGTGCCCGTTAAAATATACGCAGGTAGGGGCAGTGACATTTTTCAAAGGTTTATTTCTAAAGTGCTCACTTTACTGTGAAAAGCTTTTGCAACCCGACACCTAACATGATTTTTATGAGTCGGACGTGCCCATAAAAATTGGGTATTGAAATACGCAGAGCTCCGAGTATTTTGCGAATTCATTCGCCGGCGAGGTAAACTTCAGACTCTTGTCCTTTTCTCCTGTAGGCGATTCACGGTAAAGTGAGCACTTTTTAAGGCCCTGTTGAATCTTTCTCCTCATTAGATTTCTATCTTCCTGGCACTTTTTAATACACACATTGTCACCAAACTAATAACCAGAGTAAATACATTTCACCACTAACAAAAGTTAACTCCTGGAGCTGCAAAAATCCATTTATTAGTGTTTGATGCCTGTAGAAAGGGCCTTAAAAAGTGCTCACATTACCATGAACAGCCTATACTATCGTGAATGGACAGCAGTTCTTTAGACAAGCCGCATTTCATTGTGAGCCGATGATGTAGGCTGTTCATGGTAAAGTAAGCATTTTCGAAATCCCATGATTAAGATCTCCTAGTGTGCACATTGCGTATTATTCCACCGAATGTAAAATTAACACTGCCATATGCCTGATCACTTCATTCGTGTGTCGGTCAACTGATTCTGTGAAATTATTAGAAAAGTGAATACTTATTTTTACTTCCTCTTATGTACGTACATAAAATGCAAAAAGCCAAAGAAGTAGTTTCTGTATTCGCAAATGTTTACCTAACACTGTCAATTTACAATTTACAGGGGAACTATTTTCCTTTCGGCGTTACACCCTACCTAATTGGGTTCATGTTTCACTTGGCCCACGGCAATTTTAATTTTACATATGTTGGAAAATTTCACATTGTGCATGTAAGTAGATCCTAAGCAGGGCTTTCAAAAGTTTGATTTTCTCTCAGTGTGAGCACAACATATTTGTTTATATAGGGCCAAATAAATATTTAGTTGCCCTAACAAAATTAATTGTTGAGCAAAAGAAGTTTGAAAAGCAACAAAATTATTTTTGTTCGTTTGACAAAATATATGTTGGAATAAACAAAATCTGTGTGTTGGGCCAAAAAAAAAAAAATTAGACTGTCAACCAAATATTGTGTTGAATCAAATATATATATATACACACACACACACGCACACGCGCGCACACACACGCGCGCACACACACACACACACACACACACATATATATATATATATATATATATATATATATATATATATATATATATATATATATATATATATATATATATATATATAGGTTTGGCCACTTATTTGACAGCCTTTGTTCGAAAATACAGCTAGAGATTTTCTTTGTGTTTGTGACAATTAGGATAGTAACCGTGTTTGTTATTGCATCTATTGATGCTTAACAATCGTATAAACATATTAATAAAACAATTCAACAAGAAACTAACAGGTAAAGCTGTAAAACTTGAAATATTAGTTTGAGCACGTTGCCCAATATTTGCATTATATCTATTGAAAAACCTTGCGGTGTTGTCAGTTGTCACGTTAGCTGACATTACTAAGGCGTAGCGCTCGGACGCAGGTGATCTAGGCTCGAATCTCGCGCGAACTTGTAAAAATCTTTAATATCGGCACGAACTGTTTAATGTACGTGTAGCTAAACAAATCTTTTGATGCACCAACCAAATCTTACAGTTTGGAGCAACCAAATGAGAATAACAAAATAATTTGGTTTCACTAACAAAATATTTCATTGCCCCTATACAAACGAACAAATTGGTTGCACCAAACAAATCTTGTTTGATTCAACAAAACTTTTTTCTCAGTGCAGTATACGGCGAACAACCTATAACAGCACTGTCATTGTAAACGCACTTCTCGCGATATGCTTTCCCAATCAGTCGTTAGTAACGTGGTGATCCTAAGAGATCATTGAAAGCCGGGCTACAATTGATTTAGCACAGGTAACAGCACAGGCACAGAAAGTAGAATACATGTATTAGCATGACACTCTCTCAGAAAAAAAGCACATAGGAAGCGCACAGAAAGTATGGCTATACTCTATAATTCTAGTGCACGTGCGCCGTGCGTGGCCAATCAGAACGTCGATACCACCGAGTTCATGTGATGAAGAAAATGGCTACAAAAGAAATTAATTTGACTAGTGCTTGAAGAGTTTGGCACCATATGAACAGAAGTTCGTTTTGATTGAAATTGTTATTGTACAAGCAATGTATGTTAATACGAGCGGCATAACGTATTATATTTCTACAAATTACGACGCGAGCAGTAAAGTAAACAGAGCTGTCAACAGTATTTTTTCGTTCCAATGTTACCAACAAAAAACGTGTCAATGTTACCAACAAAAAACGTGTGCAATTACCGAGCATCGTTTCCTTCCATTTTCACGTCAGTTTCTATAAACATCCATTGTTTCTGTGCGTGTGCTATTTTGATTATAGCTTTCAGATTCGAGCTGTGAGTGTGTTCTGTGCTATCGCACATGCTTTGCGTGAGCTAAATCAATTGCAGCTCGGTCTTTAGGCAGCACCACTGCCTTTATTATTGCTACTACTATTTTTGGGGGGTAAAACGTGAATACTGCCATTTGTTGATTCCTTGCTACTTTTCTTCGGCATGTGATATGTGCATGAGAGAGCCAGCATGCACGGCAACCATGCATGATTATTCATGTCCAAGCGACACGGAAATTTCGCGAATTTATTTACGGACAAGTTAAACTGTACCCGCAGGTACCATGAAGTTTATCTTCTATTGGACCACAGTTAGTTAGACCCGCCCCGGGCAACGTTCAACCAATAATGAGCCTTTAGGGAAAGCAAGGATCAAATCCCGTGCTACATGGTCAGTGGTTAAACTGGAGCAATAACCAATGAACAACTGAGGTTCACGTGAGTAGAGCGCACGAGCCACTTCTCGGACACCTAGCACAAGAGTGGCCTAAGTCGCATTTGGTGCAAGAGTGGGCTACATGTTTATTTATGATATGCAAATGAGATTAAGTAATTGTTTGAATGATTAATTAATTGGATTAATCAATTAATTAAATTGATTAATCGATTAAAAATAATTCTTTGATATCAAATTTCTTTGGTTAAATATTTTTGATATATTTTAATTTTATTTTATTGGTGTTGAAAGGGTTAAGATGGAGGAGCATGATCGATGTGCCCTCTGTGACATACTGGAGTCTACTGACCAGAAGGGTGGTTTGTAATTGTTTATGTAGGTGTTAATGTTGGTGTAAGAGTGGTATATGGGGCATTTTATATTTTTCTTGTCTGTGACTGATATGCTGTGCGGAGTACGCTGCCAGGACGAATGCCTGGATGTGTAGTGAGTATTTAACTAGTTTATATGTGGGAGAAATGTTTCCTTCCATCAAGGTAAGTGAAGTAAATATTTTTTTATGAAAAGAGACATTAAAATAGGCTACCGAACTTTAATCATTAACCAAAAGACTTGCAAACATGTAAAATTTAACCGATTTTAATTATGCAATTATGGAATGAAACTATTTTCCCTAACAAAGTAACTGATATCCACTTTTATCAATAATGACAAGAACCAAGCTAATATAAAATTACAACTCACTGCCATCATTTTAGATTCCTTCCCCCTCCCAACAAAAGTACACATACACAAATATAAATACGTATTTTACTCCATCCCTTATCGGCTCTCAAAACACACATCGAAATGCAGCTTAAACCAGATGAACGATCTTCCAAATTCCACCTAACACCTTACAAAACTGAATGAATTCACTAAAATTAATTTAACCTCGTGCAACTATCCAAGAAAATCGCTTCCCTCTTTACTGCATGTTAAAATCGCAGCAATTCCTCTAAATGTTTTCCGATAGCTGTGTAACTCTTAACGATCGCATAATAAATAAAAACCAAAGCATTTATATTAACACACAAGGCTGTAATAAACGAATTGAGAAGTGTATTGGGTAGGAAATGCACACCTGCAGAGGCACTCTTGCACTAGACTACCTCGACGAGGAAAATTTCATGTCTCCAGCAAAGGACATGTATTCCATTAAAAAAATATTTCAAGTCCAGGAAGCTCTGACCTAAACAAACCTATTTAAGAAATTTCCAAGTAGCAATGGAAGTTTTGCTTTGTTCAACGATCAAAACTATATATTTGAAGACCTTGGTATACTTTAAATCAGGAATGGAAAATGAGTTTTCGACATCAATGGTACAAAGTACACGGTTTGAAATGGGACTCTGGTGACATAACTTATGAAGACCGTTTCCAGTACGTGAACGCTGCTATTTTCGAAGACTGCCCTGTAAATGTGCTACGAAATATGTACAAAGAAATTTTAAAAAGTTTGACTAATACAGAAATTGTAAATATTATAAGATATCATGACTGTACAATCATTAATTCTCTAGTAAAATTATACAACAATAATGATTGTGATAAAAAATCTTATTGTAAAGCAAAAGTGAAATCGTAAAGAATATTTATACAAGCATCCTACCTAAGTGTAAAAATAATAATTTAGAAAATTGGTTTGTTACTGGTTCAGACCTGTGTAAAAACTTTCAAATAGAGACATTCAATCCAGAGCAGCTGTACTCCAGTATTACTGCAGGTTACAAGAGAATGTGGAACCAGTCTCTAAATAATATATACTCCCAATTTCAAATGTTTAACGGAGATGAACATTAGAACATTGCACAAAGTTTTGTGGGAAATAAATACACAGTACCAGTATGTGTTATGAACTAGATTGTCCAGTTTTTAACATGAGACCCAACAGCAAACTGCCCTGTTTATTGTGGAATCTGTGTTTTAAAAACATTAGTGAATAAATAATCAAGGAACCAGGATTTAGACAAACTAAATATAAACTGAGTAGAGAGTTCTACGACACTCCCACCACGTGGAATGGAATATATAATAAAGAGCAATGCACCATGCAAATGCAAGGAAGTAACAGCATTAAAATATCGCCTTATGGTATGTGGGACTGTGATGTTTGGCAAAGTAACATTTGCATTTGTAAATTTGATTTAACCAAGTTGAAATTAGAAAAATTTCAATATGAAGTTTAAATCTACTTGGTGGTACACTCCCTGCAAGGTGTGAAAAACATTTATTCTTTAAAAAAAATTATATATATATATATATATAGGGGACAAAGATACAGCAACAGCATGCCAGTTATGATGAAGCGGTATGACTCAACACTTCAATAGGCCAGTGCTACTCGAGGTTACATGGGAATGTGGTTTCGACACAATGAAGTCGGTTCACTAGAAATTCAAATGTGTTACAAAGAATAGCATTGGTGTTTGTTGTTAATTAGTCAGACAAACATTTAAAGTGTTCGATGTTTGATTTGGACAAAGATTTTGTCCTTTGTATACTTTGGGGTCTGACAGTATGCTGCTTTGCAATAAGAGCCAGTGAGCATTTGAAGCCTTTTCTAAATTTGTAACGAAATACATATCATGCAAAGGGGATGTTGCTGTTCTATATAAACAGTATGGACTGAACAATGTGACAATAAGGAACATATTATGCAGATAGGCAACTAGGAATTAAAGTCTCCCTGTGGCATGTGGCAATGCAACATTTTTCAAAGCAAGAACAATTAAATGACAGACTATATAAAGGAAACTGTTTAATATTAAAGCATACAAAGTCCTGCAAGTAGGTTACATAAGAGTATTCTTTAAGCCGCTTGGCTGTATTCTACAAGTTCAAGTGTGTAATAATATCGAACATTGGTGCTATACTTTCGATTCCAGTCTCGGCATTCGCTTTGGTGAAGGCTTGGCATGGAACGATTGTGCTCTGAGGTATCTCTACCCCAACAGTGACTTACCATCTACATTTGAAGAGCTGATGTCATCCAGACTTATCAAGGAGCTAGAAGAAGATGTGGTAATGTGGTCTGGTGAGTTGGTAGGCGATTACCCCATCAGGGAACCACAATAAATGGAAGGAGACATTTGATGGGGACATCCACAACTTTATTTTCTAACAACCTAGTTTAGTTTTTCCTTCCATGTGCAACTTACATGTGTATGTGAAGTGGCAAATTCAGTATAATGTTCTCTCCTAATTGTAAGTATGTATTTATTCAAAATGGTATGTATTCTATAAC
Organism: Dryococelus australis; assembly: GCA_029891345.1. Classification (NCBI taxonomy): domain Eukaryota; kingdom Metazoa; phylum Arthropoda; class Insecta; order Phasmatodea; family Phasmatidae; genus Dryococelus; species Dryococelus australis. The sequence continues at coordinate 133,946,544 of CM056999.1, forward strand.
TTATAGAGTAGCATATTCACATACAGAAATGCGAGTCAGACATTTATCTCAAATGTTTATATTAGCCTGGTTATTTGACATGTAATGACCCATGTAGTTTTGATTCCAAATTAATTAACTGCAATAGTTAGAATTGTATTTTAAATCAGTGCAGACTGTATAGGCTATAGAAAAAACTTTAGAATTAAGGGTGAGTGCATTGTAACAAGCTTTTGTGAGGAACTACAGAATTTGAAACCTCTGATCAACACAACATTTGTTTTAACCATTTCAGTATTACAAATAATGTGACAATAATATTCATATGTTTGTACACGATAGCAAAGAGTTTGATTACTTATTATGTACTGGATGTGTTTATTCAAAGTGTTGTGCATCGAGCAATAAAATTATCAAAATTAAAGTTTTGTCCTCAAACACATTTTAACTTGCAAAGTAAGAGAATGAAATTATCAATATACATACATTGTTCCTTACTCTTTCTTCTTAGTTGGGTGTTAGATAGCAAACACATAACATTATGTTCTTTTATTCAGGGAATCCCTATGTAAGTGCGAAACCAGGCGAGTCTAATATATCATATACATTATTGTGCAGTGGAATTCTCCATGAATTTACAGAGTCTTGTAACATAATGTTTCATTTTAAGGTTATTTGTTTCCCCCTGGGAGATGAAAAAAACATGAATTAATTAAATATAGTGATGGGAACAAATGTCCTGGTTTTTATATGACTGCAACAATGCAACTGCCATCAACAAGATGTGCACTCACATTATGTCGAAACATACTATGACTTGGTTGAAAGTATTGTGTTTACATTCACCTGAATGTAAAGAAGTGTGTATTCAAACAGACAGGATAAAACCAGGATGTAAGAAATGTTATCTCCTCCAAAGTAGACTTTAAGAAATGTATTTGGATCCAATTTTACAAAAATGTCTGAAAACTTTGTTTACTGAAGTTGTAAATAGCTTATAATTTGTGTAACACCCTATACTTACTTGTGTTAGTTTTGCCAACTATGTTTGTTCCTTAATATTTTGAAACAACTAGTGCTCTGTACTTTTGCAATATCGTAATGATTGTTTGTATTTGAAACCTCCTATACTTGTGTAGATTGAAATTATAGCTCATATGTATTTGAAACAAACTGTTTACAGAACATCCTAGATCTACATTTTATTGAATAAATATGTGTGTGTGCATGTGAATTATAAATGAACACATTTGTGTATATTTATTATACTTTTTCCCTTTACAAAAATGTTTTGATTACCTTAAGAAATATGTATTACTCTGATTAATATAGTGTGAAATGTTTTGGTTTCCCTAGAAAAATTCATATAAACTATGAAAGTAATCACTGAACAGATAGTTCTTAACTAGAAAAACACAAACTTGTGCCTTAAGAGTAAAAATTTACTCAATCACAATTTAAAGAATAAATACTGAGGCACATTCATGCCTGAATGAGTAGACGTTTAAAAATATAATATCCTTAACGAGAGAGCTCAAATTATGTATATCAATTCTACAGGTTAATGTTAAAAGGGCTTCTACATAAAGCACTAACAAGACAAGTTAGAACAACTTCTAGCACTTTGCAATTAAGGTTTCAAAGTGAATCCTACATGCACAGATTTTATTACAAGACATGGTTTTGCGAACTGAGTAAGCTGTTGGTTTTCAAGCAACTATGATATAAGCCTACTAAGCAGGAACAACCAAAGTACATGCTACAAACTTCAGTCACTGTGATAACTACTAAGAATTAGTCCCTAAAATGCTCAACAATTTGAAAATTTTCAATCGACTACGCAAAATTAAAAATAACTGAAGGCATGTGAAATAGTGTAACCAAAAAAATATTTCAAACAAACCATGTTGTGTGACTAGCACACATGGACCGACATTTCTAACAGAGTTTGTAGATTTTGTGTTTGCTGAAAGCAGTTTCCCAGCCCTCATCTGTCTTCCCCGACATGCCACTGTCTTCCCGCTGTGGAGAGCATAGAAAAATCTTTTGTAGCCCTGGCATCCAGTGAAAGCAATCCCTTGCACTCCACTGTCTTCCCTGCCCATGATGACCCGATCCAACTCTGTTACAAGCAGCTCTATTATGCACGTAATATTTCTAAAAATATTTACCAACACAATTATGTAAAAAAAATAGTTTATTTATATCACCAACTCCCGCAGAAAAGTCAGATTACACTATAATGTGGGGTTCTGGGTTTGAATCCCAGGTAAGGCATGGATAATATAAGCTGGGTTCGAATCCCGGGTAAGGCATGGTTAATATAAGCTGGGTTAAAATCCTGGGAAGACATGGGTTCGTTTCCTGGGTTATATAATATTGTGTATTGTTTATAAGGACTCTGAATTATAAGAATAATACTAGTCAGGGCAGTAACATACACAACACTTGTTCCATAATTACAAGTTATATAATAAAAATATACAATTAATAGATATTTCAAAAACCGCATGTACTGCATTAAACAGACTATTAAGTTCTGGAATTGTATTGTATAGTAAAACATGTACAAAAATTCAAATAAAATGTAAATGTAATTGCTAACGCCAAAGAAATATGGATATTTCACATTAAAGTATCAACATAATACAATTTTAAACGAGATAATTCAGAAAATGATTTAACTCATTAAAAATCTTTTAATTTCGCATGGAAATCATATTCAATTTAGTAAAATTAAGTTTTATTATCAAATCTGGCTATTTGTCTAATTAGGTTCCTGGGAAGGAGGACAGGGGTCGACCCCTTAATACATATGTGCAGGAGTACCGCCCACCATTCTTAATCCAGTCGACATGGGGTGTGGACCATCTCTCCACTCCTGCTCGACCGACTTGTGACCACCACTGCCCGCTGCATCCCTGCCGGCTAGGCTTGGGTGAGTATTCACCAGTGGCAAGCCCGGGATGAGGGGTCAGCACAGTGCCGGCCTTCACAAGCGGCCATCTGCAACCAGCGCCTGCACTTGCTCTGAGGCTTCGCCTGCTCCTGCCTGCCTGAGCTGGAGGTTTCAGGCCTCGATGAACTGGGTCTCCCTTCATTAGTTAGCAGATTCGCTACAACACTTTATGTAAGTAAATATTATTAACATTTAGAGCTTTTTAATACTTTTCGATATCGTGCTAATGTGTTGAATAAGTTTTGTGCTTGTTTACTGAATTGTATTTAATAATTGCATAATTATTTTTAAAAAAAATTGTACAGTTGTTGAGAGTTTTTTCTGGGAGTATTTTTAATTAGTTGGCTGCATACATTTAAATTCTTTTTTTGGAATTTATTTTACTTTTAGAATTCATAATTAGTTTTTTTTTTGCAATTGTTTTAATCTTTTGGCAGTTTTTAGAGATTTTTTTCGTAAAATCATTCTGTTTGTTCGGAATATGATGAAAAGGTTTATTAGTGTTAATTCGAGGGCATGCAGCGACATGGTCCCACCCAATGATTATTTCATTGCAATTTCTTAAATTTGAATGAAACTTGTTCAAACTTATACAATTTAATGAAACCTTTTTTACATATTGCTTAAATTTTCTTTGGGTTTGTTAAAATATTTATAATTTTGTTAGTTTTAATTTTTTCTATTTTTTCGTGGTTTTAAGTATTTTTAATAATTTTAAGTAATTTTTTTGTAATTTTTTAGTAGTTCTATGTAGTTTCAAGATATTCAAAGTAGGTGTATTAGTATGAAGGGGAAAGGTGCTTCAATTTAGTTATTTTTAAGAAAGTTTAGGCAGAAGTGTGCTTGGGAGTGAATTATGGAACACAGAAAATGATTTGTGAATTAAGCCGGATGTACCTTGCAAATTCGGAGGGCACAAAGCACTGTCCATGTCTATGTTCTGAATGGGTTTATTGGAGATGGATGAAGGTATTTTGAATAAATGGACCTGAGTATTTCTGATGATTATGTAATGTATGAAAATAGGTTGGGTATTTGCAGTTAGATTTTAAACATGATATTTAGCTGTAAGAGTATAAATCTTCTAAAAGATTTAAGTAATTTTTTTAAATTTTAATAATTTCTTAAAATTTGAACAAGTTTTTTAAATGTGTAGTAGCAGATTAATTCCCTTCACTGAAAACTTTTTTTATGAAACAAATTTATGAAAAAAAACCATACAGTTTGCTAAATTTAAAAATATTTTTTGCCAGCATTAAATATTTTAATTTGTTTTAAAATTGATATTAAAAGTTTTGTTTTAAACAAGTCATTTTTGCTTCTCAAAATAAAATAACTTGTTTAAAAGTATTTAATGTGTTGTAAACACACAATTAGTTAGTTTTCATAATTATTTTTTTCTTAGAAAAACCCAATCAAAACAGTCATTAGAAAAAAAAGTTGTAGTAATTTTTTCCTCTGTTTATAATAAAATATTTTTATGTTTGTATCCTTAATAAACATTTATTTACAGATACAACAAAACTTAGTTTCGAGGCATTATAATAATATTTTTCTTCTCTTTTCAGCACTACACAGCCCTTTATACTTTTTGTGGTGCTGAAATTACTGCATTGGGAAACAAAGTTCCTTTTTTATCACAATGAGTGAGGGAAAGCATCAAAGTTTTGCTAATTTGTTGGATAATCTTTTCGTTAGCGACACAGAGTCTGAATCTGAGTTGCAAACTAAAAGAACGTCTAGTACAAGCTGTCAGGATGTTGTCATTTCGCCTAATTGCTGTCATTTCGATCTCTTGTTGGATGTTCTATGCTTGGGTGATTCGAGCACTGATTCACACATGGAAAGACCATCAGCTGGAACAGATTGGGGCACGATCATTTCCCCCAAACACAGAAAAGTAGATCTCCTGTTAGACTATTTGTTTCTATCTGACATGGAAAATTCAAGTGATACGGATAGTGCTTCGTCAGTCTCTCAGCCGACTTTCGAGTCAATTAGAGAGACTCCTGTAGGGAAAAGGAAAATAATTTGGTTTCCGATCCCTTTAAGATATCCGATTCCTTCGAGATATCAACTGTTGGCAATGGCGTTCACATGTAGGCTGATTGATGCACAGATATGTAATGATCAAGTAGTCTGATGTGGATTTTGAAAGATTTTCTACAAGGTTCAAGGTCCCTTTGTTAGAGTTAACAAAGGCCAATAACCTTTACTTTATTTATTTATTTATTTATTGCATCAAATAGGTTTTTTTCGAGTATAATTCTGTACAATGACATTTGACAAGTCAGGCCATGAACACATTATGTACAGAACATGAATACATTATTTACAGAATGATATCAAAATATCAAAGTATTATAATATAATCGAATTCTAAAACAAATATAAAATAAAATACACAAATAGTCTTGAATTTTCAATATTTAATCTCCATACTTCGATTTCTTCCACATATCTGTGCTGTGTCCTGGACCTATCCAATCTATAAAGAAATAAAAACCAAAACAGTGTCAGCATAGCGGATAAATACTTAAGATCCTTTTTGGTTGAGGAAGGCACAATGCAGATGTTTTACTTTCAAAGTAAATCACTTCATGTCCTGCATTCAACCGATGCAGGTGAAATCTATGATGAGACAATTAAGCCTTATCTCACAAACAGGCTTGAGGAATTTAGTTTCCATGGTAGCAGCTAGAGTCTGCTTCTAATTCTGCATATGGATGTTCACATATCGCAGTTTAGAGCATTCACTGTCGGTGCTGCTCACACTATGCTCCCCAAGTTCATTGCCAATAAGAAAGCCTGCATAAAGGCGTAGTGTCCTAAGGGACTGTGTTTCTATTACACCGTCATATCAGCTTTGTTTCCTGCTGCACAAACTGTCCCCAGAATTACTTCATATCGAAATCCTCACAAGGTCCTGAAGGTCTGTCGACTCCTGTAGTGTTACAGGATATTCGAAAGTTTGATGAGACCAATTGTATTTCTATCAATTTCTACTCTGCAGTAGACAAAAGTTGTAATGTTATTGATGCAACTTTCGATAACCAAGGGGTTATTGTACCAAAGCGTATTTCTCCTGTATGACATGCACATCATGTAAAAGTATTGGCCATTCATGATTGTGGTAATAATGCCCATTTGAATTTAGTTTTCTTTAAGTATTTGTCAAGGCTACTTAACAGCCAGTTACGTAAAGATAGACAATTGCAAACCATAATGAACATGCAATTTTAGGGTTACAGCAAACAGCAAATATTGGGTTTCGATGCCTATTGCGACACAGAGACATATTTTAAACCCTTGTACACTTGCCTCCCCCATGATAACATGAGTAATACAAATACCATCACCCAAAATGTTCCATGTGGTTGTAGCATTTTGTTGGCTTTTTCGTACAATCCAGCATTATCTAACTACTTTGAGTTTGTGGGTGATATTTGTATGAACCAGTTAGTAGATAGATGGTTGAATTGACAAAGTGGGTTGCAGAAAATTACAGCATGACTGTTCTTATGAAGCCAAAAATTTCTACTTATGAAGCTAGGTTGGGGGATCAGAAATGTTGTCATATTTGTATAAAGGAACTCGGTCATGGTCGACCACAGTATTTGTACCATCTGACCAGGGAAATAAGAGACCACGCACATAATAAATGCAACTTGAACTTCAGACTTCCCAGGAAACAACTTGTCACTGTCTTTCATAACCTGCAAAACTATGATGCTCACTTTTTCATAAAGCCATTGGCTGAGCATCACAAAAAAAATCCCATGGAACCATAGTAATCGAAAACCTGGTTAGAATCGAGATGATTTAATGACCCTTGAAAAGTACGAGTCTATCACCAAATGTATTCCCAATGAGATTGATGCAAATGGAAAGGCGAAACATTTCAAGTTATGTTTCATTGATTCTTTTCAGTTCATGAGCGTCTCGCTGGAAACTTTGGCTGCCAATTTGAAAACTGCACAATTCATTATCGTCTGCTTGATGCTTACAGACAACACCCAATTTGAATTGTCTAAAAAAAAGTCCAAAGACAGTCTGATGTGCACATCACTCGCACCAAAGGACACATTACATTATGTTATGAAAGGCAAAGGCATTAGAGATGAGGATTATGCTCACGCCCAAGTCACATGGGATGTATTCCACTGCATAAACCTGCTGCAGTATACCATTCAGTATTTACATGTGGACACTTGTTTGCTGGGAGATGTATTTGAAAATTTCAGGACCGTATGTTTGGCTCATCACGGTCTTGACACTGTCATGTACATCACAGCTCTGCATCTTGCACGGGATGCTTTTTTGTCAATGACAGTTGCATGGCTAGATCTGTTGACTGACCCTGATATGTAACATTTTGTTGAATGTGGGGTTAGGGGTGGTATTGCCCAGGTTTCCAGAAGGCATGCAAAAGCCAATAACATTTACATGGGTGAAGAGTACGACCCCAGTGTGGCATCGAAATGCATCTGTTATTTCGATGTAAATGGCCTGTACAGCTATACTATGAAGAGTATTGGCAATTTCGAGTGGGTCGAGACCAATGTGTTTTCATGGTTGGATTTAGCGAATATGGTTAATGATGGGGACACAAGCTTTTTTGCTGGAGTGGATTTATTGTTTCCAAATGTCACAATGTGCTATTCGATCTGCCTTTGGCTTCAGTAAATGGCATACCTCCTAATGGCTCTCATGAAAAACTCCTTTTGACACTTGTGCCATGGAAGTATTATGTTATTCACTGGGGGAAAAAAAGGCAGTGCTTGATGTATGGAACCATGCTTGACTATTCATCACATTTTGGGCTTTGAGAAGAAGGCTTGGATGGCTCTATACATCGAGTTTAATATTAAGAAACATTCTGAGGCTGCAAACGACTTTGAGAAATTGTTTTTTAAACTAATGAATAGTGCAGTGTTTGAAAAAACCTTGCAGAATATCTGCTGGAAAGGGACATGAGAGTTGTTACCAAGTATGACACTATATATGGAGCAATGGAACTGATTGGGCATCCTACATTCAAGGCACGATACATCATCGATGAGAATATTGTCCGTATCGAAATGTCAAAGATCTCTGTTACCTTAAACAAGCCTTTGTACACTGTTGTTGACATTCTGGATCTTTCAAAATTAACCCTTTACGAATTTCATTATCAGTACATGTGTGAGAAATTTCCTCTGCCAGCCTTGCACCTTCTATACTGTGACACAGAGACTTTGATATACAAAATTGCTTGTAGAGAAGTAATTACCCCAGATGTAAAGATGCAGTTTGATACATCTAACTATGCGCTCGATAACCTGCAAAGATTCTCACATGAGAACACAGGTCGCACCGGAGTGATGAAGGATGAATGTGTCGGCCCCCAACATCACACACTTTGTAGGTTTACGTCCCAAGCTTTATGCATTGTTTCGAATAAGCAGTGTATACATAAAGCATAACATTTAAAACCTAATGTACTGCTATCCCTCTAGTATGAGAATTATCGAGATAGTCTCGATAGTTGCACCAGGGTTCTGGTGATCCAATACCAGTTCCATTTGTGTGGTCATGAGGTTTACACCTAAAGTGTGACCAAAGTAGTATTATCAGTTTTAGACAATAGGTGCTTCATTGAGCTGGATGGAGTATCAACTTTACCCTGAGGCACTATAGTATCCCAAAGTAAATATTTTCTTGCCCAACAACTTTAATTTCAGCACCACATTAAATACAGGTCTGCCACCATCACTGTCAGCACCGCACCCAACACCACACCATACTCTGCACCACAATCTGCATCACAGCTGTCTTCAAACCTACTGCATGTGCTCTATCGATATCATTCGAGATATCGTTCCCACATTTTTTGCAAAGCTACTGCTTTGCCCTAGCTCCAGGGCTTTTAACATCGATGCACATGTTGTACGTCATGTCACCCAGGAATTACTCTTTGCAGCGTATGATCGCCTAAAGAATCTACAAAGTGTTGCATTTGTATGTGTGTGGCATCGTAGGTGTTTGTGTGCGTGTGCTGGCTGCTTACCCAGATACTTCATAGCAAATGCTCAAAACATAGTACCACAATGGATGACACCTTGGAATGCTGTTTGATGTATATAGTTTTAATCAATGTTTATAATAATTTTAAAATGATGTGTAAATGAATGTTTAAAAAAATACATACAAAAATACATATATAGTGTTTTAGTATTAAGATGTAAATATAATATTAAGGAATGTCATTGTAGATGTTGTAAACCTGTTAATATTTGTAATATTTTGTGAAAAGATATTTAAATGTGTGTGAATATTAGTTGTAAACTTGTGAATATTTTGTGGTAGTTGTTTAAATGTTTGCAAATATTTCTGAAGTTAGTAATAAGGATGATTTTTGAAAAAATAAAAATTCAATGGTAAAGGAAATAATGTGACTTGTCATTTAATAATGTGAATTCCTTTTGCCACATTTTTAATGTATTTTTGGAATTACTTGAGTATCTGTAGGTGAGATGTAATGATTACTGGTTTACACAATTTGAACACCAACAAGTACGGAAATGGAAATCGTCGAGAAATGAATGAACTCTGAAAGTAATGGAATGAGAGAGAATCTCGAGAAAATCTTGTGAAAGAACTCTGAAACACACAATGTTGAAACAAGCTACACTATATTGAAAGGACATTTTTTCAACAACACTTTAAAAGAGATATTATAATTTGCAAGACTAAGTCTATACTTGCTCCGCCTCCACATCCACACTAACACCACTATCTGCCCAACACCTGCTCCACAGACTCCGCAATTGCTCCTCACTGCTCCACAGGCTCAGCAATCTTACGTTAAGTTAGCATATTCATTCAGTTTTGTAAGGCATTAGGTGGAATTTGGAAGATTGTTCGTCTGGTTTAACCTGTATCTCGATGCATGTTTTGAGAGCTGATGAGGGACAGAGTAAAATATGTATTTATATACGTGTATGTGTATTTTGGTTGGAGTGGGAGGGGAATCTGGAATGATGGTGGTGAGTTTTAATTTTATATTAGCTTGGTTCTTATTGTTATTGATTAAACTGGAGATCAGTTACTTTGCTAGGGAAATAGTTTCATTCCATAATCGCACGATTGAAGTCAATCTAATGTTACGTGATGAAGAAAGTCTTTTGGTTAATGATTAAAGTTCGGTAACCTATTTTAACATTGCTTTTCATTTAAAAATATTTACTTCGCTTACCTTGATGGAAGGAAATATTTCTCCCACATCTAAACTAGTTAAATACTCACTATGCATCCAGACATTCGTCCTGACCATGTACCCCACTCAGCATATCATTCACAAACAAGAAAAAAAAGTCCCTTAACCACTCTTACACCAACATTAACACCTGTATAAACAATTACATTCCACTCCTCTGGTCATTTGACTGCAGGATTTCACAGAGGACACATCGATCCTGCTCCGCTATCTTAACCCTTTCAACACCAATAAAATAAAATAAATTGATATTAAAAAATTGATCAAAGAAATTTGATATCAAATAATTATTTTATTAATAGATTAATCGAATTAATCAATTTAACAAATCGATTAATCAAATTAATCAAACAATTACTTAATCTCATTTGCATATCATAATTAGACACTTGGGCCACTCTTGTGCTAGGTGTCCCAGAAGTGGGTCGTGCGCTCTACTCACGTGCACAAAGGACTGTGGAGTCTATCTTGTTGCCAAATGAATACGCGAAATTTCCGGGACTCTATCTCGTTTCTTGTCCGAAGTTCTTATCAATACCCTCTTAATGGGTTTTTTTTTTTCGATGTAATAACTTCGCTGACACAACTTTTTATAGTTTAAGCTACGTCGAGAAAACTTCTTAGTTAAAATGTATTGATTTTAAATTGCACGTGTGTTGACTTTTTTTCCATGGATAACATGATACTCTGAAAAAGTTTCTCGGTTGTTTGGATTTCTGGAAGCGTACCTTAATTCCGCGGTTAACTGCCAAGTCTTTAATGTAATAAATAGTTACTAATGTCGGAGATTCTCGAGGATAGCAACAATCACAGAAAGCGTTACCATCTTACTTTATAATAAGTTGCATGGACCTTTTCTTAGTTAACGGTTCAAGATTAAGTTTGCTATAAATTGAATATCTGTCAGTTCATTTGATAACAATGAATGTTCAAACGCTTGCGAGTTTTTAACAGTTATGTAGATTCCATCTTGTATTAAAGTTCCTCGTCGACAGTCTGCGCAGTCGGCCATATTGTGGAGGGGGTTGATTAAAACAAGCGATTCAGTCAGCCTCTTAACACCAATTAGAATACATCCCACTAATGATTTGAAACCCTGTCTCGCTGCTTGCGTGGATTGCATGTTTACCGATAAATGTAATTACTGCTGCTGCGAACTCTATCCGCGGTGCTTGGAGGAACAAACACCGTTCCTTTCTCCCTCAAGGGAACTGCGATAGTCGAGTGGAACTTAAAGCTACGTTGACAAGCCTTTGTAGGGAAACTATCTCCCCCCCCCCCCCCCCCCTAGCCGCACCGAGAGATGTCATGCCGTGACCTGGCGCGGTGCAGCCACATGCCTCTGTGACAAGTCGATTAAACTTCACGCCGCGATAATAGTAATTGGCGACCGAAACTTCGGCAACACCTCGATAACACCCGAGTAGTGGACGGGGGAACGCTGCTCAAGTGCGGCGCCGGAAACTTCGATTTAATCTCCACTAACCACGAACGGGAGGGTATAGGTTGTGTACGGTAAACCGAGTACAATGCCCGGCAGTTATCAAGGCGCGTCTCAGCGCCAGTGTCGCCAGATCACAGGATGACAAATTTCCGCCAAGTTGCCAAAATTTACCGTTTTACCTCCAAATTTCCCATTTTTCTAGTTGTATAACAATAAGAAGGTGCTGTTTTTGCCTGCATCGTTATTAATACAAATATTATTACTCACCTAATTAAGAAACATGCTGGTAGCTCCATTTACAACAATGGGTATCCATATTACACAGGTGGTGTTTAGTCATCTATTATCGCGCCCACCCAGCAACTTGTGTTTTGAGAGAGTCTATCGAATACAAATGGGGAAAACAAAATACGAAGCTATTAAGAAAATATCACTTTTTTTACCAAATCATTCTAAGAAATAAGAAATACCTCCCACTTTACTACGCGGAATCAATTAACACAATAACCTAAACTTCAAAATTAGTCGCACACACTCTCCAAATCAGTCACTCGAGTCTTCATACACAGTACTGTATTGAAAGTATTGAATTTAATATGTTGTGCTCTGAGGCGAAGAAGTTTTTATCTTGCGGAGTACTAAACACGATGGGAAACTTTTAATAAGTTAAGGATGTTGAAAATTCCTGTTTTTTTTTTTTTTGTAGTTTTTTTCCCCTTTTTCCCGCCAACTACCAAAACTCGGGGTACTGGTGACGCCGGGAAAAGGGGGGGGGGGGGGGGGGGGGAAGAAGGGAGGAAACGGGATGCGCGCGCAGCCGACAGCCGTTTACAGGCTGTTCGAAAAACGTCGGTAGCAGATAATGAACGTGACTGCTGCATCTCTGCGAGTTACCATTCTCTTCTGTCTTCAAAGTAATTCGCAACAGAGAACGCTAGATAATAAAGACTCCGATACTGCTGACGTTTACCATGGTTCGCCTTTAGTAAAACCATTATAAACTCAGTACAATTAGGTTTATGGCGGAAATTAAAAATATAATGCTTTTGAAAATCTATTCTTTTTAAGAACTGCTTAAGCATTTGTATATGGAACATGTTTACACGCCAGCATTATAATTAAATAGAGACAGCGTCTGTAGAAGATTTTAGGGCTAAAGATTTTGTGTGTGTCTTATTTATTCGCTTTTCACATTGTGAAGTGCCTGTACGTAAAAGGTTCTGTTAGTAAAACTGTACATACAATTTTTTATACTTAGGAGCCTATCACATTCGGTAAAACCTGTCCAAGGCAATTGCAATTATTGCGTTATTTTGCGGTGTAAAGTGCTATGTTTGCATGAGTAATAAGTATATATTTATTTGCTTACTTCATCTGTAACGTCATCACTATCAGTAACAATAATAATATCCACATATTTTAATGGAGGTGAATGGTGATACAATGAAAAAAATATAAAAATGCTCACACACTGCTCACATCAGTAAACAGCACCCTATTTTAAGGTCAATAATGCGTTATTCCTGGCCACCAGCTTGCCTGCATCATTCCTGGCAACAAACTTGCCTGTTATCTTATGAAAATTGTGAGCTACACCCATTACGTAAAAATAGCGCCATATTTTTTAGTGCGAGAGAAATGCTCACACGCAACCGATTGGTATTTTTAAATACGGGATTTACGCTGCTGTTTGTGTAAAATCTTAATACTCTTTAATTTCTAATTACTATTATACCTCGTGCATTCCGATAGACGAAACTTATTGGTAGGGATAGGAACATTTCGCGAGTTCATTTCAGGACAAGGTAGACATCCAACACGTGTAAACTGAAGTTGAGTTTGATATTGGATCGTAGTTTATTCGACACGCCTTGGACGACTGAGCCAAAAGCAGACGTGTAAGGAAGCAAGTAGCAAATCCCATACTACTAGGTGCGGAGTAACACAGGCGACTCTCTGAAGCAGCAGCCAATGAACAAACAAGTGAGGGTCGAGTATGCACAGGATTGTGGAGTCTAGCCTACAGGTCATTTAACTCGTGAAATTTTCCTATCCCTACTTATTGGGGATGAGCTAGTTTGTGCCAAATCAGCAGATTTTTCCATTATGCACCAGTGGTCTGCCATCACTGACCAAGCCATCTGTTAGGGTAATTTAAAAATATATTCAGTCAACAGCACTACTTTGTATTTATTGTTATAGGCTGTCCACAGTAAAGTGAACACTTTTGAGGTCCTAGTTACTTTTTATTCCAATCATTTTTTTTAATACTTTAACCGCCTTTTAAAATAAATATTGCATTTTTAAGTAATACAGTACATTTGTATACACATTACTCAGAAAATATCATCTAAGGCTAAAATAAAATTTATTTATTGACTCTTATTCTAAATGACAGGGTTTTCAAATGTGCTCACTTTACAGTGATCGGCCTACATCAAATTTAAATAGTAATTAATATTATTGTATCTAATGCAATTTCTCATGATTATTGATATTTTTTCAGATTTTAGTTCATAGATAATTTGGTAATGTAGTTAAGATGGAAATCATACGCCTATTTACTGCACATGCCTAATCATTCATTACATACTTTCTGGAGATTTACTACATTCATGATCTCAGCATATTGTTAACGCGCTCTTAAACTCGTTATAAAAAAAAGAGAAAATGCTGAATAAGTACGGTTTATTGAATCCCATTACACGAGTCTATGTACAAAATTTAATTAATATTTATGAGAATTTTTTTGTAAGTTTACGTGCTTTATTATTAACTATGTTGCAGTATGGTTCATTACTTGTGTGCGTAAAACGCACGTTATTGTTATAATGTGAAATTTTCAAACTTTGTGTCTCGGGCTGTGCAGCAAATATTTTCCGTCCTGCTCGTATACGGCCGGTGGTGTGACAGTTGTCGCACAGACATTGGCTGGTATGTACTGGACACTCCTCAAGACAGGACTAGGGAGCTCGCGCGCCCAGACAACTGCCGACGACTGCATATTTTGAAAGCCCTGTGTAAGATCTGCTTGTATGCATATTGCTAGGGGCACTTTTTTTGCGAAAATATTTCTGGACAAGTTGGGTTCCAACGTACTTTAGTTCAGGACCACTTTCGTAATTGGTCCATTGAATTGTTACGAGTCGTATCTGTTTGCCCACGAATCACGGACTCTCAATATCAGAGAAACTTAATTCTGATTGGCTCACTTATGTAACAGACTGTTTTTATACAAAGACATGCGAACAATAATCAAATAAAGACTACAAGTGTGCACATGATATAGAAGTCTATTATCTGCGTAAATGTTTTCGCTAGGGCCCGTGATTTTTCCCGAAAAAAATCAGAGCACACAGTAGACTTCAATACTTTCGGCCTTTTCTGAAGCCCTGCCAAATATCTACTTTTGGTTACTGATTATGTTTACGTGTAGCGGAAAGATACGCAAACACTGTCATGTGACTTCTACTTCTATAACTGTCAAATGCGTTGGTTGCTGTCTGCAGCTGTTCAAAGAACTATGTCATATTGCAGAAACCATTTCCAATTAATGTTCACAATGTAGACCTATAACAATATTTAGGTCAGCTTTATAACTATTTGTTACACACAATATAGCGCGTTACACATAATACACATAAATATTTTGCCACGACGGTGTTTGTTACAACTGTGGCGTAAACAACAGTAGTATTTTACCTGTTGTTATTAATGTGTGTTTGGAATAAAAATTAAAACGAAAGGACAACCAGTCCAACGAAACGACTTAGTAAATTCAAGCACGCAACTAGTGTCGCTTATTTATTGTACATCGACAAACGTAAAAGATAGTGGTGAACATGCAAACACATAGGCCTATCGCAACATTTATTCTGCTAATATTTACATGCATTGGTACTTACTGGTTTGTAGGTTTATTTTATGATTTATTAAATTTTATCTGGGAGGACTTATTTCGTTGGGATTGTTGCAGACATTCAAACCACAGAAACGTAAGCTCGTTACACAACTGTTTTCCAAACACCTAGCCCAAAGGTACAACGTCGTGATAAAAAGACGTGAAGGTAAATAATAAATTTCGTCATAACATCAGTTCATGGTTAAAACGTATAAATTTTTCGCATTTTTGAAATCAACACACGCACCTGGCCTGCGTAACTATCACAACGCAGCCACCACGCCCTCTCATACGCAACGATCACAACATATTTCGCTCTGCCGTGGAAACACATATTTATCACAACGTTGTAACTTCCGTAGGATGTTTCAACAACACGAGTACGAACTTTACGCTTCATTCAGAAACACGCCGTGTCATTGTATGTCGCCCGCCGCCGCCATATTGGGAACGCTTTCCACACCACGTCTGCCAACCTGCTGGATTTGTAAGTGTCGCGCAACGAGCTGTGTAGCGCCATCGCATCTAAAATATGTCGCTGCATCTAAATAACATATAATAGGTATTTAAACAATAACATCTCGTTTCAGTTGTAAATTACAATCTCAGACATCATTACTGTTACTGTAATTAGTATGAGATGTGCTGAAATTAGAAATAGCAAAATGTATACCTTTCTTACACATATGGTACGATCTTCCCGAGAGCGAGAGAGAGAGAGAGAGAGAGAGAGAGAGAGAGAGAGAGAGAGAGAGAATAGAGACAGCGAGACCGAGAGAGACACGCTCTGCTTCGCTTATTGAATCTTTATTCCGGAAAGAAAAACCCCAGCCTACACACGAGAATTTGCGCGGATATTTTTAACAGCAGCAATGGAATGTGTTTCCATCAGTGCTACCTAACAATACAAATATATCAATTGGCAACGTTTAACTTACAAATAGTATATATACAACGAGGTTAAAAAATATTGTAACTGAACTATTTCTTACCGGCCATTACCAACACGTCGCTGCTCTCGCTGTTGTTAATTAGTATTTAATACGAAATAAATATTACAAGTTATATAAGATACTAAGGTAAAGTTTAATTTATTCAATAATACAGTACTATAAAGTTAATCACATTGTTAAATATTTGTGGAATACAAGTTATTGGAAAAACAGGTTGACATAATACGCCTAGGGGGATTTTTCAAAGGTTCAATTCTAAAAGGCCGAAGAAAGCGTGAATGGACTATACACACCTGGGCTGTTGTCATACCTCCATTGGCTGCTGGTGTCGTTTTCGTATTTGCCCGAACCACTCAGGATTCCGTAACTTCGACACTGAACCTTCGTGATTCGTGCGCTAACAGTTAACAAGAACTAACCATGTTTCAGCCTATTAAAAAAGGTGGTCGACTTCACATAACTTTCAACTTTATTTTGTCTCAAAACTTTTCGCGAATAACACCAAATGCAACAATAACGCCGCCATGGGCCTGTTCACTCTAGTCATGCGACGCTAAAGCGAAACCGTGAAATTATTATCAAAGTAATTTATGCATTAATTTGGTCATTTTCACACTTATAATGCGTTCAAAATAGATTACAAAAGAAATCATTTCATGGTTCACAAGTTTGCCAAGCACTATTAACTCAACGTTAAGATACAAACTACTTTCCCTCGTCGCCACCAACTTTGCTGGGCGCATCCTGGAAGTTGTGCCTGTTAAAATATATGCAGGTAGGGAAGTCATTTTTCAAACGTTGACTTTAAAAAATTCTCCATTAACCGCGGACAGTCTATAGCGTTTGGAAGGAATGAAGGAAGGAAGAGAAGGAAGGAATACTCTGGTCTTTCTTGAACCTTCCCTCTTGTCCCTTTTACGGGCCAAACCACACTGCCCTGCTTCATGGTCGAATGACGCTACTAGCTCCCTTGCGTTAAGGAATCAGAAACGGGGACTCGTGAACTAAACGTTACGTCCTAATGCAACGCGGGTTATGCTCACCATTTAACTCACTGCAGCAAGAACCTACAGCTCCCCCAGGCCGGGTCTGATAAGTTGCCTTCTGCTTCGTGTCGCCTCCGACCCCTTTACACACGCTGACTGTTCTTGCGTCGCGGTCACTGGTCACACTGGGAAGGGGGGGGGGGGGGCAAAATGATGGAGAAGGGTTACTATCACAAATCACCACCACCCCTCACGGAGAAAAAAACATTTAGTAGAAAAGCCCCTCTACCCAAGTATTTTGTAGCTGCTATAAAATAATTTATCACTGCCCACATAAGTTTAGTGGGGAGAAATAAATAATGTATTGTTCACCACAACATTTATTTGTCAAGACTAATACTAACGAAACATTTTGTGGTTGCCCCAAAATATTTTTTTTTCCGATGCTCCCTCCTGGCTACGCCATTGAAAAGTCTCTCCTGCATTCGCCATTTAGACACACAAGCACACGTGAGCACGCTTATCACAAGTCGACAAAAAAAAAACATTGTTAACTAGAGACTGAAATGTAAAGGCGTAGTGCGAGTTTACCGAGCAATGTCGTGCAGTGGTAAACCAATATATTCACATTCGGGAAGGGGCCGGGTTGGATTCCCGCTCCGGCCGTACAGTTTTCGGCTTTTATAATTCACTCCAGACGAATGCCGGGATGATATTTGATACACGCCCTGGCCGATCCCTTTACCATTCCTGAGCGCCTACTAGTGTTCCCAAATATGTTCGCTGTTCGCCCTCAAAAAACCTAATAAGTTAAATTAAAAATTAAAGTAATTTTTTTATTTTCTATTTTTTCCTACTTTCTGTAAGAGATATAGGCCTAGGAGATAACTGTTTTTTTTTTTTAAATCCATTGTCAGGCCTGTGTGTATACCTCTGCATCTGTCTGTGTGTATGTACGCGTGCACCTGTACGTACTCTGTGTCTGCACCCCCTCCCCTCCCCTCCCCCTTAAATATTTTGAACTCCAGCAAGGAATTTATAATCCATTCACGGTTACTTCCAACTTTTTCTGGAGCCCTGCTAAAGCTTTATCTTCAGTGTTCCGCCGCCTCGTTCAAAACAAAGCTAAACCGAGTCTAGAAAACTACACCAAAGGTACAGCGCCCAACATTCGTGGGCACTCGTTTCAATAATATTTTTCATAAAACCTATATCTTGCTAGGCATTACCAAGACACCTATTATCTCCCTGTTTTTATTCATATCAATTATAAATTAAATATTGTAATTTATAGATAAAGTGTAATTTAAAGCTCAGTTTAACACTTTAACACGTTAACACGGGTACAAAACGCTCGTGACGCATGGTGTATTTAGGGGGGGGGGGGGGGACCAAACACGTCATACATGAGTAGGTTATTTAAAGGTTTGACTCAAAAAGTGTGAAGAAACCGCGAATATACTATAACCAAACTTGGTACACTCAAACTTCATAGTTTCTGACCGTGTGCGTTATATGTTTTCAAAACTGCAGCTTTAAAAATAATATGGGTGCTATGTTACATCTCAGAAATCATCCAAATGATTTGGACCAAAATTAATGTGTTAAATGCACATTGTCCTTAAAAAAATCCAATAGGTTATATCCTCGTTAGTCTGTCATTTTTAAAGACAGCGCCACGAGAGTAAATTACGCTTGTTATATTCAGGAACCACCCATCCGGTTCCTGTATATTCCACAAGTAATGCTATAATAAGTCATCCAAATTAGTACGATATTAATAGATTTCACTTAAATCAAAAATGGCGGCCTTATGTAGTAAATATTTAAGCTTATTTCAGGTAAGTACTCTAATATCTACTGTATCATTAGATCTATTTCAACCAAACTTGACATGCTGGCAGAAATCATTACAAAAATCGAATGAAATCATTACCAGCCTCATTTGTGGCAATTTTGTAAAATATTTGTAACCAAAAAAAATACAATGCTGCCTACATAACATAGCAAGTACTAGGCTGATTCACGCAAAATTTGGCAGGCATATAGTGCTACAACAAATAGTATATTAACGTATATACTCGAACTGTAATCGTTCCTGTTTCTTAGGAAAACTACATTAGTTATCGCTTTTACTCGCGTAAAGCCTCTGCTCACGTAATAACAGCACCCCTACATAATAAGTGCGTAGATCCACAGCTGTTACTGCAACAACGACCGTGTCTTAGATTTCAGTATAAAGGCAATGTTTTTGTTTACTTTTTGGGTGTAAACGAAATTTTTGGGATAAAGGAAGAGAGAGACGTAGCTTGTCTAAAACAGATAACTGAGCAAGGCCAAAACTATCAGTATACAAGAAACAAGCATAAACTTGGAATACAGGCAAGAATTAAAAAAAATAAATGTTGATCCAAGCGCACATTTTTTGCAAACGAAGGCCACAGCTTTTTCGCCCCCTTTCAAACGTATCAGCACAGTTTTACAATGTAAAATGGGAATGTAAGAGGGTAGGGGATACAGGAGGCTTCTAGGTGAAAAATGGAATAAACAGTACTTTTGTTTGAACCTGCAAGTGTACCACTTTCTTCTCCTCATTCTTCCTTTAACCCCCCCCCTCCCCTCCCTCCATCATACCTAACAACCCGCGAACAAATCTTTCTTTCTTTTTTCCTTCCATCCTATGCACCCCTCTCTTTTATTCACACAGAACAAAACGTTTGAACAAGACTTTTTTTCACCACTCCCCTCAAATTTCTATGCCACGGATTGCTTTATGGATACGTCCCCTCCCCCCGCCACTTTTTTCACCTTGCGTGTGGGCACCGCTAACCAGTCAAGAGACAGAAGT
Source organism: Dryococelus australis (assembly GCA_029891345.1). NCBI lineage: Eukaryota > Metazoa > Arthropoda > Insecta > Phasmatodea > Phasmatidae > Dryococelus > Dryococelus australis. The sequence continues at coordinate 133,966,872 of CM056999.1, forward strand.
TAAAAAGTTGCAGTTCACGCCATATAGTTGGAAGAAAAACGAATAGACTTTTGCTCATAAGGAAAGATTTCTCATCGCCCCCACCGATTCTTCCTTCTTGCTATATAAACGAGCCTTAGAGATGACGTTAACCAGACTCGTGTCAGAGTCCTTTCACTCAACAGGTACTGTATATTGATACTGCCGAAAATAATCAGCGAATGCCTTTTTTGCGTTTATTTTACAGCAATGGTTAGCAATGGTATTTTTATCTTCAATGTCTAAACTTGCTAACAGAAATATCTCGTGAATAATTATAAAAAATTTACTGGAAATACGCATATATATTTGGTGAACGAAATTAAATAGCCCTAGACTAAAAAAAAAAAAAAAATGGTATTGAAATTAATTGAACACTAGATTTTGTCGAAGAGTAAAGCGTAATACGCAAATAAATCCGAAACGAAAGCAGTTTCGTTGCTCAAATAAAAACATTTTCATATGTGGCATTCAAGATATCGAACTACCGGAACAAAATGAAAGCTTGTGTTATTCCGTCATCCTTGCGTATAAAATGTTATGCATGTCAGGTATGTGGTAATCGATTATAATGGTTAACGTGGGCTCATCTACGACTAGCGACATGCAAAATTCGCGTTATTTTTTGCCATCAAGCTAAAATTCACAGTACTGTATACACTCGAGCCGGCGTCGATTCTCCATTGGCTGCCGCATACATGTAGAAGACGATCCCTTTATGAGTAACCTGCACGTGATTGGGGCACGCAATTGTGATGTGTTCATTTATTGGCGCAGAGTTTCACGGATAGTGTCAAGAAATAAACGATTCAATGCCGAAGGTATTGCAGAGGTAATTTCCTCAAATAATAACGCGAATTTTGCACGTCTCTATTTACGAGACATTTGTATCTCGTTGTGTACAACTGCCGGTCGGAGTTCGTACAGCAATTAGCCGTAAGGGGTGGAAATTGCTGTAAATCAAATGCCGCTAAATGGAACTAAACAGCTGGGAACACAGTCGTCCGATGAGCAGCGGGGACCTGCGTGTTTTATTTACAACGCACTTCGAAGTCCCGGGATTAATGTTGAAGCACTTAAGCCTAGATAGTGAGTGAGTGAAGTGAAGTGATTAGGGCGGCTCTTAAAACGGGGTGTTGAGAGCCGATGTTAACCCTAGATGCTCGACTTGCCAAACGCGTGATACAAGCTGCGGGAACGTTTAGAGCATTTTTATTTGGAGAGAGGCAAGAAGCTTCACTTCACAGTCGATAACATGAAGTTAAAGACTGTTCACGATAAAGTGAGCACTTTCGAAATCAACCTTAGAAAAAAGTCACTGCCCCTGCCTGCATATATTTTAACGGGCCAACTGAGTGGCATGCTCCCCCAGTAAAGTTGGTAATAATAGACGAAAAATTGTTCCATACCTTAACGTCAAATAAAAAGTGTTAGGTAATCGTTTTTAATAACGTATATTATTTCTTTCGCTCGCTGTTTTTATTAATATATCGAAGTGTAAAAATAACCAGATTTGCAACATATTTATTTTTTAAATAATTCCACAGATTCGCCTGACCAGCACAGGAATAAAGTGATGAGGTCCATGACAACGTTAATTTTACATAAGGCTAAGGAATCCACGACGTGCATACAAGTAAATCTTAAGCAGAGCTTTCAAAAATGATCATTTTACCTTGAACATCCTATACAAATAAAATTCCTGGTGAGAGATCTTTAATAGGATTATTTAATTAAAAAACTATATACACAAAACTTCATAAGCTTACTTTTTTTAATAATTCATATGGCATTAAATAAATTACGTTTTTACACTACTCTTGTTCAATTAAATCTTAAAATAGGAACAATCTAATACAAAAGTTCGTTTCTCCTTAAGGTTGAGTAGAGAGTTATAACACTTAATTTGCTGAAAACATTAACGATAGTCGCCATAATTATTTTTACCATAAATTGTTTTCATCAGTTTTGTAAATGGACAATTTTCGTTAAGTGACATCAGTTTTAGGCTTGTAGAGATATAAACATATATCTATACATTGAGACGTTCTATGCTACAGGCATTTTTCATAATTGTGGTGGCCGACCACTTAAGCCTTTAGTTCTCGCAACAGAAAGCCTCCCTGCTAAAGTTTGTTTACGGTACACTGAGCCTTATGCACATTGTGTATTATTACAACACTATTTGTATGATTAACACCCCCATGGCCGTGACCACTCTGTTCATGCGTCGGTCAAGACAACATGTGAAATTATCAGAAAAGTAAATATTTTACAAAAATGCCCATTCTTACACTTATATGCGTTAAAAATATGAAAGCAAAGGAAATAATTTCGGTATTCGCAAATGTTTGTCCCTGACAGTTTTGATTCAACGTGAAGACATGGAGATATACTTTTCCTCCATCGTTACCAACTTAACTGGGCGCACACAAATCAGTGTGCCCATTAAACTACGTGCGGGGAAGAGGCATTGCCATTTGGCAATGGTCGACTTCAAAAGTGTTTAGTTAACCATAACCACCTGTATGATCGGTCTAAAAATTTGACAAGAACCTTCCGCACGTCACATGCATGAGACGGAAGAATGCTGGTGCTTAATGAAGTCCGGAGACGTATACCTGTCACTCCCGGCTAGGCTGGTAAATGGATGAAGTGAGGCGAGGTGTGGCTGGAGAAGCAACAGAGTATGGTGGTGGATGGAAGAGCAATACCCCGAGAAAACCAACTGCCTGTAAGCGACGTTCACCATGTTTCCTCATATGCGAATAATCTAGACTCGTATCCGCATGGAATTTCAACTGGACGGTCAACGTGATATCCGAAGGCTAATATTATACATACATATATTATACATGCATATATTATATATATACATATATTATATATATATATATATATATATATATATATATATATATATATATATATATATATATATATATATACATACATACATACATATATTCTCTTGTTACAGGACGCGCAGCGCCATACTTCAGGCAAAATACAAATGAGTTTGTTTGTTACTTTGGGCAACTATCTTTAAGCAGCCATCGTTGATAAAATCATAAAGAAGAAGAATTGTGCTTTACAAATTCGCATGTTTTTAGTGTCTGGTAAGCGTAAATCAGCTCAAACAACGAAACAGTAATATTAGTTTTACCTATATTTTCATGAGATAACAAATTTTCACAAATGACATTTCTAAATAATATTGGGTATAATAATATAACAATGATCGGACCGTTCTTATCAAGCAAACCTAACTGGTTGTTTGAATTTGAAATTAAACGTGAAAACTTGAAGAATATGAAGGACAATAAAATGTAACAAATTAACTACGAAAGTATTTTATGAGTGCTGTATTATCGAGCGCATGTCGTTGCTGATAACTTAACGTTCGTAAGTTGTATCGTTCTTGTTATTATTACTACTACAGACTGAATAATAACGTAATAACATTCCAGTAATTGTTATAGTTTATAGCTGTTACTTTTCTCGTGTCCTATATCAGACGATACATTATTTAGCAAGCAAAGATGTCTTACCTTTCGCTCTATTATTTCTTATTCAGTAGCTTCGAAACCTCTTCGTCTGACGAGATTTCATTTGTGTATTCTATGTATCTCCGCACTCTTGAGAACATGCAATAAAATGATTAATTCATAACACAAGTCTGACTTAGAAAATAACTTCAGGAAATACACTTTCTTTATACAGGCATCGATCACGAGAAGCACTTGGCCCCATCAATTATTTCCCGAAGTGACAATGATGAGTATTCAGAATGCTCAAATAAGTTATGAGGACTTTGTAAACTGAAATTTTTGAGGCGCTGTGTTTAATTTCGTATGTACGTACATCTACAAAAGTGCACGTGACTTGTAATGCGATATAAATGTACTATTTTAATTTAAAAAAAAAAAAAAACTATATCATGGGCCAAAGGGAATTTCCAAGTACTTGCTGAGTAGCAATACATAAAAAGTTTGGAGTTGTTTTCATTAGGAGTGGGTAGTGAATGAACAGCATATTGCCTCATACACACAATCATTGATATTTCTGACAATGCAGTAGTGCCTGTGAAACAGAATGTTTGATCCCTGAAAGACATGTCGTTTAAAAAGTATTAGAAATTGTTAAAAATATAACCTTATATTTTCATAATTGTTCAGGAGAAAATAATGTACAAATTTATATAGCGAAAATAATTACTTACATATTTAAATATACAGTAAACAAGTACCATGATTGGCTTGATGGGGAGAAAATGCATTCCAGCATTTAGGTCCGAGTTAAATCCTAGACCCTAATAGGTGGCGGATTTTCACGCCAATATTATAAAGTGGTTAAAAGAAGACCCTATCTTTTTTTTACCTTTTCCTTTCCCTTTTTCTATCTTATCGCTAGAGACCCGAGAATTTCCCGGGTTCATTTCTAGACAAGTTGGGATTCACACACTTGTACGTTAATGTTACTTTTGTAACTGGTCGACGTGTTGTTTAACGCCTCCTGGAGATAAATGAGCCAATAACAAACATGTAATAAATCGTTCGCACAACCACCGCCTTTTAGTACCACGACAATCAACCACTAAACAGTTGATCTCTGTATGCGAGTACACAAGACTGTGAAGTCTAGCCTACAGGTTATTGCACTCGCGAATTTCTCGGGGTCTCTACTTATCGCTTACCAATCCCAGTTGGCCTTTTGCATTTTAGACCGTGTATAAAGACGTAGGTTCTCTCTCTCATATAGTGGTCCTCTTTGGGTCAAACATTTATGTTCGTTGGATAAACTATGTTTATACACAATTACTAAATGCACCGTTTACAATACTTCTGATTATATAAGGCTGTAATGAAAATATGCGTTTCCTTTTTTTCTACGTTCAGAGATAAAAACTAGAAAATACATGCAATATATTGAGAGATTATTTCAAGAATTAATTGTTTAGAAATCACTACTGTATCAGCTACTAATTAGCTGTGATTTCAGAGTGGCTGCTGCGTCTCGATTCCCTTCTGCGCTCGCTGCACGTTACTGAGCGCTGTGGAGCCATAGACTAAAGATGATGAAGTCCACTCATTCGTCTGCTGCGCATGTGCCCAACATTGACCTACCCCAATCATACACGACTGTCAAAGTCACATGGTCAACAGTGATGACAGTGTTTGTTTATTTATTTATTTTTTAGTGACAAGCATTGTTATATGAATACAATACTTTCAACGATTTGAATTTAATCAAACTGCATTACAAATTGGTTAGAATAAGTATACACACACCTCAAAACATTTGTTTAAAAATCAATTTTGTAACCTGAAATACAAAACATGCCGTTTTCACTGGACGTTTTGGCAGTAAAGTATTTTCAGCTTCCACGATCCGTGTTGTCGCCATAGCCTAATAGAGGGTCAGTAATTAACCAAATCCTGTCTAATTTTACAACAACAAATGAAAATTTTAACTGCTTCATTCCCTGTTGGTGAAATGCATCGTAAAAATTGACATACTTCTTTATTAATGGAACCACGAGCCATTAAAATGTTACTGTTACATAAATACTTAATTTCTTGTCAAATAGCGTGTGCAGTTTTTAGTTTATTTTGGTGAAACGTGTGGTAGGTTAGAGAGTTATTATTCCAATTTCAAAATTTAATTAGTGTGCAATACAATTAACTGCAGATAACGTTAATGATGAAATTTAAATTACGTAAAACAAGTTGTAATTACGAGCACGTACCTCGAAGTGAGACTTTTATACTGTTGTGGTACATTTATTGGTAGCACCATGTATTTTTTTGCGAAAAGATTTATGCTCATGCTATAATTCAATATCCTACGTCCACAACCACAACTGCTGTTGGTTATTGGCCGCGCGCGACTACGTGACAAGACATTGTCTTATTTCATTAGGCCAATCAGAATAAAGTACTACGATATTGAATGTCAATGATTCGCGGGCAAGACACTTGAGGCACTTATTGGCGTAGAATTTTGCACGTCAAAAAGTAACCGTTGAATGCAAACTAAATACAAAAAGTGATTTCAATACCATGGAATTAGTGCAATGTTCCACCTACATGTGGTACACGATGGAACACTTTGTACCTCGCCGGACCGCCTCGTACCTGGAATAGTACGACGATAAAATCCTTGGATGGAATAAAATAAACACCGTATGTTTATCCTGCGACAAATTTCCCACACAGTTGCTGCAAATCATGCTCCAAATGACGAAAACTGTGACATGGACGAAGTTGCCACGCCATCTGGTCCTACGAAAGTTCGAAAGGTGACTAATCGGGCAACAAAATAGTTTAAACATTACTCAAACACTACTGGGGCCCTATTCTGCAACTTAAGCTTGCTTAAAGATTCTCTCTGCGATAATCTCTACAGTAACGACAGCTGAAACGACAGTTGTTTTTGTAATTGTCTTTATATGGTATTCTGTAGGACTCCTCTTTATGACTGTCTTTGTGATATCGCGTAGGTTTGGCAACGCTGCGGGCTCTGTTCTAAAACCCGTAATCTGCTTGCCGCATTATATATTTTTTTCAGTCATCACAGCGTGTGTTAGGTCACATATTGCGTTACTTCCACGAATAACACTTTCAAAATCTATTTTTCTTCTATGACACGACATCTCCGATGGTCCTGGATCATTGTGAGCATCACGACACAGCAGCACTAAGCCCATGGCAGAGTCCATCGTCTTTATCGCAGTTACTTTAGAGCGTATCACTACAGAAAAATAAAATTTCTTTCTGAAATGTATTCTATACACTGCGTACTTGCGCGGAAATATAATATCTGGTATTGCTCCTCTTCGGAACTGTGTAATGGGCAGGGACAGGTGTTTTTTCGCGAAAAGATTTCAAGACTAGTTATACTCCAAAACCATTTTGTTCATATACACTTTCGTGGTTGTACGATTTTAAATATCACGTGCCTCAAGTGTCTGTACGCGAATCATGGACGTTCATTATCGGAGTACTTAATTTTGATTGGCCCAGTCAAATAAGGACATGTCTTCTCACATAGACACGCCGCCAATAACGAAAGGAAGTGTATGGTCGTGGATGTAGGATATTGAAGTCTAGCAGGGCCATAGATATTTTCGTGAAAAACATCTGTCCCTAGTAATAGGCATTCTTTCTCTCTGGAGCGTGTTTGCTTGATTTAACCTCAACACGTTGGCCATTTTCTTTTCACTGTAGTTCATAACAATGCCTTGTTGACCTGTATTTATACAAAGACAGTTGCGAGGTATTCGGAATACAGTCAGGATTACATTTTGAGATACAGAACTCCATTTCGCCTCGTAACGACAGTTACATTGTGACTGTCTGTATAAAGACAGTAAAAAGTTATACAATTGATAGAGACACCCCCATTTCGCGAAAAGATCTCATGACTAGAGACCTGCAAAATTCGCGTTATTATTTGCCATCAGACTATACTTCATAGTGCTGTATACACTCGAGCTGACGTCGTGTCTCCATTAGCTGCTGCATATATGTGAAGTCACGCCCTTTCTGACTGAACTGCGCGTGAATGGACGACACAATTTTGGAGTGTTCATTTAATGGCACAGAGTTACCCACGGCTTGGCGAAAACAGTATCGTCCAATGGCGGACTTATTGCAAATGTACATGTGTTTGAAGTTTAACATGTCCCCAAATAATAACGCGAATTTTACAGGTCTCTATTCATGACCAGTTGCACTTCATAACACGTTAGCTCAGGTCCGCCTTCGTGATTGGACGACATAGGTGTTACGCGTCTTAGGTGTCTGCCCGCGAATCACATACGTACAGTATTAGTGTAACCTATTTTTGATTGGGCAGTGAAGTGAGAAATTGTGCTCTCACTGAAACACGCGGCCAATAATCAAAGGAAAACTGCTAGTATACTCGTAGGGTATTGAAACATAGCATGCGCGGAAATCTTTTCGCGAAATCCGGGTGTCCCTACTAATAGGATCCCTGGGAAACTAGAGCTATGTACCGGTGCAGCTGTTTCGTACGTGTTCTGTATATACTTATCGCCAGTGGCGGACAACTATACTTCGAGGGTAGTGCAGCTATAATGATGAACCACCCATCTATCCACCCTTACTCTGGAGTGAGTGAAGAGATTTGGACGGCTCTTAACAGCGAGGTCTTGAGAGCCGATGAGGGTGAAGTGAGATGAGTATGGAGCAGCGACGGAATGAAAGGGCAGGGGAAACGGGGATCCTCAAGAATGCCGACCAGCGGCATCGCCCGGCATAATTCCCACTTGCGAAAATCCGGAGACTTAGTCTGGAACTGCAGTAGTGTGTATGGAGCTCAAATACATAAACATACAATGCAGTAATATAAACACCTCACAAAAAGTTTGGAATATTGCGAGATGTGGCAGTTTGGCTGGTAGGAGTTATGTAGTTCTTTTGTGATAAACAGAGAGCGCACCAACGCATTGAACATGCCTGGGAAAAGCTGAAAACAGCAGTTTATAATCGTACACAACCTCCAGAAACACTTCCAGATCTCTTAAGTAAGGACACCCGGATTTCGCGGAAAGATTTCACGACCTGTTGTATTTCATAACACTTGAGCTCAGATACACTATCGTAATTGGACGGCTCCCGTATAACGCGCCTTGTGTGTCTGCCAGCGAATCACATATCTACAACCATCGGAGTCATTCAATCATGATTGGCCAGTCAAGTAAGAAATTGTCTTCTCATAAAGACACGCCGCCAAAAAGCATAACTAAACTACTGATATGTCCGTAGCGTATTGAAATATAGCATGTGCGGAAATCTTTTCGCTAAATCAGGGTGTCCCTACTCATAAGAGCTGCCCAGATGGAGAGGGACCTTCGTCCTGAATATGACATGAACACATTGATTACAAGCATGCCACGGCGTGCTAGGGATCTGCACCATGCAAATGAATGGTTATATACGGTACTAAACTGCAGTGGGAAGAAAGAAGCCCCCCCCCCCCCTCCCTAGTCAGACACGCCATTATGTTAATTTTGTTGTTCTTTCGTGTTCTTTAGTCTGTGACATTGGAATTTTTTTCTTTTAGAAAAACTTTGAATATCACGTGTTGTGTCTGTACTGTAGGTAATGTCTAATTGCAATGGTTGGTTTACGTACACTCCACACGTTTGTGCATTCTGTATGTATATTCCAAACTTTTTCGCGAGTTATTTATAACAGTTTATCTTAGCGTTACATATAGCCCTGTAGTAAATTGTAGCACGATAAGATTGCACAACGTAACTTCGTCACATATGTCAGTTCAGGGACACATCCACCCAGTTTCAAGGTGCAGCTGCCACTTCACCTACTCGTGGGTTGTCCGTCCCTGTTCACCCCTCAAGTTTAACGTTACTGTGCGTGTCACTTTAAACGCGCTGCCCTGAGGACTGTTTATATACGTCATTCTAAGAGCGACAGAAGCGCTCTGGTACTACGTACGTGCGTATACCATCGCATCAAACTTAAATAGTTTGCATATTATTCAGCGATGCGCCCAGTTATAACCTATTCATAGGAATAGGAAAATTTCGCGAGTTAATTTCAGGATAAGATAGACTCCCAACGCGTGTCCACTGTAGTAGAGTTTGCAATTGGATAGTGGTTTATTCGACACGCCTTGGACGACTGAGCCAATAGCAGACTTGTAAGGAAGCAAGTAGCGAATCCCATACTACCAGGTGCAGAGTAACACTGGCTACTCTCTGGAGCAGCAGCCAATGAACAAACAAGAGAGGCTCGAGTATGCACAGTATTGTGGAGTCTAGCCTATAGGTCATTGAGCTGGCTGAATTTTCCTATCCCTACCTATTGATGGCAACGTAACCAACTTTTGAAAAAAAAAAATCACTTCTCTTTAACTAAATTTATGTTATATAACTAACCGATTTCTTTGAAATATAGTTTTGAAAGAGATAATACTTTAAACAAGATAATGGACTTTTTCCAGTAGTATATGGCAGCAAAGAAACGGATACGTAAGAATAGGAAAATTTCGCGAATTCATTTCGGGACAAGATAGACGTAAGACACATATACCGAGAAGACACCTTCACAATTGGATTACGTTTATTAGACCCGCACTGCACGTCTCTGAGCCAATAGCAGACGAGCAAGGAAACACCTTGCAAATCCCATAATTGCCAGGCGTGGGGCAAAAGCCAATGAACACACAGCTGAGACTACAGTATGTAGAGGACTAAGGAGTCTACCCTACGGGCCATTGAACTCGCGAAATTGTCCTATATCTAGGGATACGTAAAAAAAAAAAAAATAAATAAAAATATTTTATAAACGACAGGAATGATACTGTTATGAGCAGTAGCTGCTCACACTTTAATAGAAAAAGTCGGAAACATAGATCTCGAAAAGTTAGGAATTAAAAGTGGCTTGCAAATAAAACAGAGGCATAACTGAAGGGACGTGTCACAGTAATGACAGACGATTGGTTTACAAAACTAACGCTAAACTTTCATTTCGCAAAATTTCTCAAAGATCTCCAAAACAGTGGCTGTCAATATAATAACGATAATAATAATAATAATAATAATAACGTGTAAGGCAACTGCCTACTACTTGAAACAAGAAGAAGAGTATTAATTAAAATAGCTTATTTGGCCAAACACATCGCAATTTAGAGGTAGTGATTTTTCGCGAAAAAATCTCAGTACACGATAGACTTCAATACTCTAAGCACCCAACAGCAGTTGGTCTGTTGCCGTTGGTTGCTTTCTGCTTGAGAATGTGTTTTCATATTTGCCGGGGCCACTCAGAATTTGGCTACATTGGCACTGCTCCTACGTGATTTGTGTGAAGACAGTTAACACGTACCAAAAAGTAATTCAGCCAACCAAGATAGGTAAACGACCCTGCAGTGTTTTAAATTATAACTTGTCTTGAAATCTTTTCACGAAATTTCACTACCTCTACAATTTGGAAGCTTATGGATCTCTCCGTAACAATAAATTGAGACTTGTGCTGGTATGCCGGCTACTGTCAGCTCGTATCGCAGCTGGTAAACCAACTATATCGTACCGGGCCTTGTTGACGCTTATAGCAGATCAAGTATTGTAGTGCATATTGTGTATGAAGACGAGTTAGTGATGATCCGAAACCCATCTGAGCGTTAAGGTCCAAATGCCCAGATGACTCTTATTCGAGTTGGAGTACGTGCGTGTACTTAAAATAGGTACTTGCTTTTAGAACTTTTGCATAAGAAAGTGTTTAAATAGTTGGTATTTAATTTATTTAAGTTTCAGATTGACTTTGATTTGACTACATACCACAATGCATGTAGCCCTTAGTTATATAAAAAGAAAATGGTTCTGATCCAGAACATCAAAGATATTTGGCGTTTACAACTAAGCGATGTTAAATAAGATAAAAAACAAACTATTTTGACTCTAATCAACCATTGATTAATCATCGCGTTACATAATTTCATTAAAAATTTTTGTCAGAGTAAATAACGAAATGAGAGTCAGGTTACGGATTTATTATATTCGGGGATGGTTGACAAGGGATTCTGTGTTCTGGTCGTAATTAAATGTTTTTACTCATTGGCTAGACGGGGAAACTATGACCGTATCACACAAAAGCAGCGCATGAGAACGTGGTAGGTTATATTTCTTGTCACGCTACGAAACAATACGCGCTGTAACCCTCCATCACGGGTCATCGAGAATGACGCCCATTTCGTGCCACGCCGCTGTCGGAGAGTGACAGGTATGCCCCCTCATTCATCCGTCACTTGTCTTGTTGCTGGTGGATCACTCTCGGATGATGGTCGATGCCCTCGACCGTCCACTACAATACCTCGTTCTCGTGCCTTATTGCGTTAGATTCGTAACGAATCCATACGGAAGTTCACCCATAAATGTATTTATGGGTATTTGTATACGGACTCCCGAATTTTGTGAAAACATTTTCTCACATGCTAGATTTCCATATTCTCCGGCCATATCAGCGGGTTTCTTAACATTATTGGTGGCATGTTTTGTGAGAAGACATATCCTTACTTGACGGGCCAATCATAATTGGGTGGATCTGAAAATGCAGGTCTGTGATTCGCGGGCAGACACCTGAGAAGGGTAACACGGAAATCATCCAGTTGTGAAAGTGGATCAGAGCTGAAGTGTTATGAAATACAACTGATCATGAAATATTTTGGCGAAATTCGGGTGTCCCTATCTATGAGTAGAGACCCGAGAAATTCGCGAGTGCAATGACCTGTAGGCTAGACTTCACAGTATTATATACTCTCATACCGATATCAACTCTTTCTTGGTTGACTGTTGTGGTAGTAAAAGGCTGTGGTTGGGCACACAATTTATTGTATGCTTGTTATTGGCTCATTTATCTCCAAGAGGTGTCGAACAACACATCGACCAATTACAAATGTAACATGAACGTACAAGTGTGCGAATTCCAACTTATCTAGAAATGAACCCGCGAAATTATCTGGTCTCTATCTATAAGTGACAATAATTTTAAATTTTAAAAACAACTACTGCAGATTCGTGGCACACATTTGTGTGTATTACGCACGCGTAAGTAGTTTTTGGTATGTACTACACACTGCGAAACTATGGCTAATGATTGTGCCTTGTGGGTAAATGATTCGAAATCGTATTACTAGTCCAGGGCATAATTGGTTTATATTACTGTAACCGAACATAAGAAACAGTTGTTTTGTCGACTTAAGTACAGCACGATCGTAAAATTTCTTGTTTTCGACACATGAAGCCGTGGATCATAGCGACTCTGAAAAGGAAAAGAATTTAATTTGTTAAATAATAAAGCCGTCTAGTCTTGTAACCATGCACGCACCGACAGGCGCGTGAGACACACACAAGTCAGAACATAAAATAGTGTTTCGTGAAATAACCCCAACCCCACACAAAATGAACCCCGCTTACGGTACGTCTGAAAGACATTACATGCGGATGTAATAATGCTTGCAAAATGTTCAAAAATCTCCTTGTACTGATACACAATTTTTTGTACAACTTGGCACACTAAGTTTATAATCTGGTCTGCTTGTTTTCAACAACTAATCCTTTCTGGCCCACATTAATATACGCTTTAAGGTGTTGCAAACAAGAAATTTTATGATGCAGTCAACGAAAGACTTGTTTCGTTATCAAATCTAATGAGTTGTAGGTTTTGTGTTAGGCTAACCTCTCATAACCCATACCAGAAATATAGTCTACGAATTAGTTCTTCATAGAGAAGATCATTGGCCACTGAGCCTCGCAATGTACAGCACCATCCAAAAATAACTTCCATGTGCAATATGTACATAATTGTGTACACTGGGTCTGAATGAGTTAATAGGGGCTCCCGAATTTCGTGAAAAGATTTCACGACCAGTTATATTCCATAACACTAACTCAGATCCACTGTTGTCATTGAGTGATCTAGATGTTACGCGTCTTTAGTGTCTGCCCACTAATAATAGATCTGCAGTATTGGAGTAGCTTAATTCTGATTGGTCAGTCAACTAAGAAAATGTGTTCTCACAGGCATACACCGCCAATAAGCAAAAGAAAACTGCTGGTACGTTCGTACGGCATTGGAACCTAGCATGTACAGAAATGTTTTCGCGAAATTCGGGTGTCCCTAACAATTAAATATATGTTGTTGGCATTCTGGCAGCCGACATATGTCGCCCGATTTGCCTCTCTGAACAATGCCACTGGTCTCCAGACTCACGTGTCGTAATAAATCTGAAAGAGACTTCCATGGCATTTCGTCTTGGCCCGAGCTAGGTGACGCAGTAGTAAACCACTGGACACGCATTCCGGAGAATCTGGGTTGAATTTAACGATGTGATAATCGCTTGTAAAATAGTAGATTATTCGATTATATAATTATAATCGAATCATCGATTATTTTAAAACTACTCGATTATTCACTATTTTCAGCCGTTTATACTTAAAACAAAACATTGGAGATGACTACATGTTTCACATTTATTAAAAATATAATTAAAAAAAAACAAATTTTCAAAATAGCAGAAATTATAAAAATAAACTGAAATTTGTTAGGCAAGAATCGTTTTAAACGAATGTATAGAAATACAGAGAATTTGCGGTCAATTTTTATGTATGGATTAGAACCAGAAAATCAATTATTTTTTTACAGATTATTTACTCGATTAAAAAAATAATCGTAGTCGATTTATTTGAATTACAAGCTTATGCAATTTTCCCATCGCTAGTTGAATTCCCGGTCCGACCATCCTGAATTCAGTTTTCCCACGGTTTTTCGAAATCAGGCGAATGCTAGGGCGGTTCCTAAATAACGCCAGTGGCCGATTCCTCCCACGTTCCTGCTTCTCCGAGAAACTTGCTTCGTCTGTAATGAACTCGCTGTCAACGAAACGTTAAGCCCTACCTCTCCACGCTGTAAAAAAAATTGAGGTAAAATCCCCTTATATGTAAGCGAAGTTAATTACGTCTACACGCAGGGTAAAATTACCTGTCAAATGTGGAGTAAATTTACATAACAAGTAAGGTACTATTCCTTAATCGTACGGAAAAAAGTACCTTACAAAAAAAGGGGGGGGGGGAATCCCATATAAGTAAGGTAATATTAATTTTATTGTATGATAAAATTATATTTAAAAACACACACGGGATATTAGTACTGTTAATTAATTTTTATTACCTAAATCCTCTGACGAATAGTAACCGAATCCTCAGCTCTAACATCCTCGACACTTGCTGGTGGGTGGGCGCGAACCATGGACGGCTATCAAGATAGGCCGATACGCTATCCATTACACCATGATGACAGCACGACAGCATAATTGAATATTATTGTGTTAGAAGATTGTTTCCTCCGTCCGTCCTCCCACTCAGCTGTTGAGAGAATGCTGAAGATATGCACGCGTAGTAATGTAATTTTCCCTATCCATATATGGGATTTCCCACTACCATGTACGTGAATTTTACTCCAGAGTGCGGTAATTTGACCTTGCCCGTAAGGAAAACTATGTTTCCCACACAACTTTGCGAATATTACCTTACACTTCTCAGGTAATTATATCATTATTTTGTACAGTGTACCCACGGTCTGGAAAGGTAGCTAGCTTGCGGTGAGAGGACTTATTGTGCCAACGCTGAAGAAGACGTGGAAATATGTGCCTCTTAGGTTTAATACTAACTTTAATTAGTTAATTCGCTTTTTTGTTTAACATCAAGCAGTGTTGTATACACTCGACATGGCGTCGGTTCTCCACTGGTTGTTGCATAGACGCGAAGTCACCCCTTTATTTTATTTTAACTGTATGCATGTGATTGGAGTACACATTTGGGAAGTGTTCATTTGCTATCGCAGAGTTACCCAGGGCGTGTGAGTATGGTCCAATGACAAACTTATCTCGAAGGTTAATGAGTTTGAATTTTAACGTGTCCGCAAATAATAACGCGAATTTTGCAGGTCTCTGTTGATTAGTATGAGACCCGTCACCAATTAGTGCCCTTTTATAAAGCGGGTAAAAGCTAATGTAAAAATCAGAAGTTAAAAAAAACCTAAGCTGTACCCAAGTGGCAACATACGTTGGCCCAACGGTTGCCATTTGGTTGGAAAGTTTGGCAATATGTTATACATAAATAAAATGTTGGCCCAACGTAATATGCCAACCAAATATTTTTACTCGAAAATTTTAATGATATACCTTAGAAAAATATGCATATAGGCCTCACTATTTAAAAAAAATGTTAAGAAATATCGCAAGAACAATTTTTTAAAACTTTAAAATGGTTGGCTATATGTTGGCAGCAAGTTGGTAGACATGTTGTTGGTAAAGTGTATATATTTTTATGTTGGGCCAATGTTGTAAAACCAACATTTTATGGCAAAGTTAGGGAATATATATTCTTAATTAAAACAATGCGCCTTTCCTGTTTTTTTTAATGAAACATAAGTTTTTTTTTTTTTAACGAAACTGGCCATTTTTCTTTCAAATATGTGTAGTGGGTTTTATGTTGGTAAAATTTTCCAAACCGAACAGTTGGTGATTAGTACTTTATTTTTGGTTGGGCCAACAATGTGTAACTAACATATTACCAATAATGCTAAATTGTATTTTTGGAATGAAAAAATAAACAGTATATTTTAATGTTTGCTTAACATTTAGGTAATTTAATACATAAATGTTTTTGTTTCAAATTGAATTCGATGGTCCTCTGGTCGAGGTTGGCTGAATGTTTGTAAAAAGGTGGTGTGTGTGTGTGTGTGTGTGTATGTATGTATGTATATATATATATATAGACACACACACACAGTTGGTAATTGGTATTAATTTTTTATGTTGGGCGAACGTACAACAAACAATTTAATGTGGAAGTTAGGGAATAGTTATTCTTAATGATAACAGTGCTTATTTCCTGCATTGTATAAGCTGCACATGATGTTCGCGATACTGAACATTTTTCTATGAGATATTTTTAGTTGGAACAATGTGGGAACCAAACGGTTGTTTTTTTTTTTTTTAGCCCTTTTTCGTTAGTTGGACCAACATTCTGTAACTAACATAGTTTCAAAAATGCTCCATAAAATGTTTGGGGTGAGAAAAAAAACATAGTTTTCCATGTTTGCTTAAACATTTGTTTTTTTAAATAAATAAACTGAGTGTACTAAAAATATATGTATTTTGATGGTCATGGTTAGCTGATTGTTGGAAACTAGTTGATAGACATACAGCAGGTAATTTGTATGTATTTTTTCTTGCGCCAATACTGTATAGTCAACACTTTAAATTAACATTAGGGAATATGTATTCTTAATGAAAACAATGCCCCTTTATTCCTGCATTTAATAACGTGCAAATGTTTTTCACTTAACTGACAATTTTTCTTTGAAATATATTTTGTTGATCGTTTGTTGGGATAATGTTGGAAACCAAACAGTTGATAATTAATAACCACCATTTATGCATTAAAATAATGCGTTCTGGGTATTACCGCTGCTACGATTAGTAAGGAAACATTTGCGAGATTTTTGTTGTAACTATTTCGGAGTACATGTATGTTTGGCGAGTATGTAATTTTTTTTATTTTTGGTTTCAGAAAGTAGAAGTTTAAATATGTCTTACAAGAACCGTTCAGCAATAATAATGTTCGTTTAATATATGCTATCATAGGATAGTTTGAGTTTTTCGAAATAAACACTTATATAATTTATTTCATTTGATTAATGTCTAAAGTTTTTTAGTACAGAGTTTCTTCAGAAATAAACTGACTGTCTTTTGTTGTGTATTTGTTATAGGTTGGAAAATATATTCGTGTAACTGGCAGGTTTTAAATTCAGTTTCAGAGTAGTAAAATCTGACTTAAATATATAACCAAGTTACAGTTGTCTAGTAGATAAGCTGAAGGTCTGATCATCCTAACGTCGTGGGTTCGAATCCGAATTCTACCAATGGAATATTCATGTCGTAATGTGGAGTGGTTTATGATAAGTAATGATACGGTTAATACATTTTTTTAATTTGTTTTGTTATTGGGTAAAATTTGCTTAAAAACCTGCAAAACCAACGTTGGCAGAACGTGGGTTATTAGTTGGTATTATGTATATAATAACACATCTTCGCAAAATATTGCTAACTGTGGATAAATGACTGCGTGAATGCCTTTCTGAAAGAAAAAAGAATATAATTTAGCAAATAATCAAAATACTATGAATAACCAACGCAATACCAACATTAGTTTGTGGTTGGGTTTCTGTCAACTTATATTGGCGATCTGTTATATACACACGATAAACCAACGTAAAGCCAATGAAAACAGCATTTTGGTTTTTTGATTGATATGGCATATGTTTGAAAGAAACAGAATTTAGGAAAGCGTGCAGAAAAGCATAAATTGGCCATATCATGTAGGTTGAGCGTTATATTTCAGTTGGCAGCCAACTCAAAAATACGTGTTGGGCCAACGTTGCCCCGAGTGACATTTTAACGTTGGCCCAACGCCAGTGCCAGACGTTGGGCCAATGTTGGCCCAACAAAAAGTTGCTACTGGAGTAGTGTGTTTAATACCAGGGAATAGTTTTTTTTTCTCTGTCGATTTTTCTTGTTTTTGTTTTTAATTTTCCTTGGATATGAAACTACGTAATAAGATTCACGATGGTTTACCACGAATACCAGTTTGCAATCAGTCTACCGAACGACGAGATGTAGTATCACGAAAACCTTTGAAAACTATCCTAAGTGTCTTACGATTAAGCGTAATAATGATTATATCACTGCGTGCACCGCATTACATTTGCATTAATTTCTTCTTTTTTTTACGCTGTTTAACGTATCTCTTTAGCTAACAATGTTAAATTCTTTGCAATGTTTTCAGTATCCTCAGATATTTTAAATTACTTATTTATATTAGTAATATCTGTTGATGTGAACGATATATTTCACCCCCGAGTATTGTGTGTGTTGAGTATCCGCAATACAGGTACAGGTAGGTAGGTTAGGTAGGTAGTTGGGATTGACGTCTCGTTAACAGCGAAGTAATTAGAGACGGTGAAAGTTGCACAGGGAAGAGGGATTGGGGAAAGAATCGGCCATGGCCTTTGACTGGGACCGATCCCAGCATTCGCCTGGAGTGATTTCGGGAAACCGTGGAAAGCCGAAATCAGGATGGCCGGACCGGGAATTGAACCCGGGTCCTCCCGAATGAGTTACTACTGCGCCACCTCGCACGGTTTTGCCCCGTAAAGAAACTGCAGTCCTGCTAGCGCATGTTGCTCTATCTGCAACGTTTCCGTAGCAGTTTCAAAAGGAATGTCAATTTTTTCTCTCTCTCTCTGTCTGTGTGTGTGTGTGTGTGGCGGCTGTTAATCTTCGTTCGCAATTAACTTGGCTCCGTCAATAAGCGGCCCCGGAGAGAGCATAATAGGTCGGATTATTGAGGTCAGCGGCGCTTGCAGCTCGTTAGAAATGTCTTGCTATAAATTGCAGTTCGTACTATCGTCGACGGAACAACAGGAGACTATTTAAGTGTTCTTAACACTTCGACATCTGTATAAATTTATTAGCACACATTACAAACTATTAATGCAGTTGCCTGCTGTATTTTTTACTAATCACTAGGGCCACCTGTTTTTCGCGAAAAGATTTCAGGACAACATGTACTCCAAAACACTAGAGCTCAGACCCACTTTTGTAATTTGCTGAGTTTAACTGTCACGCGTTGTAGGTGCCAACCAGCGAATCACAGAGGCTCGGTGTTGGAGTTACTTAGTTCCTTACCTGACTTGGCCAATCAGAATTATCTCCCGACAAAGACACGTGGCCAATAACCAAATGAAACCCGTATGTATGCCATAGGACATTGGAGTCTAGTCTTCGCGTGGATCTTTTCCCGAAATACAGGTGACCCTACTAACCACCGTTGACTTTTGAATATACCCGACTACTCTGCATAGAGGTTATTATTGGCTTGCTGTAACCAATGGAGTGGCGAGTTAATTGTTTTACAGTTAAGGGAACCAATCATTTTATACCAGAACTTTCAAACTATTTTAGTATTTTACTAAATTGATATATATATATTACACACACACACACACACGAACTAACGTGCGCAAATATAAACGTGCGTGTCTCCATCTTCAAGAACCAGAAATTATTTATAAAAACATAAACAGCAAATATTTTGTTAATTTGACTGAGAAAAGTTCTGTACATTTTCAAAACTTTGTAAAAGTACATTATTAACCTTTGTAAAAATATATTTGTAACATTACAAGAGCCATATTTGTAATATATCTATAAAATATTTTATAATGACCAGAAATCTATGTATAAGTCTCGAAATAAAAAAGTTACAAAATATTACATTCTGTAATGGATATTTCACTTATACAGCTTGGTCCGCCTAACGTGGAACCCCCCCCCCCCTTTTCCCAACATTTCCGGAATGGTTGCAGATCACGAAATGCGGTTTTCGCTCAATTAAATGACGTACGGGGCCAAGTAATTTGCCTTAAGGTGACTGTTCGTAACACATGTATGGAGAGAAATGATTAAACCACATATGATTTTTCCTGCGAAATTATAACTTCATTACTTTTATTTCAACGGTATCTAAAATACGTGCAAAGAGGAATTCAGTGTTGTAGCATATGCAATGGAAAGTAACACAGAAACACCAATAAATAATCTGAAAATATGATTAAGTGAAGTGGGCTGATAGCCTGGGGCAGGGAACCTGTACTCACAGCTGTAAGCAAGCAACACGCAGAGCCTCGTCCTGGCGGGACCTCTTCCTAATAGCAGCGTAGCGCCTACCTTAATGGAACAAGGGGGACGGAATGCGATATTGGACAAAGGCAAGCACCGCAGCCGAGGGAAGACAGGCAATGTGAGTGCAAGTCTGATATCAATACGTTACATTTTATTCAGATACTAAAGTAATTCAGGAGTTTTGTTTCCAAATCATTAACTGTACTGATTAACAAGTGCGTATAGATGCACGACAAAAATAGAACAAACTAATCTATGGATAAATGCAATCGCATCCACAAGCATAGAACAAAAGATCACAGTTATGGTTGAAACGCGTCACATGAGGTCTTTTCACAGTATGTGCTCGATATGTTTACCATCGAAAGTAATACACATCTGTAAACACACATGTAGCGAGCGACGAATGGCCTGAAGTGTTTCTGGCGTAATGACTCTGGAAGCGTTCCTGCGTGTCTTCTGGCGTCGTAGGAACCATGTTGTACACCATATATTTCAGTGTTCCCACAGGAAAAAAAATCGAAATTTGTGAGGTCGAGGGAGAGAGCAGGCCATCTTAGAACATCACCACGCCCTAACCATCGGTTTGTAAACGTTTCATTTCACACTTGCCTCGCCACCAAAGCAAAATGCGCAGGACAACATTATGCTGAAATCACATATCACCATGTGTGTCGAGCGGTATGTTTACCTGAAACGCCCGTAATGTCTCTTTGAGGAGACAGGCGTACGCACAGCCGGTCGTTGTCCCTTTAATGAAGTATGGCCTTATTATGTAGTCTCCATCGATTCCACACCACACGTTCACTTTCCACTGTCGCTGGTGCTCCACGTGCCGGACCCAACGTGGATTCTCCATCGCTCAGTGATGCATATTTCGTAGCCCATGGTTTGTGAAGGTCGCTTCGTCGGTAAATAGCATATTCTTCAGAAACTTGCTGTCATGCCGTACAGATATCAGAACAAACCTACATAATTGAACACGCTGCTGGAAACCACCTTCATGTAATACCTAATGAAGAGCTATATAATATAGATGGAATTTCCGTTGGCACAGAATCCGTAACACACTTGTTTTACGTTTTCCTACAAACCAGGAAAGTTCTCGCGTACCCATGTGGGGGGTTTGCATCGACACGTGCCAACACATCGTGTTAATGCGTCTCGCCCGTAGCAGTATGACGTAGCGCTCGTGTTGTGGAATTCCAATCACCTCGTGACAAGAGACGTGTGCAAATTCTTCGTATCGTTTGCTGTGAGATAGGCGTCCGATTAGGATACCTTTCACCTTACATTTGGACGGCTTGCTTGGCATTTCTGCCACACTCGCCGTAAATAAGTAGAGGGATCATCAATTTTTCCTCTATCGTGAACTTCATTACATATGTACAGCCACACAGTGCAATACCACCTCCCATAACATATTAGGGGGACTGGAGCTCCGCTGCTATCAGGAAGCGGTCCTGCCAGGATGAGTCATGGCGCGTGTTGCTTGCTTACAGCTGTGAGTACAGGTCCACTGCCCCCAGGCTACCGGCCCACTTAACTTCATCATATTTACACATTATTTCTTTTATCGTTTCTGTGTTACTTTGCATTGCATATGCTATATTACTGATACAATTCCTCTTTGCACGTACTTTCAGATGCTGTTGAAATACATTTAGGTTTCCAGGGGCAAAATCAGATGTGGTTTAATTATTTATATTCAAACACGTGTTACGAATACTCACTTGGCAGCAAATCATTTGCCCCCGTACGTAACTTCATTTAGCCAAAACCGTATTTCGTGATCTGCAACCGTTCCAGAAATATTGGGGGTGTCCCCGTAAGGCGGACCATTCTGCATACTTATATCTATTTGAATATGTTTACGAATGAGATGGTACCGAATAATGACATTTGAAATTGGGGAAGTGTAAAGATTTTATTGCCTTATACATTACCTTTCTAAGGAAGATAAGGTCATGCGATCAAGCTGTTATGTATATTTCCAGCTAGTTAATCAAGCTGCATACTTAATACCTTCTGAAGTGCAGGAATTACAAAATGACTAACCTCAATCTTTCTCAAGAGGTATTATTATTATAGTTTCCAGATCCAATAAACTAAAATCTTACTACTAAAACACAATCATGGCCTGTAAGATAAACTCGTGGCGTGGTAAAGTGCTTGCGTTGCAACCCGAAGGATGGAGGTTTGAGTCCCGGTGCCGGCAAGTTTATTTCTTGTGGAAACAATTCGAAATACTTTTCCTCTCGTAATATTTTTCCAATATAATTGTTTTCGAGAGCATTATAAAAATATTTCTTCCACTTCTCAATAGTAAAGGTTGAAATACAAGCCTTCATTTTAATAATACAAAATGTATTGCAATTTTTTTATAAGAACATTTTTATGCAAGTACACGAAAAATTACAGTGTTGCTGGGATCTCATTCGAGTGCATACTTCAAGTGTCAACGCCCCCTTTTTACACTGGGTGCAGACTAATGCAGAGAACAGCTGGCCCGCTTGAACCGACATCTGAACATGACGCACATAGGTGTGTGGTACTTAATACTAATGGAACTGACCACCCCTCAGGTTGTACACTTTATGGCCTCGCCGTTTTTAGTAAAACGTTGGGGGCAAGTTTATGTTTTAAGCTTCGTTTGCCGAAATACATAAAACAGAGCGTTAATATGCACCAATTAAATTATAATTAAAAAATGTTTTGGCAAAACGTATTCGCGTTTTAGTACCTTATTTAGCTCGTCATGTTGGGTTGCATTTTTGCACTACGTTTTCGGAGAAAGCAATCATGTTAAGTAATCTCTACCAACTTGCGCTGTTCGCTTTCTCCATAAACCAGCTAGTTCCAAATTTGGTAAAACCATATGTTTTTCTAGTTTAACGTGATAAATTCGCCTTTGAAGTTTCCGGTTGAATTTATTACACGTATTGTGTCAAACAGTAATTATTATCTCATGTATCATACGTTTCCTGAAATGCTTTGCGCAGAAGCAGCTGTCAACATCGTGGTCCATTAAAAAGTTAATTTAAATAAATGTCCATAATCATGCTTTACTGCGAAGCTAACCAGCAATCTCCGATGAGCTAAACGTTCCAAAAAAAAAAAAAATGAACACTTTCCAATTTACGTTGGGCGAAAAATATATATCATAAAGGCGTAGTTTTCACTGGCGTCATTAGACGAAGCCATAAACTCACAATACTGTATAGGCTATTCACGCAAAATGAAGACTTTTGAAAGTCCTGTCAAAAATCTACTTGTATACACGTTGTGTATCCTTCCGCCTTATGTAAGATTAACATTACTGTGGGCCTCATCGCTTTATTCATGCGTCGGTCAAGTTAAACTGTGAAACGATTTGAAAAGTAAATATCTAAAAAAAATCTGCTCATTTTTAAACTACGATGCATTAAAAAATGAACAGAAAGCGAAATTAATAACATAAGTTCTCAGAAATAGTTTCCTAACACGTTTTATTCGACGTTAAGATACAGAACTTCTTCCCACCCATAGTTATCAACTTTACTGGGAGCATGTCACTGCGGGCGCCCGTTGAAATATATGCAGGTAGGGGCAGGCAGTGACTATTTTCTGAGGTTGGTTTCACTATCAAATATTACGTTAAATTCGAACCTTGCAAATTTTTTACCATTGGGATGACGAGAAAAAATTACAACAGTTTGTTAATAACGCAAAATTAGCACTCCTTTGTAATAAGGGTAACACAATTTTTATATAACATATTATTATTGTCACTACAAAACATTTGGCGTAGTCTATTAAAAATAGTTTACATTTACTAACTTTTTACAGTGCCTTTTGAAGTGCAGTGTGGCTACCGATTGTATACATGAGAATATCCGCCTGCCAAATAATTCTTCACGGGTTCCAAATTAAACAGCAGAATATATTTGGGGGCGTCCTTATAAACATTTTTAACCTTAAAAAACATTAACTGGAAGTAAATTTCATGCAATAATGTACGTTTCAATCACAGTCTCTGAATCCAAGGTTACGACTTGTTACGACATTATATATATAATAGTAATATATATAACGTTTCTGCTGGAATGTTTACATTAAGTCTTGGGCTACCGTTTATGGAAACGTACTTCACTGAATACAATTCTGTATTAGTTACATTTTCCCATAAGAGCAATGCTAAATTCAGTGGCTAGATTCCAAAGCGTCCCAATAAAAATAAAAATAAATTTGCAGAAAGTCTTACTTTTCTCACATTGTTACATTTGGTTCAAAACATATGTGATGGTATGCAAATGATATTAATGGTTTAAATACATGAAAAACATACTTGCAGCAAAACATTCACAATGTCATAACGAAATATTTTCTCACCTTACTTACAACTTTCAAATAAAATAACTTTATAAAGGCTGTTCGCCATGAATTGAGCATTTTTGAAAGCCCTGCTTAAGATCTATTTGTGTGCATATTGTGTATTCTTACACCACATGTAAATTAACATTGCCACGAGCCTGACCGCTTTATTCATGCGACGGTCAAGTGGAAGTGTAAAATTATTAAAATAAAAATTATAAACATTTTTTAAAAATATTTTTTCATTTTTTTATGCATTAAAAATTACTGAAATCAAAATGTATCGTTTCAGTATTCATAGATGTTTAACCTTGCACTTTTGTTTCAGCGTCATGATGCGGAACTACTTTCTCCTCCATCGTTATCAACTTTACTGTGTGCGTGCGGGTCAGTGTGGCCGTTAAAACATATGCAGGTAGGGGCAGTGACATGTTCCAAGGTTTACGTCAAAAGTGCTCATTTTATCGTGAACAGCCTACAGCAGAACTTACCGTACCTAAAACTCATCCTGAAAAAGCCTGTTTCAGCAGCACTAACCTTGCATATACACACACACACACATACGTGTTTAGTACTTTTTATAAATAATGGTTAGGGAGACCCGAATTTCACGAAAAGATTTCAAGACCAATTTTACTTCATAACACTTTAGCTCAGATCCACTTTCATGATTGGACGGTTCTCGTATAACGCGTCTTAGGTGTGCCAGCGAATCACATATCTACAACCATCGGAGTTATTCAATTATGACTGGCTAGTCAAGTAAGAAAATGTCTTCTCGCAAAGACACGCCGCCAATGCGCATAACAAAGCTACTGATATACCCGTAGTGTATTGGAATGTAGCATGTGCGGATTTATAAATATTAGCGGACTCCTTCGTGCCAACAGTACGCAGGCGGGTCCATTATTTGGGAGGGAATAACCGACAAGGAGGATACATTACAGCGCAAACTGAATGCTGTGCTAAACCACAACTCGCCCAATTTACTAAAATGGTGCGACTCCGGGCATATATTTGTGCAAAAAGACGTAAAACTGTTTGTCTTTAATCAAACGTCTTGAAACCAACATTTTATTACTTACATCCTTGCAAATACCTATGTTTTAGCGGGTATGTCAGCAAACCGACCGACTGCTTCTTAAGATGGCAGACGAACTGTTGTTTGCCGTGCTGATCGGTCCTTCTGAATGCATAAAGCACAGACAATCATGACACTGGATCCAGAGTAAATTATATTTGAGGCATAGTAACATAGTATTTCAGCTAAAAGAATAACAAAAACAAACATTACTTTCTCCGTTTCAGTCATACGGCTAACATATGGCGAAGATAAGGAGCCTCACTTCTGTCTCCTATCACTTGGGTCGTATGACACCGATATTTTGGTTAGTCCCCAATAGCGACCACGACTCATATTCTATCATCCCACACAAAGCATTCGTTTCACTTGCTAACAATCCAAATTTTTTCTTGCCGTCTTTCAATAATGGTTAGCGACACCCGAATTTCGCGAAAAGATTTCCACATTTGATAGATTTCAATGTGCTACTGGCAAACAAGACGTTATATTTTTCTTATTGGCGGCGTCTCTTTGTGAGAAGTCATTTTCTTACCTGAGTGGCCAATCAGAATTAGGTTACTCAGATTACTGTACGTCTGTGATTCGCGGGCTAACACCTAAGATACACAACTCCTAGGTCATCCAATCACGAACGTGGATCTAAGCTAAAGAGTTATTAAATACAACTGGTAGTGAACTCTTTTCACGAAATTTGGATGTCCCTAATGATGGTATTACTTTTTTCAAATCCCTTGATTCGAACATTTCCCGACGTTCTCTCCTTCTCCGTTGGTTTTCTGTGCCCTTGCATCTGACTGACAAGTGCATCCACGCGCGAGAAAACCCTACTACATCCACGATTCATACGATATATCTAGGGATAGAAAAATTTCACGTATTCATTTCGGGACAATATAGACGTCAAACACATATACAGTGAAGTCATCTCTGCAATTTGACAACCGTTTATTATACACACCCTGAACGCCTCTGGGCCAATAGCAGACTTTCAAGGAAACGCCTTGCAAGTCCCATAACTGCCAGGTGTGGGGCAGAAACCAATGAACACAGCTGAGACTCCAATTGCAGAGGACTGAGGAGTCTAGGCGAAATTTTCCTATTCTTAGATATATCGCTGCGAAAATATTTCAGGACAAGTTGTGTTCTAACGTACTTTAGTTCAGGACCACTTTCGTGATTTGCTTATTGAGTTGTTACGAGTCTTTTCTGTTTACCCGCGAATCACGGACAATCAGCATAGGAGAAAGTTAATTCTTATAGGCTCACTCATGTAACAGACTGTTTCACACAAAGACAAGCGGCCAATAGCCAAATAAATACTGCACGTGTGCATTTAAGTAATTTATGTCTAGCCTGCGCGTAAATATTTTCTTGAAAAACAGGTGGCCCTAATTGTTATAGGGAAATCCCCACACAAGTCTTTCAGGGCTTACACAGAGAAGCTTCGTCACACCATATTCTTGTACCAAACTCAACTAATAACACGCATTGTAAAGAGACAGCCTGGCGTACAAGATTATGGGTATCGCCAGATAATTAAAATATTTATGGATTACTTAAAGTCATGTTGGTAGAGAATGAAAAAGCTTTGTTCTTTTTGTTAAGTAATTAAAGGCAAAGAACTGCTTTTAAACTGGCGGACAATGAAATACATTCTTTTTGGTTTCTTACATTGTCATGCACATTAGATTAAGAATTGGTTTAATTAAATACACGCTATTGTTAATTTATTGTGGCTTAAAAATACACATTGTGGATAAAACCTAGTAAGACTTCTAAGTGCTCAAGTACTTAATTAAAAATGTGTTGTCAGTTGTACTTATCTTTCTTTTGTCAGTTTCAGAAATTATTGTATTCCTGCCTGCTCCAAATTGGTCTCTACGATTGGCATCCACAGAATACGTTAAGTTGTACGTAGCGGCATCTCCAGCTGTTTTAGCCTGTCCAGGGCTGGGGGTGTTAATTACACTTATTCGAATAATCAATACGCTTATATACTTCTCAAATAAATATATTTTATACGTACCGTCATATATATTCGTCTCAACATTATAACGAGCCGTTTAATACTTATACATCATTAATAGGGTTATTTTCCTTCTGGCATGATGTATTTTAACCCTGTACTTAAGTCGACACAAAACTTTGTTTCGTTGTCACAGCTAATGAGCTGTAAGCTGCATGTTCGGCTACAGTAATATGAACCAATTACGACCTTGACCAGTAAGACTGATTGCGAATCATTTGCCCAAATGTAAAACCATTGGTCATTGAGCTTCGCAGTGTGCAGTACAGTCCAAAAATTACGTACACGTGTGTAATGTACACAATTCTGTACACTGGGTCTGGATGGGTTAAATGGGAACTCGGTGGCTGGGTGGCTGGCGGTCTACGGCTCCACTCAGAGGGTTCTCGGAAGCCGTCGATTCGGGTTTGTAGGACATATCCGTAGGCGCTCGGCAGTTATGCCCACTAATTCTTCAAGCTTATGTTTATTTCTGGTAGCCATATTGGTTTTATAGGCATAGGGTATGTCAAATCGTAAATCTGTATTTATTATCAGATTGATTTTTCAATTATAAATCATTTATTGTTTTACATTGTGCCTCAATTGTACATAGGGTTTTGCGGAAACATTCCAAAGCCTCTCAATTCCATTTCCAGTCCCCTAACTTTAAGTCTAATTGTTACACGATATCAAAATCTGCAAATTATTCACTGCCTAGACTGTTTTTAAAGTATAATTATGCTACTCAGATTTTTTTAAATATATGTATATATGAATGAACCAAGCCCATCATACTAATAACTACCAGATACACGAGTATGTTATAATCATGGTATGGATCGGATCAACTTCAACCAACACGTTTAGAGGCATACTTGTCTCTTGTCTATAGTTTACGAGCCAATACTGCCAAGCCCTGGAGACTTGAAACATACGAGGGTGACAAACAGTCTTAACTTTCGTGGTCTTCTTAAAAATCAATCTTTCAATCTTTTCATAAATCAGCATCGCAATCAGGGGTCAGGGGTCTTTTTAAGGGTCATTAGGGTCAAGGAGGATGAAGGGTCATTAGATGGCATGAGGCGTCATTTAGAGGTCATTGTCATAAGGAGTCATTTAGGGACTAAGGTGTAGATTGGTAGCGCAGATAGAATGAGTGTTAGGTTATGGGCTGGTTTGAACTCTATCGTTTCTGTTAACTTGAGTTATGGTAGGTGAAACATTCTGTCAAGGTGCATGCTTGCGAGTATATAAGGAGCGGGGTTCCAGTTAGGAAACTTAGTGTGACAGTGACAGTCATAAAAGACACATCGCCTCAGCTCGTGTAAGCAACTGGAATATATTATGGAGCGAAAGGTCGCTAAACTATACATCACCTTTCGAGATTACTTAAAATTCTGCATAAATTATGGATGAAAATTAAACAGTGAAAAATTAATTCAATAGCATCGCAATTTTTTTTCTTCAAAAACTCGGGTCACTAATCATATTGCGAACCACTTATCTTACCCTTATTCCTGTATACGATGCCTAAAATTTGCATTTCCCATTTATTATTCATTCGTAAGCTGTCTCTGAAATAGAATAAATTTAGAAATTTTCCTTAATAAGTCCGATTAAAAAAAACTATTTTTTGATAGTTTCAGGTCTCGAACTGGAGGCCTTACACGACGCCTAAATGACGGATATTGCTTATATTTAAATATTAATAGTGCATAACAACATAATTAGTCAGAAAATCACGCGCAAAGCTCTTTAAATTTGATTAGAAACGCTTGACATTTATAAAATTGCAAACATCTTATTTCATTCCAAATCCTGAATTATTCTCCTAAAACTTTCATTTCGCCCTCATTTTATACAGTTTCTACCAAAAGTTTAAGACCACTCAGTCAGAAACGTGAGTCATATTACAAAGTATTTCTACATAAATACCACTCAATACGCTATTGACCTATTTCTAGTATGCGTTCTATACATGTTTTCAGTAAGCGATGTCATCTCCTGCAGCTTTAAGACGTCTTTATTCTCGTAAGCATACTGCGGTTGCAGATCATTACGTTCCTGTGTATTCTTAAATAGCTCGATTTCCTCCCAATTCGTCTGCGCGTTCCGTTTACTTGTTCCGTGTTTGTTTTCTTACGCATCCGTGCATTTTAGAACGGGCTCAAGCATGTTCAGCAAGTTTCATTTGTTGTAGAGTTCTTTACAGTAGAAAATAAAACTTTTTTAAATTACTTATTTAAAGAAAGATTAAAATTCAATGAAGGAGGATATTTGAAAATTATTTCTTAAGAAAACGTTGTATTTCACAACGCTTGTAATAAAAATTAGATTGACGTTCATTACCTTAAACGTTTAAAGCCAACGACACATTGTGTGAAAATGACTGGTTGTCTTAAACAATTGGTAGAAACTGTATATTCGTCCTATAACTGGGTAATAACAGCAAATTTTTTTCTGAGTCTGATAGAAAATTAATATTTTTATGGCTTCGGGTCTAAAACTGGAGGGCCAACGACAAACCTACACAAGGATATTGTTAAACATTATATATATATATATATATATATATATATATATATATATATATATATATATATATCGAGCGCATATAGTCAGTCAGAAATTCACCCACGAATTTCGCTAATAAGTTTCCAAAAATCGGGTCGAATCCAGTTGCAAACCTCTTATCCTTATATCCAATAGCTAAAGCCATCATTTCGCTTTTATTATAAATTCCTAAAACAGTCTTTGAAATTTTTTTTAAATCCTATTAAAAATTAGTATTTTTTTTATAATCATGGGTCTCGAACTCTGGTACTGATACCATACCTCAACTTATGAGATTGCAAAAATCTTTATATCAGGTACGTATAAGCACGTAAATAGATAGAAAATCACGTACAAAGTTAGTTAATAATGATCCAAAACTCGGATCGCTATTCGAACTATGGACCCTATATTTCACTATAAGATATCAATTCTTCGTTCTCAATGCACCTAACAACGTACATTATAAGTTTCATACACCATGTACTTATACGGAATTTATTCCAGCATTTTAACCACTCAAGTGTCACTTGGGTCGTTCTTGCATATATACTATTAGAATGATATGGAGGTGTCTGGCACAAGGGGGTTGGGTTGCTACCCATGTTTGAGGTTTCATCTCAAACAGTCAACTTGACCTTAAACATCTTGAGATATTTTCTGTATTAACGACTTGCAAAAAATCAGGTGGATTATTTATTAATAACTAAATTAATTCCGAATATAATAATTATGCTATTTTTTTGTAAACATTGGTAGGGTGGCAGGTGGGGTACAAATTAAATCTGCTAGTCAGACGAATAAATGCAAGGTGGTTAACACCAGCAATGTATAAGCAACACTTTTTAAATAATTCTTTAATAATAATTTTTTCATAAATTTTTTGGGATTTTTGGAAATTTTTTGGAGAAAAGAGGGAAATTGCTAGCGAAAAATGACCGCCGAGGACTAGAATTTCTAAATAATTTTAAAATATTTTTTTATAAATCTAATAATGTTTTAATAATAACTGTTTTGTAATTTAGAATATTTGTGGATTTTTGGGGTCAAAGGTTAAAAGTCAAAGATTAAATTTCGAATGTGTCCAGCATGTAAGAGGAAATCAGTAGATGCACCAAATTTGTCCAGCGCGCGCACACACACGCGCACGCGAACGCACACACAGTCACTAATACACGGAAAAGGAGTATTCACAGACGATAAGGTGGGATGCCCAGTCTTCTCGCTAACAATTGTTATTTTATTATTTATATGTTATAATTTTCTATTTTCATTCAAATGAATTGCAAGTTTCCAGCGTTATCATTACATTTAACTGAGATTGTTCAGTCACAATTATTTTTAGCATGAAAAAATTTTATATTTATCTCCTACACTAATATATTGGCTTTTCACTTCCACTCCGTTCCCCAAAACTGTATTCCCCACTGTATTTTCTTGTATTTTCTCCTAAAACCAGTAGGCATTATGGTTTGCGTTTTTTTTAAACACAATTACCTACAGTTTTAAAATGTCGGTGAAATAAATTGCGTTTTCAGTACAAAAAATTCTTTTCTTCGGAGTTGCAATGCCAGTTTAGTAGTATTACATCCACTGCCATAGAACTTCTGCATGTTTCACTGGGAATTCCACCGAGCTTGTTGACAGGGGAAACAAGAGCAAATGAAGGGGATGAGGAGAGACCGGACACAGTATTTAAGTCCTGTAAACACGAGCCATATTTAAAATTCTGCATCGCATGTTCAGAGAATTATTAAAAAGTACCGGCTGTGGCTGTGGTCAGATAAGATTTGTATGTATGTATGTATGTATGCATGCATGTTCGTAAAAATAAATATGTGCACATCATGTAAAGAAAAACGACGGGAAGAATGTAAATATCAATATTGGTCTAAGATAAGAGCAAGCTTCACAATTTTTTATTTTATTTTGAAAATAATTAACCCTGTTGATGGTATTCAAGAATTTGAGATAAAGTATGTGAACTGCTATTGGCTGTTCACGACTATCTGAGCACTTTTGAAAGCCCTGCCTAAGATCAAATCCTCTTTCAATTTTGTATCCTTCCATCATATGCGAAATCAGCATTATCACCAACCCATTCTCTATTCATTCGCCAATCAAGTGTAATTGTGAAACGTTAAGGATGTTGAACATTTTAACAGCATGCCAATTTTTACTTTGATCTGCGTAAAAAAAAAAAATACAAGACATATTTTTAATGAATTCAGTAGCCACAAATGTAAATGTTGCACTTTGAACTCAGTGTCAAGCTATGGGACTATAGTGCATTCACGGTTGCTTAGACATATTTCTCAGGCCCTTCTGAAGTTCTACTTCCAGCGTATTCCTTCGCCACATGCAAACAAAGCGTAACCAAGTATTTAAAATTACACCAAAGAAACTACGCACCGCATTCGTGCCCACTCAGTGCAACATTTTACGTAAGAACTATTTCTTGCTAGGAATTACTAAGGATAGGAAAATGTCGCGAGTTCAATGACCTGTACGCTATTCTCCACAGTACTGTGTACACTCTAGCTTTAGCTGTGTGTTTATTGACTTTTGCCGCAGAGAGCAGCCAGTTACTTCACACCTGGCAGTATGACACTCGATGCTTGTTTCTTTTAAGTCTGCTATTGGGTCGAAGACGTCCTGGGCGCTTCTAACTAGCCGTGATACAATTGCCGCGGTGACTCCTGTGTACACACGTTGGACGTCTATCTTGTCCTGAAATGAATTGACGAAATTTTCCTATTCCTAGGAATTACTGGGGCCACCTATTTTTCGCGAAACGATTTCAGGACTACTTTTACTCCAAAACACTAGAGCTCAGATCCACATTCGTGATTGGAAGATTTTAACTGTCACGCATCACGGGTGTCTGTCCGCGAATCACGGACACTTAATGTCGGAGGTACACTATTATGATTGGCCCAGTCAGGTAAGGAACGATTTCCCGACAAAGACACGATGGCCAATAGCCAAAGTAAAGCTGCAAGTATGGAATAGCACATAGGAACTTTGAGTCTAACCGTCCCGTAAATGTTTTCAAGAAAAAACAGGTGGCCCTGTGGGAATTACGAATACACCTATTTTCTGCCCGTTTTTATCAATATTAATTGTAAATGAATTTTATAATTTATAGGTAAAAAAAGTAAAAGTTCATTTTAACCAAAAATAAGGTACTTCAGTGTTAAGACAAGTACAAAACACTTGTGATACGTGCTATATTTAGGACACAACTAAGCACATATTTCTTATGGCGATTTTTAAAATATTTGATTCAAAAAGTATGAAGAAACCGCAAAGATGCTATACTTTTCGTTCTCCGTTACCAAATTATTTGAGAATATTCCAGTCAGCGAGTCCGGCAAAAAAAAAAAAAAAAAACAACATACTTTAAGGGCACTGGTATTTTTTCAAATGGTCATTCGAAGTGATTATTTTACCACGAACCATCTATAGGTGCATGCAGAAAGTCATGTGAGAGGTGTTGTATAGGCTGTTCACGGTAAAATTAGCCCCACTTAAGATCTACTTGTATGCACGTCGTGTATTCGCTCGCCTTATGTAAACTTGACGTTTCCATGGGCCTCATCACCTTATTCATGCCTCGGTCAAGTGAAACTGAATTTATTAGGAAAAGAAAATTCCACAAATCTACTCATTTTTACAATTCGATGCATTAGGAAAAAATAAACTTAAGCACTTATCAATAGAGGCCTGAAAAATTCGCGAGTTCAATTACGTACAGGCAAGAGACTGCAGTCTTATGTACAAATATGCCGATATAAACTGCACATTGGTTGTCTGCTATCACAGTGGAAGGCGACAATTTAACACCGTTCTCCAGGAGGTGTCAAACACCGCGTGGACCAATGGCTCATTATATATATATATATATATATATATATATATATATATATATATATATATATATATATATATAACATATATACACACAAACGCGCTCGCGTTTTGAATTCTAGCTTGTACCAAAATCAATCCGCGAATTCTTCAGGTCTCTACTTATAAATGGTTACCTAAAACTTTTAATCCGACGTTCAGATGTGGAACTACTTTCCTTCCATCGTTACCAACTTTACTGGGCACATGTCACTCAGTGCGCCCAGTGCGGCAATTAAAATATATGCAGGAAGGGGCAGTGACTTTTTTCTAAGGTTGATTTCAAAAGTGCTCATTTTATCGTGAACATCTTTCAGGTAGCAAGAGCACTGACCGCGCATGTAGACGTAGGCTGTGCCCTTCATGTTGCGGCGGGTGAGCACGACCAGGTTGAGAACGTTGCCGAGGATTCCGAGGCAGCAGATGGCGGGCAGCGCGACGCCGTAGGTGCAGTGGCGTAGGGCGTCGGCGCGTGGGTCCTCAGCCCCCCGCCGCAGCGCCGCCGTCGCGTTGCCGACGCAGTCCTCCGGGTCGCCGCCACCGTCGCCGCTCGAGTCCCACGCGTACGCGTCGCCGCTCGCGTTGCACCGCGACACGTTGCAGGCGCCCGACACCGACGCCGGACGCTCCGACAGGAACCAGTCCAAGTCCATGACGTTCTCTCTCTACTGGTCGCTGGACATCGCCGCTGCGTAACGCGACTCACCCCCCGCCCACAGACGCGGCCACGTCGTACGATGTGCCCGAAGACGGACCTTGCCGAGTTCCCTACTCGAACGGCACGACACACCGAAAGCCCTTAAGGCCGCCCCCGACGGCGAGTTATATACTACACGCCTTGCGGGTGGCGGACCGGCAGAGAAAGTAGGGGAAGTCTGACTCCCCCTCTCCGCGGTGCCTACTCCCTCCCCTGCGCGCGTGTACTGAATGTGTGGGCGCGCTCCACGAGCGCCAACAGGTGGTCGGTCGTGCGCATGAGCGTCCGTAATGTTACGAGGGGGAGGAAGGGAAGGGAGTGGAGAGGAGTGGAGAGGGGAGGAGAGGCTTTCCCATTCAACTCCTGCCCGTATTGCACCTACCCCAAAGCCACATAGTATAGTTAGGGGTAGTGAAATTTCGCGAAAAGATTTCAAGACAAGTTATGTTTCAAAACACTGTAGGGTCGTTTACATACCTTCATTGGCTGAATTACTTTGTGAAACGCGTTAAATTACCCTACACGTATCACGGGTGAGCCTTACCGATGTTGCTGAATTCTGATTTAACCGGTGAATTGTGAAAACTCCTTCTCAAGCAGACAGCAACCAATGGCAATTTACAAACTGCCGTTGGGTGCCTATAGAATTGGAGTCTACCGCGTAAGTTTTTCCGCGAAAAACCACTAGCTTTATGTATAGTCGATTCACGGCTTCTTCGCAGTGAAAACTTTTCAAAACCACCTCATGCGTGACGTGTTTAGTTGTCCCCTAAATATGTCATGTATCACAAACACTTTATACTTGCGTTGTAAGTTATTTTTGGTCAAATTGAACTTTCATTTACATTTAATTTATAAATAGGGCCACCTGTTTTTTCGCCAAAAGATTTGCGGGGAGGCTAGATTTCGATATCCTATGTGCACACTTGCGACCTTCATTTGACAATTGGCAGACTGTGTTTTTGTGAGGATGGTCTGTTACATGACGTGAGCCAATCAAAATTAAGTTTCTCCGATACCGATCGTTCTTGATTCGCGACAGGCAGATAAGACGCGTAGCAATTCAAATGATCCAATCACGAAAGTGGTTCTGAACTAAAGCGCTTTGGGACATAACTTGTCCTGAAATCTTTTAGCGCAAACAGGTGCCCATATTTATAAATCATATTTAATTTATAAATATCGATAAAAACAGAAAATAGTAAGAAATAGTTCTTATGCAAAATATTATTACACCGAGTGCTCACAAATGAGGTGCGTTGTCCCTTTGGTATAATTTTCTAGACTGTTAAGCTTTGTTTGAACGAGGTGGAGGAATATCCAGGAAGTAGAGCTTAAGGAGGGCCTCTCAGAGAAGGTGGAAGTAACCATGAACTGACTATACACGGAGACGAAATGACGCGACGGTAACTTTGATAGGCTGCTCGAGGCTCTTTGAACGGGCTTCGGTGTCCGATTGTTCGCTTCATGTTGAGAAAGCTGCCCTGCTGGCAGGGCTGCTGGGTGGCGCGTAGATCACCAGGCGTTGCTCGGCGAGCGGCGTTTCAATGTTCTGCTGGTCATGCGCGGCTGGAGTTCGCGGTATAAGCGGCCTCTTAACATCTATGTGTATGAATATCGTATTGTTCCGCCATGTGTAAAATTAACACTGCCGCGGGCACTTCCACTTTATTCATGCTTCGGTCAAGTGAAACTGTGAAACTATCAGGAAAGTAAATATTTTGCAAACCTGCTCATTCTTACACTTAGCTTCTTTTTTAAAAAAAAAAAAAAAAAAAAAAAAAAAAAAAAAAAAAAAAACTGGAAAAATTAACACTTTTTTTTTTTTTTTTTACAAATGTTTACCTAACACTTTGAATTAAACGTTGAAACACGGAACTACTTTCCCTCGTTCGTTACCAACTTTAACTGGGCGCATGCCACTCTGTGCGCCCGTTAAAATGAGTGTAGGTAGGAGCAGTGATATTTTTCACAGGTTGATTTTTGAAAAGTCCTCGCCTTATTGTGAGCAGCCTTCGCCCGGTGCTACCCTCGCGAGGACTGTTGCGTCGATGACTCTTTATACTTGCGCCTGGACAACAGAGGACATACGAGCGAAGTTAGCCTGCTCGCCTCCCAGCGAGGCGATCCGGGTTCAATCCCCGGCCGGGTCACTCCGGATTTTCGCATGTGGGAATCGTGCCGGATGATTCCGTTGGTCGGTGGGTTTCCTCGGGGATCTCCCGTTTCCCCACGCTCCTCATTTACGGCTCTGCTCCGTACTGACCTCGATCACCCTCATCGGCCCTACAAACCTCGATGTTAAGAGCCTCCAAAATGTCTTCACTCGCTCACATACGAGCAACTTCCACGAGTAGCCACACCTCACACTGAAACTTCCCCATTTTTTTTTCTCCCAGAGAGCAAAATGTAATTCATGTCCTGACAATCCGTGACGAAATTTCTTTACTGTACCACTCTTAATAAACAAAACTGCAGGAAAGATTATTCATAAATTTCGGATATTTTTGATGAGTCCTCTCATTCACAACAAATCTTAATTTTGTGTGCTGCTGTGTAACAGAAATAACTATTTCCGTTTAACGTCGTGCACTTAAAAAATTGAATAAGCAAGGCATTAAATTTAATATCACTGGCGAAAAAGTTGAAAATTTATTTTCTTTGTCTATTATTTCAGCATTTAACAGCAATTTTTAAATTGTTCTCACTCCTGTGAGCTATTTACATTATTCGGTTACTATACAACTAGCGAATCATTACATTCAATATCTGTATCACTTCCAGGCAGCCGACTGTAAGCCAGATAAGATTCGTTTGATATTATGGAAAAACATCATCAATTGAATTTAACACAAGACTACTACAAAGCCGCCCTCCCGTGGCGCAGTCGGCTGGTACGCCACCGATCTGGGGCGCAGGAGGCTCTGGGCTCGAATCCCGGGCAAGGCGTGGCTGTTAATTTAAGCTACGTTATAAGTTAGTCTGTAAGCCGTCCCCTGCTAAGCTTTCAAGCATAAAACCGGGGGACGTTAAAAAGCTCTTTACAATTACAATACAAAAAAAAAGAATATAGACTGCCACTACGAAAACAAATCCCCGAGAGTAAAACGGGAAAGTACTAACGCGGAAGAATTACTCATCATCATCATCACACTGGCTTGAAAGCTTCGGAAATATGTTTTCACATCGCTGGCTATTTCCCTGCTGCTGTACACTGGACCCCGGCTTTAGTTGCACTTATTTTAATTGGCACTCGTAAAAGTTCCACCGAACTCTTCGCCATCGAAACACAGCGACAGCGAAGCAACGACGAAACTTATCGAAGCATGCAACTTGCACTTCACTGACGCGTGGTTGCATTGCGCAGTGTCACAAGATAATAGTATTACGCTTGGAGAAAAATAGCCGTGTTGATGGGACAACACTTGTTGCGATGTTTTTAATAGAAACTCCGACGCTGCCAAGACAATGTAGAAAACAAATATAAGACAGGTCAATTCTGTATACAGGTTGTTTACAGTAAATAAGCATTTTTCTAAAACACACCTTTCCAAAAACTCACTGCCCATTACTACATATATGTAGGGACCTGAAAAATTCGCAAGTTCAATGACCTGCAGGCTAGCTAGATTGCATAGTCGGATGTACAAAAAAATGCCGATATTAGCTGCACATTGGTTGTTTGCTATCACAGTGGAAGGCGGCAATTGGACATAGTTCTCCAGGAGATGTCAAACACCATGTGGACCAACGGCTAAAGTTATATATACGCATGTGTTTTGAATTCTAGCTTGTCCCAAAATGAATCCACAAATTCTTCAGGTCTCTACATATATGCTACAATAAACTCTGGCATACACACTCCAAAGACTATTCACGGTAAAGTGAGCACTTCTGGGAGCCCTCTCATTTGGAATAATAGTCAATAAATATACTTTATTTTGGCCTTAGGCGTTAATTTCCGAGTCCGGTGAAATATACACACTGTGTGTTATTTGCATAAAAATATTTATTTAAACATTTTTTTAAAGGGTAAAAAACATTGCTGAAATAAAAAAGTAACTAGGGCCTCGAAAAAGCTCACCCGTGAACAGCCTTAAGTTAGGTTGACTAGGAATTAAAAAATTGTTTTGAAGACTTGGCTTCCTGGGCGTGTAGTTACCGATATTATTTGTTTTGTATCCACCAGAGTACGAATTTGTAGTTTAGCAGTGCATTTTCATTTCTAGCATTTCGACGGATTTTCTTGAATTGCGCATGAATATACTGATCGTGCTCAAGGCAGTGTTAATTTTACACAGAACACAAAATTTGAATAAGTGGAACATCACGGATTCGAATGATATTCAACTACTCAAATAAGTGTAAATGGCTCCACTTAGAAACCGTGGAAAACTACTGGTTGTTTCAGTGAAACTATTTCATTAAAAAAATTGAGAGCCAATTGCGTGCAGCGAATTATATGTTATTACTGAATTTTGGCAGTTCATCGCGATAAATAAACATATCTCCGATAGCCACTGTTTATACTGTGCAATTTAACGCGAAGTAAAAAAAAAAAAAAAATCAGCTGTGTCCAGGATTTGAACTCATAGCATACTATGATGAAGTGATCAGGCCTTGGCTTCAAACATTGAACCAGGGCACGCGCGTGATTGTAATAACACCTTGCGAAAGACAGTTGCAGAAACCCCCTCCACCGGCCAGTAAACGGGGCTGGAAATATTAAACAACGCTCACGATATAGGCCTATGTAACACTGGAAGCGAGGTCTTTCGTCATTGGGGCAGTGGACCAAGAAACATGGAGATGGGTATGTCCGGCCGTCGTAACCTCCTCCTAGAATCAGCCTGCGGCAACATGAACAAGATGGGGACTTTTTAATTAGATTGTAATTGTAGTGGCGTGCGGCAATAATACTTAATATAATT
The DNA here is from genome assembly GCA_029891345.1 of Dryococelus australis. Classification (NCBI taxonomy): domain Eukaryota; kingdom Metazoa; phylum Arthropoda; class Insecta; order Phasmatodea; family Phasmatidae; genus Dryococelus; species Dryococelus australis. The sequence goes on from CM056999.1 coordinate 134,006,717, forward strand.
AATTAGCATCTTGGTATGCTATTTAAGCTCCCCCGATCAATAGTCACGTAAAGTTATTGTACAATACTTATGTTCAATAAACCCCATCTTATACTATATTGTGATCTACCTAATCATGACATCATGACACATGGTTAGAGACATGCAAAGTTCGCGTTATTTTTTGGCATCAAGCTAAAATTCACAGTACTCTATATACTCGAGCCGGCGTCGTTTCTCCATTGGCTGCCGCATATATGTAGAATTTAATCCCGTTCTGGGTAACCAGCACATTATTGGAGCACACAATTGTGATGTGTTCATTTATTGGCGCAGAGTTACCTGGGGCCGAAAAAAGAACGATCCACTGACAAACGTACTGCATAGGTAAAAGAGCTTCAAGTTTAAAATATCATCAAATAATAACATGAATTTTGCAGGTCTCTACCCAGTATTTAGTGAGTGAAGAGATTTGGGCGGCTCCTAACAGCGAGGTCTTGAGAGCCGATGAGGGTGATTGAGGCGAGTATGGAGCAGCGCCGGAATGAAAGGTTGGGGAAACGGGAGATCCCGAGAAATCCCGCCAATCAACGCCATCGTCAGGCACTATTCCTACATGTGAAGATCCGTTGACCCGGCCGGGGATTGAACCCTGTTCGACTATGCGGGAGGCGAGCGGGCTAACCGCTCGGCCATTGCGGCCCCTACTTATTATTTAGCTACGCTCATAGCCCATTTCAGGTACGAATGATTTAAAATCTAATTTGTGACAATACACCTTTAGACAGTTATCTTAAGAAAGCTAATAAATGTTGATTATCAGGGGAAAAATAAAGGTATTATATTTCTTTATCAAAATTATGTATCATAAAATTGTATGCCTTCTTTTTGCGTTTAGTTTAATTGGTAAAATTATGATTGTTGAAATAATAGTACCTATATGAATGCGCTTTGTTGACATCATTTAATGAGGCCTTCAATCCGAGTGCTATGATTACGTGAAAACGGAATGAAAGACAGAACGTTTATGTTGCCTCGTAAAATGGTATTGTAGCATCTGGCAGTTTGTAAATAGTTTTGTGTACCGGTTTTGATAATTTTAGATGGGATAAAGAAATGCAGTAAATTATTAGCTTATTTTTAAAAACATTTGCTTTAAGCTCTATGAATTTGGAAATGTTTTGCAAATGTAAAGAAGCGGCACTTCTTATGACAAATTGTGTGTTGATCAGCATTTGTTTTTTTATTAGGAGTATTAGTATTCGTCCTCAGGAGGGCTAAAAGAAAATAATGTTGAGGAGTCGGCCAAACTGCTATGAAAAAGTTGATATAATAGTTCTTTTTTTTTGCTGCCCAGCACTGATTTAAAGAAGTAATAGCTACGATATAATTTGTTGATATTACGTTTTGAAAATTTAAGATGTAATGAAGGATCGTGAAGAAGTGGTTCCAATCCAGGAACTGACGATGACCTGAGGAAGGATGACCGTATGCCACTGCTAGAGATACACCGCTGCATCTGGAGGGCAACAGTCTAGCAACACTTCGAGCCACTGCCCAAGTACAGGGACCAGTGTTCCGAGCAACGAGCTAGAGTGATCAAAGGACACTCGATGAGAATCATCTTCATCCCTAGGTGGTCTTCAATTAAGGTTCTATATGGCCGCATACCTAATTAGAGATTAATCAAAGGTTAATTTCATAGTTTTATGAAAATGAATATAATTTCTTTTCTCTCCCTATGCTAGGTAAATTATTGATTTTAATCTAATCTTCAAAAACTAGTGTCACCTCTGAATTATTTCAGTAAAAATGTTGCTTTGAATGTGGCTTAGATTGTGAATATATGCCACTTTGTTAATGTGAATGTTTGATAGGTAGAACACAATAATTTGTTCTTAAAGATATTCATTAAAATTTCCTAACATATTCACCTTATTCTAGTCATTGTCGTTGGTAATCTTAAGAATCGTTGTTAATTATGTCGTTATTTTTGCTTAGTAGTTGTATATCAGTATCTTCTGTCATTGACGAACTCTAGGGGTGGTACTGTCTATGCTTGAATGAGGATCTGTTTTCTCACTTTTAGAAAGGTTCTGAAGGTATTCGAGGCATATACATATGTATAAATTAAATTTGTGACGTTTTGAGAAGTGTAATATAACATTTTCAAACCTCATATGTTACATAGAAAAAGTGTCGCCGACCATACGTGGGCTGTGCAACATATTAATTAAGTACCAATTTGTACATACTATTTGGTACAGAATTGGCTGCCCAAATCGTGGGGCGTATAATGGCAAGGCTCGGCGACTGCAAATTTAATTAACCAATCACGAGTTTCGTTATTTTTTAAATACTATATTTTATGGGTTAAATTAGTCTATGTATTGTTATATCATTTGATATACGTTGTTAAACCGATACATAAGTCAAAAACTAGATATCTGAAAAAAACAGAATGAAATGGTTGATTAATCAGTGGAAAATGTCATTGAATCAACAAGTAAAGGAAAACCGACACTTTTTTTCACCAATTGAACAGTAAAATTGATTGTAGTTACTGTTGTATAAGAGAGGGAGCTCAATTTTCTATGCTCCTAATTTTGGTACTATGGTAATGGAATCATGAATGTCTTTTAAAATAGGTATTGATGTTTTTGCCAACACACATTTATTCGTCCAACAGACACTAATAAATATTGATATTATTTTCTCTCGGACGAATCACATTAAGTGTGATTTAGTTGAAGAGATTAATTAGGACAAAGAAATTTGTGCTCCCCTATTCCCAAACCTTTCTTTTTTTTTCGGTACTATGTTTTGAAAACTATAATAGTTTCTAACGCGTGATTATTGACTTAATTATCCACAGCACGACAGTTTATTTTTAGTATATAAATTATGGATATCACGCAATGTTTTATTTATTTGCATATTATTATTTGTGGCAGATGTAAATGCTATTTTCGTACAACTCTTAATAAGACATATTTTGCAAGTTATTTCGTTGTGTATAATGTTTCTCTAACTGATGAATTTTATGTGTGTTTCGATTTGTTTACTTCTGAGTATATGTCACGTGGCCTAAATACATAGAGGAATTTATTGATGGCTGCTATAACAACCATGTGACGAAGTAAGTATTCTTGATGTAGCCGCCCTGTGATTGGCGCTTAAGTGAAGCGTTATGTAAGGATCAATTTAAGGCGTCTTTAACCATCTTGATTCGACGGTCAGGCGGGCTACGACGGGTGTCGTAGGCCTCATAACTTTGATAGGGCTTTGTTCGTGTCCCGTGTGATAATGGCAGACAGCCGACAGACGAATACGTTTCACGAAGAGAGAAGATTGTCACAAGTCTGCTCGAGCTTCATACGCGAAATAGATTACATTTTAGTTCGCCTATCTGCGAGTGCGTGAGATACGTAATGAACTGTATATGCGAGTACCTCAGGTCCGTGCACCTGGACAAGGAAGACGCAGGGTTCGAATCAATGATACCTACAACGGAGAACTTCGATTCTTGAATTTTCAAGCACTATTTGCGAGTTCAACGTAACTATTTATTGCTGTCTTGAATTTCTACCAGCGATGACCGACGATTTATTTTCAAGCATTAGGCTAGCCTATTACGCCATCTCGGAACTTTAATTGGTGAACTACGCCTGCGAATACCCTGACATTAAGTTGTCTTGTGCTCCTAATTGAGTTTGGTGTGAGCTTTATTTAATATATATATTTTTTAATAAAAGTTGATATTCTACTACTGGGCGTCAATAGAGGACTAGGCTATATCCAAGTTACGGCCACTTCATCAAGTCACGTTCTCACAAAATATCTCAGAGTTGTAGGTACATGAAACTAAATGAGTATTCAAACTTAATAATTAAGAAGTTGGTTTTCTTGTTTGAGATTCACAATGTTTCTAATAAATTTCAGATATTTAACATGTTACATGAGAGTGTTATTTCTGAAGGTAGTTTGATAAAAAGCTTTTCATGTTTCAGTGTTTTTGGCATGTTCTATCTTGTCAAACTGTTAACAGCGACCAGGCATCTAGCAACGCACTCTCTGGTAAGTTGTGTCCGAGCAGAGTGTACGTGGAAAAAGTTATTCCTATTGCTGTCACTATGTCTCTTCACGTCCTCGTGTGTTTTGTAAGTGTGGTTATACCAGTTACTATCACATATGATTAAACACCTTACTCGTCATATATATTTAATTTATTTCAACTTTATCAGAGCTAGTTATGTATTCTTCTAAACAACGCACCACATTAGGTACATAAACAATTTGGTGCCCAACGTTTGGGTATTTATAGTTGCATATCTGCATATCCTTGAGATGCACTTGTTTCTGTCATGCTAAACAAATTTGACTACAAATATTTACATATATGTTGTCCTCATATAAACTTTTTCAGATAATGAGAAAAAAATTCTTAAAATATGACCTTAAATAGTGCAATTCCCACCTATTCAGATTTAGTATTCATTTTTTTTTTCATACGATGTAAGCAAAACATCTGTTCAGAAGATATTATGTACAATATGTTTTCTTTGCCATCTACTGTAGCTAAAACATAATTACACTTTGTTGGCGGCAATACTGTCCTGCCTGCAATGAAATAGGCATAGACCTGAAGAATTCGCGGATTAATTTAGAGACAAGCTAGAATTCAAAACACGTGTGTTTATAACTTAGCCATTGATTCACATAATGTTTGACACCTCCTGGAGAACGCTATCCCAATCGTTGCCTTCCACCGTGACAGCAGACAACCATTGTGCAGTCAATATCAGCATATGTGTACATAAGGCTGTAGATTTTAGCCTGCAGGTAATTGAACTCTCTAATTTTTCACGTCTCTAGAAATAGGTCACGTAGACTTTTCAAGTACGACTTGAAATGATATTCCACCATTCAAAATGAAGGTGTGTAGTGATGGAAGTATTGAGAATACCACATCCACCACGTTTGCTGTTGAGATAGAACAATTTCGCGAGTTCAATGACCTGTCTGCTAGACTACTCAGTCCTCTGCATACTGGAGTCTCAGCTGTCTGTTCATTTGCCGTTGCCCCATACCTGGCAGTTATGGGATTCGCATGGTGTTTCCTTGCAAGTCTTCTAGTGGCTCAGAGATGTGCAGGGCGGGTGTAATAAACTTTGTTCAAATTGCAAAGGTGACTTCACTATATATGTGTTTGCCGCCTACCTTGCCCCGAAATGGTTTCGTGAAATTTTCCTATGCATAGCTATATGCAAAAAGAAGGATTCGGATACTCCCGAAATCTAACCAGAATCTTCATTGCAAGAGGCCGGTTAGATGATTGTGAATTGGATATATAACCATCCGTAAAACTGCTTAGTCTCGCGCATTTTAGATGTACTATTCGCTAGGTGTTAGGAAATACAGGTATCACGTACGGTAACTCATCCTAACAAGTGTTCTACCGCTAACTATTAAGGTACAGTTAACGCCTGTATTCGTGGTAACTTGCAACATTCCTGGAGCCCTGCTAAAGTCCTACTTTCGGGCTACTTACTGTATATCTTTCCGCCTCATGTAAACAAAACTTATACATTATAGCTCATATTATCACATACATAATAACATAACAAATGCATATCAAGGATTATAAATCAGTTTTACATAACCTAATATTCTCATATTACAACAAGTACCTGTTAACTTTCTATACAAATAAATTTTATCACCAACATTAAATTTGATTTTCTTTCTTGAATACATAACAGGGTTTCCAAATTAACTTATAAACGGCATGTCACGTTTTCGGAAATTCATAGATGGATCCACTAGTGGTGAATGTTCTGGCGTGCACGAGTGAAACGATTGAGAGAATTTCCAGATATAATGTTAATATATTTTTTCTTCCGAATGAAATTAAATAAATTGATGCTTGCAAAATATTTTAACAACACAGGAAAACCATATTAAAAACTGGGCTAACGTATTCTCTCATTAACATACTCTTTATTTTTTAAAATACAAATCAAGTCTCGCGTTTTTCTGCAGTGATTATGCACAGTAAAAGGCACAAATTTTTTTCCGTTGAAATTAAATTTGGCCACTTTCCTTTTCTTTGACTTTTCTGTTCACAGTTTATTTATGTGTGTGTTTGCGAAGTTGTGTTCGAAAATTCATCGACTGATACTCTGGTGGACTTTCACGAGTCCACCAACATCTCAGGCTGGTTCAACCGGTAGATACATCGATTCAAGTGAACTCGACCAGAACAGCAGTTTTCCGAACGTTCGGTGTACGCCGATCGATACATCGATGGAAAAAAAAATCTATGAGAAACCAACGTGCCTTATCTATGCGCTCAGCAGACGACTAAAAACAATCACATGTTTTTCGCGAAAATATTTCATCTCTGGCTAGACTTCAATATCCTATGGGCACACCTGCAGTCTTCATTTGAATATTGGACGCTTGTCTGTGTGAAACTGGTATGTTACTTGAGTAAGCCAATCTGAATTAAGCCTCTCCGATACTGACCGTCAGTGATTCGCGCGTAAACAGGTAATACGCGTAACAATTCAATTTATCCAATCACTAACTTGGTTCTGAACTAAAGTGTACTGGAATACAACTTCTCCTGAAATATTTCCATGAAAAACTGGTGCCCCTACTTATATGTATAACAGCAGAATGTGGTTCGAACATTACATTTATAAAATTGGAAATAACGTTTAAAAACACATTTCAATTAGGCTCCACATAAAAATTATTTCTTACTAGCTACAACCAACTTATCTTCTGTTTCAGTTTCAATTACTACTGTCTGTGAAGGAAATAATTTATACTTAAAATACTGTGAATATTTCAGGAGGTACGTTAGTGTTAATGTACATATAATATGCGTGTGATATATGATTTATTTCGGAAACAATCTCATCCTAAATGGGGTGATTTATTAGAGGTCGTATTCTGAAAGTGTTGGGAAAATACAGTGACTAGACTATGCAATGCAACTTCCGATCCTAACCCAGCGAAGGAATTTTTTTTTGTTATAAAAACCTCTGACACAGCCGAGAAATAAAACTCTGAACATTGAGCCATCAGCAGAGACGTGCAAAATTCGCGTTATCTTTTGGTGAGAGGGTAGACTCCAATTCCTTATAAACAAGCGAGCACAGTCCATGGTTTCATTGGCCGCTGTACTTTAATCTACGACACCTACCTGCTTGAGATTGGCCACTCAGCCGCTAAACTAATATTACTGGCTCAAGAGTTCTCCTAGGCGCGCCAGACATATTTGCGGCCAGTGACTGAAGTCTGTCAAACGCACAGTAACTTGCAATTCAGCCTGTCCTTAAATAATAACGTGAATTTTTTTGCAGGTATCTAACCATCAGTCAACCATCACGTGCATTGGACGACGTCTATGGAACACCAAAAATACGGAAATGGAAAACCCGCTTATACTTTCGGGCTTTAGCCGTACACGTTAGAGAAAAATGGCAACAATGGCCATCAACATGTCGAAAAGCCGTTGGCCAACCAGCGCCTGGTAACTCTTCGATTGGCAGCCCAGACAGCACGCAGTAGCCAATCAGACACAAGATTCTTTCCAGAGACTTGCATGGGCGATCAGCGAATGTGTCCGTCCACATCACAGGAGCAGGCAACGCCGTGTCAATTCCGTGCACTTTGGGTATTCTGTGCTATTGTCGTAAATTGTTCCCCCGGAATATCAGGCAGTGACGATATGTTCAATAAGTAAGCTTTTAGTCATTATAACTATACAATAGCAGTGATTCGAGCAATTTTGCGATAACATGACATTTTAGCGCCTACATTTGGAAAAATAACCGTGGTCTCTACCGGCCCGGGCGAAAAGGTCAAACGCGGACATAAACAAGTGCCAGTAAATGAAGGCACTCAAACCACTCTAATTGTCCCACGCGAAGCAAGCAGCGTAATTAAGTTTAGACACAATCGCTTATTTAGACAGTAGAAGTAACCCAATAGCGCTGATTATTTCACATTTTCAACATTGGAACTCTTATAACCGTAATACGGACGTATTCTGGTTGTATTTTGACGTACATGCGTCACTGCGCTTATGATGCGATTATGTGAGATCTATAATGTCCGAGCTGAGTGGAAGCCAGGAAGCCCAGAGTAAATACGAGCTGCACCTCAAGTGCAGCTGTGAACAGATTGATAGTTAAATATTAACACTTACGAGGCTGTATCACCGCTTGTAGAGAGATTATCAGTTTTGGCGTCATAACTAGAGACCTGTAAAATTCGCGTTATTATTTCGGGACACCTTAAACTTAAATCACATGTACTTTTGCAGTTGGTTTGCCATTGGACCATACTTCACTTGACATATCCTGGGTATTTCTTGCGCCAATAAATGAACACTTGCCAATTGTGTGCTTGAATAACACGCAGTTCTGTCTGGAAGGGAGTGGCATCAGGTTTAGTCAGCAGCCAATGAAGAAACGACGGCGGCTCGAGTATGAACAGTACTATGGAGTTTAGCCTGACGCCTAATAATAACGTGAATTTTGCATGTCCTTAATTATAACAGAAGTGCCAGGGCAGTCGCTGAAAATGTTTCAGTATAGAAGCATTGCCTTTTATGGTTCTGTGGAAATTTCTCTACCTGATTGCTTATAAACGTTCCTTGGCTGGCATTAAAAGGTGAGAATGAATTAGTATATAGATTTTGTAATCACAGTAAGTTAATTGTTGGATAAAATATGCATTAATAGTTTATATATAATGTCTGTACTGATGTGTTGAGGCCCGGAAATTTCGCTAGTTGATTTAAGGATAAGTTAATAAACTTTATCCGCATGTAGAATGACGTTCCGCTTCTATTGGACCACAGTTTGCTAGATACGCCCCGGACGACTTTCGACCAATAATAAACATGTAGGTAAAACCAGGACAGAATCCCGTGCTACCTAGACACCAATGAACTACTAATTCAGGTTCAAGTACACAAAGGACTGTGTAGTCTAACTTGTTGCCGAATGAATCCGCGAAATCTCCGGGTCTCTAATGCATAGAGACCGATGTTTCCCGCGAAAATACTTATGGCAATGTTAGACTTTAGTATCATACGCCCACAACTACAACTTTCTTCGGTTATTGGTCGCGTGTCTATACACGCGAGAAGACGCTGTTCTTATTTGACTGGGCCAATCGCAATAAAGTATTCCGATACTGAACGTCCATGATTCGCGAACAAACAACTTGTGGCACGTGACATTTAAAATTATCCAACAATGAAAATGCACGTGAGCTAAAATGTTTTGGAGTACAAGTCTTAGTAGGGTAAAATTTTGCATCAAAAGGCTGTAGAAAATTGAACCGTAGAGTTTTCTTTCCTAAAAGCGACAATAACCATTTTTGTACTCCTTATTGCCCCTTTTAATGAAAAAGTGTGTTTGCCAACAGTGAATTTCTTGGAGTCACCAGAAATTCAAGATAGCTGTCAACACTATCCTCAGTAATAGAAAGATTTTTGATTTGGTGCATACCTTAAAGTTTGGGGTGTATTTTCCATGATATTGGTGTCTTATAGTGAAAAAATATCGCAGTTAGTGATAGGTAACTATATAACGAGAAATTAAATATGGCGGCCAAGAAAGTCATGCGAAAGCCAAAAATTGCCAGTAAAATGTAGATTTTATTGTTATAGTTATTTTTTTTCGCTATTATATTAAAATACCATAACCAATATAGGTATGGATCACAGAAGGCGTGGTTTGTTCAACTTAATAACACTATGAACATTTCCAAAGTGAATCCTATATTTTGCAACAGTGATATTGACGTGTTACATCCCTATTATAAATACATCATTTGGGAATCTAACTAATATGAAGCGGCCGATTATTGTCATTGAATTGGAAATAAGTAATAAAATTGAGTCTTAGAAAATATGTAATATTATGAGGCATGGTGCTAGGCGAATGTTATACATACTTTATCTATTGTTGAAAGTGCAATAATGTGGTTATTAACATGGTTAATTGTTCCAGGTTTTGAGCTCGAGTTTATGGAATTAGAGGATGCCGAATAGATTAAGAAAAATGGAACAGTGATATTTATATCTCATCCTGTAAAGATGACTTTGCTGTCTCATGCCAAAAATGTGATAGTGACGACCAGATCAACAGAAGTGATTTGATGAGAGGAACTGTATATGACTTAAATAAAGTCCAAGTATGTTTAGGGAAACGTCAGAACTTACAATCTGTTGACGATGAATTTGGCGATTGCATTACACAACCAGAATCTCGCATCAGTAGAGTGAAGTTTTATCTTATGCTACATTTTAACATAAAAATGCTACAGCCAGTTTACCTACCAAGGACAGTCAGACAGGTTGGTAAAAATTGTAGAGAAAATTAATCAGGCAGAAGAATGTCATGGTGATATGAAACATGAAGACTAATCTTCACAGCGAGGATCCCAATGCAATCAACAGTTCGTAAAGTTAATTGGCAGCTCTGCTTTTTTTTTCCAGAAGAGAATAGACAGCAAAAGACTGTCAGGTTTTAACATTTAAATTTAGTAAAAGTATTCATAACTTAACACAACACAACCAAGCACTCAATTGTTGAATCGCCACAGCAGACGTCATTACTGTGGAAGGATACTCCCACCCAAGTTGCCGCCGGAATGAAGAGAGTGGTCAAAAATTAGATGTTTTGGAATCACCTTATACTTCATAAAAGCGTACACTTAAAATACCATACTTTCTGAATTAACTGCTGAATTTGGTCAAGGATTTAGTTCTGAAAATAGTTACAGTATAATTTATATAGCTTCTAGGTACAGTGAACTGACTGAATAGAGACCTGGGTAATATGCCAGTACCCATAACAATGATATGAAAAGAATTCTGCAAGACATTTATGGATCTTAAATACATTTTCAAAAACAAATTTGTCGAAACATACCTGTACTAGTCTTTCCAAGGAAAATAACTACAATGGAAGTTCTATAAGCTTTAATAGTCCCAGACACAAGCGACGGGTGTAAATCGAAACAAACAATGTCGTATACTAGAAAAATCATCTATGCAGTAAAGAAAATTAGATGTGACCTCGTACTTCATCCGGGGAGTGAAGATTGCAATAAATTAACTACCGAAGCAGAACGCCAGTCAGAACAAGACAGCCTGTATACTTTTATGCGGGTTCTAATTTCCGATTATGACGATGATACACTTTTTGGTGACTGTTGAAAGCGAACTTAATAACAGAATTATGTTGTTAGGTCAGGACAATCTTTATGCATCATCAAAAGGGGAAAAATTGACACCAAAATAAATCAGTAATGGCTTGCTTGTTCACCATCTTCAAGATCGAAACAACCTGTAAATATATTTCATTCTGCTGGAAGCAGTGTTCCCTATGATGTCGTTCGGCCCGTTAAGGAAATTTTGAACAGATTCATAGAAATAGTGTTGCTGTCCCTTAAACTCTTGAACCAAACCGATTTGTTTATTATGCAGCAGACAACAGTGACATTCTAGAGAATACCTTAGATGGAAGACAAACATGCCATGCCACAGAGATCGTTGCATGTTAATAGGGTCCACCTCAATTGACAGCTTCACCTTTGCTATTGGGGAGAAATAACTCTTTGAAAAGTGTGCCTCGAGGTTTTAGCAAGCTTAGCCCATGTAAATTCTCAGCATCAAAGCAATGCACAGTTCCAGAAAAGCAAATAAACTTTTCTGTTACTGAAATGAGGTCAATGTTTCCACCAATGAAAGACCTAATTTGGCCGACTAGCCGAATATGCTCACAAAATGATACTGATAATGTAATTCCTTCATGGACTGCATTCAACCAGTGTGTTTCAGAGGATCGGAAACCAAACACTGTCATAGGCTACTGGTTTGTAATTCCTAATCCAGCCCATGAATATGAAACATCTTGGACCTTTTTTTCTATAAGGTGCAAGATGATTTCTCACCAACTGAAACAAGTCTATACTGTGATTAATTTTGATGAAGCTCTGTATTCTTAAGTAAAAATATCGATGCGTCTTCACTCACATAAGACCCAGAATGTATTTCCGGTACTATGTGGCTTCCACTCCTTACAGGTATACTTAACTGCAGTTGGGAAGCAGTATGCTTGTTCAGGCCTTGACTGCTGGGTAGAGAGTGGAATACTTTCAGAAACAACAGCTTGTGCCATCATAAACTCGAAGCACTACAATTGTTGTGTGCGAACTTACAAGACAACATTTGAGGCTCTGTGGAGAGTCCTAATGTCATCTTTCAGAGTTTGGCTTTCTAATAAGAGCGAAGATGTTGATCTTGACACAATTGATGGGTTATTAGCAGATATTTGTGAGGACTTCAAAAGCAAAAACTTCAGTAAAATTTCTTCAGATACTCTGAGAATGTCTGGTTACATAGAAAATAATCTATTTCAACTTGTTGAATTAATTGAAGAGAACTCTTCAAACAATACATTCAGACTTTAGGTGCTATACATAGAATTGATCGCAATACTACTGAACTTTATACGTGCATCTCTATAAGGAGACTGGAAAGAATATGTCACATATTTAAAGGAAATGATGAAATAGATGGCATTTCATGACCATGAAAACTACACGAGATGGAGTTTTAGTTCTGTATTTATTGTAGATATGGAGAACCTAGAGAATGATTTTCCTGCTCTTTACGGAGAGTGCCTTGAAGAAAATTTTTGCATAAAAAAGACAGACCAATCATTTGTGAGAATCCCAGCAGATCAAGCAATCGAGCATGTTAAAAAGTACACAAGGTCCCGGGAGGACTTGTTAATAACTACATGAGGGGGTACTAGACAGAGGAGGGAGCTGACTTACAATGAAAGTGGTAGATTATCCGATATGGCAACAATATGTTAGTACACAGTCACAATGAACTACAAGAAAATAGAATAAAGAAATATGCAGAATGTGTACTGCGCTTGCATATTAAGTTTGAGGGATTTTAAATGTTTAGCTCTTCTCAGGAATCATTGTTTTACATCTCGACTGGTAATGTCCTGCCCAGTGAGCATGCAGAAAAATTAATCAAACCACGAGAAATGAGAGAAGAAATTATTCATTCATTGATACACGAGAGGTTTCGGCCAGATACAAGAGAGCATCTACAATCATATATCAAAAAATCTAACATGAAGACTTTCAAGGACATTTACGTCCTACTTCCAGGTTATTAGTAAAAGGGAAAAGCAGCGAGAAGAGTGATACGATGATTCAACAATAACCGATTGCAGCTGAGTCTTCAGGTAGGTCAGTTTATATAAGCGAGATCCTAAAAACATGAACTTGTCAATATTCCACCATCTATTGGAAGATCTGATGGTTCAAATAACACAGCACACAAAGCCCCTCGTTCCCATATTTTTATGTAGGGACACTGCAATGATATCATTCCTTCTAACCCGGGAAAATCTGCTTTGATTTTTGATAGCATGTCTGTCGTTCAAAGGCTTAGAATGCCAAAAAATGCTACCACCTTTGGGGACCTATCAGATAAATATTTTAAGTACTTAACCATAAAAAGAAATTTCAGTAGAATCGATGTGGATTTTGACAGGTATGTGAACAAGCCTACAATAAAAGACAGCCCAAGGAGCCGTCAGTCAAGTCAACTGAAAGATGGAAGTATAAGACCCATTGTACGAGACATGAAAACACCTTTGCCTACCAAAATGGGGGCGATTCATCAACAACTCTGAAAACAAATATAACCTCATTGTATTTCTTGGTGAACAAGTTATTATTCATGCTCAGGCTTACCTTGACATTGAGTATTGTTTATGGACTTCCAGATGGCTATGCGTTACATTCAAGTAATGAAGACATATCCATGCCTTACTCTCAACAAGAGGCTGACACAAGATTGATACTCGGCACAGCTTACATGATCTACAAAAAAGTTACCCATCATTAGTTATTCAGTCTAATGATACAGATGTTCTAGTGCTATTGATATGGCACGATCTAGCTCCAAACATATGGATGCAGCAAAGTAATCCAACTAGGTACATAAATATACATAACATTGGTTTGAAGTTGGGTCTAGAAGTGAAGAATTCTTCTTGGTTTTCACAGTGTGTCTGGGTGTGATACAGTTAGTCAATTCTGTGCTGTTGGGGAAAAAAACCGCATGGAAGATCTTTATGCAGCAACCACGACTGTCAAAAGACATATAATTGTCCAATGATGTCCCTTTTGAAAAGATAGAACCATTTGTTTGCAAACTTTATAGCTCAACAGCTGTAACCGGTGTCGATAAACTGTGGGTGCATCTCTTTCAAAAACGAAAACCAATAAACAAACTACCGCCAACATGTGATACTTTGATGCTTCATGTCCAACGAACTATTAGTCCTTGTTATTTGCTACAGCTATGAAACATAATCCATCCCTGCCACTGACTGTGGATAGAAGCTAGAAAATGACACTTTCAAGCTAATATTTATAACACAAGACCCTTCGCCTAAGGGGTACCTGAAGATGTCATCATGCAGACTTATCAAGAAGTCATGTGATGATTCGTGCTCGTGTAAGCTCGCTTAAGTTACGTGTATTCCGGCATGTTCATGATTCGGAAAACAGTGTTTAAATCCGTTCTAGATACTCAGTGAAGGTAACACAAGTGATGAAGACGAATTCTGATATTGCAAAATAAAGAATAAAAACCATACAGCTCACTATGGCTAACATTTTTACTGTGAAGAATCTTCTTACTTGATTAAATCTAGAAAAATACTTACATCCATTGTCTAAATTTTGTTAATGTCTTCCTCATACTGTAAACATGCTAGCTATATATATATATGTTCATAACTATCCGACGAAAAAAATTAAGTAAATTAGTTATGATTCAATGTGAAGTTAAGTGCAAATACAATTGATAAAATATTTAATTGGTTTGTGCACCCTAAACACATTTCAACACCAAGTCTAACATTCTATCTTAATGTGGAATTCTCCACTATAGTGACTATAAATAGTCAACTATATGAAATATCACGTCATGTAGGCATCGGACCAAATTTTTAATGTAATTTTTTTAAATCTACGACCCTTAAAACGTAGAATAAGATACTCAAGTTGAAATTATAGATCAGCTTCGAAATAATTAATTTTCAAGTAATGATATAGTCCGCCATATGGGATTTATAGGTCCTCCAAGATTTTCAAAGCTGGCAAACTCACTTTTTTTTGCTTTTGTTGTGTCATAAGTAATACAAAAAAAAACACTGTTGCTGCTTTTCGAAAGAAAGTTCAATGCATTGAAATCTTTTCGCGAAAAAAAACACTTGTCCCTGTGCTAATGATGGGTAATATAAGCTTCCCTTGTCACCTTTCCATTGGTGTGAGTGTGCGAACATAGTGACGTCGCACGCTCGTTGGCATTCATAAAATTATGGTTATTCATTTCATTATCATGATATTGGGAAAATTGAGTGTTACATCAGAATTGTTCTTAAAACCAGTAAACAACGTGCTGTTGTCTCTATGATATAGGTTGTTCAAGTTAAATGAGCACTTTTGGAAGCCCTGCTTAAGATCTACTTGTATGTACATTGTATATTCTTACATCGTACGTACAATTAACGTTTCCGTGGGCCTGATCACTTAGAAAAGAAAATATTTTACAAGTATTTCATTCTTACACTTATATGCATTAAAACTAAAACAGAATATATATCTATATATATTTAAAAATTTCTACTTAAGACTTATAATTTAACATTGACACATAGAACTACGTTCTCTCCGTCTTTGCCTACTTCATTTGGCGCGTGACAGTCTGTGTGCACGCTAAAATACACGCAGGTTGTGTCACTTCAGAGAATACCAGTTCCTTTGGTCTGTGTATTCACACTCATAATCGTCTTGTTGGCTCACACTTCATCGGATACGCCTACTATGTTATACAACGGTCATTACTGGCCAGATATCAGCCAATACAATGCCGAGTTGACAGTGGTCGAAAAAAATTAATGTTCCTCCCTAAGGTAACGTAACCTTACCTTCAATCCATTCTGTTAATTTGAGTAAAGATGGAGTCACAATAGCTCGACGTAATTTAATATTATATATTATTCATTCTGTGTTCACAATACCACGACGAAATCTGGCCGGCAAGTGTGTTAGTTGGTTGTTGGAAATTTCAAAAAAGGCAATTTACCCTTATAATATTAAATATTTACTTTTTGAAACTCACGATAAAGTGTATGATTATTTTGCTTTCGACAGTATTTGAATTTATAAAAGAGATTAAAGTAATTAAGAAAACCCAGAACGCTATTTTGGCGGCAAGCTAATTTAATATTTACTACAGTAAGGAAATACACACGACATTTGGTTTTCTAATGTTGTATTTCAATTTCTTGCTTGTGCCGACAAGTTCAACTTGACGGAAAGTAGAAATAGAATTTAATTATGTCGGACTGTCGGGGCTACGATTTTGTCGGACTGACGTCACAGTGACCTTGCATTTCATTGGTAAAGTGATCACTTTTGAAACCAGCCTTTTAAAAATACCGCTGCCCCTACCTGCATATATTTTAACGGGCCCACTGACTGGTATAGGTTGTTCACAGTAAAGTGAGCACTTTTGAGGCCCTAGTTACTTTTTTCTTTCAGCCATTTTTTTTAAATCATTTTTCCAACTTTTCAATTGATATCGCCATGTAAGTAATAAACACAGTGCATATATTCCACTACACTCGGAAGTTAACGTCTAAGGCTAAAATAATATAAATTTATTGACTATTATTCCAAATGAGAGGGCTTTCAAAAATGCTCGCTTTACTGTGAGTAGCCTATAAAGGTGGAGAGAAAGTAGATTCATATCCTATCGTTGACTTACAAGTGTTAGGTAAAACATTTGTGAAGAGTGAGTGAGTGAGTGAGTGAGTGAGTGAGTGATGAGATTTGGGTGGCTCTTAACAGCGAGGTACTGAGAACCGATGAGGGTGATTGAGGTGAGTATTGAGCAGCACCGGAATGAAAGGGCGGGGAAAACGGGAGATCCCCGAGAAAAACCCGCCGACCAACGGCATCGTCCAGCACGAATCCCACATGCGAAAATTCGGGAGTGACCCGGCCGGAGATCGAACCCGGTTTGCCTTGGTGGGAGGCGAGCACGTTAACCTCACAACCACCGAGGCATCGTAAAACATTTGTGGAAAACTTAAATTATTTCTTTATTTTTCAGTTTTAATTCAACTGACTGTAGGAATTAGTATACTTATAAAAATGTACTTTCACAATCATTTCACGGTTCCACTTGACCGACGCATGAACAAAGAGATCAAGACCACGGCAATGATAATTTTACATATGGCGGAATAATACACAATGTCAATACACGTAGATATTAAGCAGGGCTTTCGAGAGTGCTCAGTTTATCGTGTACAGCCTATAACTATAGTCTATTCGCGGTTTCTTCCTACTTTTTGAATCAAACCTTTGAAAAATTACCCCATCTATGACTTTTTCAGTTATTTCTTAAATATGTCAGGTATCACGAGCGTTTTATGCCTCTGTTAACATAAAAGTATCTTGTTTTTCATTAAATTAAAGTTTTACCAATATTTTATTTATAAATTATAATGTTTCATTTATAATAAATCTGAATTTAAAAAGTGAGTAATCATGTGTGTTGGTAGCGCCTACTAAGAAATAGTTCTCATACAAAAATTAATAGAATTGAGAGTGCGCACGAATTCGGTGCTTTGTCATTTGATATAATTCGCTATCATTAGGTAAGCTTCGGTTGCATAAAGCGCAGGAATATCCTGGAAGTAGAACTTTAGCAGGGCTTCAGGAAAGTGTGAAGTAACCGTGAATGGATTATATTCCCTACCTCATGCTTGAATGGTTGCTTCCGCACGGTGGCCGAACCAGGCAAGGACATCCGTTAGATTCGCCGCTAAAGCAAGAATGCCGAACTCTTGCACGGGGACTAATCAGATTATCTTAGTTTTGGTCAGTACGCGTTAGTACCTGCAAGACGTAATAGCGAGCCTTCCTTGCAGTTTGCAACTTCTTAGAAGTACATCAACATTTCCTTGTGGGTAATTAGGATGCTGTCAACGACTCGCTTTATGATGTATTAAACAGTTGCTCTTATGGTGTGAAGCGATCGTTACTTCAGAACAAAAGCAATACGTCACCTGACATTCTAGTGCCCTTCACTGTCTGTTCAGTTAAAGAGTTCGCATTGTTTTTTAACCTCCTATGAAAGCTCACCTTTATTTTAGTATGTGGTCATCGATGAGTTGTTAAGGTGGACTCACAACAATCCGTCCTCCGTCAATCCTTCTTTGCGCCAAAATTTCAGTGCGACAACTTAACATCGCGAAATTTCTTTAGTTGGAGATATATTTTGGTTGGAAATACATTTTCAAGGAAAAACATTTTAGGTAACTAAGTTTTTTTACGTGTTAAAAATTTATGGAGATATATTTTTTTTTCATTTTAAACTCCTGAATTTTTTACCAGCATAAAAATGAAATGGAGGGCGGTGAATCTGTATTTCTTTAAGTTCTTTAAGTGTGCATTCGCATCTAATCTAAGGAATGTCTTCAGAAGGTGATGGCTAGGGACCTGCAAAATTCGCCTTATTATTTGTCATCAGGCTAAACTTCACAGCACTTTATATGCTCGAGCCAGCCTCGTTTCTCCATTGGCTGCTGCACAGATGTGAAGTCCCGCCTTATCTGACTGAACTGCCCATAATTGGTACACACAATTGTGATGTGTTAATTTATAGGCACAGAGTTAACCAGGGCGTGTCAAATAAACCACGGTCAAATGACAAACGTAATGTAGAGGTACACGCGTTTAAATTTTAACTTGTCCCCAAATAATAACTCGAATTTCTCAGGCCTCTAGCGATGGCTCATCCACCCGTCTATGAAAGTTAAAGTTTGATAAATATTTGAGGATGGAAGGATGGAAAAAAAATGGTTGCCCTGCGATTGGTTGAAGATCACGTGACCGCCGGACGGACGACTAACGAATGCGACGGACTATTGAGAGTCCAGCCTTACCATCATGCAATATTTGTTTGTGTATTGTGATGTCTCATATAGTTTTACTACAGTTTTTTCAGAGCTTATCTGTTTGTTTAGTTACAAACAAGACATGTTAAAACTGTAAGTACAATTCATCAGAATTTCAGGATTCTAGCGAGTGAAGAGATTTGGGCTGCTCTTAACAACGAGGTATTGAGAGCTAATGAGGGTGATTGAAGTGAATATGGAGCGGCGCCGGAATGAAGGGTCGGGGGAAACGGGAGATCCCCGAGAAAACCCGCCGACCAACGTAATCGTCCGGCACGATTCCTACTTGCGAAAATCCGGTGACCCGGCCGGGGATTGAACCCGGTTCGGATAGGTGGGAGGCGAGCGTGCTAATCGCTAAGCCACAGCGGTCCCTCAGGATTCTATAGTGTTACGCAATACGGCTCGTGTGGAGAATCAAACAAGAGGCAACAACCGATGAAGTTTACAAACAGGGACCAAAGGCGACAGCCGCATTCGTCTTGCGTTCTAGTGAGCCCCAGAATTTGTAACTTGCACCTGCCTCGAGCAAAATATAATAAAGAAGTTCAAGTCCACATAACATTTGACGTCTTCCTGAACCTCAAACCGAAGGCATTTCGTCCTGTAGTTTACCGTGTAAAGCTAAATTCACGTGGTCACAACCCGAATATAAACTACACATTCACGTGGTCTGCACAGCGTCGATTCTAAAAGGAAATCAGTCTACGGGAATTTTAAGATATGGGACTTTTAGGCATAGCTAGGGAATTCTAGTTAGGCACAGGATCGCAACTGCATTGTACTATACATTAAGCGTAAACTGGTAGTTTGGAAAGCACTGGCTTTGTACTCTACCGAAAACCGAAACATGAAGCCTAGAGTCAGTCAAAAAAACTCATCAAAACTTTTTAAAAATAAGATTAAGATAAGAATCGCACTGAGTAACCATATTTTCAAGCTTCCAGAATTAGCTAGTCGCGTTACGCACTAAAGAAGAAATTCATCCGAAAAGAAACTAAATCTTCTTTGAGATTGAAAGACTACTGTAACAGGGACATATCATTATCATTAGAACTGTTAGTACAACAAATTTTTATCACAAACTCGTAGATCAAGAGTTAAATTTTCAAACATAATAATTGGTTATTTTTTATTTTTTAAAACCTAATATTATTTAAGTTACGCATTTTTATTTTCAAATAATATGTGATCTGTTAATTCGTTTCTTTCGAGCATTTTATTCACGATGAGTAGGTTTAAGTATATTGCCTAGCGTCTTCCTACAGATAGTCTCCCTTTATCTGTCATTTCGATGATCACACTCAAATGAAGAGGTCTGTATAAGATGGGATGTTGTACACTGTGTATTGTCCTCACTGTTTTTGTACAACGTATTTGTTACTTTACGTGCGCTTTTCATATGCAGTAAAAACAAACTGTAAATAAATCAATTTGTAAGTAATCTAATATAATTCTGTATGCCACTTGCTAGAGGAATACCAACGAAACAAGCCAGAACACTTTAGTTCGGTTAGATTGCAGAACACACACGCACGCAAACACAATACACTCTTGCTCTCAGTGGCCAGTGCGTTAGCATACTATGTTCTACACTGTAAAAACATGCCTGGTAAACTTGATAAACTGTAATGGAAGTTGTTAACCTATACAGTGTATGGAAATAATACCACACACCAGGCTGAAAATATGGGAACGTTTAGTATTGCCGCTACACAAAGTTGGAAACTTCCCTAAGCATTTTGCTCTTTCCTAAGTAACCGCAGGAGCGTTACCGTAGATGCAGAGGAACATAATTTTCCATTTACGCTTTGTCACCGTACGTATACACTGATAAGTAGAGCCACGAGTATTTCGCGGATTGAGTTGGCAGCAAGCTAGGCTGGACAGCTCTCTAAACACTCGAGACATTATCGTTTGCTTATTGGTTGCTGTGGTCAACTGAGGCCTCTGTACAGGATTGTTGAACACTCACTCGCACTACTGCATCCTGCTCATTACTGTCTCACAGGTAAACGGGGAGTGTCTAAAGAACTGTCGTCCAATCACAACAGTAGGAGAAACGAACAAGTGTTTGGAGTCTACTTCGCCTCCGAATGAATTCGGGAAATACTCGTGGCTCTACTGATACGGTAAATTTACAAACTATTTTTAGGGTGTTTAATGAATAATCTGCCTGACCCAGTTTATTTCATCTAAAAGTTATAATACGCATGAACCAGAAAGATGACATCGGATACGCTGTATCTGAAGTTCACTATGGATCACTCATGCCGAGAAATTTTGTGAGCTTTCCTGCACACTTAATCCTTTCGTACTCCCAGAAGATAAGTGCACGGAATATGCGATGGGACTGTTTGGGGTCAGTCATTCATATAACTTGCAAGAAACTGGAGCAGCGTGATAGATGGGGACAGCAACGCATTAACGTTAAGATTGCAGAGGATATTAAAGATCTCCATAAAGTTCGTCGAACCGCGGCGCTTTGTTCTTCGGAAACGATTTAGCAAGTGAGTAGACGATAATGTTCTAGACTATTTTCTGACTCCGTAAAAGCTTTCTTGGTGATAAACAAAACTTAGGGCACGCACAGGCGTGCTAATGTGCTTTAAGGGGATTTTAAAACCTGCCGTAAACAATTTACAGAAAACCTGCAAATGATGCCGAACACAGCCGAATTCGTACAAGTACAAGAAAATGACAACTGCAGTAGGGAATTTCATGTGCCGCAAAAATAGTGTTGTTAGTGTAGTCTAGAAACAGGAAAAATAAATAAAATACAAGTTTAATGAGGATAAACTTTTCGGTGTATTTTACAGGTTGATACAGTGAAGTATAATCGCACAGTAGCACATGTTGTGTTTCTATTATGAAAACAGTAACAATTTTGGTGCATCGTGCTAGTATGACTATTTCAGGAGCCAAACTCTATGGCCGAGGTCAATAAATTTAATCTATACCACGGGACATAGCTTCGCCATGAATTTCTATGCAAGTTTTTAATTGAAAATTTAATGTAAATAGTTAATTAGTGGTCTCGTATGTGGAGGTATTAATAAAACCAATGAAGCAAAAGCTGTAACTACTCACGACGTTACAAGTTACAATTATTATACAGGATGTCCAGAAACTGCCGTATAAGACTACCAGGACGTGAAACCAGCTAATATTCTATGGCTATTTATCACGGTGATAGTTGTACCAAGTGTTGCGTTGCGCCCAAATCGGCGGTTGAAGTTGAGTGTCTGGCAACATCTCATCAGAAGCGTGTTACACTCGTCGCCGTCGGAGGGCAGCAGTAGTGTTATAGGTAGGGATAGGCAAATTTCGCGAGATCAGTGACCCGTAGGCTAGACTCCACATTGCTGTGTCTACTCCAGCCTCAATTGTTTGTCCATTGCTTGCAAATCCCAGAGAGTGGCCTGTGGTACTTCCCACCTGGCAGTATGAGATTCGCTACTTGTTTCCTTACAAGTCTGCTATTGGCTCCAGAGTCGTTCAGGACGTGTATAATAAACTGCGAACCAATTGTAAAGTTAACTCCAGCGTGCACATGTTTGACATCTAGCTTGTCCTGAAATGAACTCGCGAAATGTTCCTATCTCTAGTTATAGGCTATTGACGGTAAAGTGAACACTTTTGAAAGCCCTCTAATCTGGAATAATACACTGAAAAAAAATTTTGGGGCGGCCACAAAATAAGTTCTTTGTGGCCACTAAACTTTGTAGCTACTAAGAACTTATTTTGTGGCAGCTACAAATATTTTTGTGTACACCACAAAAAATTTGGCATGGTGAATACCAACAAAATAATTTTGTGGCCGCCACAAAATATTTATTTCATTGTAGTCAATAAATATATTTTATTTTAGCATTTCGAGTGCGATTGAATATACGCACTGTGTTTATTACTTGCATGGCATTATTTATTTAAAAAAGGTGGTCAAAGAAAAAAAGGGCTGAAAGAGATAAGTAACTAGGGCCTCAGAAGTGCTCACTTTGCCGTAAACAGCATATGTGTGTGTGTGTGGGTGTGGGTGTGGTAGTACGTTGGACGCAGACCTGGCCTGGTCGTCCGTCACGCAATATGGAGTACAGCTGGGATGACTATGTAGATATGTATATCGTATTTGGCGAGTGTGTGGCTAACATTGCAGCACTAGTTTACGCTGAACGCTATCCCCATCTCCGTCACCCAGACTACAATGTAGTTTTACGCCTGGATCGCCGTCTTTTACTATTATCGAGCAAACAAAATTTTAAAAGCAACAAAACTGCTTTTGTTCGTCAAACAAAATATATGCTTAAATAAACAAAATCTCTGTGTTGGGCCAAAAAAAAATACTGTCAACTAAATATTTCGTTGAATCGACTGTATATATTTGTTTGGCCACTCATTCGGCTGCCTTCGTTCGAAAATACAGCTCGAGAGTTTGTTTGTATTTTCTGTGACAATTAGGATAGTAACCGTGTTTGTTAATGAATCTATTGATGCTTAACAATCGTATAAACACATTAATAAAACAATGCAACAAGAAACTGATAAGTAAAGCTCTGAAACTTGTAATATTTGTTTTCACACGTTGCCCAATATTTGAACTGCATCTATTTAAAAGCTTTCCAGGCTGCAACAGTTGTCACATTAGCTGAGATTACTAAGGCGTAGCACTCAAACGCAGGGAATCTAGGTTAGAAACTCGGTCGAACTTGTAAAATTGTTTTATATCGTCCCAAACTGTTTAATGTACTTATAGCTAAATAAATATTTAGTTGCACCAAACGTATCTTACAGTTTGGGGCAACCAAACAACAGCAAAACAATTTGGTTTCAGCAACAAAATATTTCATTGTCCCTATACAAACAAATAATTTGGTTGCACCAAACAAATCTTGTTTGATTTAAAAATAAAACCTTTTTCTCAGTGCAGTCCGTAGCATAGCACGTCGATCAAAACTGGCTGTTTTGACTGCAATACGTGCTTACGGGGGAAAGCTACATACTTTCTTTTTCACCAGGATGTAACAATCAAGACCAGAGGATCATCAGCTGAAGGTCGACTTCTCTGCTTGGTTTTTACAACGCCATCAACTGGACCCAAACTGTACTGCATCTGTACTGTGGAGTGCCGAGGCCACATTTACGGATGAAGGAGTATTAAATATCCACAATGACCATTACTGGGCTCTTGCCAACCCTCATTGGGCAACGCGAGAGGGGCTTCCAACAGCGCTGGTCGGTAAACGTGTAGGCTGGCACTTAGGAAGTCTCATCATAAGACCGTATTTACTACCCGACAGACATCGGCTGTGTTCCAAATAAACAGCATCTGCAATCGCACTCCCTCCCACATTCTCTGCATACTCTTGATTTGTAACAGATCTACATTCGCACTCGCTCACGCTCTCCAAATATGCTAGCGTTATTATCGTGTGTTGTTTATTTGAAAGATACACAATTGTGTTTTTGTTCACCTTAAGTTAAAAAAAAAAAAAAACACGTTTTTCATTGTCATTGTAGGCAGCGGAGATACAAATAAACAAAAAAAAAATATCCAGAGAGCATGCATAGAGCATGCATCCAACTATGACTCCCAACACGTGCACTTACTCTTGCGCGCTCGCACTCTGTCATATGGATCAGCACTAAGACGTCACTTCCGAGTGAGAGTACGCTAGTGTATATCTTGAATATTTTGATCACAGCCTTCATGTACGCACATACATTACGTTCTTGCGAGATGCTCTTCCAAATTTAATGGAAGATAAACTACTCCAACTATGTCAACGGACGTGGCTTCATCACGTCGCGGGACCAGCACATTGAGAATGTATTGTGCAGCAGCATTTGAACAAGACTTGGCCTGGCCGTTGGCTTGGTCGTGATGGTCCCGTACGCTGGCCAGCCAGGCCCCCTGATTAAAATTCCCTCGACTTTTTTTTATCTGTAGGGTCATCTGAAGTCCATTGTGTATGAAGACAACCAACCTGAGGGCATGTTCCAGTTAACAGGCCGCATTCATGCTGGCTTTGTTACAGTTAGAAGGGATTTATTCGACGCCTTGAGATGTGTATTGCTGCTAATGGGGGCAACATCGAACACTTACTAAACTGATCCGCCAGGGGCGTGTGTGCTAAGTGCGATCGAGTTTATTTTCTTCCTCTTATGATTATCATTTACGGTGCTACTTGCTGTAATACAATAATGTTTATTTCATACCGGCATACTACAATCGGGTGTATAATTGTATCAGCTTTAGTTGATATAGGCTGTTCACAGTAAAGTGAGCACTTTTTTAATGCCCTCCCAACAGTCATTAACCACTAATAAATATATATTATTGCAGCCTGAGGCATTGAATTTTGAAGGTGGTGAAATGTATCCACTGTGTTTATTGGTCACATTGCAATATTTATATTAAAAAGCAGCAGCAAGATGGAAATTGGATGGAAGGAAAAATTTAGAAGGGCCTTAAAAAGTGCTCACTTTACCGTGAACAGCCTGTAGCTATGTGCACACTTACACATTTGTAAATTATAAAAGAGAACGTGACAAAGGTACGCAAACGAAACTACCCTGTAAAACGATAAAAATGTAAAAACGGTTCTAACTGTTCTTAACAGCAAGCTACTGCTGTCCTGCGGTGGCAAGTGTAACCCACGTCTGATGCGATGTTGCCAGACGCTCCACTTCAACCACGGATGGGCGAAACGCAACACTTGGTACAACTCTCACCGTGAGAATACTTGGTGGTTTCACGTCTTTGTATTTTTATACGGCCGTTTCCGGACATTTTGTATAGTTTCTAGTCCGATAAATGTTAGAATGTTTCCATACATTTTAAAAATTGTATTTATTAAAGAAAACTGGTTGAATGTGCAAGACATTAAAACGAACATTTTACATGCGTTTGTAAATAACTCCCCTGTTTCCATATTGTGACAGATCCGCTCAGTTACATCTCACACAGCTAGTATGTAAATTTACAGGTGTGTTGTTTTGTACTGTATGACACCTACATAATTTTTGTTATGTTTAAAAACTTATTTTATTTGGAATAATTCTGCAATTTTACATATTTCATTTTATTATTTTTTAATGTGTAATTTAAGTCAGAACCCACCATTCTTTTCCAATATTTGCATGTTAATGTAGGTTACTCTATGGTATGCCAGGATATTATTCCGAGTATTTTAGCTGCTTAAATCAAGTATGTGACATTAATTTTTCAGAGTTTTTCACACCTCAGTATTTATTATTTTTATTTTTCCAATAATGTTTGTTTTCTTTTATTTGCCGTTTTAAATTGTATTTGGTGTTAAGATATTTTTGTGACGTAATGGACCGGAAGTAGCTGAGCTCCACTGATAAGACTTGATAACAGAGATGCCGGAAGTCAAGGGCTTCTGGGTACGGATCTGACGATCTAGAGACGTGGATTTCATGGGAGAAACCCCCAGCATCATCATAAAATAGAACAGTGTTTTTTGTACCCTGAAGTGAGTATAATATACAGGCTAGCTTGACAAGTAAAGAAAAGGCCAAAGCCTAGCTGCGTTAGTTAATTTTATTAGTGGACGCTGTCTACGAGGAGAGCCAACACCGACGCCACGCCATGCTGGTAGCGTCAGCGTGACTTCAGATTAAGGTGACGCCACCTAATTTTCGCACCTATAAACTTGTGTTTGGTAGCGTTTTTGACAGATTTATTATTGCTCCCATAATGTTTGTGACAGTTAATCTGATTTTTGGTAGTTTAAGTTACAACACAGATGTCACTTAATAATTCAGCCCAGTGGTCATACGCTAAACGACTGGAGCTAGTTATAGGAGCAAAAACTTTTGAACTTACATTGATTTCATCTTAAATTGGGAGTGAAGGACTAGTTTTTATTTTGATTGGAACTTAACTTTGTTGGAGAACTTTGAGACTTTGCTATAATTTTTAAAGAGATTACGAACTTAAGTCAAATGTGTGGGATAGTGATCAGGATGTGTAATGCTATGGTTTAATGGAGCTCACTACGTAGAACTTGTTTAAGAGGCACTTGAACTACATACACTTCTTTTTATTTGAACACAGTTTAATAACTCTACAGATTACTTAATTAATTTGAAAGCAGCTTAAAGACATTAATTATTTATTTATTTTTCAATATAAATAATTCTTGTTTTCGTATGGTGGTAACATTTTAATAAGTTTAAATTAATTGCAGAACAGAATTTTTTATTAATTGATTGAATTTTCCATACACAGCTAAACAGTTTTATTTTGATTTTTAATTTTTTATTTCTCTGCTTTGAATTAAATATAATTATTAACATTTCTATTTATTTTATTGGTAATGCTACACCACACCAATCAGATTTTCTTTTACGGAGATAATAATATAAATGAAGTGTTTCTTGAACAATTTGAAAGTTTTATGTGTTGTGAATGTCAGTGCAAGTAAATGCCCTTGCAGAGTTCCTGAGACGACCAGTACGCCGTTGGAGAGTAAGTTCTCGAGGTAAAAAGGCCAAACACGCATTCTCCCACACATTCTGGGTCTTTCTTGTATAGCATTGATAGTTTCTATTATTCCACCACTAAGTTATTCCTCCACAAAGTCCACACATATTAAACAACCCGTGCTGTCCCGAAACATCACAGTGGCGCCCTTGCGTGGTGCTATAGGAACCCTAATTTGCATAGCAAGGGATAGTTCCGAATTTTCTCACGAATCACTACAATGTATCCGTAAAAGGTTTTATTTTAACCGTACATTGTTCGAATTATACACTCGTCATAAAAATATCGTACCCGGAAATAATTATCCACAACAGGCGATAACTGATGTACAGCACCATTACGGGCAATATTGCAACCCATTTTAGTTTATCTGCAATAAGCAGCGTATAACTGCGACCAGAGGGCGCTAACATCACCATATCCATGGTAACGTGAACGGTAACAAGACGAAGTTTGGTGTAATATAATCAGTCTGCGTATGGAGCGAGCGTCAGTAAGTGTATAGTGCACCTCGGTGAAGCATTCTACGGGGGTATGAGAATCTTACAGATTTTGAGAAAATGAGAATCGCTGGACTACGGCAGGTAGAGTGGTCATTCCATCAAATTGCCTAACAAATGGATTGTTTCTGCCGAACTGCGCGGCGATGTTGGAAGCAGTGCCTCTACAACATGTATGAAGCGAGCTGAGACGGTAGTTTCTGCAATCAACACGTCTTCAGGATCTGGAGCGTCAGTTCCAACTACTACGGGGTTATCTTCTACAGGATAGCCTATGCGTAGAGACACCCAAATTTCGCGAAAAGATTGCCGTACGTGCTATATTTCAATACTCTATGGGCATACCAACAGTTTTCTTTTGTTTATTGGTGACTTGTCTTTTTAAGAAGAACTTTTCCTACTTGCCTGACCAATCAGAATTAGGTAACATCAATACTGTGCGACTGTGATTCGCGGGTATACACCTAAGATGCGTAACACGGAAACCATCCGATCACAGAAGTGGATCTGAGCTAAATTGTTATGAAATACAACTGGTCGTGAAGTCTTTTCACGAAATTAGTGTGTCCCTACCTATACGTCATAATGAATCCACGCCAGAACGTATCGTCACATGTATCAACACTAGGGATGTTGGAACAAAGTATTAAAAGGTACTTTGAGGATGTACATTTTTGCCCAATAAACAGCCCTTTATTTTTGATATTTTAATAAATTATTGGAAATATCGCCGCCATTACCTGTGCTAAGTTTTAATTTATTTCGACGTCTCCTGGGAGTGGCTATTTTTATGGCCATTGGTGGGTTATACCACGGTTAATTACTTCAGTAAGTTTGTTACTTTAATCTATTTATACGCATAGAGGTCAGAACTCAATTATAAAACTAACATGTAGAAGTAATCAGAGCCCAACAATAAAAATAGAGATTGCCTCGGTAGTTTAATCCCCCAATTCTCCATAGGCAAATTTTTTATTAATCCCTGTCATCGAGTAAAGGCTCTTCCCTGAAAGAAGAATTTATATTCACGTATAGGCCATTCACGGTAAAGTGAGCACTTTTTTAGGCCCTTCCAACAGGCTTTAACCACTAATAAATATATATTATTGCTGCATCAGGCATAAAACTTTGAAGGTAGTGAAATGTATACACTGTGTTTATTCGTCGTAAAGTAATGTTTATTTTAAAAAGCAGCAGGAAGATGGAAACAGGACGAAAGGAAAAATTTAGAAGGGCCTTAGAAAGTGCTCACCTTACCGTGAACAGCTTATAGGTGAATGCAATGCCCGTTCCCACCATCACGGAGCCGGCGGAGGCATGCCGTGTTTATGTTTTAGCTGGGCTCGGGCCCGTACTTATATCTGTTAGCCACTGTTGCTAACTTAGTAAATTAACGTGTTGGTGTTATCGGCGAGGGAGTGGAACTCCCCACCAGTCTCCCGACAGGCGTGTTGTAGTGTCATGACGCCTGTAGATCATGTGTAGTGTTGTTTGCAAGTGGCTACTAAAACTCGCGTGTAGTGTGATGGTGAGTCCATACAACCCGAGTCGCTGCTCATCGACAACCCAGTTTGCTCATCATCAGTACTTATTACGGCATTGCAAGTCAGTGTCCAGCATCGCTCTTATTCTCCGGTCATTTC
Organism: Dryococelus australis; assembly: GCA_029891345.1. NCBI lineage: Eukaryota > Metazoa > Arthropoda > Insecta > Phasmatodea > Phasmatidae > Dryococelus > Dryococelus australis. The sequence goes on from CM056999.1 coordinate 134,036,451, forward strand.
ATCTTGTGGCGTTTGTGAAAAACTTCCCACGTAATTAGGACACTTTTCTGGCACCCTATGTACCAGGGCTAGGTCAAAACTAGGGTTAATCAATGTCCTCTTCCCCGGCTCGCCTCGCGGCTTATATTCCCGGCCTACAACCAGTCCTGCGTATCCCGCGCCTAGAGTTGCATGCCATGACTCCACAACAATTGGAAACACAGTACCACACCAACAACCAATCACAAGTTTCTGCTCAATACCATAGTTGTTCTCCTATAACAATATGACGTGTCTTTGGCGGGCAGGCTAAACGCCTTACAAGCTACCTGCCGCAACCCGCCATACAAATATGTTTAGCTCTGTATACGCGATGACAGGCGTCGAGCGTCTTGACAGGTTGAGCTCGACGTTCAGCAGGCGACTTTCCTCCTGGACTTATCAACAAGTTAAGTAATTCCAAATAATTTAACTTTGACCCTTCAGGTCTGAAAACAGGCAAAATGGCGGCTATGTCCGTCCATTAAGATAGGGCATTTATTAACTTATTTAAAGATAAAATTTCTTGGTAATTGGCTGTTAGAATTTTTGTACAAGCTTTTAATGCATAAAGTAACAGTCATTTTGTGATCAAACACGATTTATTGAAAATTCAAAAGATTGTTTTAGTAACTGAGCCATTTTTGGAATAAAATTAAAGAATCTGGAATGACTGCTTTAATGCTGAAATGCAGCAATGTTTTTAAAAGATGTAGTCCACTTTGCTAGTAAAATAATAGGAAGGTTAGGAAAATAAAAATAGTCTGAATAATTTTTCAAGAAAGACCTAATTTAAAAATTGTGGAACACTCGTTTAGAAATTTACTTTTGAGTGAAATCTAACATTGTGATAAAAATAGAAATGTCTAAATCTCTGTAGCTGAAACATTTTTGTGAAAAACTAATTTGGAGTGATAGAAACTTCCAAGAGAAAGTTGGCTTTATAAGTAAATGTATTTAGCCTGATAGTTTAATCACATATAAAATATATACTATTATGTTTACTACTGTTTATATTTTGGGTGATTACTTATCCCATTAAATTTGGAATGTTTATAACAGTTAAATATCTACTTTTCTTTAATATTGTAATTTATAAAATATAAAATATTTTTTGCTAGGTCAATTTGTTAGCCCAAAATAATACGGATAGGCATTAATATGTCAACACCCCAAATTGTTGTATTTTCTCTTGGATATCATTCAAATGAATCGATTTGGATTTTATACTAAATAAAGTATGAAATGTCATAAGAGAATTCATGTGTGTTTTGCCAGAAATCCTTACACTACCTGACTCTGTCTTATACATTTGTTTTTTAAATATTTTATTAACTTGCATCGCTGGGCTCTGTATAAACTCCCTGCCACGCCATTTTGAGAAGGGCGTCGTAAATTTCCCTACGATTCTCTGCTTATTTGCATGCAGAGTTTATTGATTTCTTGGCATAGTAAATATTGTTTTGGGTATGCACATAAATTATCTTGTGATGAAAGTAAAGTTCCCAGTTCAATCACTTCCAGTTTCAGTTCCGTGGCTTAGGTACCGTGGTTCCGAAAGGTAAAGAGGATACAGTTCTTAAGTTGTTGTTCGTTAACGCCCCTAATTTATGTCAATAGGCAAACCGAAAGGAGATTTACAAACCAAAAAGAGGCCCACGCATTCGTACGTTAGCAGGACTTCAAATACGATACGCCACGCACTGAAAACTATACTTCTCTACTGTTAACAGCTTATTGTAAGAAACCATCCCAGCATTCACCTGTCATGTGACACCATGCAAAACCGGAATCAGGATGGCTTAACCGGAATTCGAAGAAATTTCCCTCCGAATACGAGCTCGAAGGATTACCACTACACCACCACGCTTGCTACGTGAAGTAATACCACTTCTTGTCTTTAGAGACCGCGAGGGCTGAGCGGTTAGATTACTAGCCTCCCACCAAGACGAACCGGATTCAATCCCCGGCCTGGTCACCCCTGGATTTTCGCACGTGGGAATCGTGCCGGACGATGCCGCTGGTCGGCGGGCTTTATCGGGGACCTCTGGTTTCCCCCGCTCTTACATTCCGGTACTGCTCCGTACTCACCTCGCTCCGCCCCTATCGGCTCTCAAAATCACGCGCTGTTAAAAGCCGCCCGGATCTCTTCACACACTCGCGCCCTCCACCTAGCCCACGCCTGTAAAAGTTGCCACCCTAGACAACTGCCTATAGTGCGCAGGCCTAAATCCCTCCCCATTCCCTTTTCATATTTCGAAAGTTGCGCTTGACTACGGGGTTTACGCCGAACTTTATGCACTCTCAAAAATAAAAACTTTTCTACAAAATAGGTTCCAGACCACTCTATCATTCGGTGCTCGTAAACGACACATGACGGGTGGTCTTGGTGGCTCATGTATCCCACAAAATAAATTAAATTGAGAACGTTAAGTTATTACGCAAGTCATTCAGAAATTATGCACAGTATTTTATAGCCTTTAAAAATAGAGGTTCGTACTGTTATGAACCCAACTTATATCAAAAGGTCTTCTTGAGTGGTGTGGTAAGTACCGTCTAAATGCAAACCAAACTCGGTCATCGCCACCGGTAATAAAACAGAGGTTTTAGGAAATCTGCAGTACTCCACTCCTTACCGTGAACATTAACAAGGGCGTTGCTAACATCCTGTAATATAATAAACTGGTTGGGTCCAAGTGGCGACAGAATCTGTGGGAGTTTACTCTTTGTCTACCTGGGCGTACACAAAGAAAAATCGTGAGTGAGTGAAGAGATCCGGGCGGCTCATAACAGCGAGGTCTTGAGAGCCGATGAGGGTGAACCGAGGTGAGTACGAAGCAGCGCCGGAATTTAAGAGCGGGAGAAAACAGAGATCCCCGAGAAAACCCGCCGACCAGCCACATCGTCCGGCATGATTCCCACGTGCGAAAATCGAGGGGTAACCAGGCCGGTGATTGAACCCGGTTCGCCTTGCTGGGAGGTGAACACGCTAACCGCTGAGCCACCGCGGCCCCAGGTGGAGGGAGCTAGGAGTATTTTTACAAAAATATTTTGCTTATTAAGTACTCTCAGCTTCACGCAAAGTAGCCTTAAACACTACTGCCTAGGGCGTCAGTAGGCCTATGTCTAAATCCGGCCCTGAACTAAAATCAAATATGTACTTACAGTACATGAAGTTGTAATGTCATTACTGTGGCCAGCGCCTTGTATTGTATTGGTATGCAGCTTGCCGTACATACTTGCTGTGTTGATAGTATACACAAAGTAGCTGGCAGTTCCGTCATTGCCACAACCATGGAATTGGATTGGGTAGGGCTTACTAACGTCCCCTGGTGTTATGCCTGAAGGCTTATCAGAGGACGCCTTGCAGACTAACTTATTGCATGACAAACTAACGTTCCTGCCTTCCCTGGGATTCGAACCCAGAACCTCCCGCACCCTAGACCGGCAGCGCACCAACAGACTGCGTCACGAGAGATCGGCCACAATTATTGAAAGAAGTAAAGGCTGTTCACCATAAAGTGAGCACTTTTGAAATCAACCTTAGAAAAATATCACTATCCCCTGCCTGTACATATTTTAACGGGCCCACTGAGTGGCATGCGCCCGGTAAAGTTGGTAACGATGGGTGGAAAGTAGTTCCATATGTTAACGTCGAATAAAAAGTGTTAGTTAACCATTTGTGATAATTTAAATTATTTCTTGTGCCTTCTGTTTTTTGTAACGCCTCAGTGTGTAGAAATAAGCAGATTTATAAAATGTTTGCCTTTTTTTAAAATTTCACATTTTCACTTGACCGACGCATGAATAAAGTGATGAGCCCATGGCAATGTTAATTTTACATGTGGTGGAAGAATACACAACGTGCATACAAGTAGATCTTAAGCAGGGCTTTCAAAAGCGCTCATTTTACAGTGAACAGCCTATATATACAGAGACAAGTAATCGTTGCTTCTGTCTGAATATTATAAAACTTGCCGAAGCATGCCACACACTGCACACCGAGCTGTTTGTTTCCACTAACCAATGTAACGTTTTCTGAAAAAAAAATTCCAGCAATTCAAAGATACTGCCTTTTTTGTTTTTAAATGATAAAATATATTTTTAATAAATTCGTGTGAGTGATGTAGAAAAATTTAACATTTGATTGAATTGTCGAATTAATTTCATTTGAACGGTTCGCTCTGTGCCGGCTGTCTGTGTACCTTGTGGGGGTAGATAAATTAATAGTATTGATTTCTAAAAAGGTTAACGTAAACTGCATTCGTATCTACTTTTGACGGTTCCGGCAGAGACATTATTCATTCTTGAGTGCAATATCATGTTAAAAGCAAAGCAGAGGTAAATACACCATTATCACAGAAAAAAAAAAAACGCAACGTAGTCACTTTCAGAGAATCAAGTAGACGTTGATGGATTTCCATAGGCTTTTAATTTGTAGGCTTCGTGACAACACTTCAGAATGGATTGTTACTTCACAGCGTGACGCTTGATGAATGACTTCATTAAGCACATTAAAGGATTCCTTCGCAGATTGGTGAAAATATAGTACTGTCTGTTATCAGGGGTGGAAAATAATGTACCATTAACTACAGCTGTGTTGCGAGAGATTGCCATTAATAAGTGTGTTTGGAATTAGGATGTCTCGGTTGCTGTTCATAACGGTAAACGGGCATTTCAGTGTTTAGCTACTGCATATTTTGACTTTTATTAGACTATATTTATAGGTCTACTTTCTTTATTGTATTTTTATTGCATTTATTGCTTTTACCTTAATACCATGTGTATCTCAATTGCTTTACAAGAATTGAATCTAGAGGGGGAGGGGGTGGACTTAATACATTTAAAGTTTTCCCTCTCCTTTCCCCCCTTGAATGTTTTCCAGTGCCGTGAGACGTGAAAAATTCAATCTTGGCCTTCTTTATCCTAATGTGCCTTTTCCGAGCGACAAGTCACTTTCATGTCACCTTCTTGCGTAACGCCTTGATATAGATCAGGCAAGTACCAACCTATAAATTAGGTGGACCTCTACGATAATCAATCCCGAGATGCTTCAAATACAAAGGGCTTACGATGCCAACAGTAGTGCCGGTTTCTTGACGAACATTTCAAAGAGTTACAGGCGTCCAGGCTGTGAAAATTTAGAATCTTACACGGAATAACAGTCTCGTTTTGATGTACTTGTTAGTTTGAGTTTCACAGAAAACAATTATGAGCTGGAAAGATAAAAGCGACGAAGTATTCTTAACAAAGAGAATGTGCCTTTCATGGTGGAGGCTGCGTATGTGTCACGGCCAGAACACGAAGTTCTCGGACTGTACACCGGATAAACCACAGATATGTAAGTACCAGACGTAAATTCGAAGGGAGATCCTAAAGTTAGGGGCTGCGAAACAGTGCCTCAATAGTGTACCTGTTTATAAGATGGGTTCATCAGTAAAATCCCTCCATGGGCATTAAAATAAATTTACATATCAGTAGTTAAATAAATTCTTAAAACAATCCACGAAGGTTGTTTTAGAGATTTCTTCGTTTCCCTCCCCTACCACAGCCACATAAAAATGTACAATTGTGACGTTCAAAATGTTTTGTTTATATTTAATTTCCACCTCATGTAGTGCAAATTACATTTAAAAATAATTTCCCATAGTGGCTTTTTACATAAGGGGCGCAACCACACACTGTTGCACTCATCTGCGCAAGCCGATAGGGATATACATAAATAAGGTTATGTAGAATGTGAGCTGATATATACTATCTTTCCAAAATAAAAGTGAAGTCGTTATTCAGTCTGACATACATAATAGTTTGAGACCCGGAAATTTCGCGGATTAGTCTGAGGACAAGTTGAACTGCATTCACGTGTGCATATGTGTTTGTGCTTGCAATAGACGATAGTTTTTTAGACACGGCCCGAATGACTTTCAACCAATAACGAACCTGCAAGTAAAATATGAACCAAATCCCGCACTACCTGGTCTGTGTCTGTGTCTGCATTCTGTGACTCGTTACCCTAGAAACGAATTATTATTTCGGTAGAACCCTAATGACGGACTCCGTAGGATGTAACGATAGTTGCGTATCGAGGAAACGATTATGTAACTCCAGTTGAAAATGGCGTACCAAAATATTTCATTACATTTTCTGATACCTATCGTTACAGCTAACCGACGTTTAATACAATTAACCGGCCAACTACCGTTCATGAGACGTGAACAAGAGTGCACTGAAAGAGAGGCAGCTACAAATAAAATCATAAAGTAAATGTTACATTCACGAGCATATATTTTCGGACTTATGATTAGAAAGAAAATAAAATGCACGTCTAGAACTTCAAAAATACTCTATTAGTGTTCAGCCGTACGCCTTAGAATTTTCTGTCATCATGGCAAAATCGAACTCAGTTCGCCCAGGAGGGCGAACAAACTTAATGAATGGTATTAATACAGTAGCAGTTCTTGTCGGAACTAAGTGTATGAATATTCCTTATTTGTTTTTAATTCAACCATATAATATAAATGATAATCATAAAGGTAATTCTAATGTTAGTTATTGTTAAATGACTCGTTTTTGTGAGTAGGTATGGAAATAACCCTATTAAATTATTAATTATAAGTATTGTAAATAATGAAATAAATACTAATGTTGTTCCTGTATTTTTTCTAAGGAGTACACTAAATTCATTATCTAATACATTAAGTGGTTTATTTCACTATACTGTATTATTCTGAAGTATTCTGAAGCTATTGCTATTAGGTTAAGGAATGGTGATTGTACTTATTCAGATTTAATAAAGAATTCGAGAAATTTGACTGTCAATTCTGGTTTTGCTTTTGGTCTTGACGTAGCGTTAGTTGATAATTCTAAGAGTAAAGATTTTTACGATTTGTTAACTCTTGAAATGAGAGTGAGTGCCACTTGGGTTATTGGTTTTTCAGGTCCTAAATAAATGGCGGTGGATTTCCGCAGATTGAACGCTTGGCAAAAGTTTTTATTTGTAATTGGTGGTTACAACAGAATATCTTACCATGTTCGTTTAACTATTTGGTGTTCTTGTATGAGAAATGTTGATCGGGTGTTGGTCGCAGTGTTATTTTTCGTAAATGGTTATAACTTCCACGCCTTTCATTGTGTATTTCTCTGTATTATTATTTCGCTGATCTCGACGCAAAACCATTCCAGACACCTCGCCGCACGAGTTGACACCGTCACAGCCTCGGCAGAACGGAACTCTAATGCCCGGTTGCACCATCGTGGTTCGAAACTTGATCCGAGATCGCATCTAAGATCGGCACATAAAACTGTTGCGCCTTGCTAGTTCAGAGCTGGACTGGAGATCGAGAAGAAGTTCATTTCAAACCACCGAAATCGGTGGTTCGAAATCTCGATCCGAGATCAGCAGCCATCGTCAACAAATGTAGTTTTAAAATACGCTGACAGATTGAACTACATTCGATTGTTTTCTTGGGAAATTAAAACAACATTATATGCACTTGACTATAAATCAGTAAAATTCGTACAGCAATAATTCACTTAAACAGATAAAACACCGCCATATAGTTCTATCTATAGTGAAAAATACGCTTACTTCCATGACGTCATACATTACGAACCAACAGCAAAATTTGTCTCATTTTTGAACCAAGATCGACGATTCAGAGATCCAGAATCATGGAATTTCGTTGGTGCAACACTTTTACATTGGAACCAAGATCAAACTAGATCCTGGTTCGGAACTAGGGTCTAGCGATCTCGGATCGGAGATGTTGGTGCAACTGGGCATAAGAGTACCGTTGGGGTAGACGTGTCATGCGGTTGCTCAGCTGTAGAAGGAATCCACACCGGGATGGTACGGTCAAAGCATAGACTTAAGATGCGGCAGTCGGATCTCGCTGGCTGAGCACAACCAGTCTCCGTGTCCCAAATGGCTGGATTTAATTTGAAATCTGAAAACTGTTTAGTAAATATGTACTTTGAAATGTACGTATACATCCTCTAAGAAATTTGCAGTGCAGTTTGATTAAGTTCAAATAGGTAAAAGTTTATTTTTTAAGTATAAAAGTGGCTGTCTTTTCAAAATTAAGATATAAACAAACAACTTTGTCATTGTTGACCATGTGTATTTGGTGGTTGCGTTCCTTAGGGGTAGGTGAATGTCTGGTACATGCGCAGACGAGGAATAAGCGGTTTAACTCATCTTCAGTCCATGGGTGGTCAAAGGGCCTGCTTACACGGCGTTACGAAAGGGAGGAAACCCACTGAATTTGCTCGGCACGACCTCTCGAATAGACCACTGAATCGACACGCTCCGGGCCGACAATCCGTGGATCTCTCTTCAGATGATGATATTGTTGTGGAACTGTACTGCATGGTAGTACATTCTAACCAGATTCAAATAAGTAACATATGTAGTTTAGTAAATAAATATTTAATGTTCACGTGTACTATTTTACAATTTTTTTATCTTATTTCTACTCATACGTTCTCCCGTCTTGATGAATCGTAGAAAAAAGATTTAGCTGTGTTGTATATAGGCTGTTCACGGTAATGTGGGCACTTTTGAGGTCCTAGTTACATTTTTATTTCAACCATTTTCATCCTTTAACTACCTTTTTTTAAATAAATGTTACAATGTAAGTAATAAACAGTGTGTAGATTCCACCACAGTCGGAAGTTAACACCTAAGGCTAAAATAAAATGTATCTACTGACTATTATTCCAAATTACAGGGCTTTCAAAAGTGCTCACTTTACCGTGAATAGCCTATAGAAGAGATCACTCATTCACTGCTTCAACCAAAAATAAAATGATTATGTTATGGTCTGGAGGGCCGCGGTATCTCAACGGCTAGATCACTCGACTATTCCCGGCGGGGTGGCGGGTGGCGGGGCCGCTCCCCGATACTCGCACGGGGGAGTCTTGCCGGACGGTGGCGCTAGTCGGCAGGTTTTCTCTGGGATCTCCCGTCCCCCCCCAGCCTTGCGTTCCGGCGCTGCTTCACTCTCACCTCGTTCAGACCCTTCCACCCCGAACCGTGCCGACAATTCCCCTCTACTAATTACACAGAACACGAGATTACTACGCTTGAAAATCTTTTCTGGGGAAACTCCAAGCTTCGCGGTCACCACCTACAAAAAACAGCCGGAGTGCCTTGAATAACTGTTTCGGGAAGTTACTCCTCTGCTGGCGCTGAGGACTCTAGCTCGGTGCGTAATTTTTGGCTACGCTTGAACGTTAATTTTATTAGCGAGGGGGCTACACTTGTCCCTTAAATAGTTATTCTACCAAAGGACACCGCCTGGCGAGAAAGTGATGAGGGCAATGTTGTCGGGGGTTAGAGTCAACCTAATGTATTGTGGTCAGCCGAGGGTTTGTAAAAAGTGTTATACTGTTGTCGCTGTTGTCAGCGGACCTCCAAGCTGATTTGACACGCACCTGCCGCCACTCAGGCAATCAGGGGATAATAATCTCCTGGGTAAAATTCGCCTGCTACATCGGGACGAGCGTATCCGCGCCGGGCCGATCCGGTGTTTCCTCCTTAAGAGGGGAAGTGCTGGAAGGGAAGGGGGTTAAACTCGCGATCTGACGTTGACTAATGCGATCGCATTTGCGGCGGAAGGCGGCCGCATCCATCACTGTCACAAACAGTCCCTCCAACTGCCGAACGCGCGGCGCGGTCAGCCGCGACTTCTTTGTCACGGACGACCTACATCGCCCTGCTTCCCGCCGAACCGGGGAGTTCCCGCAGATGCGGCGACCCCGTGATCAATCAGGGAGGGGAGGAGGGGGTGTAACCCTCCCTCGAAACTGAAGGAAGGGGGTTAAAAAAAAAGTCTAAGAAAACTTTTTCCGTAGAAGAGATTGTTGAAGCTCGTTCACGGTTAGTTTAACACTTTTGAAAGCCCTGCTCATGATCTAATTTCCTACCCGTTGCGTATCATTCCGCTATATGTTAAATCAGCGCTGCCTTGGATCTGCACACTTTATTCATACGTCAATCAAGTTTGACTTTGTTCACAGAGTAGGCAAGTGCACAGAGACGAAACAGAGTGGCGGTTCCTTTGATGTGGGTTTACCATTCTCCAATTGGCTGCGCGAGGCTCTGGGGACGGGCCTTGGGGTTTCTTCACACTTTTTTCAATTAAACCTCTGAAAAACCACCCCATGTATGACATGCTTGGTTGTTTACTAAACATGTCTTGTATAACAACGTGTTAAACTTGTGTTAACATAAAAAACTTATTTTTTAAAATCTGACTTTAACTTCTATATCTATAAACTACATTATATCATGTATAATTAATATGAATAAATACGGGAGAAAAGTGTGTTGATAATGCCTGTTAAGATATAGGTTTTATGAAATTATTATTCTGAGTGCGGATGAATGAGGTGTGCTGTCCCTTTGGTGTAATTTTTTTAGACTCTGTTAAGCTTTGTTAGGAATATCCTACAAGTAGGACTTAATCAGGGCTTCAGAAAATTTTAATATAACCGTTAATGGTCAAGTTGCGTGCTGCGAAATATTCCCAACATTTTGCTGGCGAGTGACGCCTGGCGTGTGCGGCTTGAGTTCGCGGTTTAAGCGGCTATTCATCTCTGCATTCTTAAGTACTCTGTGCTGTGGCATTTCAATAACGTGAAAATGTTGCTATACAAGCTGTTAAAAAATTCCGGGATGGAACCCACGTCTAGGAATAAGTGGCCTGGCTGCTACGCGGCGACAAAGCTAGGCACGAACTAAAAATGCTCAACCCATCAACCATCGAACCAACATTGATGCCAGACGCACTAAACGGACCGAGATAACGTGTATCCCTAAAGGATGTTTCGCCTAAACTACTGAATAGAATGAATGCGAGCCTGCAATTGATTTAGCACAGAATATAGCACACGCACAGAAAGTATAATGCAGGTCTTGGAATGGCGCTGCCTACAATCACGCATAGCACACTCACAGAAATTTAACACAGAATCCACACACAGAAAGTTGACCAATATCCTATAATTCCATTGCGTGTGCTCCGTGCGCCGTGCGTGGCCAATCAGAACGGCCATACCACTGAGTTCATGTGACTATCAAAATTGCTGCAAAAGTAATGAATTTGTCTAGTACTTGGAGAATCTGGCGCCACATAAACATGGGTTTGTTTTGATTTAAATTGTTATTGTACAAACGATGTATGTCAGCATGAAGGGTATAACGTATTATATTTCTACAAATTAAGACACGAGCAGCAAAGTAAACAGCTGTCGACAAATTTTTTTTTTCATTCCAGTGTGACCAACACACACACACACACACACACACACACACGAAACTTACCAAGCATCGTTCCTTTCATTTTCAAGTCAGTTTTGTTTAAACATCAGTCGGTTCTGTGCGTGTGCTAGTTTGATTCTATGCTTTCAGATTCGAGCTGTGCTTGTGTTCTGTGCTATCGCACTTGCTGTGTGTGTGTTAAATCAATTGTAGGCTGGCCTACTGTGGGTTCGACGTGTGATGTGGCCGCAACACGACGGAGTTCTGCGCACTTTGACACATATGTACGATACAACCTGGATGCCTCATATCCAAATCGATAGTTTGGCAGATGAGGCTGTTCTACGGCCATCACGCTCAACAGATCTTACATCCCTCGACTAATTTGCTGGGTTACTGTTATGCGGATATTACACGATACCTGCCGCCGGACTTGGTTCTTGTACAAGCTTCTACAAGGCCTGGTATGCAAGATGCTATGCAGGCTGGTATGGAATATTTATATTTCACAACAGTTGGCCTACTGGCACAGAGCACAGTCGATGCGCGCGCAAATTGAGTAGGTGGTAAACAGTAAATATGATTCCATTCACCGAAAGTTGTTGTTAGGTGCTTGTCGCTTGTGTCGATTGTCGCGCTGTTTTAAGTAGTGGAGTGGAGAGATTTCGGGCGGCTCTTAACATCGAGTTTTGAATTGAAGAGACATCGGTGTTTACTGTAATTTTCATATAACGTGGTGATATCTTCGGTTGACCACAATTTCGCCGCCATTTCTAAACACACGTAATGTTTAAACAATAAAATGAAATTTGACTATAGTTTCGCTTTCCAAGGTAGACAGAGTTCTACTCTAAATTGAACAAATAAACGTTTATAGTTTCAAGTGTAAATTATTTTCATAAATGCCACCCAATATTTTAATATATACAAAATAATTTAACAATGATAGAATAACCATAGAAAGGTTCAAAGCTCATCATTATGTAGTTTTACAAAATTTAATTTGATCTAACCAAGAGGCTCCCGAGAAACGACTGCAATGTAAATGTAGGCCTACTTAATTTTTCGTCAGTCATCCTCATGGTCACTCAAGCTTGTTCGCAGCATCTGTCCTGGAGCCGAGCGTACTTCCCTCACCGAATACCCGAGAGTGTTGGTAGTGCTCATTGACGTTCCCTCCACAGTCATTTGCTCCACAGACCAGAAGCCGATTATATTCTCCTCACCTTAGCCCCCCCCCCCCCCCAGAGGGTAGGTAATGCTTCTCCACAGTAGCACTCTTAACTAGGATAGAGCCAGGAATATTCTCACCACCAGACACCTTGCGATGCTGGCAGTGCTCGCCTGATCCTTCTCTCTCCCTCCCTCGACCCTCCTCTCTTCCTCCCTCACCCCTCCCCACTTTTTCCGCCACCCCATCATCGCTCTCTCTCTCTCTCTCTCTCACCCTCTCTTCCTCACCCTCTCTCCACCCCTCTCTTTCCCACCCTCTCTCCCACCATCTCTATCTCTCTCACCCTTCTCTCTCCCTCTCTCCCTCTCTCCACCCCTCTCTCCCTCTCCCTCTCTCTCCCTCTCTCCCTATCTCTTCCTCTCCCTCCCTCTCCCTCCCCCTCTCTCTCTCAGTCCAGGACACAACTCAAGCATAGACTACACTTACAGCTTCTTGGACCGCCATTTCACTACTACTTTCCCGTACTGGGGGCCAATTCTTGAGTTGTTACGAGATTATTCGAAATGCCGAATCTCACCGCTCAGATTTCGAAACCATTGTCTCACTACGACAGAATGCTATTCTCGAGTAAAAATTTCGAAATACGGAATCATCACGTGAGATTTTCCTCAATCTCGAACTTCCGGTCAAGAGTCGTTGGCAGGCGCTACGAACACCGATTTTTTTTCTGGCTACGTACAGAAAGTAAACCAAATATTCGTGTTCTTTGCCGAGGAAAACACGTGGTCGACTTTGGTAGAAATAGAATGTGTCGGAAATTTATTAAAGGTTAGTACCTATTTATACTTAATGCTGCAATTTGTTAATTTGTATGGTTAATGGTAGGTTATGATTCACTGACCTAATCCAGAAGGATTGACTTGAATTATGTTGTTATTGTAGTACTTCTTGATCGAGAATGACTGCTGGAAAGACGGGGGTAAAGCATTGCACATAATATATCTACTCACGAAACTAGTATCCTTTTAAAAACCTTTTTAGAAACGTCTGATTGAGTAATATGAATTGAGACTAACCAATAAATTTCATTCCGAGGCTCTAAAGAGGTCAATTGATAACAAAATTAAATTGAAGCATAAGATGTAATTTTACAGATCGTGAAGTGATTAATTTTTCTGGGTTTGATGATTTAGAAGGCACTTCAATATTACATAAATAAATTAAATGAACTACTAAAAAATCATTATATGCTGGTAGGCCAAGTTAGCGAAATCACTGGACGGCCAACTTCTGTTTTCATTGTACCCTAAATACTTTTGTTATTAATGTTTTCGCTTCAATGCTTTCTTTACAGTTTCATATAATGCTTAACTACGGGAGTATTTTTTGTTTCTAATCTTGTTTCCTACAGTATGGGGCTAAATATTTTCCCCTAATTTTTACAACTTTGCATTCATTTTATGTGAAGTTATAAGTACAGCAACTTATACCCTGGAATTGTAAATGCACAAGGTTAAAATTGTATAATGTTATCACAACCTATATACACGAAGAAAGTTATCACTGCAGGATAAGGAAACTCTGATCATAAGGCATATTTGTTTGTATTGGACACAATGTTAAGATATAACTCTTTTTTCCGGTAATAAGTTTGCAACTTTTAGAGTTTGGCAAAGTTTCGGCGGTAGTAAGTGTGAGTCTGAAAATAAGAGATGTGAAATGTGTTAAGTAAACAATATTTGAGGTAGGCTTAAATATTCAGAATAGGGATTTTTCGGAAAAATTAATTTCTTTTTCGCAAAAAATGGTATAATCCGACTCAAACTAATTACAGTGAATATGAATTTACTATGGGCACCAAGATATTATCAATATAAATCACACAAATGATAGTGGGGAGGGCTATGGAGATTAGGGAAATCGCAGGGTAAAACGAGTGAAGAATATGTACCGTACATAGGCCTAATCGTAATATTTAATAACGAAAATATGTTAAATTGCAAAAAGAACCAACCGAACAATACCTTAATTTACAATATTGCCAATACAAGTTAAAAATACATTGCCTACTGCATGTATCAATTCTCATTTTGCCCACAGTTCATTGCAAACAGTCAAACCAGTATGCCATTGTAGCTGCTATTTGCATTGAAAAAATTATTGTTTACGTTCATTTTTGAAACTTGCTCTCAGGACAGTCAAATTTATACATGTTGTTGTGTGATGATGTGATTATTACTTCTGGCGGCACATATGTATTAGAAATATTGATAGCGAAAACTTAATTTTGACAGCCCTTTCTAGAATTTGCTATAAAATGTTCCATTAGTAGGAATACTCCTTGAAGATGAAGCAGGGTTGCTTTCGTTTGGTCTTATTTACAAAAGATGTAAGGCATTAAATGTTGCTCATCAAAACTGCTGTGTCAATATTGTATGCTACACATTAAAAAAAATTGGGGGAATATTTGTTTTTGGGGTGCAATTTCGTGTATCAGAAACCAACTGGGCTGAAAATCATTAATGTGTAAAATGAATGGCTCATATAACATTATTGTCTCCCACAGTTTCTGTCATTTATTCGCAATTACAAAAACTGTAATGTTTTTCAGTTGATTGTAACTTGGCCAGACTGCACTGAAGAGCAGCCACCTATGCAGCATCCAGCATCTGAACCTTGCCCGAGAGTCATCATTGTCGACCAGGCACAAGCTACAAACTTTGTGTGAAATGGAGACACTTCTTTTGCATACAACGAAGATGTCAAGGAAATTTCTAAAAGGCAAGTATAAATTATGTCACAGCACCTTCTATTCATTGGGGTGAAGAGACTGGAGAGATTTTGGTGCTTCTTAACAACGAGGTCTTGGGAGAGATGATGAGGGTGAAGTAAAGATAGTATAAAGCAGTGCTGGAATGCAGGGGTGGGGGAATAGGGAGACCCCCAAGAAAACCCGCCCACCATCACTGTTTAGCACAATTCCCACATGCGTAAATCCAGGAGCAGCTCCTCCAGGAATCGAACTTGGTTCGCCTAGTTGGGAGGCAAGTAGTCGTACCACTACACCATCGTGGTACCTTTCTATAAATTGGAATTTTATTACAAGTGCTTGCCTACACACTTTTGAGACAGAAGCAATGGAATGGTAAGGGTGGTATTAACACATGTATTTAATTACAAATCTTTATTTCCCGTTATTTTCTGGAACACATAAAACTGAAAAGCAACGTTTTACAATCTCGTTACAGAAAAATGTTTCACAAAAAATTAATTCCACATTTTGTCATTCGCACATCTCTTGTTACATAACACACAGACTGAAACCTTCCTGAAATCTGATCCCACCTCAGTTTTAAAAAATAACTAAAGATTGAACTTCTCAACTTTTCCAGATAATTTGTTGTTTTTGTTTCTTTATAAACTTCCAATGCTGCGATAGTATACCATCTACTACATGTGATTTACTTTTATTTCTCCCACAGTACCACTAGCGTGTTCTATTGCGAGTAGTCCAGGTCGTCCATTGACAACATGACACTAAAATTATTCTCGATTAAAAACTGTGCTTTTTGCAGTTTTTATATGGCCGCCAAATAGTTTTCCACTTTCACAATGAAACAAGTCGGAACTGGTTCTGGAAACATGTATGCTAGGGAAAAAATTATCGTTCCCAGGAAGAAATCACAGGCCATTTTGTAAAAGCGCAGTATGATACTATTGTGAAACAATACGTTAACAGTAGACCCTACTTATTTTAGTTCGAATAATTTGGTGCAAGTTAAAGTTGCGAAGGCACATTCCAGTAGTATTTAATGCGTGTCTCGCTTTCATTTTGTTCAAACAAAGGTGCACTTTAAAACCAACAAATCCATAACTTGGCCAAAGTTCTTCATTGAAATGTGCATGGGATAGGAAAGAAGCTTCTGCTGCAATATACAGTATATTAAGCATACAATACCTGTATTGGAAACACCATTTGGTTTAGTTATTTCAAACATTTAAACTTATTCGCAACAACCGAGTGGTTTTCTTAAGTACAACTTATAAATAGCCTAGAACGTTTCAGAATACTTCTAACATTCTATGTGAGCATTACTGATACTTAATATATCATTAACATTTATTTACACAAAATTTATGTGATGATGCAAAGTAGCAGTACAAGAAACCCGTTCTTATCTTACTGAAATCTTGGGTTTGAAGAAAAACTTTACTTAATTTGGACATGTCATAAATGATCTTGTATTATGAATTATGGAATGGTATTTCTACAAACACAATGATTTAGCATAAAAGTAATGCGCCACAATGGGAATAATTTACCCCCCCCCCCCCCTGTAAAATCGTTGGTCATTTAGATTCAGTGTCCAGTACTAACCAAAAATTACCTACAAGTGCATAATGTACACAGTGTAAACTGAGTCTGAATGGTTTAAGGACTACATTTTATTTTTTAGTTTAATTCTGCTTGCAACAGTTTTCACCCACCCCCCAGTCTTCTATATATATATATATATATATATATATATATATATATATATATATATATATATATATATATATATATATATACATACATATATAAGACTGAGGGGAGGGTGAAAACTGTTGCTATATATATATATATATATGTATATATATATATCAATGAAAGTTTCTTTGTTTGTCCCGTATGCGTTCCTATACCATTCATCCGATTGCGATGAAACTTTGGTAAGTTGTTGTGCGCATGTCCGCCAAGGTTTCCGAGTTGGTAAAACAATTTTATAATAGGTGGCGCGCGAGTCGTTTCAACAAATGAGTTTATTCTAGCTATTGTCTTACAAAAGACAGATGATGAATGAAGATGTACCTACTCAAAATATGACAATTTGTTCCGTTTCAAATTTACAATCTGCGGGAACAGATTAGGGATTTGATTATTGATTGTCGTTTAATCTAAACAAACATTGTTTAATGTTACTTTTATAAACAAGACTAATTACTAAATGTGGACTAAATTTGGAAAATCCATGCTTCTCACATGGACAGTTGTATGTGGCCTGCTCACGGGTCGGAAAACCTTCTGACTTATTCGTGTACGCACCAGACGGAAAAACAAAAAATATTGTGTATCCTAAAGCACTTCAATAAACAGATTTAAAACACAAACACTTTCTTTCTTTGCGTGGCATTGCAAAGCATGCCGGATACTCGCTAGTTCTAAATAAAAACGGCACAGCACAGTCGTGCTGTGTGAAACCATTACTCAGTTAAATTTTCCAATTTGACTACTCTGTACAATCATGATAAAAGGTTCTCAGGGTACAATATATATGTTGCTGGTTGTACAGCGCACATGTTTGTTTTCAACCATTTATTTTTTGTGCAGGAAACCGCAAAAAGAGACTTAACTCTGTGCATCCTCACATCAAGAGCGAAGACAACTATAGAAGTTAACTCTTTTCTTGTGAAATGTAAGCTGTAGCTGTTTTAGTAATTCAATGTTATTATTTTGTATTTCACCAATGCTTTCATAGAATCTGTAAATTAAAAATAATAAAGATCATATAACTGAGCTGAAGTGTTTTACATGTTTTTTTAATTGTATTCACTAGGCAATCTGTTACAATTATATTGTAAGATTTTATTTACTTATACAAACCATTTGCATAACATGATGAGTTACGGGTTCTGCCTGGCTGTCATATAGTGTGGTTAAGACCTCTAAAAGACTCAATGGTGACAGCTCTTTGTGTAACTAATATAAAGGCGTGCTACATGTCCCTATAACTGAAGCCATAACCTTTTAGCGTAAAAGAGACTGCAAAAATACATATTACCAGCTATTTTCACTTGCACAAAATCCACATTACAAACGGAAATAGAGAATGTAAACTTGACATCTGAAATATGTCATTTCTATGCAGGCACCAAACATTTGGAGTAGTTTATAACTACAGAATGTTCTGCCGAGGCTTTGGACAGTACGTGGCAACCTAGGCGGGCAGCACCCTTAATAAAGAAATCAATAAGCCAAGCGAAACTAGAGTAACTCACCCCCAGAGAGTTGGTGGTAAATCTTAAATATGCAGTAAAACATCTAAAATAACATGGTTAATCAAGCATTTTATTGAATTATGTTATAGTGCAAAACATCAGACATCATTTTCACAATTTATGGAACACATCATTAAACTGCATAGCCTAAAATAATGTTACATTGCTTCATTTGGGAAAATATCCTTCCTGCCTTCATTTTCTACCAAGTCATGTCGACCTATAAACAGGATTCTTCATGATGAAGTTGCTGCTATTATTATGCACCTTGAATGTTGCATAGTAAGATACATTTATATCTGGCAGAATGTTACCCTCAACCGGCATGGTTCAAGTGGATATACTAGAAGAAAAATGTCATAGAAATCAGGTGAGAGTTAAATAAATTTGTGTTCACGCTAAAATTTCTATATTTAAGATTCTGTACATAAATTGTGATATTATCAAGTTTTTGTGATAGTTGTCTGTTTTAAGTGATAAAGTATGTATGATGCTTCAAATTGTTTATGACTGCAGTTTATCCAGCCAACATCTTCAGGCTGGGAAAGGCTGAAATGAATGATACAAAATGATCCTATTTTATATAAATAGTGCTTAAGAAATAATAATGACAAACTGGCATTTGAGAACAATTTCAGCAAAAGGAAACGAATAAAATAGTACATTAAAATATTTATAAATGAACTATAAAATAATGTTAAGAATATGCTGCAGAATGTACTTCAGTAAAGCAGAAGGAATCGACAGTATTATTACTTTCAATGTAAAATTTTAAGCAATCATTCTCCCCTCTTCTGCGGCGGCTGAGCGGTTAATCTGCTCACCTCCCACCAAGGCAAAACGGATTCAATCCACAGCCGGGTCACTCCCGGATTTTCGCATGTGGAAACTGTACCGGATGATGATGCTGGTCAGCGGGTTTTCTCGGGGATCTCCCGTTTCCCCCACTCTTTCATTCCAGCGCTGCTCCATATTCGCCTCAATCGCCCTTCATCAGCTCTCAAGAACTCACTGTTAAGAGCTGCCAAAATCGATTCACTCACTCACTCTCCCCTCCTTAAAGCTTTCTCTAATATCGCATAACTTAGGCAACATAGATTATTATGTTCATGCATATCGTATGTAGATTTTGAGTTTGAATAAAAATGTGACCACAAATATCGTGTAGAATTTGCTTCTCATTTAAAATTTAAATGGTTCAGGTCACTTATAAACCATTTGGTTTTCAAAGTGGTAAGTACAATTAGAATTAGGACTATTATAATTTCTACTTATAATGTGACTAGCGCGATTCTTTAAATTACAATATAGTACAAGGAAAAAATGCTACATAACACAATTTTCTATTACTATAAAAGTCAGTTCATTTTGTACACATGCAAACTATTGCTTCTTTAGTTTGTAGCTGAAACGTAGTCGCGCAGAGGTAAACAACTTACACCACATATACCGTCCTACATGCAAAATTATCTTAAAATTACTTAACATGCAGTTGAGGCCAATGAAAGTCTGGGGTGATAATCTACCTGTATTTTGTTATGGCTAAAGAGTAAACAGTCGCAACAAAACTGGCTGTTACAATATGTGTCTAACCCTGCCGATATTGTTGGAAAAGTTCATAAATGGTTGAATGTCATTTTTCATGTATGAAATTACATAGGTAACATCTTTCCCCAGATAATAATGCTTATCTTTTATGTCATTTGTTTGACACACACAGTAAATTGTACCTCAATAGCATATGTATGAAAGATTTACTCATATTTAATATTAAACTTCATGTGAAATATACGTGCAGTATGCTCTTGCATTAGTTGAGAACACACGACACACACACACACTCTCTCTCTCTCTCTCTCTCTCTCTCTCTCTCTCTCTCTCTCTCTCTCCCCCTCCCCTCCCACCCCTATTTCCCCTACCCCTCTCCACTAACTCTACCCCTCTTCCCTCTCTCTCTCCCTCCCCTACCCCCTTACTAGCTAACAGTTAATAGGAAAACAAGTTGTGGGGATAAAAAGAAAGATAGATATGAAATAAAAGTGGTTGTGGATAGACCCAGCTCAATCCCTACATTATATCTTCTCTAAATTTTCCAACCACAAAAATCAAATAAAATTTTACAAACTTCTGCAGATGTGTGAATTCTGACTATCACATACTTCATTAAATTAAACATGACAAGTTTCCATCCTTCAATTTCATGGTAACAAGAACATTAGACCCTACAGGAAAACTTAAAACATCTTTGCAATATCATTGTATATTATGTGCAATTTGTGTGTGTTGGTTTCTTGTCCCTGCAAAAAATTCACAAACTTTTTAAGAACTTTGTTATGTATAAATGGTTGTAGCCACTGGCTGAGAGCACTGGCCCTTCTGTGTTGAATGCCAACAGCTGACATGATCATATATGGACATTTAAAAGTATACGTGTTAAACAAAAATAAATATGTGATATTTTGACGTGGACCACGTGTCTGCACCCTCAGACAGTTCCACATATCGCCAGCACCAACACACATGACCCCTTCGCCACCACGTGAGAGCAGCAGTGAGCAGCAGCCAGCGTTCCTCATGTGTGCGCCAAGTGCGTTCGTGCAGTGCATTAGTGTAGGATTTGTGTATATTTTATTTTAAAGTGCCTTGTAAAACTATATTTTATATTTATGCACAGTGTTTCTTTTTCTTTTATTTAATTTAATATTACGTATGCAGTGCTACAGTGCATAACCAGTGCTATGTGTCATGTGTAAAACAGGTTTGTTTATGTATTTTTTATTTTATTGAGAAGAATTTTGTTTGTGTTTAGAATTAAGGCGCTGTACTATTAAGAGGTTTTACGTATAATTCAGGGTTTTTAAAGGGTTTGTTTACTTTTCACATGGCAAGTGTAGTTTTTGTGTCATGCGCACATACTCATAAAATGAACGTGCTACATCGTCCACACATTTCTTTTGCCACACAAAGCATAGTTAAATATAGGAGTGTAAGATATGAATATTTTTCTTCCATCAGCATGTAGAGTCCAGTAACGTCCAGTACCAAGTACAGTAGTGGACAGGCAATTGAGGTTAGGGATGGACACACGGCCGCTTAGCCTCTAACTTAATGACAACCACACGGAAAACCTAACATAGTTTTTTATATTATTTGTATTATGAAGTGTATTTTGTTAAATTAAGAGTGTTCAATTAAAGATTCCCTTACAGTGATTATTTGTAGATAATAACTTTTATAAATATTGAGCTACCTGTGTCAGGATGGGAAAGTAGAGAAAGGTGTTTTGGATTTAGCTGTTGAGGAGGAAACTGCATCAGCCGTCAGGGTAAAAACCACTGCTCAAGTTTTATTTTGTATTATATATATTTATTTTAATAAAAAGTATGGGTTTTATGTATGTGTGACATCAGCAGCACAACACAGTCACCATTCATTCCATTCAACATCGTTATTTTCGAGTTAATTAGTGGTTTTTCATGTAGGTGTGGGCGAGCTCGGGCAACCAGTGAGCCCTGCGCCAAGCCATCAGTAGTGGCGTCTCGTATACTCCGCGGGGCAGACGCCGTGTCTGACCTCTCCGGGTCTTCACCTTTGTACCAGCCATGTAATTACCATAGCCGTTTAATTGGCATACCGGATCAGTTTGTTCATAATTCACCCGAGAGCGCCGCCCCACAACCCCGATTGTTTGTTCACGACAGGGACGTAACTTTTCAACACAAGTTATGTAGGCCTTAGTGCCGTGTTTTTCAGCATTAGAGCTCGCCGAGCTTAAGTGGCAAACGCAATTTGTAAGTGTCCCTTGCGGGAGTCCATGTGAATAAAAATATGTGTTGAAGGAATTTCACTCTTTTACTTACACAGTCGCATCACGACTGCATATCCATACCTATGACGACCTGTTTACGTAATTTATCGAAGGGCGTAAAGTAGTCCATGACCACCTGCGGAAGTGAGTATTGTGTTTGGGGGCGGCAGACAGTCCCCACTAGCCTAGGCCATTGGAATAAAGATAAAGTATCATCATGTTCAGCATCAGACCAGTGACGCCGGACACCAGGGGAGGCCACGTGGGCGAACGGACAACGGACGAACCTCACCATTCTGTGCTCTGTTCTTAGCGCTGGCGCCCGACCGGGAGAATCTACAACTACCTATCCAATCCACGTAACCCTCCATGTCCAATTTATCATCGCGTCAATTTAAAGATCAACACTGCTACTAAAATAATCAATTACTACTTACCAACTGCACATTGACAGCGATACTGCTTCATATTGAAATAATCGCTCCCCTTGCACGAATCATGGTTGGCAGGTGGAAGTACAGTGATCCCTTGTGTCCAATCCATTATTCGCACCAAGAACTCTAGGGAATATAATTTTCATGGAACCTGAAAAATAACATTTACTGGTATATCATATCAATTATTACAATTTCGCTTGACTAATGAGATATGCTAGTTGAGTGTATGGTCAAGCTCTAAGTTACACAATTAAGGCAAATGCAAATTTACCCATTCTGAAATTTGCTTTTGTGGTTTCAATATTTCAAGTATTTATAGTTTTGAAAATAAGTACTTATTTCACAAATCCTACTAGCCTATGTTTATGCTGTTCTGTACTACAATTTATTTGCAACTCCTAGATTGTGTTGAAATTGATCAATTCATTATTTACTGATTTAATAATTCAGAGCAGATTCAGTAACTTGTATTGGTTGTAACAACACATTGAAATGTCAAAAGGTCAAAAAACTGGGGGGGGGGGGGGGATAGAACGATTTGTAACACATAAAGTATGCATTTTTGTGATTGCCTAAATCCCTCGATCTAACTACATTTGAACATTTTTTTATATTACTATCCTATGTACACTAACTTAGTATTTTACAGGAAAGTCTTACGATAAATGCATACAAAACTCTACTAGTCTATAGAATTTTTAACTTTATTTACAGAGCCACAAAACATAAACAATTATTTCGTTTAAAATATGATAACTGTATAATTAACTCTCTTGTGTACTTCTAAGATTATGGCAACATGGCAGTTGAGTTGAGAGATTTCGAGGCTTTTAAAAAAAGAGGTCTTGTGAGCCAATGAGGGTGAAATGAGGTGAAAATGGAGCAGCGTCGGAATTAAGAGCGGGGGAAAGGGGAGTTCCCAGAGAAACTACATACAGTGCAAGTAGTGCAGTGTTTACGTCTTAACGCTTTACTGTGTAAAACTAGATTTGTAACTGTGGGGTTTTATTACACGCGTTCAAAGTACACCATGATAATTGTCAACAAAGTGCGATTTATGCTGTATATGAAAAAAAGAATGTATATATTTTGTAACATTGTAAAATATTTTACTAAAACATATATTTTAAATGTAAAAAATTAATCGATCAATAGAGTTCGCATTTCCATTCTGGATACTTCAAAAAGCAGAATTTACAATAAAATTTTCTTTAAAAAAGATTGTAACATTTACTTCGATTGCATGTGAGAAAATGATAATAGTAATCTAGGAAATAATTGTTGTAAATGATTTTATGTTCGTCCATTTGTTGCAGATATTTATGGCTGAAACTGGAGTAAATAAAATAATATATATTTATCTGAAAGTATAATATGTTTAGACATATCTTTATATTACCACTAGCTGATCCCGGTGAAAGTTGTTCCGCCTCTTTTTTTTATTTTTATTTAAAATCCATAATGTATATATCGCCATCTATTGTATTTAAATTTTAAATGCTAAATTTAAAACGTGAATTGCAAATGTCATTTACATTGTGTGTCATAGTAAATTAGACGCAAATGTCATGTGTATTTTGTTTCGTTAAGATAATTGTTTTTACATATAAAGGTATTATATTTTACATGTTATAATTACATTGGATTGACATAATAATTCTGTAATTAAACATTCAACACCGATTATTAAATGATTTTTCATAGGTTTTTGTTTCACAATGACAAAACTCATGTGTAAATTATTCGATACGCATAGAAGTTAAAAGCAATAACTATTTTTTTTTTTTTTTTTCATTTTCAGCACCTGTTGTTGAATTTTTATATTTATAATTGAAATGATATCCATTCCTCTCCTTCCCAGAATATAAGTGAATATTATAAAGCGTCGTATGATCGATGTATATCTTTTATGGTTTGAACTGTGTTATTTCTGCGCATAATTGTCTATAATAATATGTTTGGAGTGCACGTGCTTCTCGATTTTGTGTTCGTGCCTCTTCAGTTTGTTCAGCATGAGTTCACATTCTAATTTTCCTTCTCAATGCGTCCTATCTATTACGGTGGGTACATCGCCCGATGTTTGACCGTGGTATTACTGGCATTTTTCTATTTTAGATCAACAAACATTTCCTGCGAGGATGAGCAAAATCAACCCATAAATATAGAATTTAGACTCCAGCACCAGCTATCGGAACATAACCTACCGAATGCAAAGCACAATAAAACAATTTATTTTAGACCAACAGACATTTCCTTCAAGTATGAGCAAAATCGGCCCATAAATATAGAAGTTAGACTCCAGCATCACCTATCGGAATGAAACATAACTAAAAACCCTACTCGCCATCTGAATAACATATGGTGTGAATATGGTCTCAATAAATCAACAAACGTTTCCTGCAAGTATGAGCAAAATCGGCCCATAAATATAGAAGTTAGACTCCAGCACCACCTATCGAAACCTAACCTACCGAATATAAAGAGCAATAAAACAATTTCTTTTAGATCAAAAACATTTCCTGCAAGTATGAGCAAAATCGGCCCATAACTATAGAAGTTAGACTCCAGTGCCACCTATCGGAATGAAACATAACTAAAATCCTTACTCGCCATGTCAATAACATATGATGTGGATATGGTCTCAAATGGTCCAGTGGTTTGTCAGTGATGATGCGGTTTAGTCACACACAATGGATTTTATATATAAAGATATATTTATGTTACCATATAATTATATTCATGTCCCATGTAATATATATGTAATATGCATATATATCCATGTTACAATATACTATGCATATTCATTTATATTACCATATAATATGCATATATATGTATGTTACTGTATAATATGCATATATTATATATAATATGCATATATATATTTATGTTACAATATAATATGCATAAAGGCATATAAAATATACATTGGTGACGGTATCCGTATGTTTTATATTTTCTCCGGGGGACCTTGCTAGTGCGAACGAGTATGAAGGTTTTCTCAGGGTGCTCCCACATTTCTTATATATAATACATCCGTATTTTCTCTCTGAATTACATGGGTAAAAATCTTCCTATGGACGACCGCTCCTCCATTTTTAGTGATGAGCTGACTGATATTTGACCAACAAATTCCTAGACCCTCGATATCTTCCACTGGAAAACCGGTGGGTTGAACTGTGTTTCCAACAGCTGACTCGAGAAAATGACAATTTTCTCACATTGGTTACTCTTCGTCAGTGATCTCCGTCGTTGATTAACATTGGTATTAAGTGATTTTTTTAAAGCACACAAATATCATAGTGGGCGGGCCACCCACCCACACGAGTAAATTTTTCTCAGGGGATACCACATGTTTTAAGTTAAGAGAGAGCATATCAGCTGAAATGGGTGATAACATTTAGGTCAGTGAAGAAGGTCAAGTGTCCGGAGAAAATCTGCCGGACATCACCAAGTCTATCACGGGTGATACTGTTGGCATCAGCATCAATCACATTTCCCAGATATATGAAAATATAGGGGCAACCCCTGCTGGAAATCGAACCTAGCTCGCCTTGATGGGAGGTATGCACTCTGGTAGCTGTGAACCTGCTGTCGAGAGGATGGTGTGAAGTATCGAGTGTGTCTGGTCCTGTGTCAGTGCGAAATAATCATTATAGAAAGGGTGCCTCTGATCTCCACTGCTACGTTTCATGGTTCTCTGGGGTGGTGATTATTGCAGTGTTCACAAAATAGTTTGTAAATATTTACGTATCTGGAATAGGGCTAGAATTGATTCCTGCCATCATTTTATTGGAATAAAGAATTGCTTTATCTCTCGTGAAAGCCTGAGGTGCAGTGTTGAGAAATTTGACTTGTGTAAGCATGGACTCGTTTTCACCTTAGGGTGCATGGTGATATTATCAAACATGAGGATGTGCCTGAATCTAATCGCCATAGTTCAAATCCGATCTCATACATATTTGCAATCATATATTAATGATCTGATCATGATCTCTGTTTTATCCGACAGTAAGTATTAGATTTTCTCGTAAATATTCAAAGTGATGTGTTTCCCTTGTTCTTGGTATTGGCAGTAATAGTATTTCATCGATTATTTTCTGAGTCGATAGATATCAGGTTCATGGGAGGCTATTTTTGCATGACATACCTCTGCTAATCACAATATAAGTGATGCTGCTCGCTGTGTGTTGTAAGAACATTTCGTAAATTAAACAGGTTACAGTGGGTCGTATCTGAGTGAATTTTCTTAAGTTTCTTTATCGTATAGGAGATTGCATTCTGGACTGAAGAGTTGGGAAAAAAAGGGAAGGGCCATGGATACGATAATGAAGACAGTGTTGATGGTTAAAAAAAAGTGTGTGCATAATGCCGAAGACGACAAAAACATCAATTACATATTTCCTGAAGATCCCAATGAAATTGTTGATATTTCTGACATTTGATTGCATTGTACATTAAGGAGATATCTTTAGCCACGAATCGAATAAAACCAGATGGTGTTATCGAACCTACACACAGCCAATATAACACAGATATAACGCTTGCCCCAAAGACGGATGGAGGATGGCCTTTTTGCATTGATTTCAGACCACTCAATCAAGTAACATGCAGTGATTTACAGCCATACATTAGCATCAAGGATGCGCTCCACTCACTGGGATGATCAAAAATTTTGATATCACTCGATTTACGAAGGGATTACTAACAAATACAGGTGAAACAACAGGACCTGGAAAGAAACTGCATTACCAATGCCGGATGGACATTTCCAATTCTGCACAATGCATTTTGTTTTAAAGTGTGCACTGCAACATTTCAGGTCATTATGTTGCGACTACTCAATGACCTGATTTGAGAATACACACTAGCATATTTAGATGATGTGATTATATGGTCAAAGAGTTGGGAGGACCTCGTTTATCATCTGGCAGTGGTGGTGGAGAAACTCGCCATGATTGGATTAATTTGCGCTGTAAAGAAATATCACATCGGAAAAAAACAGTTTGGACTTCCTATGACACATGGTCAGTGAGCGAGGGAATGCACCAAAACCAGAACAATTAAAGTTAATTGACAACTCCATACATGCAAGCAACTGCCAAAATTTCTCGGCCTCATTAATCGGATTCGAGAATATATTGGAAATTTTACCATAATCACAGCACCGTTAACTGACCCTACAGAAAATATTTGCGTTGTCAGAAGCCACTTAGAGTGCTTTTAAATAAATAAATATCAGTTTCAAGTTGTGTCCTACACTAGCCAGATATGATCCCACACAACCGCTATGCCTGCAAACCGATGCCAGTCATGAGGGGCTGGGCGCAGTTTTACATCAGTGCATAGATGACGGTGTGAAACACGTGATGAATTTTGCAAGTGCGAAACTCGGTCCAACTGAAAGGAGATACAATGCAAATGAGCGCGAGTGTCTCATAGTGATACGGGCAGTGAAAAAGTACAGAGCATACCTCGAATATCAAAGGTTTACCCTGCGGACCGACAATCGTTATTTAGTTCCACTGAGCAGCATGAGAGAGGCACGTAATAAGCTTATCTGGTGGGTGATGCTTCTACAGGCATATGACTTTGTCGTATAGTACATCTCTGGGAAAGGGAATGAGCTAGTGGATCTGCTATCACATGTGCCGAACCCGGAATGCATTCTGTCCGATGATGCAGAATGGGACGAAATTCTCCTGCCAAATTCCCAACCACAGTTATGGAATGCCAATTTGCAACACATACATGCTATTGACATTAACATTGTTGTAAGCAAGTGGTACTGTGAAGTGGCATATGCGCAAATAATTGTGCAGTTGGGCAGGTGCAAATGCAAAAGTGCACAAAGGGAAATGTGGAAAAATGTCACCTGTTGAATGGCAGACTGGAAATCTGTTCACCCAAAGATCATACCAAGTAGAGATTATTCGTACCGAATATCATGAGAGAACAAGTGTTTGCACATACACATGAGTCATGTGGCAGGACAACTGGGTACATATAAGACAATTTGAAATGTGAAGAAACATTTCTTTTGGCTTAGTCTGTCCCGCGATGCACATAATTTGGTATGCCAGTGCGAACAATGGTAGAACTTCAAATCCCGTCTTACAGATGGCATGCAACTACAACAGCAACTACTACTACTACTACTACTACTACTGCTACTAAAGAAACCATCTGAAACCGTTAGCCTTGATCATATGGAGCCCTACCCCCAGAACACCGAGTGGTAAGAAATTTATTTTAGTAGTTTCTGATAATTTTTCTAGATGGACTGAGGCCTATGCAATTAACAGTGCACATGTAATTAAAATCATAAAAATGCTACAGAACAAGTTCTTTACATGGTGGGGATAGCCTAAGCAGGTGTTGACAGATAAGGACACACAGTTCACGGGCAGGAAATGGTAGGAGGCATGTGACCGGTGGCGAGTGTACCACCTGAAAACAGCACTTTATCACCCACGTTCAAACTCCATGGAGCATCACAATCAAGATCTAAAGATGCAGCTGTAATTCCGTGTAGGGAAGCACCATACTAGTTGTGCTGAACATCTGCCCGCTGTATTGTTTACACTCGGCCGGCATGTGAATGCCACCACTGGAAGGACAACTGTGAATATTTTACTGCGGCGAAATCTGCCCCTACCAGGGGAAAGAAACTGCCCATGTAAACAACAACAACGAGAGTCACAGAGAGCAGCAAACAGCAGATAGAGGTACGTACGCAAAGGCACAGAGAACAGAGAAAACTACAAAAGGAGTGATGTGTTTCACATTCCCTCACCTCTAAGACTATTTGACCAGGCGAGTTCTGTAAATTCACAGCAGCAGGGCTGTGCACTCTACTGGCAAGAAGAGTGTGCACCAGGGGGCTTATTCTAAGTTATTCGTTAATTTTTCGTATTCGTTTCGTTTCGAAAGCTCTCGAAACGAAGAAAATCTTCGAGAAAAGTAATTTGGTATTCTAATCCATAATTCGTTACAGCCCTCCGAGACACGTTCGAGTTTTCGTTAGCAAATGCAGGATGGCAACGCAATGCACATGACTTCAACGGTTTTATGTGATTTTGTTTGTAAAATCTGAATAATTAAGATTGAAAACATTAATGAACCAAAACCGTTAAGCACTTAAAATATTTTGTTTTCTTTTAGCCTCTTTTAATTATTAGTAATAAATACATGATGTGTTATAGAGAAACGGTATATTTCGTTCATCAAGTGTGTAAGATTTGCTGATGATATCGTGCAATTTTGTGATGTGGCTTGACGTGTAATGTATTACACACAAATATGGTTTAATTTTGTTTGCAATGAGCTGAAATAGACTCGCATGTATACCGATAATAAAGAGGAGATATAACCTAAAAAGAATCTGTTACATACACCAGCCAAGTTTTTGTAATAAAACTGGGTAACGAAGGGCCGAACAGCTTCGTTTTCATTTCGAGTTTCTCAACGAACATAGTGACGTCAAACAAACACTAAAATGTGCTTAGACTAGCCCCTTGCGTTAGTAAACGAAAATTCGAGTAATCACGAATATTTTTGCTGACAGGAAACGAAACAAATAACTTAGAATAAGCCCCCGGGTCGTGGGTGTGTGATCAGGATCACAAGCAAGGCAGTGCACTGCAGTGTAAGGGCACGCCGGTGCAGCAAAGCCGTTGTTTGCTAAGGATGCCTGCAGCAGACTCCGCGAGGTAGAGTATTACAAAAAATAGACCCCAACAATAAATTAACTAGAGAGCTCAGGGTCTACATATGTTATTTCTTGCTACATTTTATTAAATGTTTTATGATTGATTGTGTTTCCTTGTTCCCTAGTGTTTTGTTGAGTGTGTTTGCATATGTAATTCTTTCATCATTCATCTAGCGCTAAGTCCATTATCATTCACCAGTGTTTTTGTATTGCAGAGTATTTTATGTAATTTTTCAAGCAATTTTAAATAAGCAACATGATATAAAGCAAAAGTTATATGTTTGTGGCAGGAAATATTTCCGTTCTAGCACGTGGGTCAGCTGAGGCCCGCCCGCACATCAGGCGGGAGAGTCAGTCAGCAAGTAGCATCGTATAAGGTTGGTGCATGTGTTGTAAGCTGTGGCTTTTCCCGTGCAACGCGCAGCATTCAGCATTTTGGGTACTGGATATTTGACTTCAATAAACTCTAATTAACTTCAGGAACCTTTTATCATTTTAGCTGCCCGGTACACCACACTTTCTTTCCGTAGGAATAGCATCGCCCCAAGAAGCATTTAGCACCATAATTGTCATATTGTCGTAAAACTGTTTGCAGCTTAAACACAGTGGCCGGTAGTGATTAGCCACCTCATTCGCATGTAAAGTGTTCCCCAGAGAGGGATATTAATATCGTCGAATAAATGCTGCTATGAAATGAATGATATGTAATTTATTTAGATTGCGTTTGCATTTCAGATGACGATCCCTAACAATAACCGTGCATCTTCGTAGTAGCTGGTAATTTCATTCAATATTTACAAGTGAATATATGTTTTAGTGAATATATGTTCTGTGTTTTATGGGCGTTTAGTTGGTCCTAACAATCCACATTCGCTAGTGTCAATGTTTGTAACTTTCCCACCAAGATTGGCAGCATGGTACATAGCCGACCCACCAGCTAATGTTCAGGAAACAGATACAATTCAATCTAATCTGGAGCAACAGGGCAGAGGTCACTAGCATCGTCGGCGAGGAGATTTAGTTCGGGCATATGGCCCGCAATCCTGGGATCAGTAAGAGTCGTTGTGTGACAACAATCATCTCGGCATCGTCATGACGACACCTGGTGCCTAGTCTGGTAAGTCACATCCTAGAACTCATCTTCACCACCCCTAAAACCATATATTATCCTTTATTAGACCATTCTACACCATCAGGAGTATGCCGCGAGATGGTTCCCGAAGAGTAAGAGGCCACTGCCAGCACTGCAAGTGGGACAGGAAGTTTATTTAAGGGCTCATCCGCAGTCAGCAGCTTGCCGAAATTTTGTGCGGGCTTAGCAGCCCGATGGAGTGGGCTGCATCAAATTATCCGGAGCATTGGGCCAACAACCTACTTGTCCGAGTCGTCCGCAAGAAAATAAGAGTACACCGGGACAGCATCTGTCTTGCACCCGGAGATGTCGCCAGGAAAGATGCCCCAGTACTCGTCAACCTTACAACGGCAATCCAGCTGCTGAGCTCTGAGAACAAGATAGCGGAGAAGAATGTGGATTTTCACCTTCCCCAGGAGTGCCACCATCGACGGTTCAGGTCTCGCCGATGCTGGACGTAGCCGTGTCCACCAGGTACCAGGATGAGACTGGTCATGGTGATGAGGATGATGTGGCGCCAGTAGAAGTCGTCACCTCAGACACCAGTGCAAGCGAGAGTGTACAGCAGTATGCAGAGAAGGAGCAAGCAACGAAACAGCAACGAGGAGGAGTTGGGACAGTGATGATGCATGATAGTGTCATCAATGCCAAGCAACATGCAAGTAAAGCAAGGGAGGAAAGTGTGTCCGTACACTCACCACAAGAGCAAGAAATGGGTGCTGACAGCCCGATGATGCCCGATGAACTGACATAGAAAAAAGGAAGGGGGGCATCAGAAGGCTTGCTCCTATACGTTCGACGGCGAAATTCCTACCAGCGCCACCATATGAGTGTCAGAATCACAACCGGTAGCAGCAATCCTGGGAGATAAGCCACTAACAGATATGTGACACCCGATGTCGTAACGTCTCTGTCAAGTAGGGAGACCACCAGCAGCATGGAAGTCGCAAGTGGATCAGTCGTTAATAGTTCGGGTCGCTCCCTACAACTGCATGGTCGGAAGGAGATAATCAGTAAATGCAGGGAGAGCAGCAGTAGTGGTGACGACGATGGGAACGAGTCGGCTGGCTCGTTTTTCCTGCGAACATCGCGACAGTGGAGATGTCAGCCAGCAGCATGTGGTACTTGTGGGTGCACCTCGACGTCCAGCAAGCAGTGAGGGAATAGCAAGGGGAGCAGCATGGAGCAGCCATCGCAGCCGTCAGCTACAATATGTGGGGAACAGTTCATGTGTCCCTACAACTTATGCCAATGGCAGCAACACAAGCAGAAGTGTGTCTGCTGAAACAGAGACAGTACTGCGTCAAACGGTCTCGGAAAAAAGGGGGGGGAGGATTTGACATGTGCCAAGTTCCCCTCTTCCAAGACTGTATGCTCACCGCAATGGGCTTCACAGTGTGCAGCTAGAGGCTGCACTCTACCGAGTTCGTTGGCACACTAGTGCACCCATGCTATGCATGAGCTGCCAATAAGGAACACTCCAGCGAGTATAGCAAAGTGTAGTGCAATGCAGAGTGGATTTTGCAGTGTATTAGAACGGTGCGGCTGAGGAGCCATGTGCGCTGAGATGGCATTTGAATACAAGAAAAGAGTGCCCGTGCACGTTACTTTCTGAAGGGCTTTGAAAGGCAAATGGTGTCATGCAAGGAGATGCGATGTTAATAAAACAACATTATTCCTGCCTTCGCCCATCTTATTCAGTGCAAGTATGTTTTTTGTTGTTTTTATTCCCTTATGTTTCCATCCACATCTAATTCCATCCAGTGTTGTGTTGTAGGTTATAGATTTTATTATGCAGTGTATTTTTGTAATCATGTTCCAGCATGTAAGGTAAGAGCAGAACAGTTTTGTATGTTCATGTGTCTAGCAAGTAGTTAGTTCCATCATGGTCCGTTGGCCCGCCAATGCCAGCACATGAGCCATGACGCCAAGTTAGTTAGTGTCGCAAGTTCTCAGAGGTCGGACGTGTATTGCCGTGTTCGTGGTTTTCGCGCCCGGGCGGCACTCAACTTTTACAGTTAATCATTAGTGTATCAATAGCGTAATTATTCAGTAACCGTTTTCGTTTTAGCTGCCCAGGACTCCGTCTCTCCCTTCCCCAGTGCTTAAATTGCCTGGGGAATCTTTAAGCACATTTTAATTCACTGTAGGCTTCGCGCCATATTTTGTTTCTTGCACAGGTGCCGGCAATAATGTATATTGTTTCCTGGAGGAACGCATGAACCAAGTAAATGCATCAGTGAGACGTAAAACCGTGTTTTATTTTGGTAGCCATGAGGTATTTCAGGGCGCAGGCCCTCACCTCCCGCCAAATTGCAAGTACATATTTTCAGTGTGCAAGTGTTCATGTTTAACCTTGTAACTAAGTAATTTATCGGGCTTGTGGTCAGCCCAACTAGTCCGCACTAGAGTCATGTAATGCGTGGGCACATGATCAGCCCCGATTGTCCACTGCGTAGCACGCACAACAATATTTTTAATTTCTACTGAGGAGTTACACCATCTGGATTGATTACCGTTTTGGTCGTCGGCCGCACGTCCCGAGATGAAGAATCAGCTCTACCAATCTATCAGGGCATCAGTGTCTGGATGATGCTTGGATCCTTTCACAACTTTCCTTCACTCTAGACTCAACGCTACTCTAAATTCTGAACAACCCCAATTCACCTCATGACAACCCGTCACTTTCTAATGTGATCATTTTATATAATATTTAATATAATGTATGTATTATATTATATTATATTGACCAACTCTATATTTCTTGGCACGTGCCCTTAGATATCAATGGAGTGATAAATAAATAAATAAATAATAATGATTGTTTTACCGTGCCTAGTGTTTTCTTCTTTTTTTATAATAACTAACGTCTTTTGGCTAAACGTCGGGGGTTGAATGTGGATATTTTGTTTGAAAATGAAAATAATGGCGCCGATCCTAAGTTATGTTGTGCAAATGTTTCAGTCGAAGTTTTCAAATCCATTGAATAATGTTTTGCTTTTTGTCAGGTTATTATTACGTTTTCATGATTACTTCGGCAATGTTTGAATAATGTAAATGTACGTCTGTCTTTTTGAAAACCGGTAAAAATTTATTTAGGGGCGTAAAAATTTATTTGTAACTTTGACACTTCCACGAATTAGGTTATGTGACAGATGCTAGTTTTTAATTTGACCAGTAATACTTTCCCAGTGGCCCGTTTGCTACCTCATCCAATCGCATGACTTGAAGTAGATCATATCAAATTAAGGAAAACTTAAAATACCACATTTCCTTAGTTGTAAATACAATGTATTGTGAAGAGTATTTACTTAATTTATTTACGATCCCATAGTGCAAAATCCGATGGGGTGACTTAGTAACTGACCTCTGATGACTATAAACCAATTGTATTATCGTTATAAACTGCATCTGTGTATTGGGTGATTTAGCATTATATATTGTTTACATTGAACAGCTGGCATCTTGCTACTATAAACAAGTTGTATCTTTACTGGAAATTAAATATTTTGTATTTTATATTGGAAATATTTTTTGTTCCGTTTTGTTTTAACTCTCTAACAGTTCTGTTAATATTTTATTCAAATTTTGACGTCCTATACCATTGTATATTTCAATTAGATGAAAATTAATTAATTAGACTTGTATTAAACATGTCTGGAATTCGTCAGGTTAAGGATATTGATGCCTTGTGGGATATGATAGGTCCTGCAAGTGTTTCCTCGTAGTGCATATAAAATTTTTTAGCTAGGTAATGGATATTGCATTGTTTGCAAACTGTAACCAGTGAAATTTATAAAAACTGTATCCCGGTATTGTATCTAAATATTATACTTCAGTGTTTGGCATTCCTTTGATACAGCCTCAGACAAATTACCAGGTATACTGTGTCAGTGACTGGTTATATTATGGTTGTGATGTAATTCTATTTCAACACCTGCTGCAGTTGGCTACGTTATATGTAAGTAGTTCATAGCTCATGTTATGTATAGCACAAGCTGTTCTCATGTCTCAGTTATAGACATTCTGAAAAATGCGTGTTAAATGTTAGTAAAGTAGTACAATACAATGTGATATTGGAAATGCCAAACTAGTTATCTTGAAGGTTTGGGGAACACAGCTTATTAGCTTAGTTATTGTTGATAAGAAGTGATAAACCAACTACCATAAAACAAACACGTGTTCAGTAGTTACTCATTGTTTAAGATACAGTAATATTTTTATTGTTATGTTTATACAAACAATAGATCATGTCATTCATCATATAAGACCACACAAAAACCATAATACATTAACATAAAACTAATATATAAACTTAAAATTAAAATATTCAGTACTGTAGCCAACTAGCTGCATTGTCAGGCATAATTCTCACTTGTGAAAATCCGGGAGTGACCCGACTGGGGATTGAACCCGATTCTCCTTGTTGGGAGGCAAGCAGTCTAACCGCTCAGTCACCTAGGAAAAATAATGAAATAACTACCTTAATTTTTTTGAAAATATTAATCCTTATCTGAACCTTCTTTATTGGCGAGTTTATTAATTAATTTTATTTTTGGTGTTACGCAGATAAGACAAAGTTTTAGCAGCTGTACCTTACTGATAGCAAAGATTCGTGGCCTCATGCTTACTGTAGTGCATGTATATGTAGGAATTACAATGGCATTTTTAATTCTTTAGTAGACACCAGGTTTGTGTTATTTTACATCTATATTGTCACGTGGGGTGATGGTTCCACAGGAAAACAGAGTGTAGGAGGTTGACGGCTCCTAAGAGTTTTGGAGAGTCTCATGTGAGCTGCATGCTTTGTACTGTTGCTGGCTACATTTGACGACGTGACTGCATGCAAGAGTACGACATGTTGCACCAGAGCGTGTACGCCTCGCTGACCAAGCTGTGCGAGGTGCTGGTGCAGAACAACACAGTGTCAAGTCACTTAGAGCGCAGCGAGCAGCACAGGCTTGTCAAGAAGCTGCGTACTGATGCATTTGCTGTTCTGCTGAAGAAGAACACTGTTACCTTGCCACCACAAGGTACTGTCACATGCTGCAGTACATCTCCACTTTACTTTGGCCAATTTTTGGCTAAAGAAGAAAAAAAGAGTTATATTCATTTTTCTTTAGTCTAAAAAAATTGAAATCTAAAACTTTGTAAGGATTTTAAAGTTTGTTGATGTTATATTTTCTTTAATTCTATTTGGTTTGTTTACTTCAATATAGCAAATAATTGTCTATGTTTTCTTCATTATTTTTGCTAGCTCTAGCCCGTGGGTTATTCAGTACTGTTATGATAGGATATCACTTCTCAGAAAAGTTTTATTAATGTAATTTGTTGTATTGTTTTTTTTTATAACTTTCTTACTATTTTTTTAATTATCTGTGAACTGGAACTGCGTTATAGAACTGCAAATCAGTGCGATTTTCTGTGACATCTCTTGTCCTCTTCACATATTATTTGGTTTCTGATTAACCTTTGGCCACTGAGATCTTAATGTAGTTCTTATTGCATTGTGACATCAAGGACATGACATTTTCATAATTTCCTGAACGTGTGGGCGTGGTAAAGTGAACCCCTTACCTAGGAGACTCTCTTTTGGACGATGAGGAAGATTGGAGCTAGTATCTATTTTAAGATGCAGTGGTGTTTTGCATTCCCGCCATCCACCAGACTAAATGTTTAGGGATTGCCGGCGTATGAGAGGTGTCTCAGTGAGTAGGAACACCGGAGCATATTTTATGAAGAGGCCTCAGGGTTTAATTAGGTTTTTAGTGCTCCTGAAGTTTCCTGCAGTTTCCATCCGGGCTAACGATTTTGGAAGATTACATTTCTTCGGGATTTTAGAAAATCATGGTAGAGGGCATCTAAACAGACAGTACCAGTGGCCTTGATAAGACTCATAATCATGATTAATAAATCTGAGCTATTTTAGAATATTAGAATTAGTGGATTATTTGTGAACGATTTAAAATGAAGCAATTTTTAACATTCTCACGTAATTGCCTTTTTATTAATGTTATTCCGAGAGGTGATTTTGATTTACCTCGCTTTATTAGAATTCATAATTCATTGGCAGCTAAGTTTCTAAATTAATGAACGGAGGATCATATGTTGTAATTAACCGTGATTTCAATTCTACAGAGAAATGAATATAAAGTTGTTTCACAAGTAATTTGAACTAAATAAATGGGCCTTAGTGTTTCTGCATCTTTTCTGTTTCACTATAGTCTAGTGGAAAATTTGAATACTTTTTAGTAACCATTAATTTTCTGAATGATAGTATTTGAATTTTCATACAAATCATATGAAGATTGTGTTAGATGTAAATGTGTATTTTTCAGTGAGAATAACCAGTGTCCTTCCTCTGCACAGGTAAATTTTTTTAAATATCATCTGGAAAGTGGTATCCACAGGGTAAAGGCTGCAGTTAAGTGTATTTCAAACATAAGTTCATGGTTTACGCATGCAAACACATGCCAGTCATTCATAAATTCCCTTGTAACCTTTTCTAAAAAGAAGCCGACGCTCGTGACGTCATTGACCACCATTAACAGGTGCCATGTACATAGAGTAAACTCAACTACGCACAGCGATTCCTTATTTCCTCATTTCTCAATTGCCCTATTCAAATGAATAGTAATCAGTGTTATGTGTGGTCAAGGGATATATGCATTATAATTATATTGGTTGCTAGAGGTTTCTTTACTGGTAGTGATGCCGTCGGGCGAGACACGAGACAAACTGTGACACAATAAACTTACTGTAGGTGGGCGCTAGCAGTTTTTCCCAGTCACCGCACCGTTGAGACTCAGGGATCTGAAGGATGTTGTAGGTTCTGTGTGTCAGTCTCACCCGACTGTACTTACAAAACACTTGTCATTACTTAACATCATTACTAAACTTTTATCTCTTGCAAAATTTTGGCAATGGTTTGCTGCCACTACAAAGGAAAGACTTAGAGCACTGTGTATTTGCTTTTATTCTGTTAACCATACAAAATCGTGCCAACATTACTCTTATCAAAAACTCGGACGTGTCTAGTTAACTCCGTTTGAGTACTCCCCAGCCCACAATTAATCTAGTGCACTCCTAGATGGATGACTTCTCCGTGGTGTTAGAAAACACAATCTTCATAAGGGAAGGGGGTTGACAGCCGCTAGGGTGGACTGGCTATTTTCCTTGAAGATAGGGCACAGAGAATTACAAAAATGAACAAGATGAACAAACATGTGTGATTATTTGGCATCACTAACGCGGACTCATCTGGGCTCGTCTTGCCGCATGTGGTTAGTGAGGTGGCGGCCTATACACATAGCCAGCTAGGATGGAAATAATATCACCGTACCTTTTACATAAATGACATAAATACACTTGCAAGATGATGGGATACGACATGAGTGGTCACAATAAACATGCAGATGCGTGAAAGCAAACTTAGATGGCGCGGATGCTGCTGGATATGATTTGTAGCGGATCACGTGGTGCAGATGAATTGTCAGTCTTCCTCCGTAAAAACAGCAAATTCTGTTCATATAAATTATTATTGTGAATCGGAAAAATATTCTCCTGCAAACTGTGACATTTGACGGCTTTTAGCATGCCTGATGTCGGAAAAATCAATCGTAAGGTCGACAGTGTTATCATACATACAAATCATCAATTACGTGAAAATTACATGAAACCCTGAATAAAAGTACATAGAACCCTGATATAAATTACGGCGCACATGATTTTTCACAAATAGACCCTCAAAGCGCATGGATGATGCGGACATAGACTTGGCAGCTGTTAACCACATGGACGCGAGTGATGTGGTGTTGAAACAATTAAATATGAAAATTGCCCTGAAATACATGCATGAAAATAAAGGCCTTAAAAGTGCACGCAGCAATGATACAGAAATTAAAATGAAACATTTTTAAGATAGGCGGATGGCGCATGAATCAAATTGCGCAGGCCGCGTGGCCTCTCCGATATCTTTCTCCTCCTTCTCCTCGGTTAAGTTCAAAAAGGCACAAGGGCACAAATTGCTAGGTTAAGCAGAAGTATAATGCTGGGGACTGTCTGGCAAAACGTATGCAAACAAAGGTTAACCGGTATACTAAAGTGAAACTATTGTAATCTACATTAGTGCAAAAGGTTTGTAGTGCGTACATGACAGCGTCATACCTCACCAGCTCTCCTCAACAGACTGCCCAGAGGCAGGGGTCACGTGGACCTGCCATGGCTGCCTACGGGGTTCACACAAGTGGAAATGCTGTGCTCGCCGAGTAAAACTTTTATATTTTTCAATAAATGGTAACTTAAGAAATTTAAATATCGATTTACATTTTAGATTTTTATTATTAATTTTCTGTATTCTTTGAATGTCTTTCTATGACGGCGTTCACGCTGGAATAGTAATGTTCTCAATCTTTGTGCAGCGCACATTTTAAATTCATAACCAAACATTGTGCAATATTATCAAACATACATTTGAAATATTTTGTGGACTTGAAAAACTTGAAATGGTAACAAAAGACACAATTTTACACTGCAATTAATATTCCGTTATGGAAAGTTCAGATTATGGCCTCCTTGTGCATGTGCATGCCCACATGCCACATGAGTGGTGAGCACCGACATGGGCTTAACGCTGCTGGCTGTTAGCCTGCATCAGTAGTAACATGTGAAAGAATATTGATCACCCTACGGACATCAGCTCTCATGAATGCAGTATACCAAAATCCCATAGCTTCCAGTATAACTACACAATCCATTAAAGGTTACTATTACATTTTAATAATAATTCTGTCAAAATCATACACTGCAGGGAATATTACAACTTGTTGCTGATCCCTCCAAATACCGTATTTTGGCATG
The DNA here is from genome assembly GCA_029891345.1 of Dryococelus australis. Lineage (NCBI taxonomy): Eukaryota > Metazoa > Arthropoda > Insecta > Phasmatodea > Phasmatidae > Dryococelus > Dryococelus australis. The sequence continues at coordinate 134,076,892 of CM056999.1, forward strand.
CATAGGCCGCACCAGAAGTTTTTGATGAATAATTAGGGATAATTAATATTTCAAGTATTGGCAGCACTGAATTTTTGTACTCCTGTAAATATTGTTGTCACAATTTTGTACAAACATAATAAATTCTGACATAATTTCTCCCCTACAAAACATTTGAGACAGAAAATTTGTGTTATGTTGCAATCTTTACCAATATATATTGCGCGAGTACTATTCCACAGACAGTAAGTTGACTTGAGAAAGCAAAACCACAGCAACATGATACACAAAATGGCATCTTATCAATGTGCACTTGTAGATCCACGATGGGCGTGCAAACTACATAACTCATCTTTCTCCTGTACAGTAGAGAAACTATTTTCTCATGTACAACATCTATGGGTGAGCTCCAACATGTTTACATTTTACATGTGCGGGATGGTTATTTTGTTTATGAATGAAAGCGAGTGAACAAATAACTGCGAGTTTTTTTTATATATGTGTAAATTCTTTCCCTTCCTTCCTGCCTTGAAGAATTAAAACATTAAAATGTACTGTATATAGACAAATTTCTAAACATTTTTTGGAGGGAAATTTGTCAAAAAAAATATTTTTATGGCAATATTTTGTATATAAGCCGCACCCCACTTTTCGTAATCATTTTTTTTTTTGTAAAAATGTGCTGCCTGTACACGCAGAAATATGGTAAATGCTGTTTTGATGTACTTTTACACCCCTCTGATTTTACACTTTCCCGTATTTTAGACCAACTTTTTTTAGTCCCATTTACAGCATAAATGTCCCGGTTTTTACACTTTCATGCTTTTACATTTTTTCTTGGTTCCCTGAGAAGTGTAAAGAAGGGTTTGTACTGACTAAGCAGCAGGATAGAGTTTAACATGTTAAATAATTTCAGGCATGCATCAGCTACATATCACAATATCGCTCCCAAACAAAACTTACTTTGTGTCCCTTGAAGCGTAGAGCCATGCTACAGGAGAGTAAAAAACAAGATTTTGCAATTTTTTTTTAGCCCACAAATTTTTACTTACCTGCAATTATCAGGCTATTTAAAAAAATTTACAAAAGACTTTCTGCAGCAATGGGGGCAGGACAACAATGCACAAGGTGTTTTTTGTTTGAAAGCGATGTAGAAAAAGGTGGCCGAGAAATGCTTAAAATCGTTTACATCTAAAACCCTACACTTTCACTTGGCCAACCACATTCTACACAGCAGTATTAATTTCAGTCAGAATAACACAAGATGTATGAATTACCCCAGAAACTTTGCAAGTGTGCTTTAGATAAAGGTTCAGATTTCTACTTAACTTCATTACCAAGGTGCATCACAAATAAATTAAATGTTTTTGTCCAGTTGGTGCTCCCTCAGAAACATAGTTGCAACACCCAGTCCCCATGTCTTCGTTGTCTAAGTTGGCCATTGTGTGGCAGTGGCACCTTAGCTCGGTACACACTTGATTGGCCAGTATACAGTTGTATGGGACTTAGTTTGGACACACAGCTCTGATTGCCAGCAATGAGGTACTGCAAGAATAAAGTGGTTACATTCTGTGGTCATGAAGTTAAATAAACACATTAACACTTCATCCAATATTAAATGTATACATTGCATGGTATTAAATTAATTGGATGAACTTCTAGAAATTTTTAGTTGCAAAGCAGCAGAAAAGAATTCTGAAAACTGTTGGCCATAGTACTTAATGAGAATGGTATAGCCAAAGTTACAAATATTTTAAATGTCTTCTCTTGTCTAGGCTACAATGCAGCTGTACAAATGCAATACTTACTGAAATATAAATTTTAGGTATCTCAGATCCAATGTACAGACAATGGATGCACAAAGAGACAAAATAAAAACGTTAATGATTTATTATAATCTATACATGAACACAGTTGTCATCATATGAATATAGTACTGTTGTAACTGTCTATTAATGTGGCTACTTGTGCCTGACTCAGAACCAGAAATTGGGTATTTCATGCAGAGGTTTTCTATGTTTGTGTCTTCTTCAGTGCTCTAAAAACGTAAGAGACAGCACATTGCAGTTAAAAACGTAAGAGACAGCACATTGCAGTTAAAAACATTACTGACGTGAGCCACCCACCAGCTTCATTGTCGCTGCAGCTCTGAATTCTTGTCTGCAGTTTGTGATGTTATCAGAAAAGTTGTGGTTAAGTTCCTTCTTTTAATTACAATCCAAGAGCACAAAGAATTAGTTTATGTTGTACACTGCCCAGTTATGCAGAGGTAATCAGTAGAAGCTGGTAAAACTACCACCTATTATTTTTTTAAATTTACTTATCTTTAATTGTAACAAATTTTCATTTTTATGTAGAACAAATAATATTCACCTTACATAAAAAAAAAATGCAGTTGGAGATTTGTGAATTTAAAGTTACATAAATATGAGAGGTTTTTGCACCAATTAGAAATCAGCCTTTGAGAAAAGTAACTGCATATAATTTTGTGTAAATACTGACAGGTATATTTCCAGTACTTTTGGCAGCACCATCAAATGAATACTATATCGGGTTTATCATTAATTAAGAGTTTCGAAAAAATAACCTTTTAAAAAAAATTTGCCCATTCCTGCATATATTTTAATAGGCATGCTGACTGACTGACTGACTGACTGACAACTTACAGCAAAGTTGGCTGCATTGCAGGAAAAGTAATTTCATGTCTTAACGTTATATTGAAAATATAACCACACCCCAAAAAAAATCTTATATTACAAATTTTGTATAGTAAAGTTCAGATGATAAGATAATTTTCATGCAGCTTTGTGAGGGAAGGTTGGGGTAGCAGTCTAGGGGAGGGTTGTCTTGAGCACCTGTCGCCGGAGGGAGGGTAACCTCATGACACTGCTGGTGCTGTACAGACCAAACTGATAACATTGCTCTCTAGTATGGCGCTGGTAAATACCGCGCTGCAGGACTTATGTTTTTTCAACAGGTAACATTCATGCGCAGAGCAGCTCTCACCCCACCTGTTCTCGACTACCGTCACTATTGAACTGAACCACCTCACCCCTTCGTACAGCGGCAATGGACTGTTTCAACTCGCCCGACGCAATGTGTTCTTCTGCACATTATCTTCTCATTTGTATTTCACTATAATATATGTACAGTCAAACCCTGTTCAGAAGTTCCCACTTCAGATTTCCTCTGCTTAATAAGTTTACATAATTTTCACCTCGTCTATAAACACGTAAGGAATGTGACTCTTTTGAAAAGTTTACCTAGTTAATAAGCTCAAATTTACAATAAACATGTGTATGTAGCAGCAAGGGTCCCAGTTCAACAGCGAGAAGTTTCCTCGTTTTTCCAACCGTTTCTTAATGATCCTTTTGTGGATCAGTTCTCTGATGGGACAATTTTGTGTAAATGACTATAATTTTAGGTCTGCATAAAAGGAAACCTATTTATGTATACATTTTATAATCTGTGTTAAAATTCTGAACCATTCATTTTATTATTTTTGACAGTCTATTTGAAACAATAGCCACGGCTCTATCAGCCCTCCCCTTAAATATGTGTCTGAACAGGCATTTGGAACCTTTCTCAGGTCAGATTGGGGGCAAGGTTATGTAAAGAATTTGGTACCCCAGGTGCTTGATAAAGTGGCTCTTGCTTCTCAAAGTGTAGTTTTTACAACAATTATGTTAAGGATTACACACACATTATTACTTTCTATCCACACATTTTACATAAAAACTTACACCTGTAAAAAAAAAGTACTTTATAGACATAGTTATCTCCAACTTTATTAAACATGCATTAAGTATAAAAATACATTAAGCCTTTGATGTCCCATATTGATGCTTCCCTTGTCTCTCCCTTTTCGATATCCCGGTACATAGTCAGACAAATCCATGGCATTGGTAATTGTTATATGTAACTATGGGAGTACACGCAGTGTGCAGCAAGAAAACCTTACCCTGATCAGGGCCCTCACAAATTCTCAACTAAACTATGAATTTGCCAGTGTGATGTGGAGTGTGTGCTGCCATGCTGCAGGCCTGCCGCTGGACGCGGTGTTGAGGCTGAGGTTCCACACATTCACCCTGCACCAGCATGGGCTGCAGAAGCAGGCAGACCGGCTGCACAGCTGTGTTGACAAAATCATGAGGGATGGCCTAGCTGGGGATACAGCCTTCATGGCAGCACTGCTGTTCCTTCTCTCCTATGTCGAGAACAGCCTAGAGGAGGTGTCTGCCACACAGGTGAATGCATTACCACACGTGTGTTCTTAATATTTTATCTCCTCATTTTGTAGAGATTATAATTCACTATGGGCACTGAAATTGGGATGAGGATGCAGGCAGCCTAGTTAGTGTTTTTTTTCTATTTGGTATAACATGCTTTAACCATTGTGAAGCATTGCAGTTTATACACACATTTTTATTGCTTTTATAATTGTTTTTCAGTTTCACTTTTAGTTAAAATCCCCAGTTTCAATTGTCAGTGAGTGTAATTGATCCAAATTTTTCCTTTCATGCCATGAGTAGGAGTAAGGGCTTTATCAGTTTTAATGCCGGGCTGTATTTCAAGTATTATCTGTACTACGTGGCACATTCGGGCTGTATTTCAAGTATTATCTGTACTATGTGGCACATTCGCACTTTCGTATTCAGAGCGAGGTGACACAACTTTTGAGATTAAGTTTTTTTTTTTTTTTTTCACTTTTCCCATGCCATCAGCATTATTTTGAAGCCTCGCAGTGATGTAATGTTCATCCAATAGGAGGTCGCAAGCCCCGGCCAAATGTGTATTTTTAGATTTGTATTCAGGAGTGTGGAGAACAGCGCGTATTGAAGTGAGGGACGCTGGTCCTGAGCTTGTCCGTATGAATTAAATAACCTTTGAAGAGACGTGTCGTTCATGTCGGAGTGAGCTCGTTCACGTTCAGTTAACAACCATAGTGTAGAGATGTCGTGAAGTGTTGGGGGAGGTCAATAGGCGTCAAGTAGGAAGGTTTCTTTGTCCTCCCCCTTGCCTTCTTAAATTTTCCTCACGAGTCGAGATGATTTGAAACTTTCTCTAACTACTACTGTGACTCTGTAACCTGTGAGTTTTTAACGAGCAGGAAGTCGTGTCATGTGATATCATGCTGATAAAGATGTAAACTTTGCTAGACCGTCCACAATAAATTGAGTCCGATTCAGACATGGAAATTTTCTCATATCATTTCCCAACAACTAGGTGAACAACTTTTGCTCTAACCAGCTGAGGCTAGTCAAACCCAAACTTTGTAGCAAACCAGGCAACTCTGCAAAATGTACCCCAACGTAAGTGCTGAAGATGTGTAACCTGTATTGTAATATGGCGAGTTGATGCTATGTTGCAATTGTTATAATTTAAATAAGTTGTAGATTGTTGATACAGCAGTTATCTCGACACTTAACTACAGCAAGTAACTGGAATTAAATTCCTACCGTAAATAAAAGTAATTTACACACTTATATTTATACACAGCGTTAACAATCCACTACATTACTCTCATTGATCTGGATTGTGCCAATTTACTAAAACTGAGGTTTGAGTTTACTATGATACATAGTTCGTACGGTTGGGGTTAAGGACTTTTTCAAATAATAGTAGTCCCTCTGGGTCATTTCAGGTGAATGCAGGTGAAAGTGATAATGAAAATGGGTATTGCTTTGATGCATGCTATCTAACCTTAAGCCTAATCGCCACAATCACACCTCACCTATAGGCATATTATGACCCATCTATGCTAGTTTGCTCCCGAATGCAACTTTGCAATTATACTGCGTTTCAGATTGCGTGTTAGTGATTGTGACCACTCCTTGCGACTATAGCTATCTTTTGCTTCAGTGCAAAAGCTTTGCATCAGTGTACACTTTGTGACAAAAGTTAAAATATATCTCTTTTGAATAAAATCGAGAAGTTTCATCTTCAAATTTTCCCAAAAGCCATTTGTGGCATCACTGAAATGAACACCATGTCAGAAAAAAAAGAAAATAAGTATAAAAATAGGCACATTACATCATATAAAATGTTGTCATCTAGTACAAAGTTGTGAACTGTGATATTTTGCGTATATTCTTACATGGATGTTCTTGTGTTCTGATAATCAGCTTATAATCATTGGCATTCCTACTGTATTCATAAATTTGCAGGTAAAAATGAGGTGTTTACGAACGTTGTGTATTCTTCCGCCCTATGTAAAATTAACATTGTCATGAGCCTCATCACTTTATTCATGCGTCGGTCAAGTGAAACTGTGAAGTTATTAGAAAAGTAAGCATTTTATAAATCTACAAATTTTTACGCATCTGATGTATTAAAAGAACAGAAACCGAAATAAATAATTTTAATTATCACAAATTGTTACCTAACTTTTTATTTGACGTTAAGGTATGGAACTACTTTCCATCTATCATTACCAACTTAACCGGGTACATGTCACTCGGTGCGCCCGTTGAAGTATATGCAGGCATGTGCAGTAACTTTTTTCTAAGGTTGATTTCAAAAGTGCTCACTTTATTGTGAACAGCCTTTAACACTATAATCTCTCTTAAAGTGTTATTTCATAATAAATACTTTATGCCATGAAGAGTGTTTAATTTTATTCATTGTAATTTTTAACACCTAATACCTAAAAAATAGCGCAAGTCTTTGTGAATATAAATTTCAGATATTGAAAAAATTTCATTAAAAAAAGAAAGTATAACACAGCAGATTCAAACTCGCGAAGAAATCCTGCCTCTAGTTCGAAGGCAGTGAGGCTAACCACTATGCTACAGTGCACATGAAATTCAAACGACTCATTACAGTTCAAGTTGTGATGGCCTATTCACATTAAAAATTTGCCTAAGTTCACCTTGCCTTGGATTGGTGTTTCTACATGAAGGTAGTGGACGATGGCTTACCTTGGGTGCGGTGGGGCCCGCTCAACTGACCATCTCGCTGCTGTTACCTGCATGAGTGCTGGATGGCAAATGGCACATGACGCGCTCGTGAGCCTCTTCAAAGCCTTGCCTGCTGTCACTTCCCTCCCCTGTGTGTCTCCATGACAATGTGATGCCAGCCTTCACATCACGTGTGTGTGTGTGTGTGTGTGTGTTAGGGATTTAAAGTCATGAGATTTTAGTAAAGATTTTTAATCAATTTTGTATCCCCATGTTTGGAACCAATATTTTTGTATTCCAAGAAAACGTGTAATATACCAAAGTGTTGAAACTACTTTTTTTTTACTGTGCAAACCCAAAAGTTAGCTCTATGATATCCTTTGATGACACACAGAGACCGAGTCCTATTTGCATGTGTTGACTGAAATCATCAGTAACTATACTCTCACACAGCTGGGTAACACAGATTGTGCTACATTTTGCATCATTAAATGTGCATGTTTTGAACAATAAACAGATTCGTGATACGATTTTGTTCATTTTTACCCCAGTTAAATTTTAATTTACTTGATTTCCCTTTATGTTTATTCCCTTTTAGAACAGTAATAGTACTGTGGAATGATACAGATATGTGTAGAGGACATAGTGGGTTGAAAATATATGTACTCATTTTGAAAACAAATATGAGTTTTTTCTGTAACTTTTAACTAATTTGAAAAGTGTGAGTACTCTTAATATACAGAATAAAATGTTTATAGGATTCATTATTTCATTAAAAGTTTCAGTTCACGAGGTTATGTTGACTCTTGAAAAATATCCACGATTTCCTCTTGTGTGAGACGCAATTCCACTTGCATGTTATCTGTCTCCCATGTTAAGTTTGCAACCAGTTTTATCATCAATGTAAACTTTGTTTTTGCGAACAGAGCTGTTATTATCAGAACTAATGCAAAGTGTGGCTTTGTGTCGTGGATGAACACAAAACTGCTTTGTGTCGTGGTCGTAGTATGCCTACTGGAAACCTCCTATTGCAACTACAGATGTGAGGTGACTGGGACAGGGGATGGTTTGTCCCTAAATGGGCGTAGATACTGTTTGCCCAACCGCCAATTGATGTTTCATAACGCAGTCTACCTCTGCTATTATCCACTACCACCCCCCTCTTGTGCGCACCCAGTTCGTGCAGCAGCCATATAGTGTGGGTAATAAGGATCAGTGTGTCACCCTCGCACATCGCTAACACTCAGGATGTCCGCAGTACAGATATTGAGTTTGCAGACCTAGTTCAGCCATCACCTGCCTATATCTCCAACAAGCAGCCCAATACTCCGCAGCTGGCTCCACTAGCCAACCATCTGTTAGAGACGAGCAGTATTAAGCACTACAGAGATAGTTTCACTTGAAGTTCACAAAAGTTATTTTTACTTTTGTACATGCCATAATTTTATTTTAAACAGATAATAACTAGCAGTAGCATTTCTTGATGAACATTTCATTTAAGTGAAAATTGTTTTTGCCATCCATATTTAATGGTTTGTAATACTGGATCCAAACAAATCAGACACACACTCAGACTTAAACAAGATAATTCCTGCGGGAAGCAATTGTGCCTCAATGGGAGGGGTCGCCTTCTCATGGTTGGACAAGAGTCTGGATGCATTGGTCAAGCACGGTACCAGTAAGCCATTACTCTGTCGCACCACAGCAATTCGTTGTCATGTTTTGGAATCGGAGGGCCGGTGTGAGTAACCGGAATCCTGGCACAGACAGGAAAATGCTAAACACAGTTTACTCATACACAATAATACATAGTAACAAGTAAGTATCATGTTAATTTTTATGGCATGTAAATAAAACTCAACCATGGTTACAACATTTTGTAATTATTTTTTCTATATTTGAAGCAACAATTATTATATATTTATAGTACGAAACACTTTTAATCCTCGTGTTAGTTAGCCTGCGTGCTGTGGAGTTTGTATCTTGTGCATGACGTTGACTTAAATAAAACCAATGTGGAAACAAAAATGGTAGGGAAGCTGCCCAAGTGGATATAAAATCCTAAATTCTGGTCTGAAAACATTTGTGTAGAATGTGACTCATCCGTTGACTGCTAATCAAATTGTAGCTGAAGGAACTAAATAAAAATTACTAAATTTCTTGTACAAATTATGCATGTACTTGTGTGCGTTTCCTGTAATTTTCTCTTTATTTTAGTGGTTTTCATGACGTACTTAAAGATGTGTTCTGGTAGGTATAATGTAGGTAGATAGAGAGCTTAATGTCTCATCAACAGTGAGGTAATTAGAGATGGAGCAAGTTGCTCAAAGAAGCAGGGATGAGGAAGAAATCTGCTATGGCCTGTAGTTAGGAACCATCCTAGCTTTGCCTGAAGAGATTTCAGGAATCTATGGAATACCAAAACATGATGGCTGGACCGGGATTCAAATCCAGATCCTCCTGATCGCAAGTTCAAAGGTTTACCATTGTGCTACTTCACGTGGTCTTTGTGCTGGTGTGCTGAGAAAGTGTGTAGGCAAATGTTCAATTCTCTAAGTCTGCTTGAGCGATATGTAAAAAGAGCTTAAAATTACATTCAATGTCTTTACTAAGTGATGTTGCTATTGCTTTGCCCACAGGACATTTATCAGAACCACCTGGATGAGTTCAAGCTGCCATACAACAACTCGTACAGCAATGTCCGCCCCTATAGAGATTTCTCCCCAGACATGTTTGTGTCCCCCCAGAGCTTACTGGAGCAAGGGCGGAAGCAGGCAAACTATGCCAGCTACCAGTTCCTACCTGCGGGGGGCACTTTTCCATTCTGCATGGAGCCAGGAACAGACCTCCCCCTTCTCAGCAGGTTCATCAGAAAACCGAAGGTGGATTCTCACAGGTAATATCATTGCATTTTTTTATATTGATGAAGGAAACTTTGAGTTACCAATAACAGTACATAACTATCTCACTATAAAGTACTTCACTTTAAGGTTATTTTGATTATAAAGTATGTATCTCAAATCCCTGGCAGGTGTAACAATAGGTATTAGAAACTTGTTGAGTGTAAAAGCAATTTTCAGTTTTAAGTAAAAAATCCCTTTGTGTATTTTGATTTGGTATTCTACTGTACTGTTGCTCTATTGTTGTAGTTCCTAATTTGTCTCTTGGCCAGTCTTCAGTCCCAGCGTGTGCCACTCAGATCCTAACCAGATTAAAGCTCCAGTACATTCCTAGCGCTCACCACTCAGGAATGGTCCCATTTATGTTAGTCTCCAGCACTCATTACTCTGATACTACACCTCGTTTTGCATTGCGTAAACTATGCTTGCGATAGGGTTAGGTTACGTTAGTTATGTGCTCTCCCAGCTATGTACTTTGCAATACCCATTCACCCTGCAGCATACGGACGTATCTGTAGTGGACCTAGCCTTGCTGTTCTTCTTATGACTCATTCTGTTGCATTCTTGCTTACTTTACCCAGCTATGTGTCAGAGATACTATGTTACGTTGTTCCACACAACTTCTACGTACAACAATAGAAGAGTTAATTGCCTAGACGTTCAGCATCACACTCAGCATTCCCTTGTTTGTACGTTGGTCCCCTCTACCGACCACCCTAACAGAGTGTTCTAGCTTTTGGCTGATATTTACGCTGTTAACCAGGAGCTAGGGTGCATTCACCACGTGTTTATTTCTTTACTGGAATAAAACATAGTCTGCTTTTAACTTGAGTACTTTTCCTGTAGATAGCACCTTTCTGTAGCTACCCTTACGTAATAGGACCACAGGTGATGCTGGAAAATTTAACTCAACTGAGCCAAACACTAGTTTCACACCCACACACTAATTTTGGGCACCCTTCCCATCAACTTCTTGGGATTGAAGAAAAGGAGGAGCCACACAGGTACACTGTCCTGGAAACAGCTTATCAGTTCGGTGTTTTTGTTGGCCTTTCCACTTCAGTCTCTTCCAAGAGAGTCTGTTGTCCCCTGAGTGGGGAAGACTGGGACTGGGCCATACACTCGTGTGCGACCTTGGACAGGCAAGGCCCGACTTCCCTCGTGAACCGCAGTTTCTGCCAGACTTGGGAATAGGGTGTCCGCCAGTCCCCGGGCAGCATGAGGTGCCACATGAAGATGCAAAAGGAGCCTACCATCTTGGTACAGGAGCAGTAGGGTCAATTCCCTCTCCTGATGCCCTACTCCAAGAGGAAGGGTCTCAAAAAGAAGGTGCGGCAGATTCTCTTGGCATCTGGCGGAACACAGGAGTGTCAGCCCTCTCTGGTCTCTCAGATAGCTAGCTTAGCACTTCAAGCTCAAGCGCAAGCCCTCAGACATTTTCAGGACCCGGTTGAAATTGCTGTCCTAAGAGATCTCTTCATCCTGCCAGAGAAAACTGGCCCGACGGAGTACCCGTGGTGGGTAGTTGAGCACCTAAGTCAACCTGACCAGCCGCCAGCACCTGTCATCGCATATTTGGTACCTACCATACTACGCTCTGTTCTTCTGCCAAAGCCTCAATTCTCAACCACTGGCTACACTGTACCAACACCAGTCTCAGTTTGCACAAACTCTACTTCAGTAAACCATCATCTAGGTATAACCAAACCCATAGTGGCACCTAAGTGCCAAATTGTGTTGTCCATGCCTGATTTTGTGCCCTGTCGCAAAGCCATCCAGCCAGTTTTGTATAATAGGAAGGCACCCGCTCCCAAGCAAAAATGAAACCTCGTACAAATAGAAGCGCCTGGCTTATCTTAGAATTACGCACACACTGTTGGGTACACTGTACCAAAGCCATTACTGTTCTTGAATGCATAAGGGTTCATGACTGGGACCTACCACAGAATAGTATTCTGGTTTCAGGTATGTGCGGATTTATTTTGTAGACCTTTTCTCCAACCGCGGTACTAGTTTCTATTATCCACGGTTTTCAGTTTATCGAAAACTAGCCCTTACTGATGTTAGTGGTCGTGCATTTCTCAAGCTACCATCGTAGACTTTCACATTTGTTGTCCCAAGTCGCCTGAAGCAATAAATTACTTAATGCCAGAAGAGGACACTGGTGTATTTTCCGTGGAAGCATGTAGAAGGGGGGGGGGGGGGGGGGGAGTTGCAGGCCGGATCAGTAAGAATTCTTTGTCCTAGTCACATGCCTCTGCCTTACCCTCCCTGCCTTTTTTCACTTCTATTATCCCTCCTCTTTTGCTGTAAAAACAGCAGCACATTATACAGACTAGTTTCTTAATCAGTGTATGTATAACTTCAAATTTAATTCAATGCCCATTTTTTTTACGATAATTTTTAAGTTTATGTGCACCCACGCCTATGTAATATGCTAATTTTTTATGGTGGCCAATTGTTTTTTTTCTTGTAAAGTCAATTTTATGTATAAAGTGAATAAAGTTAAGTGTGTGGAAATAAAACGTGTTCTATGTTACCAGTACCATATTATGGTGAGAGAGACCGTGTACGTGTATAGGCAGTGTCAACATTTTTTGATGAAAATTTTGGGATAGTTAATATTTCAAGTAGACGGCACTAAATGTTTATATTCCTGTAAACATTGCCGGGCCTCATTGTGCCAGTGCAGAGGCCAACACGCCACCTACGTTTCATATAAATTCAACACATTGACCTGAATCGCATCTATCTGCATGTTTTCCCAACACCGGGCCGCTGTTAGGAAGTGAACCAGTCCTGTAACGACGGCAGTGGTGGCGGAAGGGTGGCCGCCGCCCGCCATCTTGTAGCGACCGACCAACAGCTGCCCAGTCTGAAGAACTAGGGCTGAGCTTCAGCATCAAACCACCACGCCCGTGCCCAGCCATGCTGCAGAAGATCTAGGCGCTCGCCCAGCTAAGTACACGGCCAGACCAAAGTGAGAGCATGCCGCGCACATGTATTGCACAACGCAACCTAAACTTTTTGATTGCTACGTGCCTCATAGCAATGTATGACCCATGAAACCTGCGTAATAGATCTTTAATAATAACTGTATATTTTAATAATGCATAGTCTAATCTTTTCACACACTTTCAATGACCATCTTTTTTACCACAAGGGGTGGTCCAATATGCCTTTGTTGGGTATCAAATTAATCAGAAGACGTCCAGCTATTAAAATATACATATTTATATTTCATTTAAAAAGTGTTTTTTTTTATGCACTAGAGACGATTGAACATGAACTTAATGCAAAAATGGCAAGTTTGGAGGCATAGGGGTTAGGGGTGGGGCAAAATCAGCGCAAAATTTTTACTACGGCCCTCCTCTCTGTTACGACCTTATTCTCGGGAACCGTGAGGGGTCGTAATAGAGAGGTTCTAGTGTATGTTTTGTAAGAACTATATCTTACTAGAATAAACAACACACCAATTTTTTCTCCATTTATATTTTAATTGATTACAAACTTTACAAGTTGGCCAATGTGGAGGAAAATTCACTGGCTCAGTATCCCTTTAGACACTAGAGAAACAGTCTCCTTAATGAGGATTTTTAGGGTCCGTATGGGCCGGACGCATTTGGCCTTGGCTCACCAGAGTGTGTAGCTTGGTACTGAGGGTTATGCTATCCTTTTTCTGGCCGGCCCAGTGATCTGGTATTTAGGAATAGCTGTGGGTACACAGCTATGCACAGTCAGTGATGTTATGTTAATTGTCTAGGGGATAAAACCAAAGAAGAGTAAAAATAATTACTATCTTTAGAGGATTTAGTGGGTGCCTTGTAGGCACAGGCATGACTGTAACTGTGGTTAAAATTACACAGCAACGTCGGGGAGGACAAGTTCTGGCGTCTCAAAGAGAACGCCAGCGAGCAGCAGCCTGCCAGTCACCTAGAGCAGCCACGTAGGAGAATCTTCAAATCTCCAGGCCAGCCCATTAACAGGGTCATGAAAGTGGCTGTTGACGTTGTGCCGACAAGTCTTGTATACCGACCAGACACCTCAGAAACCTTAAGGCCCCCTTTCGCTCATGTGTTTCTCGTGATTCTGGCGTCACTCTCTAAAACTGTAAAGCTGACCCCAACTAAAGCCTTATTCCTTAAAACTTACCTAACTAAATTTTGTGTGGCACTTAACCTCCCAAGTCATAGAACAAAGTTGAATGCAAACAGCCCCAGAAAATAGAACCCTTTCCCTAGCCAGGCATGCGTCAATATTGAAAACATTTAGATCTAGTAGTACAAACAATTAAATATGGATGGTCAACTTAAACAATTTTCATTTAAATGAAATCTTCATCAAGAAATGCTACTACTAGTTCTTATCTGTCCAAAGGTTGCAACAGTTATTTTCACTTTGTACATGCTATAATTTCTGATGCTTCCAAATGTCTGAAGAAAAGTTGTTACTGATGTCTATATTTAATCTAATAAAAATTGCTTGAGTCCTAACCTTCAGACCCTTGCAAGGCCTTGAACCTAAGGATGTTGCAAGGCTGGAACTACCCCAATCCCAGCAAAAATCTGAACACCAAAACCAATGGCACAAAATGCCAGCAAGAAAAATCCATTGACGAGAGCAGGAGTATTATTACGTGAAATGTTCAAAATAGTATGAAAACTCATGATGTATGTAGAAAATTTAATTTTTATTATTTTCGTTTTTTTATTTGTTCCAACAAACAGCACATTACTTGGGAAAAATTCAGGTACATTTAGTCAGATTAATCCACCAGTATACTCTTCCTGTTTATAACCACGCAAAATTCCAATAAAACAATTTTTAAAGTCTACTATAGTTTTAACTTGACAATCTTTGATTTCTGGTTAACAGGCCATTCAAAGCCCATGCTAAAAAGAACTCCTTTTTTACAAGTGAAATTCCAAGTGGAAACATGATTTTTGACTTGATAATACCTATTTTCTTGCTAACTGGCCATCCAAAGGCCATACTAAAAATCATTTCTCTTGGCTAACCTGTACATATTTCAGGCAAAAGCCCTTAATTAAAATTGCCATTCCATAATGCAATTAAATTTGTCATTGCGATTAAATTTGCCATTTAATATTTTGAGTTTTCTGTGTATGGCAAGAGTTAAAACATTTAAAAAATATTAAATCTCCATGCTGGGTGGATATGCCTGCCACTCAAAATTTATACCTCACAAAAACATTATTTTAAAATTTTCCTCGAGTCCCACTGACCAAAGGCAACTGCTCACGAATGGCAAGCCTTAATCTCCTAGGAATTTTTCCTATTTGAAAAACCATCAGGTTCCTTCTCCAAAAAAACTACTGCTTAGAAACATTTTTTAATCCTTAAGAGTCGGTGGGAGTCAGTTTGCCTCCATTTACCACCAATGTTAATTTTTTCTAGCAAATTGCCACAGAACTATACGCTCTTTTGAAATGCAGTTTTCTGGAAACTCAAAAGGAACTTAAAACCTTCAGAATAGTATTTTTAAAAAGTTGGTATCGTAAATATTTATTTTTGTCACTTAAAATACACTGAGCTTTCTGCACAGACATGTTATACGAGAATAAGTGTGTTTCCCAATTAAAAACCAGTAAATGTGTTATATAGCTGGGTATATAATTTTATTTGTGATTCAATACTGCATTCACCATTGGCGTAATATGAATAATTTTTAATTAAATTAAAATCTGTTTTAATGAATAATAGTGCAAAGTACATTTTGGACATAGGCGTGTTTTGAACTACAGAGTATTTCACATCTCGAACTTCTCGTCTCGCGTCTGACAGCTTGACACATTGTGGCGAGCGACCGTAGAAGTCTGTGAATACCCCGGACACATTCTTTACCTTGGGAAACTGATGTTTACAATTAGTTTATTACATAACAGAATCAAAATACTTCTATTCTTATTTATAGTTTCTTAAGAATATAAGTTTTATTACTATACACGGAAATCTGTTTCGGCTAGGTTCGCTCAGTTCGTGGTGACATCTCTTGGACTTCTGGGAAAAGGTGTATATGGTTTCAACACTCCCAAACGCCCCACCAGTACGGAAAATATAAGTATACTTGCTATTCAAATAAGCCATTAAAATGTTTTTCGATTAAACTAAAAATTATGTATACTAAAGTAATGTTATACCAAAAGTAATTATATATACTAAAGTAATTAAAAATTGAAAAATAACAGTTTCTCTTAAGTATATATTGCATAACATTTTCCATAGTACATTAGTACATGTTCTAATATATTTCAGAACAAATATCAAAGAATTTGAAAACCGTTTAGATGAAAATGGTCCGTTTTACATTATTACTGCTAATTCATAACTTGAGACTGCCAAACATCAAAAATGTCACAGAAAGCGGTATCCAGGCATGTATCTTTAGCATTCTCAGGTATAAGGGAACAGCAAGGCGACAAGCTGATGTTTACAGCGATAAGATGAAAACTTCCCTCCCATACCCCTAGCTGGTGCTACACTAATCTTCAACAGTGACGTGCAAAATGGGCATAACAACCACAATGTACCACGTATCTTTCCGGTGAGAAAATGACATATTTTGGGTCAACTCCCTCCAAATCTTAAGTAATTTTTTTGTCAGATTCCTATTTTAAACGTATTTGCAAAATCATGATACTTTGATGAAAATTTAAGCCCTTTCAGGCATCTATTCTTACGTCAAAGTGACGTGGCCTTTCTCGCTTGAAGAGGCTAACATTTTAAGGAGATATATTTACGAATACATAACTTATGTGGATGCTCCCTTGAGGCTGAACATCTGACCTCAACTGAGCATTTCCAAACAATATAAATACGAAATAAAGTCAATTAAGTGTTAGAGGGGTGAATACAATTCATTCCCCAATAACAACACAATATTTTCCTTTAATTGAATCCGCCAATAGGTGCATATGTGCCCAAATTTGGGGGACAACAAATAGTGGGGTGTAATAAAGTTCATTAGGCTTTAGAGGGATCTTCAATGGAATGGCCAATCACAGCCGCTTTCTTCTAAAATGTCCAAATATGGCAAACACTGCATCACTCGTCTGCAGAAAGTTCGTCGTTTTGAACTGCGTGCTAGCTAGAGCGTATGTGGTGTCACACCTGCCGGCCGGCGAAGAAGGAACGCTAGCGCTCCATGTTCCTGCACATGCGGGTGCTGAAACTACTGCCCCCAGTGTTACTTGAGCCATGGATCACACTTGTTTCGCAGACACAGGGTGTGAATTATTATTAAAAAGTGCCATGAAAATGGGTTTCCAGCAATGCTGGGCCACACCAGAAGCAGTGTGCAGTAAACAGGTTTGCAAATATGTGATATTAAGTGTGTTTCACCAAGTCCAGTATATAAATTTTCGTTTTTCAAACTTCCAGTGGTTTTCCATACATGTAGCAACGAACTTCGGACGTTGTCGTGTTGGTTGGTTGAACGGGGGCGGACAGGAGACGATAATATCACGTAGTTTTAGATGCAGTTGTCTCAACCTTCTGACTTTCAATTCGGTCTATATTTGAAAATCAGTACTCTTTGCTATAAAATCTCATTGTAAAGTATGTACTTCACTCTAGTTTCCTGTTCACTTTTAAGTATGTATGCACATCTTTATAATCCTAGTAGATTTTATATTTTGTGTATTTGTTCAGTACTGATGCTTGATGCCCTGAGGGTAACTGAGAATGCAGTCACGTCAAAGAGTGCTTTGGATATGTGCTAGGTCAGGCGCACCCGGTGGCAGCGGTTTCACAAAATGAATCAGTCTTTACGAGGAACTGGAGCACGTCCCATGTAAAGTACTGGTCTGATAGCTTTGCAGCAGGTCATAAAATAGGGTTCCATGAGCGTGACTTTGCGTTTCAATGGATTGGCTCTGGGCAGTATACCTGGGCGACGTGTAACCTGTGGAGGCTTCTTAACCTGAGTCAACTCCAGCTGGCGTGAGTTTGAGCTGGGTTAGTCAGTAGGCAGGAGCTCGAAGGTTGTGTAGGTTGTGGGGATTGGTTGTGCCGGCTCAAGTCCCGAAAAGCGTAGGTTGGCAATTCCTAAGGACTGACCCTATTCAGTCAAGTAAGCTATAAATATGGGCCGTGTTTCCTCACTCAGATGAATAGGAGCTTCGAAGAGGTCCTTGGGAATCTCTGGTGTAGACAGTCTCTGCAGGTGGCTCATTGCCTGGGCTTGATCCCTTGGTGAGAGTTTCGCGAGTGCGGCCAGGAAGTGGTTAAGTTCCTACTGATACCCAGAGGCAGTGAGTACCTGTCTAACCTTCTCTCAGTTACCACGCTGACGGGAGTAGGGCATTAGGACAGAATCACATTTTCACGTCCGTGAAAAGAAAAGCAGGTGACGTGTTGTCCTATACTAGTGTACAGCCACGTGCAGTGTCTGCCAACTGAAGGCGGTATCCCTATTCCACCACTCTGTGTTGAAACGCGATGAACACTGAGAGTAAGGTCTCACTGGTGGACAATCCCAGCACATGGGTGAGTATCTCAATAGGAACAGTCTCCCCGGGCGCCGTGGAGAGCGTAACCACTGAGCGGGCAAGCTGACCTCAAGAAACTGAGTACCTAGTTGTTGGGGTAACGTTCTGTACACCATGGTGCACAGAAAGGGTGGCTGTCCAATGTACATGTGGGTACTGTAGAGGTGTATTGCGCTTTTGAGTAACTTCCCCGGTCACCTGTAATCTCTTGGATGGGCGTGAAGTCCACTGGGAGAGAAATTACTACTATGGGAAAGATACAGTTGAGTTGGTTAAAACATCTGTTTATTCCTTTTTACAGGAAATAAACAAAGTGGTGTCGCTCTACCTCTTAATGTCAGCAAGAGCTTACGGAAGCTTAACTTACGTGGAGCCAGGTAAAGGCAACCTGGTCCGAAGCTAACAATGGCAGGGTAGACGAGCGTTATGTAACTAACTTAAATTGACACTACTCCTACTATGTGTTTGCCCAGAAGGGGCCACAGTGTCGAGTGTGTAGATGACGTTGGCGATGGTTAGGCTCTTCGGCGCAGTGTGCAGTGAAGACTAATCTTGGTAGAAGAATACCTCTGGAAATGAGTTGCAGTGGAGACCAAAGAGCAGGAGGTTCGTTCGGCACAAATGCAGTGAAGGAAAGGCAGGCTGGAGCTAACGAGCAGACTGGTCAAGATCTCCGGCAAAGTTTGTGGTGGTGAAAATGAAGACTGGTCACAAGCAGGCAAGCGATCCTGTATTTATACTCTGGCTGGTGTTGTTTCCCCTTCAGTCGGCTGGATAGGGGTGGTCGATGGAGAGGGGGTAACTGTAGCATAGTTTCCTGTAGACGTGACATCACCGGCCGACTTGGAGGTTGAGATACTGCGGAACGTACTGGTAGAGCCATCTGGCGGCTGAGCCGGTGAACAGTACAATCTTCAGGCTGGAGCATCAGTCCATGAGCCATAATATACAGTTCAAACTGGTGTCTTGTGATACGTGGTAACAGTGAAAACTCCTTAGGATTTGAGGTGCAAGGCTTGCTCTCTGATGAGGCGAAGTCGTTTAATCATTCTTTGAAAGACGTCATGCTTCAGTACAAATGTATTTTTGTATGTATTTTACAGTATTAAATATAAAATTAAAAGTCCCTTTGTGTACTTTGTGTTAAGATTCTGCTGTTATTGACTTTAACTTAATTACAGATATGCAGCACTATCCAACTCAGAAACTGTGTTCAGCATACCTGAGTTGAGTTCACCGAGAGGTCTTCAAATTCCGAAACTGGCTGTAACATCTCAAGAGTGGGTAAGCTTCTGTCTGAAAACTATTTGCACTGCACTTTGAAAAATCTTAGAGGTCTTATTCTTATTGCATTATAAATTGAAAAGTACTGGAATCACAAATATTACAATGTTTAAATAGTTTTATGCACATTGTCTGCTAATAAATGGTTCATGCCCAACCCCTGGCATAGCTCACATTATGAGCATCAAAGTGTTTCCCACCCCACTCTAATCTGTATGTAATTGTACATAAACGAACATTTGAATTTTTTACAGTGTTTCTAATTTTGGTTTATTCTCCAGTCTGTGTGTGAAACCCCACCTAACCATGGGATGTTTCACGGAGTCCAGTAGTGACATTCTGGAGTACTGGTGTTGCAGATGAAGGATGAAGGGTACGGTACGCCAAGCCAGGAGTTTGCGGACGTGGAGGAACCCAACTGCTACAGCTGTGCGGTGGACCCCATGGACAAGGATGTATGGGACCACATGACTTTCCCGGTGACAAGTGACCTGCGCACGTGGGAATCTGTGGGGAAGGTGTGTGTGGAGAAAGAGCCAGGGTTCTTACTGGAGCTGTCCCCAGGAGACCTGAGGCACGCATGCATGGTGCAGATGCTAGAGCAGCTGCAGTCTGGGGGCACGGCTCCAGTCCTGGGGCAGCACCACTATCTACAGCGTTCACAACTGCTGTCCCACCTTAAGTACCTGGCTGCAGGCATTGAGTCCACCACCTTCATCTACAACCAGGTGAGTCTGGCATCTCCATGCTCAGCGATGCTTGTGGACAGAAATGTCTTTGAGTTTTGAAATGCCTATGCTTTTGTAATACCCGGTCATGGGTATCTTCCTTACAAGTGTTGTTTTGGTAAATCTGAAGTAGTTGCAAGACCTCCCCATCCCGTTCTCTTCTTCTCTGGCAGCATGAGTATTCTAATAGAGTACGAAAGTTCAAAGACTTACTTCGCTGGTGACGCATGCCCAGTTTATGGTTGGTTGTCTCAAACCGCTTTCTCCATGCATTGGTTCGGATGCGAGACAAATTTCCCGGCTAGGGATTAAGTTCTATACGTTTAGCTCACGTGGGTTAGTCTTTGACCAATGACTGGGGAGACTAAAGGCTATTCTTATATTAGAAAAATGTCATTTAACAAAAGAAGCCTTGGTCGTGGTCAATTTCATAGTTTTATGCCACAATTCCAGTATCGCGATGTACATTGGGGGAGAATGACAGGGACCATAAGATCTCTGTGGTGCCCGGCCGGTAAACAAGGTAGGCCAAGTGGGCCGTCTGGTCGGTACAAAATCAGGAACCACTGTCACAACCCTTCACCTTGACTGACACAGTACCTTAGGTTTGACGGGAAGAGGGGTGCTCCTCCGTGTTGCCCACTCTATTGGCAGGCGGGTGGTCAGGTGTTGGTTCTGGAAGGCATGCAGGGGTGACATCCTGCATGTCGGGGTGTACTAAATGAGGGGTTTCCTGCAGTAATACCCCTAACCAAGGCCAGGCAAGGCCTAGAGGGATCTCTTCCCCGTGTAGAATCGTCTCTACAATAGTATGCTGCCTACCATATAATTTAATTAAAGGCAGGAATAAAAGTTTGGTAATGTTTGGGGGGGGGGGGGGGGGGGGTGGGATGGACTGGTTTTTGTTAAGGTAGTTTTAAAAGGGGTTCGTTTAGCTATCTCACCTCCTAAAGCGCATAAGGCCCTTTTTAGCTTCCTCTGTACACCTCCTTGATGAGCGTACTGCATTTAGAAACAATGAAACAACCAGCAGATGACAAGCTGGCGCCGGTGTCATCGTGTACTTCCAGGTACCCAGATTGTATTGTGAGGCAACACACATAGTGTTCCTATCATCCGGTTCTTGCTAGCGGTGGACAGAGCTTTGGGCAACTCACACAATTTCCTTGCTGAGATATCCTGGTGTGGTATCCACAGGAGTTCGATCAGGCCGAAGTGATCCCGCCCACGTGAGCAGCGGTGGCGGAGTATGGAACACTCAGTCTGGTAGATTCTCTTGGTGGAGGAGTACCTAGTGATTTGGGCGCTGCTGAAGGTCTACAAGTTGGCAGAGTACAGTTTGTCTCTTAGGCTGTGTGTAGTTACCTTTGTGGTGTCTCATCTGCCGACTTCCCCTCAGGGAGTTATGTGTAAAAAAAATTTGAGTCAATTCTTTGGATGCTCCAGTGGTCACGCACCCCGATGGCTGCCTACGGCACTTGCGAGTGGTGGAGAAGTAGAGACTGAAGAGCTTAGGGGTGAGAGCCTTTTTGTACTGATATTGGCAAGGGGCTTGGTGAGGTGGGGTTAGCAGGGTTGGCGGGTTGAGACTTCTTGACTACTGAGGCGGCGCTGTTTATTTCTTATGTCCTCTGCAGGAGGCGTTATCCTTTCTTATCGCCTGTGTGTGAGGTGCTTGGAGGCTGGAGCTGCTGGAGTAGACTGGGTACTGCCCTCCAGTGAGGTGCTGTGGTACTAGCTTGGCCTTTGCTGCAGGGTGCTGATGGCTCAATCAACAGTATGATTCTACGTCACGGACTGTCGTCATGATGGCTTCTTGGAGTTTCTTGGCAAACAGTACAATGTCGGATCACGTGTCTATAGTCGCTCATAATTT
The DNA here is from genome assembly GCA_029891345.1 of Dryococelus australis. Taxonomy (NCBI): domain Eukaryota; kingdom Metazoa; phylum Arthropoda; class Insecta; order Phasmatodea; family Phasmatidae; genus Dryococelus; species Dryococelus australis. The sequence continues at coordinate 134,099,068 of CM056999.1, forward strand.
GCACTAAATGTAGCCTTTAGGTTCGTACCCCACAAGCACCATTATGTTTGGTAAATCTGCCCCTGTATGAACGCTGCGGTCAAAGATGGGGCAAAGTCATTAAGTAGAGTGCGCAGGAATGCATCATACATTATTGGAAATTTTTGGTACTGTCCATAGAAAATATGTGCAAACAACGTCAAAGTAATGTCTGTTGGTGACATTGTATTGCTGTGATTGTCAATACAACTGCTGGAAACACTCCCCAATGGCTTCTTCAGGAATTGCATGTAACACCTGCTTGTATATGGCAGTGACAACCAAGTTTATGTTTCATATGCTAAAATGGAAGAAATCACGTAGTTGCAAGTCAGCAGACTATACAGGATGAAGCAGGCAAGACCTCTGTGCTGTGTGCAGCCACAGGGTGGCTAGCATCAGAGAAAACAGGGAGAACTTGGAAAAGTCAGGGATTTTTACATTTCTGGAAAAATCAGGGAATTCAAATAAGATAGTTACCATCTAATGAATTGTAATGTTACTTGAGTTTATTCCACATTTATAGGAAGATTTATGAGCCTGGGGACAATTTTGTTGTTGTACATTTAATTGCAACTATTGTTACACGTATTTTCTTGCCTAAGTTTTATGGTATGCACATTTTGTTATATAAATATTTGTTTCTGCATAGGAAAGCATCCATAAATGAAGGCTATGTTATCGTAAAGTTGTAATTTATCTTAGAAAAAATATATATATTTTTAATATTTTGCATGTAAGTTGGTCAGGCAAATTTAACAGGATACCGGGGAAAGTCAGGGAGATGTCCAGGAATTTGCTATAAGGATACTGCCAGCTACCCTAATGCCATCTAACTGCACAATAACAGAGCTATGTTCAGAAGCATTTTCTTGGAAAAACCAATTGTACTGCTCCAGATCCGGACGTTTTTGACACTGTGAATAATGCAAATGACTCAGAATTTGTACCTACCATTCTTCGTTATTAGTAGCACCCTTAGGAATGAAGTACATGTGGGCAATGCTTAAGGTATCAAAAAATACGTCCTGGACCTGTCATAATGGTATAATTCACTATATGGGGATGCCAATGATTTACACATTGCCAGTTGTATTTTCAGATACAGGTTGTTGAGTCAATGTCATGTTTCATTACTGGTTATGATGCATTGAAAATAATGTTGCACCAGTATTTTCATTGGCAATGCTTAGGTAGCATGACAGAGGGGATGTTATTATAGTTGAATGTGGGGTTCCAATATGGTACACATGGGTACTGAGATGCGGCACACATCATTTCAAAATCTTTTATAGTAATTCATTTTTCTACATACTTATCCATGATGCATGCAGTCTTTTCAACAATAATATTACGAGTCCGATTCATCAGTAAGCAAGCCTTGCCACCTGATTCCAACTGTGTTTTCGTTGTGACCACGCATCACGGGATGCAATGTTGTACTGTTTGCACAGTTAAAGAATGAATGTTCAAGCCTGAAGATTTGTATTATTCACCAGCTGCCGAGGCTATACATTCAAATCACAGAGTACCACAGCACCCTGCTAGATGGCTCTACCAGTACAATTTGCCACATCTCAATTCTCCAAGCCAGCCGGTGACGTCGTGCCTTGATGAAGCTATGCTACAGCTACCCTCTCTCCAACGCCGCCCCTATCCAGCTGACTAGACAAGTATCATCAGCCAGAGTATAAATAGTGGCCAACCGTCCTCAGACGCCATTCTGCTCTGGGCCTTCACTACATTCGTGCAGAAGGTCCCAACGGAATTCACGCGACCCGCAGTCAACATTCATTCAGATTTCATTTTATGTACCACAGCCCTTGCCGTGTGACCAGCCTGCGCACCTCGCTCCACACATACACTTCACCGCATTCATGCCAAAGGAACCATCCTTCCTTGGTCTCCAATACAACTCGTTGCCGGAGCCATCCCTTCCAGCCTATCTTCACCACATTCATGCCGAAGATACACCTTTGCCAATGTCTACTACACACCCAGACACTGCGACTCCCCTCTGGACAAACTTGCATAGGAAGTAGTACCAGTTTGTTATTTTCGTATCGCTTGTCTACCCTGTCATTGTTTGTCTAGAACCAGGTTGCCTTCACCTGTACCTGCGTAGGTTAAGCTTCCTCTATCTCTTGCCAACGTTAGGAGGTAGTGCGACACCACTCTGTTTACTTCCTTTTAAAAGGAAATTAACAAAAGTTTTGCCAACTCAAGGATATCCTTTCCCATAGTTGTAATACCTCTCCCACTGGACCTCACGACGTCCAAGGGATTGCAGGTGATGGGAAAATTACTCATACGAGCCAAACACATCAGTTGAGTACCCACATGCAACATTGGATGGCCACCCTTTTTGTGCTCCCCGGAGTACAGAACGGTAGAGCCCTGACACTAAGTACTCAGTCTCTTAATGCCAGCTTGTCTGTTCAGTAGCACACACTCTTCGCCACATTTCAACACCAGAGTTAGTGTTCTCTGAGTCTGGGGAGACTGTTCCCTCCTGAGACACACACACGTGCAGACTGTCGACTGCGAGGCCTGACTCTCAGTGCTCATCGCATTTCGATACAGAGTGCTGAGTTAGGGAGCCCATTTGAATCGGCAGATGCTACACGTGGTTGTACATCAGGTAGGACAACACGTCACCTGCTGCCACTTCACAGACATAGAGGGTCAGTCCAGATGCCCTATTTCCGTTGGAGAGGTATCCGAGAGGTCAGACAGGTTCTAACTGCCTCTGGGCACTTGCAGGAGCTTGCTCCCTTCCTCATTACAATGATTGTGCAGCTCTCTCCAAAGGATCAAGCCCAGGTATTGCAACGTGTCCAGATTCCAGTCACTCCAGAAACTCCTAAGGACCTCTCCAAGGACCCCATTTGTCTGAACAAGAGAATGCATCCCTTGCTTGCAGCATATATAAACGGACAGGACTGGTCCTTGGGACTCGCCAACACCTACTAAGGGGGAATTGAGTCAGCAGAATCTAATCAGCCTACCGACACAACCTTTGAGCCACTGGCCGTTAACGAACATAGCTCACACTCACACCAGGTTACGCGTCACCCAGGTATACCACCTAGAGTCAATCCACTGAAACGAAAGATCACCTCCATGGAGCCCGATTTCGTGCCCTGCCGTAAAGCTACCAGGCCAGTCCTCTACACTGGACGTGTGCCAGTACCACGTAGAGACTGAAATAATACATAACCGCTGCCACCGTGTGCACCTGACATAGCACCCAAACAAAGACTCCCTATTGCCATAGTGACGTTCTCTACAGCTCTAAGGATGCATCAACCATTTTCTCATAAGGGTGAATTCTCAGACTTTCTGACACTTAGTGGCATTAAGCTTGGCTTGTATCGGAACTGTCATCTAATTATATGTGGGGTTCTGGCAAGGGGATGGGTCTAGTTCCCAGTCTGGAATGTGATGAGTGACTGTACTGGCTGAGCTGACTGATCCTCTAGAGCAGCTATAAGCTAGCCGAGATTTAGTAATCCATGGCAGAGGCATGAGGCAAGGCCACTGACATAAACTTGCTCCACAGGCAAGGCAGAGTTCTCCGTGACATTTACAAACTATCTTTTCCCTATAACTTCAATATTCTTAGCTGTGCCAGGGCTGTAGTGGCATAGCTGCTAGAGCACTGTCCTCTCACTAATGTGAACCATGTTCGATTCCTAGTGGGGCCACACCCAAACTTCCGTATTTGGGAATTGTGCTGTACAATAATGCTGATCTGCAAATTATATATATATATATTTTTTTTTATTTAAAAAGAGAGCGTCTCAGACCTCTCTGTTCCTTACTACTACTACTACTACTATGCCATTGCTGAGGGTAAATTTTTTCTTTATGATTTTCATTCCCATTCCAAGTAGTGTCAAATAATTTTCTTATTATTGACCTTACCAATTCTTCACCCATTAGATTATGATATTGAATAGTTTATATACAGTGAAACCTCTTGAATACAAAACTGAAGGGACCTAAAATTTTGCACTTTGCATTAACGAGGTTTGTATTAACAGGTGTAGGTGGTAGGCCTACTCCCAAAAAAAAATCTACGAACTCTACCATTGAATTTTAACGAGAACTAAGTCCGAACAATAAATAAATCATAAGTCGTTTATTTAGTTTCCATACAAAATGATTAAAGCAGTTTGAAGTATTTTCTGATTACATGTAATAAATATAGTTCAGATCATTAAAAAAAATTCAAAATTTGTAACTTATATTAGAGACACCAGAAAGTGGTAAATAAAACATCTCAAAATCGGTAAATAAGTTACACAAAAGTGGTGTCAAATATCGTCATAAAATTTACAAGGCGGTGCCAAAAAGTGGGGTACAAATTTACAAAAACTGAAAATATTTTAATTTCTAAACTACTCTCACGAGTACCTTCATATATACATTTCTACATAAGTGTTATCAACTCACATTCACAGCTATGACAGCAAAATTATTTCAATGTTCTCTACTTTTAAATTTGTGCACAAATCTGTCAAAATGTGACCAAAAGAAGAAAAAACTTGTTAATTGTCCACAACAAGTCAACAAGTAGCCTATTTGCACTGAAATAAAATTATTGTGGGCTGCAAAAATTTTGGAAAACGAGCACTGAAATTATTTTAAAATGCAACACAAAACACAGAATAACATTAGGCCCTACCTGTGGGTCATTTTTGTTGACCTGTAAAAGGATTGGTTTCGTTTTTATTTACGTTTCAGTCTATGCTGAGTTAGGCCTAACCACTATTTTGAGGTTATGTACATCAACACTCGCTCGTGAATTGGTTTGTAAAAATTCAATAACTTGGGAACATACTAATAATGAAATTACAGACATTATTAACCTAGCTTTTCGGATGTATAACTGTTTTCACATCCTTGCGAGAACAAATGCAAATCTTTACATGTGCACCAAAAAGTTATACCGTAATTTTAGTATAAATTACTTAAGACCACGGCACATGAACATGTGTTTGCAGGTTAAACGACGACAGAAAGTTCACTTGTGATTCATTTTATTTGGGCAGAACACTGTGTGTAGCCGTAAATGTGTAAACAAACAAGTCACGCACAGTATCGATATGTGTTTGCAGAATCTCAAACTCAATTTGAAGTTCAATATATATCGAAACACTCATTTCTCGCAGCGATGTTTGTCAATACCACTTCTGTAAACATTATTTAGAACTCTTTTGTCGCAGAAAAAAATCACATTTTAACCAATTCGGTTTAGCTGATAAAATAACAATGGTACATTCTATGAATGGAAACGAGGGTACTTTGTACTACATAGTAACAAATATTTTGTATTAACCGTACATTTTAACATTTAATTTCCTATCTCAACCTTTGGGGGAATTAATGTGAATTCTGCATTAAGCAATATTTTATTAATGAGGTTTCACTGTAAATAAAATGGAATGGAAAATGATTATATTATGTTACACTTCACAAAAGGGAGCCGTAACTGTATTATGTTTGCATCATGTATGTTGAGGCATGAGTAGAAACCCAGTTAACATTTAACCTTAAAATGTGCTAGTCTATGCAGTTGACAGCATTTCCAAACACAAGTCATTTGTTCATAGGCTGCTGCCCAAATTACATTTCAGTTTCAGTTTCAACAAGGCCACACAGAATCAAACCACCTATGTGCTAAGTTTTACTGTTGGTTGAGAGTAGAGGATGGTATAACAGGTGTAAAGAGGACCAGTGATGCATATGAAACTAACATACACACACTATATGGTGGTCTACTCTGTTACCACATATTGAAATGTGAAGTGATAGGGTTGCCTAGCATAAGTATGTAGTTAAAAATGTTTTACACTGTTGGTTTTCTGTGCCAGTAATGTTATGATGATGTAGTCATGATGTGTATTCATGATGTGTATTCACAGGACAAGCAGGTGTTTGAACTGGAGCCTGGTCTGTGTGTGGATGGCATGGCTCCCACAACATTTTCTTTGTTTTGTGGAGACTTCCTTGAATGTGGCACACTCTGCCGCAAGCTTCATGATCTGGTGTGTGCCGACAAGCCCACAGAAGGCCTCGTATATAGGGTGCGTCTGATAACACCATGTATATTTATACTTTTGTTATTAGTTACATATTGCACTACTGCGAACATGATTTGTAAGCATAGGATTTTTAATTTTCTGAAGAGATGCATGTATACATGTTGTATGTTGGTGCTGTTGTAAACAAAATGTCTTTATAATCTTTATGTTACTCTTTTCTGTATTTTCCATCAGTTTCATTTTTAGTTCCGTGTAATGCTGCTTTATTATAACTTTACCTTTGTTGATGCTTCCTGGTAGTTTACAAAAAAAAATTCTAGATTTCTTAAACCTTCTATTAACAAGTGCCATTAAGTTAGTCCTTTCTCACTGGAGGTGAAACACAAGAAGCTGCCTGTATTATTTTGTAATACCTGACCATACATTATCACATATTATGTTGCACACATTTTATACTTTACACAAAGAATTGGTACGATTCACAAGGTTTCCCATAGCTGTAGAGGAATCATGTTAAGATCAATGTGTTAAGGACATTGCCTAGTGCAGGAATGATTTAGCAAAAGGATACTGTAATGTTTTACGTGTTAAATGATTTTAGGCATCTCAGCTACCTTTCACAATATTGCTTTTAAAAACTATTTCTTATTATTTGAAGAGAAGAACCATGCTAAAAGAGAGCAAGCAGAAGTAAATTTATAGATGTGTTCTTGTGTGTTTGTTGAGTCCATAAAGCTGCATTAAGGGTAATAACCATTGGTAAGATGTACAAAATTAATATCTGAAAAGATACGTGACAGTCTATGGACAGGATCTTGTCAGCGCCTCAATAGAAGTTGCTTTTAGTTTGTGCTAGATCAGGTGCACAGGTTAAACGGGTTTACAAACCCTAATAGTGTGGAGTCTGTAAGATCTGGCTCTTAGTGTACATGGTGCTTTTATAGCATCGGGCTGATAGGCCTCCGGCTTGGTACAAAGTCAATCTGTGCTAGAGCTGCTTTGTGACTGCGGGGTGTTGGCAGGACTGCTGGCTTACCTCCCACTGCTGGTCAACGGGTGCTCGTCTGTGCTGCTCCAACGTCGGGTCTTCTGGCTCGGCTAGTTGGTGGCGATGATGTATGCTGGACGGCTTGATGGAGAGTCATATCTAGTTGCAACTGGTAGGCCTCTGGCCCACAGGTGCTGGGTGGTGGGTTGGATCTGCGTCATTGAGGGGCTCAACGCCTGGTTCCTGTGGTAGACCTACGCAGAGGATCTTGACGACCGGATGTTCAATCCCACGGGGTTTCACCAAAGGACCAAATAGACAACTGCAGGGAACTGTGAGGTGAGGCCTTGACCATTGGTGTGCGGCATAAGCTTGTTCCCGTGGGGTGAGGTAGCTGAATGCTTGGACAGGTTGCTTATACAGTGCTTGCTTGCAGCTAGGATATCAGCTGCCTGCCTTCCTGTCACTCTACTTACTACCCCTCATGTGGGTGAACTGCATTTACCAGGGAATTGGGTGCTACAGTTCACTTCCGCAACGGGGTGGCAGCAATGATAACTCTAGCTAGTGTGTGATTCGGAAGGGGTAGATCCTTTCTTGCTAGGCCTGGCATTCCCTCCGGCGAGTTTATGCGCTGTAGGTAGTGGGTTATCTGACAAGGGGAATCTAGCCTCTTCGTTGTGTATCTTGCTAGTGGTTGTGGCTCTACCGTACGTGTGCACCAGGTACCTTTACTTGCCTGGTCTACAGTTTGGGTTGCTGTCTTAATGGGTTGTGTCTTTATGATGTATATAGAGTCATTTTTAGGGTACGGGCCACAGTCCTACACTAAGATAGGCAAAATTCAGTATTAAAACTGCAGTTCCCTGCCTCTCAGTTGTTGGGTGATGCTTACAGGGGATGACTAAGCACAGTTCGTACAAGAAAGAGCAGACAGTGGGTAAACTGGATACGTATTTTATTCTCTTCACAATAAGACATGGTGACCAGTACTCTCCTGCTGTAACCAAGGCACTGATTAACTCTCGGAACGTAAGCAAAGACGTGTGAAGGTGCCTGTCGGCTTGAACAGCCTGGTCTGAAGATTGAGTTAAAAGAGCACAGAGGAACGACTAGGTAGCCGTGATAACAACTAAACCCTAACTGAAGCTGAAGGTGTCCTGAAGCATTGAGTTTCAAAGTGGGAGGTGCATTCCCCAAGGGAGGCATGACAAAATGCTAAGGGTGGCACAAACTCGATATTGCCAGTGATTAATGTTGTGCAATTTCTTCTATTCAACCAAGAATTGGGAGTCTTGTTAAAAATATGCAAGCTCATCCATCTCATGGATTGATTTGTTCACCACCATTTGTGTTCAATAAGCATTAAAATTTATTGATTAAATAATAACTTTGAGACTTTTATCCTCGTCTTTTTGTTTTACCCTTATAATAATGAAGTGTGACAGGGGGGGGGGGGGGGTAGTTATTTTTTTGCAGAAGGGAGGCGCAATAAACTAAAGTTTGGGAACCACTGTCCTGAAGGGATTTACGGGAAAATATAGGGTGTAGGTGTTGACTGCAATTGTCAAGTGTTAAAGGGGAACTATGACCTTTCTGGGGTAGTAGTGGATGCTGAAGAAGTCCGGCGTTAGTTGCTGAAGATCAACTGGTGGTCTCTTGTCATGAAAGCAGTAGAGAGCAAACAGAGCAGAGAGCCTTGGCACAACTTGTGTGAAGACTGCTGATGTGAACTGTCATTCTGCGGCGGTGTAGGTACATATATTCTCCTGCAGTAGGGGTCGTCCTGAACGCCGTTGGGCTTCGGGTAGTTTCAATGGGGGTAGCTCCTCCCTCCTGGGTGGAGCTAGACTCTGCTGTCATCTCTCAGGGCGGCTGGAAGCAGGCCTCCCGGCTATGTAGGGTTGCGTCAGTTGTGCGAACTCAGGCGTAGTTTCTCTGGCATGGTTTACTAGTGTATTCCTATTTCACTGGGTTTTATTTTGGGAAGGAAGGAATGGAAAGGAAAGAGAGAGAGAGAAAAATAAAAATAAAAAATTAATAATAATAACATTGCACTCGTGCAGTTATTTGTTCACTCGTGTTCATAAACAAAATGACCTTCATCCTGCATGTGTAAAATGTTAACATGTTGGGGAGCTCGGCCATATGTGTCATACCAGGAATAATTTCTGTGCTTTACAAGAGACTTGTAGCTTACGTAGTGATGCATGCTCTATGAGGTGCGACTACCTTAGATGGTAGTGCAGTGACATTGACTATCCTACCAAGCCTAGCTAGGCCTACCATGGCGAATACTAACTGTTCTATTAGGCCAGTGAGGCGTAAGGGGGTTAGGTGTAGTATTAGGCCTCTTAGGAGCAGGTTTGCTACAGGCTGGAGGGGAGTCAAACCCCAGAGTGAGGGGGAAGAAAGTGGCTGTCCGTCCAGGGAGTTCGATCCTCCTCACTATCAGGGTCGCCAATACAGGAGATGCCAGCAATCCCAAATGGATGAAATGAATTGAGGTTAATCTGACATGATGGTGGGAGTGCGGGGTCTGGCAGAGAAAATCTTAGTTGGACCAGTAGGTTGGTGTGATGGGGCGAAATCTGCAGCTGAGGGTGATGCACGGGGCCGGTTGTCTGGCTGGGCCGGGAGTCGAACCCGAACGATTTTACCCGATGAAAGTTTGATGGTGCAGAATTTAGGGAGGACTGTGCCCTGTGGATGTTTTACTCTAATCAATTGTCCAGACTGGAATTTAACATTACGCATGGTTTTAAGAATTTGCCTAGCAGGGATGTCATGGGGAGTAGCCTCATTCTCCTGACTAGCAACTTTTCCTGTTCCTCATATTCCACCCTTCGGTATCCTGGCCACTGGCCACCGAGCAGATGATCTAATGACGTGGAGATGTCCAGGGTAACAAATGGGGAAATGGGTCGTGACACCTTACTTGAGGTTCGTCCTCTAATGTTGAACTGACTATAGCTCGTGCTAGGGCAGGACGTTCCCTATGTCGTTGTTTACTCTGGATCCATCCCTTCATACTGTACATCTGTTTGTCAGTGTTAGACAAGTTTACAAGATACCACAGTATAGGGAAAAGGGGTTCGTTAACTACAAGTAACAGTACACAAAGAGGTAAGTTTGACGTGGTGTTTTATTGAGGGGATTAATCCCTGGCGAGAACCAGTAAAATATAATTAGTACAATTAAAATTGCCTTGGCAAAACACTGGAGAAAAATACAGTATGTAAATAACGTGGGCAATGGGGTCAGATGAAGTCGAGCCTGAGATGGATAGCATGCAACTTAACAGCGGCTGGTAATATTGAAAAATACATCAATGTAACTTTTACAGCAGCCAAGATTTAAGGGGAAGCTAATCAGGTACGCAATCCAAAACGTGATGGCTCTTTACCGCGGAGGTAGAGTGCCCTTGGTTAGGCTGAAAGGAAAGTCCTCTGCAGACTGGGTAAGCAGATAGTCTTTGCAGTCTAAGGAGGTGTGCAGAAGAGTCCTCTCAGACTCAAGGATAGGTAAGTCCTTACGGACTGAGAAGGTTAGGAAGAGTCTTTGCGGACTCACGGTAGGCCAAGAGTCTTCAGCAGACTCAAGTCTTTGCAGACTGATGGTGGGCTTGTATTCTTTTCGGTTGCTGAGCCCAGTGCATGTGCTGGGGCTGGCTGCTAGGATTGTATTTACACTGAATTTTCACTTACCAGCCGTTTTTCGGGGCGCGGGGCGTAGCATAGTCTTTTCACCATGGGGGCATGTTTATCGGGGATGCAGAAGCGCTGCACTTTTCTTATTGCCCCGCATGGAGGCAACGTCAAATTAAAACTCCTGTCTCTGAGGTGGGTTGGTCATGACGTCACAAGGTCACGGGAGTGCTGCCATCTCTCTTAATAGTAGGAATTTCTTCCTGAGCTAGCCACGAGTAGTAGAATTCTCAACAATATTTAAAATTGCGGGGGTGCCTTTTGCGTGCATAAATCTGGGTGGGCATTGGTTATTGTAATTACGCACGTAATTTACAATGATGTAATCGGCTACCCAGGCTTGTGGGCTTTATTAGTATGATACATTAATTCTGGTTTGCCACTTATATATTTCGCCCCTGAGCGCATGTTGCTCGTAGATGGGGCAAACGCGTCCGTAGAGCGCGCATTCTTACAGCGCAGCATGCTGGCATGCATCAGTAGGTAGCATGCCTGCCGCGGCTGTACAAGTGCACATTGGTAAAACACAATTTTATGTAACGTGTAACAGTCATTTTGCTTTCTCAAGTCACGTTACCATCTATGGAATAATAATTGCGCTATGTATATTTGTAAACATTGCAACATAACACAAAATTTCTGTCGCAAATGTTTTGTAGGGGAGAAATAAAATCTGAATTTACTATGTTTATATGGAATTGTGATTTAACAATATTTACAGGAATACGAAACTGCAGTGCGGCCTATACTTGAAATATTAATTATACTGAATTTTTCATCAAAACCTTCTGGTACCGCCTATACAAGCACACGGCCTATACATGCAGTAATACTGTATTCTTCCTCCAGATGCATTATGGTCTCCACCTTATTATATGAGACGTTATGTTGGCTTGATTAGCTGCAGTTCAGAGTTGTATCACCTGTAGGGCACGTGACACACACATGATGATATGTAGTTGCAGCAAAAAAGTAGTAATCTATATATGCGTCACTCAACAGAATTTAAAAAAACTCTCAATTTCGTAGCTGATTTTTGCAACTGGTTGTAAACAGATATCATCTCTCATATTGTAAAGTGTTTTTGAAGAATGGTTATAATGGTTTGGATTCTGTAGCCACATTGTGATTGTGGCTCCAGTCCAAACCATATAACCATTCTGACACCCTGGTGGCCTGAAATCTCCTATTTCCCATTTAATAATATTCCTTGCTTCATAACCCTATTGTTTTCATTATCTCCAAAAACATTCCAATAAGGTTATTCTGTATGCATGTGTGTGGTCAGGCGGCATGTAGAACTGTGCGGGCCTACATCGTGCTGTACCGCCACGCATTGCTGAGCTCGCGGGCGTGCTCGCTGGTGCAGCTGCGTGCCCTACTGAACTCGTACAGCATGCAGCTGGCCTGCGTGAACAAGGTGCTGAGTGCGGGTCCAGGCGCAGGGCCACTCCTGGCATGCCTTTGCCAACAGCTGTGCACGGCATCACGCCCCGACCTTACCTGCCTGCTGTTTTCCCTGCTGCTCTCCTGCTGTCGCACATACTTCAGGTACACACTTTAATTCACATGTGGTTCTGATAGTCTGCAGCACTTCTGGAAGGGATCAGTTATTTATAGGGATGAATTGATTCCAATTTATGAATGAATCGGAATCCACAGCGTATCCTTGAAAATACCCTTAAATACAATTCAGAGAGAGTGAGTGTGAGAGAGTGATTGAGAGTGTTACAGAGTGAGTGAGAGAGTGTGTGTGTATGTGCGTGCATTCGCGTGTGCTTATGCTTTTTTTTTAGAGAGAGAGTGGGGTGATTACAATATGTATATTTTCTCTTAAACAGAAAATTCTGAATCGTAGTTGTTGAAATTGAATTTCATATGTTCTTTTGTGTATGATTTCTGTAAGAAATGTGTATAAAAACTGATTTTTGTTTTTATCATGGGCTTATAAAATGCTGAAGGCCACTATTAGAACATTTAGCATTTTCATATAAAAGTACACCACTAATTTTGTTTGAAACACTATTATGTTAAAAACAGTACTTGGTACACAAGAATCTGGGCAATTATAACGTATTTAATGGCACTTAAAATAACTTAATTGATTTTGTAGATTTTTCCCCCCTTTATGGAATATGTGATAATATAATTTTTTTTTAAGTTTGAGATGAAGTTATGTGAAAAGGGAGAAACATAATACAAATTTAAGAATTATGTCAGAATGGATAAAACAATTTGTTATGAAGAGTTTAAAATTGTGATTTGCTGTGAATACAAATTTAACTATGGATTTTTTTGTTTTATGAAGAAATTCTGTTCATAGGATTTTACTGTAGTTTGTTGAGAGTAATTAGTTATTTTTTCTCCTGAGGAGACTGAACAATACTATTCAAGGGAAGGTGCAGACATGCGACCTCCCACTGCCCTCTTCAGGCTGTATTGTTGGTCCTACACTCCACTCTGAAAGTTGACATGTCACAGGCGACGTACGTAATCCCTGTCAAGCCTCCTCCTCACCTTCCCCCCCCCCTTTTTTTTTTCCACCCCTCGGTGTTAAGCTACACCATTGCCAGAAACGCAGTCATCTTCAAAAACATGAAAGAAAACTTTTCGTGGTTACTCAGTAAATAATACACTTTGCGGTGGGGAAGATATCTGTGGAAGTAGCATGTTAACATGCCTTTTGGATACAAGACATAGACTGTAATCCCATGAATTGGTCATTGCAACTGTGTAACTACCTGCTGATTATTGATCTGCTGAAATTGTAGGTTTGTGTTAACAGTCTTAAACAGTGGACTCCCTATTTATCGTTTTTCAGGGGACTGTTAAAAAATTTCCTTACCTGCAGGATTTCAGTAGATAAAGGTTTTACATGTACATCAATAAAATATAGCTTCTGACCTTATTATACTTGATTTTGAATATAATTAGAGCTGTACATTATGTGAGAATAAAGTTTAGCAAATAAACACAAAACATGGGGATTTTTAAAACACAGTAGAGTATTATTGTATTACAATTACTGTAAATAATACATTTAAAAACATTTCACCTCAACTCATTTAAATTGACGTGTGCCCGGTTACTGAATGTATGGCACGATCGTCGAGGTTTATTGTGCTAGACCAAGTGCACTGTTATTGGTAGCTGACGGGAGGTGTTAGTTACCCTGACTTACTCTGAAAGTCTTCGGTCTGTTAGTAACGTGGGTTTGATGGCTGAGTGAAGCTGGTCTACAGTCCTTGGGTGAGATTATGTCGTACTGAGTTGTCTCAAACCATACTCCAAGTTCCAGGCCGCTGACTCTTGACTCCATAATCTATAATCTAGAATTGGCTTGACCATACCTAGCTTCAGTCATGTATATTAGACCCCTCAGCAGAGGGTGGTAGTTAGGACTGGTTCGGACATGTGGTGGGAAATATATATATCGTACCACGGGTACAGTCGAGACTGCCCGTAATCTCAGTGAGGCAGCGTGGTCCCATTCCGCCTGTCTTTCCTGCGTAGGAAGGGATAAGGTTGACACGTACTGCTTCTACATGTATTATAATACGACTCCGACTCATCTCATCGCCTACGAGTACTGCTTCCATCTCTACAGACGTGAGCAACACTTGCCTATCCCTACAGGCAACCAGAACTTCTGTGTTTTTCCTTCTCACCTGGAAGGCACGCATCCCGGCAGGCACCCCCCCCCCCCCCCCCCAATGCTCGACGTCTACAAGATGCCCAGATCTCGGGCACGGCCGAGCAGACCCGACGAGGTACGAAGCCAGAACCACTGATGAGATAATTCTCATGCCACTCAGGGCCGGAGGACGTCACGCCTCCCCCACTCCCTGTGCCGGCAGCCTACAAGCTACCACTATGTAAGTGTGGCCGCATCAGAGCTCTGGAGTCATTCTTTCTCATATCTTGCACTGCCCACAGCACTCTAAGTGCTCGGGATCTCTAGAGAAGTTCGAAGCCTACAAGTATGCCTTCGCGGTAACCAACTACGTACGCCGACGACCAGTGAACCCGGCGACATACAAACACTAACTTTCTTCTTTTAACTTAATTTGTCTCCTCTAGCCACCTTTAATTAGTAGTTTAAATGTAACTCTTATTTTCGTCTAAGATCAGCTTTTCACGTTTATTTAGAACCAGGTCACCTACACCCGGAACCACGCAGTTACACCTTCAGCTATCCTCGACTTGGTAGGAGGTGGCACAGGTCACATGTCTATTGAACTTTCAATAAACACACTTTGCTTTCTGCTATGCTACTTTTATTTCCAGGTTATATATCTGTATTCACAGTTGGAGGTAGATTACACTGTGCACTGACAACGGAATCCGGGGAAGTTATTAAACCGAACTAAGACATACACATTAGATGGCTACCTGTTTTTTTCCATCAAACACACAGCACTATTAGTGCTCGTGGGGAAGAAACAGTAATGTCCCATGCACCACTTGCACTGTTTGTGCATGGTGACTGTGACCTGCAGTGCTGTCGGGTATTCTGGGTGGACGCACAACCAGTAGAGGCTTGGCGCGACTCCGGCTCGACGTCCCTGATCAGTCCGCCTGTGGTGGAAGATCAATGGGGACTCTTATCAAGCCGGCCAACAAGTCACTATTGAGGTACACTGTTATAATTTCCATTTCAGTACACTGCGTAATTTATAGAACTGTTATCCTATACCTCATGAGAAAAGGAGTGGTAGGAGACGTAGAGAGCAACACCTAGCTCACCCTGCTGCCTGGCTGAGGATAGTATCATCCTATCCTATGCAGGATAGACAGGCGGAACGGGTCCGTGTCGCTGAACTCAGACGTCAAGTGGATGAGCCTGCACCGTTAATATTAATTGAGTTCCACCGTGTGTTCGTACCAGCTTCAAGTATCACTCTGTTGTCTACGGCTTCTTAACCGGAGTGGAAGTTCGCCTAGGTTGGGACAACTTGGTCTTCTGGACAACAGAAAGACGACTTTGGAACATTCGTGCAGGCATTCACCCCGCTTAAGACTAAACTAACCTCAACTACCTAACTAGAGACGAAAGTGTATTAGAACTAGCCAACACTCCTCGCCTCATCCCTGCTACCTAATTCGCTTTTGGTGTAGCGAGTAAAATCTGTAACTGCCGTGTCCGGGCAGTCTAATGGGACACGTGTCAAGGTATTCCACTGTTAGGCAGCTAGATGAGCAATCTTTTGTTCCCTACGCCGTTGCCCGTGCCTTATCATATAAGTCGTAGAGTTTGGGTCGCAGCTGAACATGACACGTCGTGCACTTCAGATGAGAAACTTTGTGTGTGTCCAATTAGACTGACTTGGCAAGTTAGTCAAGGGTTTTGACCACTATACCAAAAGCGGATTAACTGTCTTTAGATAACTGGTGTTACACGAATGGTGTTGGCTAGAACTTACTCACTCTTGCTCATTGATGTTGTAGTCGAGGTAGGTATGGCTTTACCCGGGACAAATTTGGTTGATTCCGGAACGGATGTTCCACAAACGAACTTCTTTAGACCAGAAGATGAGATTGTCCCTGCCTAGGCATACTTCAGTACCAGTCAGGAGTCCGTTGACAACCGGGTGACACATGGTATATATGCAGACACATTATGGAAAGTCAATTACTAGAACCGGAGCATGCGTGACTGCTTGTCGTCTCAGTTCGGCGGCACAATCCCGTTCCACATGTCTATCCTGCGTGGGATGGAGTAATACTATCCTGGGCCTGAGAGCAGGGTGAGCCAGTTGTTGTTCCCTGCATTTTCTACCACTCCTCCTCTCGTTAGGCATAGGGTAACAATTCTCTAGTTTACGTAGTACTCTATAGACTGAAAAAATATCAGTGTAACCCAATAGTGACTTGCAGGCTCGAGCTTGATAGAGTCTCCACTGATCCACCACTGTAGGTGGGCTGATCAGGGACATGGAGCCGTGTGGACCGCCAAGCCTCTACTGGTTGTGCGTTCGCACTAGGATGCCGGCAAAACTACAGGTCACAGTCACTGCGCACTAACTAGTGCGAATGGTGGGAAGAAACCTGAGTCTGTCATGCCTCTTGGTGTGAAGGTGTTTGTAATAGTTGTGGCATCACTGTTTCTCCCCCACAAGCTCTAAAAGTACTGATGTGTAGCTGGGAAGAAACATGTAGCAGTCTACTATGTATGTCTTAATTCGGTTTAGTAAAATTTCTGGTTTCTGTCGACATTGCACAGCATAGTCTACCTTTAACTGTGGATACAAATTAATACCCTGGAAATAAAAGCAGAAAGTTAGAGGACAATGTGTGTTTATTGAAAGTTCAATAAACACCTGACCTGTGCTACCTCCTACCAACTCGAAGATAGCTGAGTGTAACTGCGTGGTTCCACGTGTAGGTGACCTGGTTCTAAGTAAAAGAGAAAAGCTGGTTCTAGACGAATATAAATGAGTTAAAGTTAAACTGCTAATAAAAGGTGTCTAGAGGAGACAAAGTGAAGTTAAAAGAAAATGTTCGTGTTCGTATGTCGTCGGGTTGACTGGTCATCAATGTACGTAGTAAGTAGCAGCGGGACCATACTTGTAAGTTAACAAACTTCTCCGTAGATCCCGAGCACTAGTATTGCTGTGGGAGGTTGCTAGAAATGCAAAATAATGACTCCCGAGCCCGGCAGCTTCCGGACTTATATGTTTTGGAAGCTTGTAGGGTGCCAGTGCGGGGGAGGCGTGACATCCTCCGACCCTGGGTGGCGTGAGAATCCTCTCATCAGTGATTCTGCTTTGTGCCTCATCGGAGTCGCTCAGCCTTGCCCGAGATCTGAGTAGCTTGTACGCTTTGAGCGCGGGGAAGGGGGTCGGTGTGCCTGCCTTGTTGCGTATTTTCGAGGTGAGAAGGAATTGCTTGTAAGTTCTCATTGCCTGTAGGGTAGGCAACGTGTTGGTCACGTCTGTAGAGATAGTCTAGGCGATGAGTCGTAATCGTATTGGAATAGATGTATAAATGGCACTCGTCAATCAATTCTCTATAATAGTGTATATCCAGTAGCTGATTCATGGCACAACCACTGTAAAAGTTCCCACTGATCCTCCACATTAACGGGCAGATCAGAGACGTTGAGCCGTGTGGGCCACCAATGCTACTACTGGATGTGATATACAGCAAAGGCCAGGCCTCAATAACCAGGCCAATACCGCCTCCAGCACCTAGGTGCTCTATTAGGTGATATAACCTAGGCTTACTGTGTCTCCTTGCTAGAAGGTATTCCTAGTGGTTGTGGCTCCTCTTTTCCTTCCCTCCAGCACCTGGGTGCTCAGGGTAATAGGAAGCCACAAGCGGCCATCTAATGTGTGTGTTACCAGACTGTAGGTTTTCAGAAAGGGGGCCTCAGTCAAGCTAGTTTGAATTTACAAAAGTTCCCGGTTTGTGTC
The DNA here is from genome assembly GCA_029891345.1 of Dryococelus australis. Lineage (NCBI taxonomy): Eukaryota > Metazoa > Arthropoda > Insecta > Phasmatodea > Phasmatidae > Dryococelus > Dryococelus australis. The sequence continues at coordinate 134,117,246 of CM056999.1, forward strand.
AGTAGTGCAGAGTGCGACTTATTGCTAGCAGGCGAAGTAGACGTTACTCTAGAAATAAAAGCGTTAGGATAGAGAACAAAGCTGTATTTATTGAGGACTCAATAAACACAGTGACTCGTGCTATCTCCTACCAAGCAGACGGAGTACTGAAGGTAAACTACGTTAGCCAGGTGTAGGTGACCTGGTCCTAGGCTAGAGGGGAAGTGAACTAGAAAACTAGAAAACTGAATATATAACTACTCAACTAAAGCTGTCTATTTGCGGGTGTCTGTAAGAGACAAAAAGAAGTTAAGTTAGTAGCAGCGTATAATCATGTTCAATGGTTGTCGAAGACTGCTGTACCAGGGAGAAGCCACGATGGCTACTGAAGACTCGAGTTTTGCTGTAGGCTCCAGCACTAAGGATTGCTTGGGATTTAATCTACAGAAAAAATACGAATGACTGCTGGAGCCCAGCTGCGCACTGACTTATATAGTCAGTTGTCTACGCTGGTGTAGCGGGATGTGGTGAAGGCATGTGACGTCCTTCTGGCGTGGGAGGTGGGAACCCTCTCGTCAGCGTTTTGGTGGGGGGGGGGGGCTGCGTGTTTGCTGGTTGCGTAACATTGTAGCCAAATGTTCGGCCGCCCAGTAGATTTAAACGGCGCGCAATAACCATGTATTAGTTTGCTGTAGCAACTCTTATGTAGGTTGAAGTAAGGGTATACTTCACGTGAAGAACGATGGGTCGTAATCATAGTTAATAGTAGTATATGCGGCACATGTCAATCCCCCCCAAATTACGATGAAGACTCATCATGAAAAGGTGGTGGAATAAGACGTTGGTCCCCTCTCTGGAAGGTTTGAAGGTCCAGGTAGGAGTAGCGAAGAAAGCTGGGATCATCAGGTAGGTGGACCCTTAGTGTTGAGTGGACTGTCTGCCACATTTTCTTACGGAACCTTGTTGTCGGTGAGGTGTAAAATGTCTGTTTTCATTGGCTTTAATTACGTACAGCGTAATAACTGCTGTATTTACAAGTTCAGTTTGCACATAGTCGAGTGTCTTAATAACTGTATATTGCATTTACCTCATCGGTTCCTACTTCCCCCGCTTGATGGCAGCTGGGTAGGCATTTATACTGAATATTTAATATAGCCTAAATGTGAGTGTCTTTGCCTATCTCACTGTCTTTTACTGGTCTGCTACATTAAATGTCACTATTTGCTACAGATCTCGGATCTATAATGAGTCCTGTAGTGTTCTGTCATAGTGGTTTACAACTACATGTGCGATTAACTTCGTTTAGCGCTGCACTTACTTCTGTTCGTCGAGTTTTGGTTTAGCTGGCCTTCCTCTGGGACATAGTGCAGCATGCAGTGGGTACGGCCATGTGTACCTTGACGTAGGTCACCACTGTGATTCTCAGTACTGGCCAGGTGTTGAGTATGCCTTGGCGGCACGAGGTGGCATTAGGCGTCTTGGTTCAGCGCGTTCAGTTGTGGCGTCTGCTTCTGCCGGAACTGATGGGGAGGGCACAACTACAAGGGACGTTGAGGCAGTGTGGGGGAGTGGCACATGAGGGTCCGTCATCCCGACTGCACAGGTTCCTACCCGTACGGCAGGATGTTTCTCTGCTGGCGCAGGACAAGGGAGTTGCGGCAGGGGATTGCTCTCCACTTTGCCTGAGGACGCATCCCGTCGTAGGGCCGAGTTGTTGGAGGCATCATCATTCTCAATGTCCAGGTCCTGTGACACGGCAGTGGTAGGGAGAGAACTGTCGACCTCCACTGCAGGTGTTGCTCCAGGTGAGGGGTAGTGGGAGCCGTCGACGGTCTTAGCTCCTGCTGTGGCAGCACAAGAGAGCTGCGGATCCCCTCGGCTATGGGTGGTGCGTCTCGCTGGAGGACCGGGTAGTTGGAGGCGTCGATGGTTTCGGCATCCAGGTCCTGTGGCAAGGCAGTGCGATGGAGAGGGGTCTCGACCTCGACTGTGGTAGTTGCACCGGGTGTCGTGTAGTAGGAGGCATTGACCAGGAGGCAGAACGGGCCTCTCATCCTCAACGGCGCCGAGGGGTGAAGGTTCCTGTGTAGGAGGAGGTTGCGATGGAGCAACTGCTGTCGGCTATGCTTGACGTCAGTTACAATTTATCGTCTGCAGGATTAGTGGTCGGCTTCATGGAAGATAGAATGACCTTGACCACTGTTTCGGACGTTTCTTGCGGTTGCTGTGTTTGTACTCGGTCCGTGGCTTGTTTGCCTTCTGGTGCTCTAGTTACGTAGGCCTCAGGGCTCACGTCATGGATGTCATCCTGTGGTCTAGTGGCAGCCTCCTTGCTGTCGTCTGGATATTCCGGTGGCCTAGTGGCAGGTAGTACTTCATTATCAGAGCCAGTGATCGGTTTGTGGATGTTGGAACGGCCTTGACTTCTGGCTTCGGAGTTGTTCTAGGTGGAGGGGTAGGCACTCGGTTGATTTCTACTCCTCTCACCGACAGTGCTTCTGGCTGCTCGCTGATGCAGCTCAATCGGCGGAGTGTCTGGGGGGGGGGGGGTTTGTGGTTCTCGGTAACGGGGACTCCGCCATGACTATTCGGAGCAGCTAGGGTTTACTTTGTCGCGTTTGGCTGTGACTTTCTCAGCGTAACTGCATGGTGTTGAGAGCATTGATCTGACGAAGAATGTTCCTTGGCGTTGCTCTACATCCGGCTTCCATGGCGCGATGTAGCTAGGTGTCCTGTTGAGGGTCCTGGCTCAATATCGCGAACTACCCTGCTGGGTGGAGGTTCATCCTCATCTTCGGATTGACCAGGTGTTTCTCCTACAACATCATCATCCTCAAGTGTCGGCATGTCCCCCGGGAATGGCTGTATTTGGCATCGGGTGGTCTTCCGGATCCGTCCTTGCAGGTCTTCAGCCCAGTAGACGTCTATTTTACCGACAATACAATATGGTCTGTCCCATTCATCAGCGAGGCCAGCACTGAACTGGTTTCTGGCCTTGCTGAGGGGATGTGTTCTTAGGAGTACGGTTTCCCCTAGGTTAAACTTACGTACCCCTGTCTTTGGTGGGGAGTACTTTTCCCAATATACTCATCCTGGGCTTTTGGGCGGTAGTAATTCGGGCTAAGGTAGCTAGCCGGATGTCCTCGGGTTGAGGTATATCAGTAGGCTCACTTTCCCGTTGCCAGTCGCCTGGTCAGTGTCGGCATAGTGTTTGGCCCAGAAAGAGTACACTAGGGCTTCTGTCTACCACTTCGTTGGTTCTACGACATAGGGCAAACAGAATAGTTGGGATGTGTTTATCCCAGTGACGGTGGTCGTTTCCCACACTGATACGAAGGCACTTTTTGATTTCTTGGTCCCTTCGTTCAGTGGAGTTGGCCTGGGGATGGTACAGCGAAGTAGTCCATGTTTCGACTCCCCATTCCTGGCAAGCTGATTGTCATTGGTGACTCGTGAATTGAGTGCTGTTGTCAGCACTGTGGATATCCCCATCATGGGAATATCTCAGTTTCTATTTTTCGCACAATTGGGGCGGTTTCTTGGCTAGGTAGAGGGAAGGCCTCTACCAACCTTGAAAACTGGTTGGTTACTACCAGCAGGTAGCGATTCCCCTTGATACTGCGTGGGTAGGGCTACATGAGGTCGGCGGCTATGTGCGTCCACGCTGTCTTGGGTCTCCTTGGTCGTACTGTAGGAGGTGGAACCATGTAGGCTTTACCATAATACAATAGCACGTAACACAGTTGCTTACATACTGTCGGACATTGCAGCTTATCCCGTCCCAGTTGTATTGGACTTTGATGTCCATCAGAGTCTCACTTGTACACGGGTGCCCAGTTTGAGGGTGCCGGCACGTAACTGCTGCGGAACCCAGATCTTTCAGGATATATTGGGTTGACCGCTACACATCCACATGACATCATCATGTAGTTCGAAGCGTTGGGGCTGTTCCCGTAGTAGGTGGCGTATGTCGTGTCCTGCTGGCTCAGTGTAATGTAGTGATGGGTGATTTGTAATTTGTAACTGGAGGAGACCGATTTGTTCTTTTTGACTTGTTTCGAACTTGGGGGGGGGGGGGGGGGACACCTTCCTCCTTTTTCTCCTTAGTTTTTTCCTCCAGTATAGTGAATCAAGACAGGGCATCTGGCAAGTTGTTTGTTTTACCTGGGCAGTGTTGAACTTCGAAATTGAATTCTTTGAGAAACATATCCCACCATCCGAGTTCGGCTTTTCATTTCGTGACTCGTGCAGTCATTGGAGGACTTTTGAGTCGGTGCGCAGAATTAAGTGTTGTCTTTCGAGATAGTAGCAATATTTCTTCACTGCCCAGTTAACGGCCAGACATTCCTGTTAGTTAATATGACAGCACTGCTCTGTGGCATTAAGCCGAGTTGAGGCATATGCTATCACAATAGGATAGCCGTTCTCGTCTTGTTGATATAATACAGCGCCTAGACCGTTTTGACACGCGTTTGTTTGCAGGATTAACGCTTGATCTCCTGGTGGAGGGCGGAGTTGCCTGATGTTCGCGAAGCTGACCTTCAGATTGTTAAAAGCTTGTCTTTGCTCCGGTCCCCATTGCCAACGATTGTCCTTCTCGAAGATTGGGTGAAGTGGTGCCATGTGTTGTGCAGTGTTTGGAATGAAGTCACGTAGCCAGTTGCACAGGCCCAGGTACCGTCATAGTTGTCGTTTGTTTGTTGGTTCGTCTGCCTCTTTGATGGCACGTATCAAATTCTGTTGTAAAGTTCCCCTCAGGCGAAATGACATGTCCTAAATAGTCTGTGGATGACTTGCCAAAATAGCTCTTTGACAGCTTGCAAGTCATTCCATGGAGTTTCAGACGTTAAAGAACTTGCTGAAGGTGTTCGAGATGCTCCTCCCAGCTATTTGAATAGATTACATCATCGAGGTATGCAAAACAGAACTCTCCTATCTAACCGGTCAGTACCTCTTCGGACATGAGGCATTGGAAAGTTTAACCCAAATGGCATTACTCTGAATTGGAGGGTTTCACCCTCGGGTGTAGTGAATGCAGTGTACTTGCGGCTCTCTGGGTGTACTGCAATCCATCCGGACTCCATATCCAGGGTACTAAATATTTTGGCTTTGCCAATGTCACGCAGGGTATGAGTTAGATCGTTAGCTGGGGGGACAATAGGGTGTGTTACTTCGTTTAGACCCTTATAATTAACACAGAATCTAAATTTTCTGTCTTTCTTCGGGATGACCACGTGGGAATTGTAAGGTGAAATTGAGGGTTCCACAATCCCCTGGTCCTTCATGTTGTTCACTCGTTCCATTATTATGTCACAGCGGCGTGCTGACATCCTGTAGGGTTGTTGTATATGAGGACGTCGGTTGTCGTCCAGATCTCATTTTGGATCGACCTTGTCTGACGTAACAGCCCCTCTTGTCCAAATGCACTAGCATGTTCATTTAATACTAGGTGTAGCTGGTTAAATTCCAGTTCTCCAAGCTTGTGGTTAATCCGTGCGGGATCGATAGGTGTAGGTACAATGTTGTCTGGACTGTAGGCCTAGTTTACAGTTATCCTTTCCTTTTCGCCCATGTATACTCGGCATTGCCCATGGTCTTTGATGCACTGTTTTTGTAGGTGATACTATGAATTTGGTTGATGCCGAAAGACGGTGCAGGCGTACCGTTATGGTAATCCGGCCGTCAACCCGTAGAGTGGTATTGTGCTGGGCCATCCACACTATTTTCTTATGGGGCCGCATATCCGCTTGTTGTTCGGTAGTCAGGAGGTTTCTTCAGATGAAATTCCCAGTTGTGGCCGAGTCAAGTAGCGCCAGCACTCTGCTCCCTTTGCCACAGTGGCTTTAGAATAGTAATGTTATGTGCTACATTTAACTGATACTGCTGAAGGCAAGCTGTATGACAAGCATGACAAGATAGCGAGAGTTGCAGAAAATGCTCCGGCCAAAACTGCTTGCGAACTGCCCTGTTTGAAGGGCGTGCATAGGTATTAATACCCTTGAGAGACGTGGTGAGCGACGGGTGACTGGAGCAGGCCGCATGGAGGGGTAAACCTCCCCTGATGCGGCGAGCATGCATGTTTGGTACTCGCTGGCCAGGGCAAGGCAAATGAGGGATGGGTCCATCCACTCAGATTGGAGTGCAGTGTCGTACGGATTGCCGGCATCTCAGGAGTTGACTTGCTTGTGAATAGGAATGATACAGGGGCTAAATGAATTGCGGCGTTTGGCGCTACAGTACGCTGGCGGAGCAGCAAAGACTGAGACTTGAATATGTATCTGACAACGCTCATGGCATGTCAGTATATAATAAATTACATAATTATATTCCATGTTTATCAGGCCTGAGGATGTGTGTCATGTCAGTTGTGTGATTCGGGCTGGTGCTTGTGTGTGCAGCTTGTTGGAGAAGTGGATTTTTGAGGGGACATGCAGCGACATATACGGGGAGTTTTTCATCCAGGCAGTGCCAGAGTTCCAGTGCAGCAGCAGCCGTAGCTACTGGAACCGGGGGTTTTCGCTGGATGACAGTGAAGTGCCTGCCTTCCTGCTTGGCCTGCAGGACTCCATCCTGCAATGTGCCAAGACCATCGCTCTTCTGAAGCGCTGCAACCCAAAGGTCATTGCTCCCTACTGCCTTTCTGTTCCAGCCAGTGCCCAAGGCAGGTTAAGAAAATGCCTAGAGTGTTAGCTTTTTAAGAGGTGCCAATAGTTGTAAAACTTTAAATAGGGAAATAAGACAAAAAATATATACATTTTTCAATAACTTATCTTTTTAACCCCTTTTTAAAATCATTATTTAGGATTTTATTCTGTTGATGTTATAACGTTTTTGACTATAAATGAAGGTTGATGAACAATTTTTGATAAACACAATGCAAGAATGTTTTCATGTGATGCTTATGTTGTCCTAATGTGCTTTTCGGACATAAATTGTAATAAAAAATAATTTTTTGTATCATTTTCATTAACATGCCTGCTGTATGACAGTAGTCCAACATCAGAGCAGCAGATGGCACACATTGAAACCTACATATAAAACTTGATGCACACATTTATTGCTACCCAGGATTTTAACATGAAACCTCTTGGTTCCTCAAAAAAAGGTAATTTTTCAGCTTAATATGTGTATGAGTTTCATGAGTAGCATTCCTAAGCTGAAGAATAGATCTATGAAGGGATGTAAAGGAGGTAACTGGGATGAGTGTTGCTGTGTCCAGGATCCTCTGTGTGTGGTGGGTGAGAGGTGCCACCACCGGGTGCAGTGTTGCTTGACCAAGGAGAGTTTGGTCGAACTGGAGGCTGAGTGTAAGCAGTACGAGGCCACCTGCCGCCAGCTGTGTGGGGAGCCTGTGTCTGTGTCTCAGCTACTACAACGTTCCGAACTTGACCTGCATGCCATCCGGGAGATTCAACGCAACAGGCTGCTGGCTGCACAACGTGAGTATCGTTTGAAGCTGTTGTCTTTGTAGTAATAATTTATAGCAAGTTATCTGTACTGCCTTGTGTGCCAGCTACTTATGCTGGTATCACGTCAGGCAGGGCTGCAGTGGTGTGGTAGTCTGACTACTCGTCCATCACCAAGGCAAACCAAGTTCGATTTCCGGTGGGGTCACCTGTAATTTTGTACGCGGCAGATGCTATTTTTCTCGTGTTACCACAGTTGTGCACTATGAAAATAGAAACAGGTTTATATTACTTTTATCCAGGTACCACACTATCCTATATGAGGAACATGCAGGTTTTTTTGGTAACTAGGGGGAAATAACAGTGTTTAATTTCTGCGTATGTATTTAAAAGTACAGTAGAACCTCTCTAATATGACCCCTCACGGTTCTCGAGAACATGGTCGTAATAGTGGTGGAGGGGGGGGGGGTCGTAATATAAAATTTGCCTATTTTGACCCACCCCTAACCCCTATGGCCCCAAACGTGCCATTTTTTGCATGAAGTTCATGTTTAATCATCTCTGGCTCACAAAAAACCACTTTTTAAATCATATATATATATATATATATTTTTTAATAGCTGGACGTCTCCTGGTTAATTTGATACCCAAGAAAGGCATATTGGACCACCCCTTGTAAAAAAGAAGACCCAAACACAGTATGACATGGCCATTGAAAGTGTGTGAAAAGATTAGACTAAACTAAACACTATTGGAGATGCTTTATGTTTGAAGCAAAACACAGAAATTTATTTATTTATAATTAGGAATGTCAAAATATCAATTTTTCTCGATTCCGATTCTCGATTCCAACTGCAAAACCTTTCACTCGATTCAACCCCAATTCCGATACCATAAATTAAGAAATAGTGATTATCAACATGTGCCACAGTCAAATGTATCCTTTTGAAATTTTGTTTTATAGGTCAAATTAGACAGACAAAAATATGAAGACAATTACAGGAAAGACTTTCTGATCTGCTAAGTGAAGTTAATTTCCTATATTTATGTAACATTCAGACTTATTTAATTAAGCCTAACAAGTTCATATCAGTATTTTTGATGAATATAAAAATTAATTTGAAATAAATATAGACATAGTATTAAACAAAAAAGTTAAACAAAAGTTCTCAACTTCTCAATACAATATTATAGGTCAACTTATGAAGCTAACCAATATGTACACAAATATTGATGCTATTCAATAATGAAACTGAAATAGAAGTAACCTTTCATTTAGCATTGCTAAATGAAAATGCTTCTACCAGACATTTTATGTTGCAGGGACACTGGATGACTTGCTGCTACATGCATATCTGCCTAAAAGATCTTCTGAATCATAATTATTGGCAATTTTCTTGTTCTCGTGGTGTTTACATAAGTATTTTCTCATTATACTAGTTGTGCGACTAACCCCACCTCGTGAAATTTTTGCCAAGCACAAACTGCAAAATGAGTAATTTGCTTGATTTACGTCAACTGAAAAATTATTCCACACATTGTTTGACATTTTCGTCTATGTAAATAAAATCCTCAGTACATTAAAAACTTTAACACTGCCTACTTGTACAAAAACAGAGACAGATATTTTTGGTAAAGGTAAACACGAAAAAAAATAGCTTTCAATTTTGACTACATCAAAATCGAAAATGTCAGAGACAGGAAATATGTATGGTACAAAAAATGTACCTGTTCTTTATCTAATGCCGTTACATAATAGGTAAACAAATCAAAAAGTCGAAAAATAATACCAGGAATCCTGGTAGTATTAGGATCCTAGTCCAGGATCCTTTTGCTCCCACTACTAATAACGATCGCGCAACAGACTAAAAACCAATGTGTGTTCCGCGTCTGCGACCCGTAACTCTAGTAGCTTGCTGCTAATGAGCGTTCTTATTTAGAAACCACATCTGGTTGCAGACAGACACCAACTTCCAGCACAGGGCTTATCAATTAACGTTGATCGCCACACTTACGTGCAACAAAGTGCTATCTCCAACAGTATCCGTGTGTGCGACGGTGATCTTTCATCCGTGACTGCCAGTTTGTTTTAGTGTTTCGTCTACGCTGGCATTTACAGGTTTAGATATTGTGCTATAGATTTCCCCGTGCATTTATAGCATTCTTACACCAGTATACAATTAGTACTGAATCATGCCAGAAAGTGCACATAAACGAAAAAGAGTGCAGTTTTCCCATTAAAGCTGCTCCACACAACACATAGAGTGACAGAGTGAAGTGAGGCAGCCAAATACTGATAATAGCCGTCTGCCACAGGGCAGCCATCAAGATAAAAATGACTCGTTTACCACAAGTTTCGATTATCCGACTATCTCTTCCCTGCATTATCGTGGATAATCGAGGAATCGAGGTTCTAGTGTATTATCTTAATTCTTTCATAGTCGAACTATCATAGAATAGTTAATTCCAGTCAATGCATGCGAGTTCGGTACAGGTTCAGCCTATTTAGAAAATCACAAACCTGTTGCTGTGCAACATAACCTCAAAAAATTATGTGAAAGTGGACGAGGATTTTCAACAATTAACCGTTCGATTCTCGATTTTTCGATACCTGTAATAATCGAGGGTATCGAGGAATCTACTTTGACATCCCTATTGATAATATATATGAAGATAAATACATTTGATCACTCATGTGCTGGGGCTAGCAGCTAATACATAGCCGTGCACACGTAGCTCTGCGAGCACCTAGATCCTCTGCAGCACGGCCGGACGCGCCGACTCGCATCTGTCGATCGGTTCTAGATCCTCGGGGCTGGGCAGCTGTCTGTCGCTACAAGATTATTCTGGTGGGTGGGGGCCAGCCAGTCACTGCCAGTGCTGTCATTACAGGGCCAGTTCGCTTCGTAACAGCAGCCCGGTATTAATTATACATGCTGATAGATGCAATTCACATCAGTGTGTTGAATTTATACGAAATGTAGGCGGCGTGTTGGCCTATACGCTGGCACGATGAGGCCCGGCAATGTTTATGGGAATATAACAATTTAGTGCGGTCTACTTGAAATATTAATTATCCCGAAATTTTCATCAAATAACTTCTGACATGACCTATACATGCACACGGCCTTGCTCGCCAAAATATGGTAACATAAGAACATATTTTATTTGCTGAAAGGAAAAAGTAACTAGGGCTTCAAAAGTGCTCACTTTACCGCAAACAGCAATTACCTTTATTCACTTTACACGTAAAATTGACTTCACAAGAAAAAAAAAAAACAAATGCCTGCCAAAAAAATTAGCATATTATGTAGGCATGGGGGCACACAAACTTAAAAAAAAATCATTAAGAAAGGGACATTGAATTAAATTTGAAGTTATACATACACTGATTAAGAAACTAGTCTGTAATGTGCCGCTGTTTTCCCAGCAAAAGAGGAAGGATAATGGAAACGAAAAAAGACAGGTAGGGTAAGGCAGAGGCGGCAGCATTTGACTTGGACAAAAAATCCTCACTGACCGGGCATGCAGCCCCCCCCCCCCCCCCCCCCCCACAATTCACAATACACCAGTGTCCCCTTCTGGCATGAAGTAATTTATTGCTTCACGCTGCTTGGGACAAAAATGTGGCAGCTTGAGAGAAATACGCTACCATTCCGTCTGCCTTTCCGGTGTAGGTTGAGGAAGTGCACTCAGCACTCAACTGTCTGGCGGCAAGGAACGCTGCGTTTCGTTCCCTACGTTTTCAGCCGTGAATATACTGGATACACCCTGACGTGAACAAACTAAACACAATTTACAGTGTAAGTCCAGTTTTGGCTTGCTGACTAGGCTCTGTAAAGTCTTCACTGATCCCCCACTCTATGCGGACTGATCAGAGACATGGAGCTGTTTAGGTAGCCAATCCCGCCACTGGATGTGCATCCACACAGGAATGGGCGGCAGGTCTCAAACTATGAGATATCCCAGCACTAGCAATCCTCTTGGATAAGGCAATATCTCGAGACTGTCGCTCCTCCCTGGGTGAAGGTGTTACTAGTGGTTGTAGCTGCCCTGTTCCTCTCTGCCGGCACTAGGGACAGTGCTCTGACTGTTGTAAAAGCAACAGATGGCCGTCTAATGGGTATGTTGGAAAACATAACTGACCCCTGAAGGGCACCCGTAATTGAAGTTAATTTGGTTAATATAAATTACCCGGGTTTTGTCAAGGATGTACATAGCATCCTGTATCTAGCAGGCAAACAGACAGGTACTTTAAGAAATAAAAGCTGAAAGGTAGGAAACAAAAGTATGTTTATTGAAGTCTCAATAAACATGCAATGCGTGCTACCTCCTACCAGGCAATTGAAAGCAGAAGATTACTACACTGGCCAGGTGTAGGCAACCTGGTTGAGAATGGGAAAGAATTAGCTAAATGAGCAAGCGCCGTGACACCACGAGCACCAGAGAGCTACCCCACTTCCAACCCTCGCCAAGACAGAGCAGCAAAGAGTGATGCTGACCACACAGGCAGGATCCGGCCAGCCGAAAATGCCAGAAGGAAGACACCAGTCCATATTTAGAACTGGACGAGCCCCCAGAACACCAGTTGGCATCGAGTTTTCATCGCATTTGCTTCCTATGCCTTCGCAGCTCAGCAGTATGCCCTACCACTGCCAAGCTAGAGCCCTCTGCCACCACCAATATACAACTAGCACTCCACTTGGGAGTGCCACACCCTGTCTCTTCAGGACCAAACTAGGCGACAATAGGGTTTGTGTCGTTCTCATAACTACTGTATTAGTTGCTCTAGATTTGCTCTTGCTTTAACAAGTCCCCTTCACCTGTTCGTAAAGTAACTTTCACCAGTTGCTTGGTAACTACGAAAGCCTAGAGTTAGTATGGGTCACAATGTTTATTCTCCCAAGAATAAATCTGTTCAAGTCGATACTGCGTTCTAATTCCAAGGGTAATTTGTACCTCTCTACCCCCTTTAAACGCCATCTACTAAGGGAGCTGCAGGTGACCGGGTCTTGCCAAACCGTTGCTGATACTAGGGTAGAACCGCAGGCTCCCTTAACTGGGTAACTTGTACGTCGCAAAACACCACACAATTCGCCAGCCACCCATACTGTGGGCCCAGTCCGCAATGGCACTTAGCATACAAATACGGTAGAGCCCCCGACTAGGTACATTCCACAAGGAAGCAACTGAATCACCCCAGTCAGCCAATCCACTCCATCCACCCTGTAAAATTCGCTCCACCCTGTAAAATTTGCTGGTTCGAATGCTAGGCCTGGCAAGGTGTGACCCGAAAACCTCTGAGTGGCTTAAGATGAAACCTTAGCACCACCCGAAGTCAGCTTACCTGCTCCATCCACCATATACAGTTCGTCGTTTGGAGCACCAGGTTTGATGAGGTGTGATGTTATCGCATATGGGTACTCTTAGCTAGGGAATTACTGTCACCTGCCCCTTGCTTACTGCGATGACCCTTAGTTTCTAACCTAATACCATTCACCCGGCAAGGAGGGACGAAGTGGATCTATAAGAAGGCATTTACGGCTCCTACAGCCAACCAATTGCCAGTTAACCCATCCCAGTTGGCCTTCAACCTTTCCTCGGCTCGGGATCAGGCACAAGCCACCCACGGACTGCAGGAGCCTCGCTCCTCACTCCCTAGTAACTTGTTCAAATCACCCCGGAAGACCGCCGGCACACAGTATCCCATCATCTTTCGCCTACTGCTCGGACTGCTCGCAAGACTGGGTTTCACCAGCGCCGCATACCGGGCGCCAGCGGCCCCTGAACCAGCCACCGCCAGTCGCACACCAGGCGCCCTTGGACGGGGTCCGCAGAGTTGTCCGCCGTAGCCTGCCAGCAGTCAGCTACAACGCCAATGTACAAGGGGTAAGCCAGCATTCACTGCCACACATGCTGCTTTGGACACCTACATCACCTGTGCCCAACTAGGCCAACTCTTTACACTGACTCCCTGCAGGCTAGATGATGTGCCAAGCTTCCTGGCCATCATGCGTCAGTACAAAAAGTTTGCAGTATGTTAGCAAAAAGCACTGCAACCTGAAGCACCAAACTTCAGTGTTTGCAAAATGTGCTACCAGTAAAGCACAAAAATACGCCTATTTAAAGTTATGGCTTCATGCATGTCATAAACAATGATGATCACTGAAAATAAAACTGGATAACCGTTGAAAATATTACTGAAATACCAAGGAAATAGTTTCCTTTCCTGACAAAGAATTTATTTTTATTGCAAAGAATTCTGAGTGGTTTTGTGACAACCAAAATGTATCTGTTCTTCCCTACAGCGATAATGCGTGCACATTATCATAGTTTTTCGTGATGTATGTGTCATATTTTTTTTCACACAAAAAATTTATACTGTATAATGTAAATGTCTCAATGGGATATCATATATTGCTCTTGATGTGTGAATATGTACTAATTGTTGGGTTGGCAGCAATGTTAAATGTTCTTTTTGGCAGAAGGTTGCTTAACATATTTAATAATTGAGAGGATTCATCACAGCTGTTATAAATGTACACTGTAGGCGCTTGCAACTTATGCAGTGGCATGCTTAGTGGTTAAATTAGAAAAATTTCAGAATGGCCAATAAATACAAAATGTTTCAATTAATAGTTATAATGAAAAGAACCATGAAATTTTTGTGTTTACATTATTTTCACTGTTAATCAAAATGGACATTTTTGATGCATAATTGATAATTTTACCTTCAAATTCTGTTTCGATAGTTTTTGAATTTGTTTTCTTGGGTATGATTTTACAGCCTTAGTAAAAATCTTACTTGCTTTGTTCTCCATTGTTGTAGAAATTTTTGAGAAAAACTGTTATTGTGAAGACATTGTACACCTCACAGGAGAGGAGTGTAAAGTTTATAAAACGCAAGAGAAGTAAAAGTTCTTAAAATGCATGACCAGCATGATGAAAGTCAGAGAAATAGTGGGAGGGAGAGAATCTGATAACTACTATGAGTGTTGCTTTCCTTGATTGTAAAATTTGGAGGACATTCTGAGATATTCGCAGTCTGTCACCGAGCACAAGGATAAATTTTCAGATTGTGAAGGCTGTGGAAAGTGCACAGGTAACTGCAAGCAGCTAGTTACAACAGCTGGGAGGTGGCAGACACACACTGCTTGTGGAACAGAGGAGGAATGGACCACGCTGACTGGGTGTTGCAGGGGAGCGAGAGCGGCAGGTAGTGGCGGAAAGACAGAGGAAGCGACAGCTGTTGGAAGACCAGAGGCAGCAAATAGAATTGGAGAGAGCTGCCAAGCAGCAGCTGGCCCAGCGCGAGCTGGAGGATGCCAGGCTACTAGACCAACACCAGCAACACGAGGAACAGCGTCTGCTGCAGCTAGAGAGGTATGCTCCACTTTTGTACCCCCCTCCCCCCCCACCCCCTCAATTTCTGCACATTCACACACACTAAAGGTATAAACTTGACATGTGATGCCTCGGCAGACGTTCCTATGTCACAGAGGAGTTGGTTTTGTAGGGTGCTAGGTCAGACTCTAGCGGATTTACGGGTTTACTGTTTAAACTCTACATATCCATTGCAGAGAACAGGCCTGATAACTTTGCTGCAGGGCACTAAATCGGGTTCGGGTAATGTGATTTTACTTTCCAGACTGTTGACCTATGGTGGGATACCTGGGCGATGCGTAACCTCAGATTATGGCTGAACCTGGTTCATCACTATGGGGTGTGTGGGCACCACAGGTGAATTAGTGATCGGTTTCCTGACATTTGACCATGCTTGTGGAAACAGTACAGTTGGTTCTGGTCTGGGGTAAGCGATCGGAACTACTGAGGGCTGATCTGTCCGACTGAAGTATTCGGCGATCCAAGGATGAACTTCCTCGTTGAGACATGTTGGTGCCTCGAATAGGTCATACAGGATTACTAGAACAATGAGGACTTGTAGGTGATGTGCTAGAGCGTGATCCTTAGGTGACAGTTGACTAAGTGCGGTGGTGAGGGAGGAAGTAAGCTCCTGTAAGCACCCAGAGGCAGTTAGCTCTTGTTTAACCTTTTCGCTGAGACCACTCTGGAGGGAAAAAGGCATTTAGATCAGAAACATACACTCACATTCATGAGGATTTGCAGGCTATGTGTATCCCTACTGGGTGTGTAGCCATGTGGAGCGTTTGTCAATGGGACGGTCACCTCCTCTCAGAGCTCTGCACCTAAACACGGTGAGCAATGAGATCAGACCTCGCCATCAACAGTCCCAACACGTGAGTGTTGCTCAGAGACCCAAGTCTTCCCAACTCGGGGAACAACCCCTCCAGCGCCTAAACACGGTGGAGAGGGCGAGCACCAAGTTGACAAGCTGAACTTGAGAGTCAAGAGTATCTGTGTGCGGGCTCTACTGTTCTGTTTACTGTGGTATGCAGAAAGGTTGGCAGTGCTAGTGCGTGGAGGTATCTGGAATGTACTGGCTCGAGTGAGTATTATTTCCCGAGTCACCTGCTGTTTCCTCAGTGGCATGAGGTACATTAGGAAAGGTGCAATGTCTAAAGGAATTGTGGAACCCACGAGTAAGATTAAATCTTGTTTATTCCTTGTTACTTGGCCTGTGCGAATATCAGTTTTTGATTTTGAATTTAAATGAATACGAATACAAAAATATTCCCGAATACGAATATCGAATTTGAATAATGAGATCCACAATAGGCCCAAATATATCAATCAAAATTACCATGGCAAAAATTTATAATTTGTATTTAAAATTTCAACAAAAAGGAGAAGATATAAAAGTAAACAAACTATTTAAATTTTACATGTTATACCTTATACCACTGAGAAAATTTCCATCTTAATCAGTGTAGGGTATTAAAGCTAGGTTGACATTCCAACATGTTCTATTTTTGTTGCTGGGGCTCTCATTTTATTTAGGTATAAAATATGTGTTTCGGGGGGGGGGGGGGGGGGTGTAACGTCTTTCACGAGACAGTATTGTTTTGCGGTTCTAACAAGTGTAATTTGGAATTGCATTTTGTTTTGATGTAGCAGTGGAAAATTTTGCTCGTTCATCAATAACATTCATTTTATTACAACTTCAAAAGTTTAAATTTCAATGTAAGAAACACGATATATACATTTGTCAGATGCAATAATAAATATACTTTTACCAATGTTAACCCTACACTCGTTGGATGTACAACACATGCTGTAGCGGCCAGAGGAGATCTGCACACGAAAGTACATGTTAAGGTACGATGCACTATGGATTTTGATTGCTTGCGAAACATCGCGCTGACCTACTAAGGGCGCAGCATATATAAGACCAGGAACACTGCCCCCTCCCCCTCAGATTCACGCCAACACCAGAAGCACAACTACATTTGTTGCCGGAACTGGCAATGTGAACATCGAGACACAGGCTTGGAGGAGCTTCCAGGTCCTCTTCTGTGATATTGGTAAGCATACCTCATGCTAGCGGTTAGGGCGCTAGTCATCTTTCAAGACCCCGTCAATCCCCCTTAAGAATAATATTTAATAAATGGCAACACTAGGGACTTGAGATTATTCCTGTATTGCTACTTAACAGCACCGAACCGCTTGTGCGTAGTTGTTAATTGAATATTGTGTATTTAGTAATCAGTGTAACATATTGTATCATTCCTAATTGCAGTTATATATATTCATGTTAATAAAGTATTGTTTTTATGAACCCCGGTTAGTTAATGATTTCATGAGCTGCGCCCCATTCTCATGTGTACGTTCTCCCCTTCCATTGTATTGGAAATATTTTAATTAAATAACTTGGCTCAGTGGTCAGAGTAGAGACTGGAGGACGGGAACTGTTACGATGCGTAGTAAACAAATATTATTTTTACAAGACAAAAAAGTTGAAAGTGCTGCCTAAAAAGGGATATGCATTTAAATCATTATACCTAGTAACTGTTTTGAAATACATTATTTACAAAACACGCTAACTTACTCTTTGTAATTCGATAATTCGCGACCTCTTGAACACGTTTTTTATATGGAAATCCTTGCACGAACACTTCGCTACAATAACTTTAGTCCATCACTGATATGAAATAATTTATTTGCATAATCATTCGGAAAATCAACACGTTGCCATTTCCTGAAACCAACAAACGTAAACCTTCGAAACATAAATACTTTTGTATAGCTTCGTTGATCATTCATAGCTGAGTACGGCAGTTTGAAAATGGTGGAACGAGCTGTTGTGGTAAAATAGATAATGATAATATTACACCACTCTAGAAAACTACTAAAACGGTACCTGCAACCAATTATGCTTAATGAAAACACATGCAAAAAAAATTAACCATTGAAAAAAAAAAAAAATTTGGCAACGCCAACAAAGTACTCGAATAAACATGATAAGAACGAGCACAGTTCACCAGGAGCACAGTCTTATTTTTTTCCATAGTCATCAATATCGCCAACATAACATACATTCCGTAGCAATTCTTTAGCTTATACAATACTTTACAAACATATGGTTTAGGTTGGTCACATTGTCTATTAAGTTTTACCCCACATATGAAAATGAAATTAACAGTTGCCTATGTGATTCTCGTAGGCAATAAATTGACTAAGTAGTTTTCAACATGGCGGACGGCATCATATGATCGTATTCTTTATGGAAGAAGTGTTACGTAGTGCGAAATGTTATTGGATACTTCACAAAAATTGACATAAAATGTTTTAACTACTGGGAATATGAATACCGTATTTACCCGAAAGGAAGATGACCCTGAATGTAAGACAACCCCTTCCTAAAATAATATTTTTGAGGGAAAAATATTTAAACATGAATTCAAGACTACCCCTGTGAAGTGCTGAGAAACTATTATTTAGGTTGAACTATTTTTGCATTAATTTCTGACAAACCCGTCAAGAAAAAATGCTATTATATGAATAATATGATATATTTGATTTACTTTTAAAGAAAAGCTAATCACAATTAAATAGGTGTGTCTAACCTGGCTGTATGGTGGTAGCATTTTTTGTATACTGTAAAACTTTTGTAGGTGTTATATACCTATTCGTGACTTGAGCCATTTTGCTTTCCAGCAAAGCACTTCCTCTTTACAGCCGGTCTGGCCATATCAGATAGGGGACCCTTGTCAAAGTTGATGGGTACAGTCTCAGCACTACAAAAATAAGTACAACCATAGGAGACAGTGTATTTTATCATGAAAAGCCTTTATCAAAATCGCCTAGGTTTTGAATTGAATACGTTTCCTGAATTGTAGACGACCCCTAATTTTTTCTATTCCTTTTCTGTCAAAAAACTTTGTCTTCCTTTCCAGTAAATAACGTAGGTGATGTTCTTTTGCGCCCGAAACTACTGTTTCTACATATTAACATTTACACATTGAAAAAAATTTAATTATTCAAAACGATATTCGAATATTCGCATAGGTCTACTTGTTATGGGAAATAAACAAGTGGTGTCGCACTACCTCCTAACCCTGGCAAGAGCTTAGGGAAGCTTTAACTTACGCTTTCTCTAAATAGAGGTGACCTGGTTCTGAACTAACGAGGGGGGGAGGGGGGAGACAAGAGCTGTGAAAACAACTTAAACTTGTCTAAACGCCCTATGTTTGTGTTTTCCCAGAAAGGGCCGCAGTGTCTAGAAGTGAAGACTAAGCAGGTTGCGAAGGACTCCGGCACTGAGGCATGGTGGAGACCGAGGAGTGGTATTCCTTTGTCACTTAAAGTGCTGTGAAAAAAGGAAGGTTAGAGCTAAGTAGATGAGCAGACTGGACAGTGTCCAGCAACTAGTGCAGTGGATGACTGAAGACTGGCGCTGAGCAAGCGTCGCGGCCTGCTATTTATACTATGCTGGAAGCTTTCTCTGCGGTCATTGGCTGGTAAGTTCGTGGGCGAGGGGTTATTTGCCGGATAGGAGGGTGGCGATAGCATAGCTTCGTAGGCTGTGGCATCACCGATTGGCTTGGAGAACGAAAGAGGCGGCAAAGCATACTGGTGTAGCCATCTAGCGGCGTGCAGTGGAACTCCGTACCTTCGTTGCGTAGTTTCGGTGGGCTGGTGAATAATAAAATTTCGCAGACTGGAACATCCATTCTTGCCGTGGTGAACAGTACATTATAACATCTCATGGCGGCCAACAATAAACACTCAGTTCACATCAGGTGCAAATCTTGCCCGCTGATGAGCTGAAGTCGGCTTGATACTATTGTTGCAAAGGTGTCATGCGTCAGACTGATGATAAAAGACTGCTCCTAGTTAAGAGTTGGCTGCTTGTTTTGAAAATTAAGTGTTTAAATGTGTGTGTTTCTTGTCTTGTACATATAAGTGTACAATTTTTCATATTATGAACACATTTACTTTTCTAAACATTATACAGTTTCATTTGGATGATATGTGTATAAAGTAAGACTGTTCATGGCAATGTTAATTCTACATAAGGCAGAATTATACAAAATGAAAAGAAAAATGCTCTATTAACCATGAACAGCCTATATCAGGTTTTGTAATTCTTTTATTACAACACCTGACATTGCACTTTCCTTTATTTCGCAAATATTTGCTATCGTCCTCTATAATGTATGTACAGCATAACTTTTATTTTTTGCACGTTTCTGCATTTTGCAACATTTTTTCCTGGCCCCCTTCAAAAGTGTAAAATTAGTGTTTCCTGCACTGTTTAAAAAGTTAGTTTTTTATAAAAAGACATTTAAAAAAACCTTTAACAAAAATGTTAATGTTAAGTGACTACCTACCCTTTATCCCTACATGTATCTGCCTTGTTTCTGTGATATGGCTAATGTCAGTATCCCTGCTGTAGCAATTAGCTCATCAGTAGGTGGGAAGAAATGTGCTGTGTAAACGCTTTAACCGTGCAAGGGACTGTGGTTGCTGGTAGAAACTGGTCACAATTTTTTTCCCTGTTATACCATAATGAAGAAAAAAGGAGGGATTTCTGTAGGAGTGGGCTTCATATCCTAATAAAAATGGCAATCAATTTTGTTGATGTGAATGTAAAGTAGTACACACACATTCGTTTTGTGAGATTTGGAATGTATGTTCTAATATTGCTGGAAACAAATATGAGAATATCTCTTTGCTGTGGTTCTTTTATTAGTCCTTTTAACACAACAAATAATCCCTGTGTTGTTCTTTGCGGTTTGTAGTATTGTTACTTTTCTTCCCTTTTTTGCCAATTTGTTGTTTGTTTGCATTTCAGGAAAGCATTAGTGGAGTATTACGATGCTCTTTCTGAAGTTGCTGAGAGGAGGAGAAAGGATGCAGAAATGACGATCGAGAGTGCTCAGGACCTGCCGGATAATGTGAGACAAAGTCTCAACACCAGCACTGTGCTGCCTTCGCCAAACAACAACTCTCAAGAGAATGCTCTCAACATTGCCAACATTGTGCACACATCAAGCAGAGAGCACACACTCACTGATGATTATGTAAACAACCCCATAATCACCACACCAAATGGGAATGTTCACTTCCCCGACCTGAACAGCAACAGTTTGGCAGTTACACAGCGTACTGAGGATGTTGATAACTCTAACATGGGTGTGGATCTCATTTGCCACAAGCTTGATGCATCAGAACCATGTATCACTGTGTCAAACATCAATATAAATGCAGGTGTTGGCCACAAGGTGACGCCCTCATCTCCTCACAAGAGAGTGGTGCCAGACAACCTGCCCCTTGGCCAAGCATTGCACTTGGCTCCGACATATGAACTAAGTGAAGCACAAAGAAACAAGCGTAAAATTCTGTATGAGGAGTTTGGTATGGCTGGTGGGGTATTGAGTGAAGCAACAGCCCTTAGGAAAAAGCACCCCACAACCGTTGCGTGGGCAGAAACTGACATGGAAAGGAACAGGAACAGGGTCCTGCAGAGTAGCATTGATATTGGTGTGAGCATGAGAGGACATCTCACTAACAACATCAGTCTAGACATGGTGAGGAATATACCTGCTACATTTGAAAATGAGAAAGAGGCCAGGACTTCAAAAACATGTGCCACCCAGAGTCTGGATATAGGCCTGGTCACTGTGTCAGAAGAGCTGCAAGCCAGTGTACCACAGGACCACGTTGCTTCAGATGGTGAGAGTGATACACTGTCTAGAGAAATCAATGTAAAGAATGAGGATATACATCCAGATGGAAGCATGTTACATTCTGAGAGCGTGAAGGAGTCGCATGTGGTTCAGCATGATGATGCAGTAGCTCAGGTCACCACCAGCCAATCACATGTTAAGTCGTCAGTTACCAAGACAGAGCTTCTGAAGGTCGGGGTGTATTTTGAGGAGCTTCCAACAGTTGTGGACATCACAGGTAGTGTGCCAGAAGGGAGTGAGCCCAAGGTATTGGGACAGGAGAGTGCAGACATGTTTTTCGTACTGTCTGCACTGCGGCAGTCTGTGTTGGCACCTCTGAAAGTGCAGACACAGCTCGCAAACAGTCAGATCCTGCATCTCCTGCTGGTTGAGGGAAACCTTCTCTCCCACCTGCAAAGCCTACACTGCTTCTTCTTCCTGCTGGATGGGGAGTTCTGCCGCTCAGTGACCAGTGACCTGTTTGAGCGCATGTACCGTGCCCAACGCCCCTCTGACCTGTTGAACGTGGCCACTCTGAGTGCAGTGCTCGCCAGGGCTGTGTGCACGTCCTCCACGCCCAACGGCTCACACCTCAGCTTCAGAGTGACCGCAGTGCCAGAGGTGCTGAAGCACGCCAGTCCATCAGTTCTGGGCAGCCTCTCTCTTCACTACCACATATCTTGGCCACTGAACATTGTTGTCACAGATGCATCTCTTGACAAGTGAGTTTTACCCTTGTTGATACAATTCATCTCTTTTTAACGTGTGCCCTATTAGACTGACTTAACACATTGGTCGAGGATTTTGTTCGCTAGACCAAAAGCAGGGTAAATTGATTTAGATAGTCGGCGTGAGGCGAGGGGTGTTGGATAGTACTTACTCACTCCTTGGACATTGTAGTCAGGGTATTCAGTCGAGAGATTCCACAGGTGTGCTTCCGTGGTCCAAAAGTTGAGGTTGTCCCAGCCTAGTCGCACATCGGTTCCAGTCAGAAACCCTTTTACCACAGGGTGAAACGTAGGATGTATGCGGATACAAGGTGGGAAGTCAGTTACCAGAACCAGAACAAGCGCGACTGCCTGACGTCTAAGTTCGGCGGCGCAGTCCCGTTCCACCTGCCTCTCCTGCATAGGACGTGGTAGTGCGATCCATGGTTTGTGAGCAAAGTTAGCCAGGAATTGTTCCCTACGTTTTCTACAACCCCTCTTCTCGTGAGGCATAAGACAAACAGTTTGACAGCCTACGTGATGCTCTTAGACAGAAGGTTTGACAGTGTAACCCAATAGTGACTTGCTGGCACGAGCTCGATACGAGTCCCCACTGATCCCCTGCAGTATGCACGCTGATCAGGGACGTGGAGCCGTGGAGGCCGCCATGTCTCTACTGGTTGTGCGTTCGCACTAGATTGAACGGCAAAACTTCAGGCTATGGTCACCGCGCACTGACTTAGTGCGAGTGGTGAGAAATAACCTGAGTCTGTCGCCCCTCACTATGCGAAGGTATTTCTAGTGATTGTGGCGTCAGTTGTCGACTTCATTGAAATTGGAATGGCCTTGACTTCTGGCTGTGCAGTTGTACTAGGTGGAGCGGTAGGTGCTGATTGCTCGCTAAAGCAGCTTGATCGGCGGGGTGTTTGATGGGGTTATCTGTCACGTGGACTCCACTAGGATAATTCGGAGCAGCTAGATTTTTGTTTTCGTTGCGATGATCTCTGCATAGCTACCTGGCGTCGAGGGGCTTGGCTTTGTATCGGGTGCTACCCTTTTGGGTGGGGGTTCGTCTTCATCCCCTTATTGGCCAGGTGTGTCTCCTTCGGCTTTGTCATTTCCAAGTGTCTGTATGTCCCCTGGGTATGGACGTATCTGGCCTCGGGTGGCCTTCCGGATCTGTCCACGTATATTTTTGGCCCAGAAGATGTTGTCTCGCTTGCCTACAATGCGGTACGGTCCATCCCATTAGTCAGCAAGGCCAGCACTGAATTGGTTGCTGGCTTTGCTGAGAAGGTGACTTCGCAGAAAAACAGCTTCCCCTAAGTTAGTTAAACTCTCTTACCCAGGTTTTCAGTTGGGGATATTTCATAGAAATGTAGGCAGCCTGGGCTTCCTGGGCGTGCGTGGTGTGGACTAGGACTGCTAGCCGGATGTCCTCAGGTTGAGGCATATCAGTGGGCTCGCTTTCCCACTTCTAGTCGCCTGGTCGGCATAATGTCTGTCCCAGGAGTAGAACTCTCGGACTGGTGTCGACGGCCTCATTGGTACGGCATCAAAGGGCAAACATTATGGTAGGGATGTGCACATCCCAATGCTTGTGATCATTTCCCATACTGATACGGAGGCATTTTTGTTCTACTGGTTCCTTCGTTCAGTTGGGTTGGTTTGGGGATGGTAGGGAGGGGTAGTCCAGATCTCTACCCTCCACTCTTGACAGGTGGTTTGCCATTGATTGCTCGTAAGCTGTGTACCATTGTCTGCCAGTATGGCTTTTGGATAACTCCATTGTACAAAATCTCAGTCTCCATTTTCCGTACGATTGGGGTGGTTTCTTGGCTACATAGAGGAAATGCCTTTACCCATTTTAAAAATTGATCTGTGACCACGAGTAGGTAGCGGTTTCCTTTCATGCTATGTGGATACGGACCCATCAGATCGGCGGCGATGTGGGTCCAGGCCGTCTTGTGTCTCCATGGTTTTGCTGTGGGAGGAGGGACCGGATAGGCTTTGCCGCTGCAGCACGTGATGCAGTTGCTGATGTACTACCAGACATTGCAGCTTATCCCCTCCCAATTGTAACGGGTTTTAATATCCAGCAGGGTTTCCCTAGTATCCGGGTGGCCAGTCTGGGGATGATCGTGATGGTGCCGGCATATATCAGCGTGTAGTTGATGTGGAACCCAGATCTTCCATTGCATATTGGGCTGTCCACTACTTGTCCACACAATGTCATCCTGTACTGCAAACCGCTGGGGCTGTTCCCCTTAGTAGGCGTTGGATGTCGGGTTCCTCCTGCTTGCTCAAGGTTATTTGATTTTGAAGAATTCAGATTTGTTCTTCCGGACTTCTTTCATCCTGAGGGTGGGAGACGTTTTCTCCTCCGCTTCTTCCTCAGCTTTCTCCTCCAATGTCGTAGAACAAGACTGGCAGATTGTTCATCTTACCAGGGCAATGTTGGACCTCGAAGTCGAACTCCATAAGGAACATGTCCCACTGACCGAGCTTGGCCTTTGAATTCCGGAACTCGTGTAGCCATTGTAGGGCCTTGGAGTTGGTTCGTAGAATGAAGTGTTGCCCTTCGAGATACCTGTATTTTTTCACGGCCCAGATAATGGCCAAACACTCCTGCTCGTTGATATGGTAGCGCTGCTCTGTCTTGTTTAAGCGAGTGGATGCATACGCTATCACATGGGGTTGTCCTTCTACGTCTTGCTGGTATAATACTGCGCCCAGACCATTCTGACATGCGTCTGTTTGTAGTATTAAAAGCTTTTCTCTTTGTGGTTGATGGAGTTGGTGGATATTCTTGAAGCTGTTCTTCAAGTCGGAAAATGCTCGTTGTTCTGGGCCCCATCGCCGATAGGTGTCTTTCTCGAGGAGTGGATGTAGCGGTGCCATACATTCCGCAATATTTGGAATGAAGTCTCATAGCAAATTACATAGATCCAGGTACCGTCATAGCTGTCGCTTATTTGAAGGTTTTTCCACTTCTTCTATTGCTTGTATTGAAATGTGTTGCTGGAAGTTTCTCTCAGGTGATATGACATGTTCCAGATAATCTATTGATGACTTGCCGAAGAAGCTTTTTGACAGCTTGCAAGTCATTCCATGTAATTTGAGTCTTTCCAATACTCGTTGCAGATGGCCTAGATGTTCCTCCCAGCTATTAGAATATATTATTACATCATCGAGATAGGCAAAACAGAACTTGCTGATGTAACCTGTTAATACTTCCGCAGGCATTAGCCGTTGGAATGTTGCGGGGGTATTTTTAAAGCCAAAGGGCATCACTCTAAATTGAAGGATTTCGCCCTTGGGTGTTGTAAAGGCAGTATATTTGCGACTGTTCGGGTGGACCGCAATCTGCCAGTAGCCAGACTCCACGTCGAGAGTACTGAATATTTAGGCCTTTCCAATATCTCGTAGAGTATGAGACAAATCTATAGCTGGGGGAGCGATCCGGTGAGTGACTTCATTTAGCGATTTGTAATTTACACAAAATCGCAATTTCCTGTCTTTCTTCGGTACAAGGACCACGTGTGAGTTATATAGGGAATTTGATGACTCCACAATCCCCTGGTCCTTCGTGTCGTTGACCGGTTCCATGAAGAGGTCACGGCGGTGGGCTGACACTCGGTAGGGATGGTTGTAGACTGGAACGTCAGTTGTAGGCCATATTTAATTTTGTATGGGACGTGTTTGTTGTAGCAGTCCTCCTTTTCCAAATGCTGAGGCGTGCTCATCTAGTATGGCTTTTAGTTGGTAGAACTCTGGTTCTTCGAGCTCGTGGTTAAAGCTCATTGGTTCGATGAGCATTGGCGGGATGTCGTCTGGGTTTTGATCCCAGTTTACAGTGATCGGGTTGGTTTCTCCCAAATAGGCTCTTTGTTGTCCGTGATTTAGAATGCATTGATGGCGGATGAGCCATGGGCATCCTAGTATTACTGATTCGGACGTGGTTGGTGATACAATAAATTCTGTGGGTGTAGCAATACTTAGAATTTTTATATTCAGGGTAATTCAGCCGGTTACGTCTAGGGTGGAGTCGGGTTGCGCCATTCTTACTATTTTAGTTTGTGGTCTTAATTCAGCGAACTGGTTCAGTGTTAGTAAAATTCTTTTGATAAAATTTCCGGTGGGCGCAGAGTCAGGTTAAGCTAATACCCTGTTGTTATTTACCTCCACCTCTATATGTGGGGCTACAGGAATCGGTACTTCCTCACTTAATCCCTTGAGGTGGTGGCCCACTTCGTACCCCAGCATCGGCGTTTTCCGGCTTGGTTCCAGGATTTGGTTTTCCAGCTGGTTGTGAGGATATTTGATGGCGTTGTGTCAACTCTGTTTGATGGAACGGCTGCTTCTTCTGGTTTCCGAGGGCAGTCCTTGTTTCAGTGGTTCTCCGGACAGAACCAAAATTTGGGTGATTTTGCCGTGCGAGGGGTTGAGGTTGGCACGCCTTTAAGGGACGTAACCGGTGGTATTCGTACCTCAGGGACCTTTGCTGCTACTGGTTTTTCGAGACTCACCTGTGCTGCAAAGTATTGCTCAGCTTCTCGGGCTCGATAATTAATTCGTCCAAGGTGACGGGTCTAGCTGTCAGGAGTACGTTCCTGAGATTCAGCAGTAACATTCGACTGATGATGGAACAAACTGCGGTAGCTTCGTCTACCCTGGGGAACACATGTCGAAACATTTGTTCCTTCCTTCGTATGAATATTTTCGCTTTTTCGAGTACCTAGGTCAAGCTGTAAAATGTGTTGTTAGTCTAGCCAACACCTCCTCGCCAGTGAATTCCGCTGCTATCTGATTACGGAACTTCTTCCAGTCCGTTAAGAATTCTCCGTATCTTTCCCACCATGTGAGGGCAAGGCCCTTCAAATGTAGTTCGGCCCTGTCGACCCATTTTTTCGGTGGCAGGTTCGTTTCTTTGAATTCTTTTTCGCATCCCTGCGTGAATGCTACTTGGTCTTCGTGTGGGTGACCTACAAAGCCAGTAATCTGTATGTCATCGTCTCTACCAGTTGCTGAATGGCCAGGTCCTGTACCGGGTTATATATATATATATCCGGGATGGCTTGGATCTGTGAGAGTCAGAGATGTGCTTTCTTTGGTATCTCTCGCACTGGTAGGCCATTCTGGGCATAGACGTATTCGTCTGGCCACCCTATATATAGGTGGTGATAGGGCTCACTGCACATCATGCATTGGATGTGGTTTATGTCTCGACCGGGACATGTAATCTCATTGCACAAACTTGTGGGTTGTTGACGGCAAGCTGTGTAGCATTGTTACTCTAATCCACCTGTGTCCCGGGCCTCTTCAGGCCAGCCTATGCAGGCATGATGATAGAGTTTTGTTCAATAGGTGCATTCTACTCTTAGTGTGCCATGGCCTGGACAGTCGGCATGGCTACACTGTATGTCAGATGAGTTATTATTGAGGTTTTCGCCGGTGGCGGCATTGATGTCAGCTTCTTACATAGTAGCAATTAAGGGTGCCACAGGGTGTTTTGAGGACTCCCTGAAGCCCTCTTGACTGATCGTTTCGAACCTTAGTTCTCGGGGTATAGTTGGTCTAGTTCATGCCATTTACTGTGCACACCCATTCGTCTGATGCCCCATGTTGGATGCCAGAAAATCTCTTGACGCGTGCCCAATTAGACTGACTTGTAAAGTTGGTCGAGGATTTTGTCCACTAGACCAAAAGCGGGGCAGTTTTATTTAGATAAACGGCATGAGGTGAGGGGTGTTTGTTAGTACTTACTCACTCCTTTTTCTTGGGCGTTGTAGTCAGGGTAGGTTTCACCTAAGTGCTGCGAATTCAGTCGAGGCTGGAGATGGTCCTTGGTCCAAAAGTTGAGGTCCCAGCCTAGTCGCACTTTGGTTCCAGTCAGAAACTCTTTTACCACAGGGTGAAACATAGGATGTATGCGGATACAAGATGGGAAGTCAATTATCAGAACCGGAGCAGGCGCAACTGCCTGACGTGTATGTTTGGCGGCGTGGTCCCGTTCAACCTTCCTCTCCTGCATAGGATATAGTAGTGCGATTCACGGTTTGAGAGCAGAGTGAACCAGGAATTGTTCCCTACATTTTCTACAACCACTCTTCTCGTGAGGCATAGGGCAAACAGTTTGACAGCCTTCGTGATGCACTTAGACAGAAGGTGACTTGCTGGCACGAGCTCAATAAGAGTCCCCACTGATCCCCTGCAGTATGCAGGCTGATCAGGGACGTGGAGCCGTGGAGGCCACCAAGTCTCTACTGGTTGTGCGTTCGCACTAGATTGAATGGCAAAACTTCAGGCTATGGTCATCGCGCACTGACTTAGTGCGAGTGGTGAGAAATAAACTGAGTCTGTCGCCCCTCACTACGCTACTGCTACTGTTTGAGCTTCTTTTCTTTTATTGACAACTGCATAATAGCTAAGCCGGTGTGAGCAGCATGAGTGAACTGCGTTCCACCAATCCTGCTTGAACTTTGTGCCTTTACAGAGAAGACATTGAGAGTGGTTGAAGAGGTAGGAGGAGGCAGGTATTAAGTGGTATTAGTAGGAGGCCGCAAAACATTGTGGACCAGAAACACATACCTCCAACTATTTAGAGTGGACTTGAGCGTGTGGGTTGTTGGCAGTGCCGCTAGCTTACCTCCCACTGCTGGACATCAGATACTCGTCGGCGTAGGTCCTGCAGTGGGTCTCCTGACCTTGCTGGTTTGACTGTGGCAGGTGGGCATCTGGCTCGCAGATTTTGAATGACTGCACTGGTCAGATGTCAACTGGCTTGATGCCCAGTACTAGGAGTAGGCCTAGGCAGAGGTACTCAACAACTGGTTGTGTAACTCCGGGAATTTTCACAGGGGGGGACAAACAAGTTACTGTGGGGAACTGTGAGGTTAAGCCTCAACAGTTGGCAGGTGGCATGAGCTCGTTTCTGGGGGGTTAAGTAGCTGAAGACTGGAGCAGACTGTTTAATCAGGGTTTGCTTCCCAGCTAGGATAGGAGCTGCCTTCTGGTCGCACCACGTACTACCTTTCCTATGAGTGAACTGCATGTACAAGGAATGAGGTGTATGGTTCACTTCCGCAGCAGGGTGGTAGGCAACGATTTCCCTAGCACTCCCTCCGGTTAGTTTATATGCTATGGATGGAGTGGGTTAGCTGACCAGGGTGATCTAGTCACTTCGTCGTGTATCTTGCTAGTGGTCATAGCTCTACTGTATGTGTGCACCAGATACCTTTACGTGTCTAGCCCACAGTATGGGTGGCCATCTAATGGGTTGTGTGTTTTTTTTTCCTTATGACATTTATTCTTTAATAAGTAGTCAACTCATCTAACTTAAACAAAAAATATATATTTGTATGATCATAGAGGTTGTACATTTTGTATGATCATAGAGGTTGTACATTTTTCCATAAAAGAAAAAAGGAAAATTGAACAAAACTGGAAAATAAAAACTGAACACTTGGAAAACTGTGAATAAAAAAGAAAAATAATTAACCCAGCAGTTCTGGGAACATTCCATTTTTAGTTTTGTTTTGTTATTTTAGAAATATTAAAATAAATACTAAGAGTTTGAGGCAAAAAAAATTCTTCCCGTTGATAGTCAACTAAACAAACATTCCATAAGCATTCAAATAATTTTTGAAGTCGAAATTTTTTTTTCGTTAAGGCTTTTAGCAATTAGTTTTCTTACAGAAAATGAAACTAAAATGTCTGTTTTTTTTATATTGTTTGGCATAGTGAATACTTGCACAATCCAAGTGTGTGTGTATGTGTTGTGGGATCAGGTACAACATGGTGTTCGGCCTGTTGCTGAAGCTGCGGCGGCTATCATGGGTGATGGAGCAGGACTTCTACTGGTTGAAGGGCGTGCGGTTGACAGGGCAAGTTGACCGGAATGCCCTGCTAGGCTCTCCACAGTACCACCACCTTCAGCTTTGGAGACACCACATGGTGCACGTGGTGTGTGCCTTCCAGGGCTACCTGCTATCTGCTCTCCAGTATGAGAGCTGGGAGCAGTTCCAACGTGCACTCCAGTCTGCCAGCACCCTCGACCAGATCTGCCGCTTTCACGCCCTGTATCTTCGTGACGTCCTCCACAGGTAATAAGATCTTCCACTGTTCCAGCACTGTATTTCCAGGTTACATCCATGCAGTGGTGTAGCCAAAAATTTTTCATGAGAGTAGTTAAGCTGACGGGAAGGGAAGAGTATGTTAAACAAGTATTAGCATCACAAATGCATATATTAATAGGACAAATACTAGGAGAAAATTTACTTCCACTATGATAACTGCATCATACTTCTTGAAAATTACATACTTTTATCACAATTACATAACTTAACTGTAATACTAATCTCTGATAACTTTAGGGGCAAAATTGGGTTTAGAAACCCCATACCATTAGAACACAAAACAGTTTGAGGTTCCAGGTATGCCTTAGATGTATGTACAATTTTGAAATATAATTTTGCATTAGTTTAACAAGATAGCAGCCCCTAATTATTCTCGTGGGAATAAAAACCAAAATGCTTCTGACTTATGAACTATAAAATCTTTTGTACGTAGTTTTAACTTCACAAAAAAAGTCATTGTGAATTCATTCCAGTCAAATTATAGTGGGCTGTAAATACTAGTGCATGAATTGTGCTTTTTTTTTTTTTAATGCAATGTGATAAATAGGAAGTTATTTGTGTCTAAAGATGAATCATTTTCATTATTTTGAGTTCTGGGAAATCGGATTTCAAAGTGTGAATATTAAAATCACTTATTTACCAAAATTGTAATGGAATCAGCATTGTTTACATGCTTAGTTGACATTGAGTAGTCAATACTGTGCAATAGTGACAGTTGATACTAGTTGGAAATATCGCAGAAGATTTGGGGCTGCGGTGGCTGAGCGATTAGTCTGCTTACCTCCAGGTTCAATTCCCGGCCGGGTCACTCGTGGATTCTCGCATGTTGGAATCATCCTTGATGATGCTGCTGGTCGGCGCATTTTCTCGGGGATCTCTTGTTTTCCCCCGTTTCATTCCAGCCCTGCTCCATACTCACTTCAAGCGCCCTCATCGGCTCTCAAGACCTTGCTGTTAAAAGCTGCCCAAATCTTTTCACTATTCTTCACCAAACATTGGCTTTCATGTGCACATTACAAGTTACGAGGGTTTTCATGTCCATAGCATAAGTAATGGATTTTGAACTGGCAACCCAAGTAAAGTTTTATCGTCTATCTCCAAACATGTGAAAAACCACATACCAGCTAATGTTAATCCTTACATGCTATTACATATCATTGTATCAACATACCACAGGTATAATCCATTCACAGTTACTTCCAACTTTTCTGAAGCCCTGCTATAGTTCTACTACCAGGATATTTCTCTGCCTCATGCAAACAAAGCTTAACTAGATATAGAAAATTACACCAGAGGGTCAACTCACAGCATTCGTGCACACTCAGTGTAACAATATGTACATATTTCGTAGAGATGAGTCCAAACCCCATTTTGCAGATATTACTGATACCGATACTTTGTGGCCGATCCCGTCAATAGTGCCAATACAAATAATTTCATTTGTAAATTTTTATATTGTGTCTTAGTAACTTTAAAATACCCCCAAACTTAACTTTTTGTGTTTACATTACAGTTTAGCAATTTGATCAGTCTATAATAAAACTTCCCTTTATCAAACTCCCGGACGCAATCTAAAACAGTAACTATTTTTGGCATTCTTAACCAGTTTTGCAATTGTAAGCAGTTGGCTACAGGCCGGGCTACAATCACCATAAGAAATAACAATAAAAAATTGAACCCGCGCTTGTGTATGGGACCAGCTACTACACAACATAACAGCGTAAGGTTGCATGGTAGCTGCATAAAGAATTTTAAATATTTTCAATTCTCTTACATCGAGTTCTACGCTGGCCAATCACAAGACAACATATCCAACCACAAGAGTCAGTGCAGTGCAAGCTTATACCAAGAACATATTTACTCAATGAACTTTGCAGTACAGTTCCGATTTCCATTAATTTAAATAGTCAACACAATTATTAACATGTATACCACAGTTTAATTATCTCGAAACACGA
Source organism: Dryococelus australis (assembly GCA_029891345.1). NCBI lineage: Eukaryota > Metazoa > Arthropoda > Insecta > Phasmatodea > Phasmatidae > Dryococelus > Dryococelus australis. Next base: position 134,149,524 of record CM056999.1, read on the forward strand.
TTCCTGCGAAACTTTTTTCATCACAAGTATATTAAAAAAAAAAAAAAAATAGGTTAGCCAACACACTTGTAACAGGTTACTGCCCTGTCCTTTCGTTGTAGTTCTCAGTAAACACCAACACACTATCTCAGCGTGAGTTGGAGACTACATAATAATAAAAGTTTGTTGATACCAGGATTGCCAATAAATAAAAGAAGAAGTTAAATGTTTACTGGAGATTTATTGTCATCTGGGCAAAACAAACTATTGACACTTGCAGCTGATGAATTAAAAAAAAAAGACAGAATGGCAGCCTTCATAAAACAAAACTTCTCACTTCAAGAGTTATGAAGGCGAAAGAGAATCGTTACTTTTCTCTCCCGGTGCCCTATTGACTCCTTGCACCGATGGAAAATAAATTTAATAGATATTTTAACTGAAATGTCAGAAATACAAAAGAAGGTAAAAGTCGTGGGCGCTGGTCGGTACGAGTAACGTGATCACTTGTTGCAGGCTGTCGACTGACAGCTGACAAACGATCATGATGCCACGAACTGTTGTCATGTGTTGTGATACCCGAGAAAGGTCGTGCTTCCCTATATATTGGTCGAAAGTGTCCTCATTGAATTAAGTTGTTTCGAGCAGTCGGGTACGTCAGCTAAAGTTGAAATCTGTTATTTTCCTCGTTTCACCATGTCGTGCCTTGCGGTGGCAATGTTTTTAGTTTACTAACCCAGTGAAAAGGAAAAGATGTGCTATCGTCCTATGACGTCTGTTGTTAACGTCTTTTACTACTGATGAAATGAGGAAAGAAAAATAATAAATTTGGAAAAACTAAAATATATGAAATACAAACAAGTTGTCATTGCCATGATCTTTCAAATATTACATGAATTACTATCCCTGACTGAAATTTAGACAATTGAAATACTTCTCGAATATACTAATTTTATATATATATATATATATATATATATATATATCTGCAATGCTACACAATGTTTGTAAATATCTGCGATACATGTACAGCCTGTCTTTTTTGTGTGCTCATTTTTCATTGGCTGCGTAACAGTATTCTTACTGCAGTTGTAGCCAGTACATTTTCATACTCACACTGTAATGCCACTGTTATTTTGTTATGGGAACGCTATAGTGATTGTAGCATATGCTTACAGTCACCAACCTTGCCCAATAGTTGCAATTGCCATATTTGTCAAAAACATAACCACAAAACACAGAATATAAGTACTATTTTTGGTGTTCTTAAAAGGTTTTGCGACGTAAATAGCCTGCTAAAATCACCAACCTCGCACAATAGTTGCAAATGCTGTACTTGTCAAGAACATAACCACAAAAGACAGAATATAGCACACGCACAGAAAGTAGAATGCAGGTCTTGGAATGGTGCTGCCCACAATCTCACATAACACACTCACAGAAATATAGCACAAAATCCATGCACAGAAAGTTGACCAGTATTGTATAATTCCTGTGCATGTGCGCCGTGCATGACCAATCAGAACACTGATACCACCGAGTTCATGTGACGATTAAAATGGCTGCAAAAGTAATGAATTTGACTAGTACTTGGCGAGTTTGGCACCTCATAAACATTTATTTGTTTTGATTGAAATTGTTACTGTACAAGCGATGTATGTCAAGATGAATAGTATAACGTATTATATTTCTACAAATTAAGACACAAGCAGCAAAGTAAATAGCCTTCGACGATATTTATTTTTTTCATTCCAGTGTGACCAACACACACACGCAAAACTTACCGAGCATCATTTCTTTCATTTTCATGTCTGTTTTGTTTAAACATCCATCAGTTCTGTGCGTGTACTAGTTTGATTAAACACTTTCAGATTTGAGCTATGTGTGTGTTTTGTGCTATCGCACGTGCTGTGTGTGTTAAATCAATTGTAGACTGGCCTTAAAGATGGCAGTGTTTATAAATACTGCGCACATGTTGAGTGCATAAATTACATTTATCTGCTTTATATATACGTACTATTTACTTTCGTCATATCACCAACATTTTTTTGTTAGTGATGTTCTTTGTAAATAAAATACACGTGGTTATAATTTGCCATTGAACAAACACCACAGCCATAGCGATCCAGCTCTTATATCGACATTCGACCTTCCTGCTAATCTATTTATGAATTTGACGCATGCCAGTATGCTTCGCAGTGCAGCAGCGCTCTCTACGGGCGACTTCGTCTTATCTGCAAGTGACCCTTCACTCGGGACAAGTCATAACAGTGGCGAACGAGACAAATGTATCGAGCACAGAGATTCCACTAGCATGGACAGCCGAATACGTAATTATAGTGAAGCTAAGTAATTACATTAAACACCACCCACCCGGTTCTCTATATTCAAGCACCACCCCAACGAATAGAATATTAAATTTTGAATATCCACAACTCTTCATGGTAGCGTGGAAGAAGTTCCAATCAACCCCCCGAGATGGCAGCGCCCCTGTGGCCTTGTGATATCATGGCCAGCCAGCCTCAGGCCAAGGTGTTTTTATTCGTTGTCGCCTCCAGCAAGGAGGTAAGAAATGTTTGACGCCCCCGAGATGGCAGCGCCCCTGTGGCCTTGTGATATCATGGCCAGCCAGCCTCAGGCCAAGGTGTTTTTATTCGTTGTCGCCTCCAGCAAGGAGGTAAGAAATGTTTGACGCTCCAGCGCTCTGATAAACCAACCCCTGCGTTGGAAGGCTACGCTACCCCTCGCACCCCGGAGAACTGCTGATCTGCAGAAAAGAAGTATAAATAGATGTCCAGCACCGTGGTCCAGTGAGAGACGCCGAGCTCGCTGGCCGAATAGGATTGCGAGCCCAACCCAGTCTGCATTGACTCTCCTCCCTTTCCAGAGCCTACACCAAGGCTCGAACTCCATCCACTCCAGCCGGCAGCTTGGAAAGGCCGCCAGCACTCTAGCTCCTGCAGCTTGGGTAAGGCTCATTCACACCAGTCACCTCTCACCAGACGGCGAACTCATACCACCTGTACCCGCTACCCTCACCTTAAGTCAACTTCCTTTGACTTCCGCAGTAGCAGGTTGGTACGCGATTAACATTCCCCTGGAGACTCCCCCTTAACTTCATCATATGCTGTGAATTGCGTACGTATATTTTGTTGTTATTCCTTTTTCCTGGCTTGCCTTCACCTGTAGAGTTTATTTTTGGGTCTAGTATATATTTTATATTTTTGTATCGTGTGATGTCGTCGATAATATTTTTGTTTCACATAGTAAAACTTACGTAACCCTTACTTTGTGTGTGTCGCTTACATTACTAATAGGATAGTTTTCCTGATCCGTTATGAAGTTCAATGCATCACACCCACGGTGGACTTAGTAGCCGCCAGAGGCGACGTGAGAGACGTGCCTTAAATTGAGCGCTCTGTATTACTAATCTGCTAGCCAATTCAAGTCCTGTTGCACTGTTACCTGTAGAACCAATAGAGTCACCTGTCCATTATGATATTGTAGTGCCAATGACATACGAGGGTCTCTTGGATAATTTGTTAGGTTGGTGCCCACCTGAAGACATTGAGCGGGGAGACATAACTCTGGACCCCACCGAGACCGCAGTACCCGTTAGTGTACCGGCAACCCTTGTTTCAGTCACCCCAGCTCCCTCAAGCATAGTACAACTAGCTTTGGGTAGATGGATTCAGGTTCGACACCTGACAGTGGAAGCTCTACCTAACGAATGCGTAGTAAGATTAGCCTCCGGGAAATTCATTACGGTTCGACTCCCACCGAAAGTCGCCCCTAATCCACGTGGCAAATCCCCGGCTAATTTTGTTCCCGCACGCCGGCCGACGAGGCTGCTGCGGATAAATCTCGTATCCCTAGCCAGTTTGATCATCCCCATGATCACCCTCGATTAATCATTCACTTATCCATTTACCTCCCTTGGAACCGCTGGTGTCCCACCTATTGACAGCCCTGGTTGTGAGGGTAGTAAAACTCCCAGAACGGGTGCTTATTTCTATATGCCTCACCCTGGGGTTTGATTCCCCTCTCCTCCGCTGGGACAAAGAGGGCAATCAGCGTAGTTACCCCTTCATTTGAAAGAACGGAGGAGTTTGACACACGTCAAATTGTGTTATGCTACGAACAAAATATTGATATACAATGTGGGAGCGATAGATCAATATATACTTGACGTTTACATAAATGAAAATGTACAATAAATATTATAACGGTAAAACTGTTTTTTTTTTACAAATGAATTTTAACTACCTGAAAGCAGATAACCAGTATTAAAAATATTTTATTTTTCGAATTTCTCCAAGTATGGCTTTTGTAGAGTTAACAATGTAGCAACACCAAAGCCAGCCATATTAGTTTGCGTTTAATTTTGAATCACCTGTTACTAAAATGTAAAAATTAAATTAAGTAAATAGTTTTTTGGTTGCAAAAATAAAACTATTTGTGTGTGAAAACATGTCTCGCAATATAACCAAGTGCTGTAATTTCCATGACGATTAAATAATTTGGGTTGATGAAATGAATTGGTTGGACCATGGCCGATTGTAACCGATACCGATATTGGGATAATAGGCCTACATATCGGTATCTGTATCAGTCCATCCCTAATATTTCTTTCTAGTGTTTTGTACGTTCATATTGTTATTTTATTCTATGGTAATATCTTTTTCTGACACTGTAAACAGACGTTGGAAATATTTCCTGAATGACTCCCTGCTTCGAGCCATGTACACTGACCTGAATAGGAGGGAACCTATGCAAGTCTAAAGCCAAGAGTGGCAATCAGTTGCACACCTCCTAAACATAAAGTCATCTTGGAGTAAGAGTTGACAGCCATATAGAGCCTCAAACTCTTTTATATGCAACGTATAGGAGACTGTGCTCTGAGGACCTATCTCAAAAATCTGAACAATGCACCCTTCCGTGTTTTCTGCATTGAGGAGATCCAGCCTACAAGTATCCAGATATGTATTTGATCGAGAAGATGCTGAAACATCATAATGGATGGGCGTACTTATGGTGTGGTTTCCAAGTCTGCTACAAATCATTATGGAAATCTACCTGCCTTCTATTAGATTCTGATTTATGTAGTAAACAATGATGTAAGGCAAATATAAAAATGAAGCTAATATTATAAAAAATAGGAGAGAATAATTCTATATCTACTGTAAATATTATTTTGTCTAACACCAATTAACGGCTTTCATCACTTAGATTAATTTAACCAGGGCGCCTTCACCTGGATGGCCTAGGGAAATTTAACCAGGGCGCCTTCACCTGGATGGCCTAGGGAACTTCCATAAAAAAGTATTCTAGCATAGGTGGTAGCACAGTGCCACCGTGTTTTAAAACTCACATAATAAAATACATGAAACTTACTTCTCTGTATGCTTAATTTCTTTGTGTAACATGTCATAGATTTCCTAAAGCATGTTTTACACGACACAATTATCTTCTCAGCTCCTTGCATGCAATCGCTCGCACAAGAATTGCAATGATATCTCTCCCGTTTGCTCCATGTCCCCTTCTACACTGCACAATTTAATAACACAATATACATGAAATCTGTTTCCTTCCTGCCATACAGTTGTACACATGGATAAGCAAAAGCTCAAGGCATTATGTGCATTGGCAATAACAGAAATGTTTATGATGAAAAAGAAAATAATTGTGAACCATGTGTTTTATTTTAGGCTGTAAATACGGTACTTTCAAATTATTGCCAATTTTTTTTGTTCTGCATATAATCACACATCATGGCCACAAACTTTTAAAGCATTCTTGCGCAAATATTTGCTGTGATAATTCGGTGACATTGTATTGTAGAGCACTGGAAACGTTTTATATTAGTATAATAAATGCAAAACACTATCACATGTCTATTCCATTTTTGTTTACACACACCACCCGCGTACTCCAGAATGGCCAATCATGTTGCTTGTTCTGCGCAACTTGCGTGGTCTTGTACAGAAATATAGAGCATATTCTATCCTCAAAAATTGTGCCATCGCTTGTGTCGCATGTGAAATTCCGAGAATTTTGTGTCTGAGCTGCAACACAAGATTAGCAGATTATAAGGAAACTGCACATATATTGTGTCATGTAAAACCTGCTTAAGTAGCTCATATCTCTAAATGTGAAGCTGGCAAGGCAACCAGGCAACAAGCCAGATGCCCACATATTAAGAGGCCACCCGAGCTCTGCCAAGTTGGTAGAATTCGGTGGAAGCCAAAGCACTAGAAACTCTCCCATCAGGTGAATCAGTGACGCAGTGTGTTCCATACTCCACCACCGCTCTCTATCAGGGCTGGACGAAAGGAACTCGTGGTGCCTTCTCTCGTTACAAGTACTGGGTATTCAGAAATACACGCTAGGTAATTACAAGCACAGACTCTGCTTTCGTTGGTCTCAGTGGGACCCATGTCTTACACCCGGAAAGGTGGTAGACAGAGAATGTTGAAGCAGGCAGATGCTGCCCTAGACCACTTTGTGACCTTAAGTTTGAAGTTGCACTTTACACTTACACCCAGGAGCTTCACTCCTCATCACTGCATACACCGTTATTTCCACCCCTAATTAAGCTTGAAGGCCTTCCCCACCCTATACTGGAACCCTTTCTAAGGGTGAAGAGCCTCCCATTGGTATTGCCAATCCCTGGTTGTGCGGTATCAACCCCACATCAACCGGTGCCTGTATTACAACACAGATCCAGAGAACATCACCGTCCAAGAGTCAACAAGGCAACCACCAGTCTACCGCACGATAGGGTGATAAGAGTCTCCAACCAGTGGCAGCAACACCACTACCTAAGAAGACCTTCAATATTCCAGGTAAATGTGTATCCAAGGGTCAGCCCACTTATAGAGTTGTGACAGTGGCTTTGTATTTTGTCCCACTAAGACAGGCCACATGACCAGTACTCTACACTGGCCATCTGCCTGTCCACCATTAATGCACTCAACCTCGTGATTCTGGCATCACAAATTAAAACTAGGCAACTGACTAAGACCTCCACAGTCTCTGTTAAACGTTTGATCAAGGTCACAATAACTTTTAACCCCACAGATCTCAGATTACTCTTTGATGCTGCTAGCCCCTCCAAGTAATTGTAGTTACAATTATTCAACCCTCTGGAAATGCATTAATGCAACCAGGACTATGTCTCATCTGTGCGTATCTTTTTGATGCACCAGGTAGGGTCTGACTCAATATAGTATCTACCAGAATGCATACAGGTTACATCCCTTCTTGCTGGGAGTAATACAGACAAGTCAGTATTGTACTGTTCACTGCAGCCAGAGAGCCACGCCAACCTCCCCTCAAAGAAGATGAGTGTGCCAGCAGCCGAAATCATCCCCTGTGGCAGCCGTGCTCCTTAAGGGCTCCACATGCGCTTCCCAAGGGCTCCGCAGCCTCTTCAAGGAAAAAAATTACAAATTACTGTAGCATTGTAGCAATGTAACGTGAGACGAACAGAAAACCGTGCTGCGAGTATTGCCGGCCTGCCGTTTTCCTGGAACTGATGTCCGGGTGATTTCTGGGGACTGGGCATTGCAGTTGTCAGTTGATGTGGATTGATGTGGAGTCGTTTGACGTCTTTGGACTGTTCAATTGTGTTGCGTGTTGTGGATTTACTCACGTATGTGTTCTTATTGGTTTTCAACTAGGAAAATGTTAGTATTAATTATTGACGTCATCAATTATTTTCTGATGGTGTAAAGCTGTAAACTGTAACAAGTTGGTAAGTTAATTATAGTCAACATTTTTAATGTTTAACAGATCGATGTGGCGTAATGGTCAATTTCAAATAAAATAAATTATTTTCGTATGAAAAAGGCAAACTTTGAAATTTAAAAAATGCTATTATTCCTGTATTCACTTAAGGTGACCGTCTGCATGGGTGGATCATAAAAACACTAGTTTTAAAACCTAGTACCGTGACAAAAATACACTTCAGAGAGCAGACGTTTCTTAAATGCTATTCGTAAGCAGACAGCATCCGAAAACATTGGTTTTTGGGGGGGGGAAAAAAAAGTTGCAAGCTGAAGCGCTGCGTACAGTTTGGAGGAATGGGCAGATGGCCACCTTAATCTAATTATGGGCTATGAAAGATAGTCCGTTATTTTCATATTACTGTGTAATTTTCTTTTGTTTTAGTCATGGATTGCTGGCTTCAAACAGGCACTTTGAAGGAAAATGGAGGTTACATTTGAAAACTAGGGCAAACCAGCACCTCCATCCATTACTTCACCAGATGAGCCGACAACAAAAAATGATAATAACCAATCAATGCACTCATGTTTTTTTGTCAGAAGAGCTTTCCGAAACCATTTCTGAATCTGCGGTGCCACCTCAATCATTGTATGCAAAACATGACAGAAGCGGGACAGCAGAGGAAAGACGTTCCAATTAAAAACTAAGATACAAAGAAAGTTACTTGACCATGGGATTCACAGAAACAAATGATGGTCGGTCTCTGTGTGTGATTTGTGGAAATGTGTTTACCAACAGTTCCATGTTTCCTGCTAAACTCTGGCGTCATTTCGAGGGAAACCATCCCGAGTTGAAAGATACTGTTTGACTTTTTCAAGAGGAAGTGCAACAAATTTTTTGCTTTACAGAAAACAATGATAACACATGCTAAAACCAATAATGAAAAAGTACTGGAAGCATCCTACCTAAAAGTTATCTTGTAGCTCGATCAGGTGAAGCTCATACCATTGCAGAGACTCTTATTAAACCTTGTACAATATATATTGTCGAGTGTATGTTTGATGAAAAAACTGTTCAGTTAAGTCTCCAACATTCCTTTGTCCAGTAACACTGTTGCTAGATAAATCAGTGACATGGTTGGTGATGTGAAAGAGACACTTGTAAGTTGCATAAAGTGTACAAAATTTGCACTTCAAACGGATGAATCGACTGACGTCACAGGGTTGGCACTTTTAATGGTTTTTGTTTGAAATGTTTACTTACAAAGCTATCAGGAGGATCTTATTATTTGCAGACCACTACCAACCAACACATCAGGGAGTGAAGTATTTAATGTTTTGGATGAATTCTTCTCGTCAAATGAAATATGATGGGAAAATTTTGGGTATATATGCACTGATGGGGCAAAGGCAATAACGGGTCACAATGTTGGAGCCATTGTCAAAATTGTTGCTAAGGCAAAGAACTGTAGCAGCAGTCATTACTTTCTTCACAGACACGCACTAGCTTATGGTAGTCTTAGATGATGCCATAAAAATAATAAACTATATAAAACCACGACCACTTAAAATCAGGCTCTTCAAAGTGATATGTGAAAATATGGGATGCCACCATCAGTCCCTCCTGCTGCACACTGAAGTTAGGGGGTTATCTCAAGGAAAAGGGCTGGCATGATTGATGGAACTGCATGCAGAGGTAGCAGCATTTTTGACAGAACGTAATGCTCTGCTGGCGACGGTTTTAAATTATGAAGACTGCAAACTGCCGTATTTGGCCTACAATTTTAACTAAATTAATGAAATGAGTATATCGTTGCAAGGGAAATCTGCCACAGTTTTTGATACAAATGCCAAAGTGTCTTCTTTCAAGAGAAAAATTATATATTCGTTGGAGTGCGTGGTATACGAAGATATTGATTGCTTCAGTCTTACAAAAAGTTTCTTGGATGGAAATAACCTCAAGATTCAAGAAAAAATGCAGAACAATATTCATACACATCTCGAGGTACTGAAATATTTATTTGAATATTATTTTCCTACAACTCAAGAGAAAATGATTGATGACTTTGGATGGGTACAGACTGTGTTCAGCGAGCACAAAAGACCACCCAGCTTAAATTCAGCGAAGTATGAGGTTCTCACAGATTTGACATCTTGCAGCAAACTAAAAATCGCTTTTCAAAATTAAGGTCTACTGGGCTTTTGGCTGCATTTACAAAATGGATTCAAAATCTTATCTGAGAAAGCAAAATTAGTTTTACTGCCTTCCTAGACTACATATTTGTGTGAGGCAGGATTCCCCGCCTATACGGCTACCAAAACAAAATACGGATGCTGCTAGAACGCAGAACCAAACATTTGCTTGCAACTATCATCAATTGAACATGAAATCAGAAAACTGCAAAAGAATGCAACCACAGGTGTCTAATTAAATGTTTACACACTTTTTTTTTAACTTTATTGTTGTCCTCACCAGCAATGTACAATCTATTTCTATTGCAAGAACTTTTATGCATGACCGAGTTTTGACAGTATCATAAGATAATTGAGTACTGATGTGGTATTATGGTAAATGTTTAAGTTTTTTAAATTACATTTGATAATATGGATATGCACAATTGTTTATTTTTCGGTTAGATATCTCTTTACTTTACATTCAATAGCTACCTACCCAAACTCCCTCTTTCCTGTAACATTTCTAAATACCATTTACTTGTTAGACATAAGATAGGGACTCTGCCACATAAGTAGATTCTAAAAATGGCTCCGCGAGCCAAAAAGGTGGGAACCGCCGCCCTACGGTCAAGTAGTTGAAGAGCTTGCAGTGAGATAGTGCCACCTGCCACATTCGGGCCACCAGCAGATGCCGTAGCAGACAATCCTTGGCTCCATCTTCAGCAGTCGATTTGGCCACCTGCCACCACAGCCTGGGCAAGAGCGAGCCAGCCGGTATTTATACCTGTGCGCGGCCCAGAAACGTCAGTTGTTCGTCGGGTCTTCTCAGAGCCACACAGTCTTGGCCGCTCGCTCCACCACCTCATGTGCTGGAGCTTTCTGACCGCTCTTAGTCTTCCAAGACAACCCCAAAGCTCTTCATCTGCAACACCAAAGTTATCCAGACCTTCTAGAGGATGTCGCCCTGCAAATCTTGAAGAAGTCGTCAACCTCCCTTACCGCTTACCCCTGGTAATGGCGACCCCCACTGTCAGGATGTGGGTCCTCTGACTCCCTTCAGGTCACAGAAACAGAGTAGATAGGGAAAGTTACCAGCTACCTAGTCGAATCTGTCTTCCAGTTTAGAACCAGAGTGGAGCATGCCCACCAGAGTGGAGCAGGAGACCAGGTTATGCCAAGCAGATTTTACCGCATCTGGTGTAGGACTTCGAGCTCACCCTCAGGGACTCGTGCATCGAACAAATACACACACTTGATGGCCACCTATTCAGTGCACCTTGGTGTACCGAAAGACAGAGCCACAACCACAAGAAAGACAACCCATAAGGATGCTAGTCAGCCAGGTTGGTTTGTACTCTGTCCACCTCACTGGTGTGTTGTCGGAGGGGGTATTAACTGGTTCTGGAGGCCTGACCACCATTGGGCCCACACCCACAGTTGTTGTCAGACAACTCTGAGAAAACCTACCCTCCAACCACCATGCTGCTTGTGTCGCCGGTTGGGGAAAGGGTACAGCTCTGCATCAGCTTGGCTTCAGCTTTTGCTGAACACTACTAGATAGGGACTGTTTTATCACGTGCTTCCCTCTTGCAAGGCTGGTAATAGTACCCCATACATGCCTTACACCAAAAGGGGTGGGAAGGATTTCCAGGAGAGAAAGGTCGGCTGCCTACAAATCTACCTAGAGCTGCACCCTAACCACTAAGGCACTCTGCTACGACAACCCCCGGGACCGAGCTCATGCCGCCTGTCAGCTGGATAAGCCTCACCTCCGAGTTCCCTTCCCATCTCTGTTCACAGCCCCGCAGAAAATGCCTGGGATGCCTTATCCATCGTTGCAGCCATTCACTTAAGGAGGAGGTGTGGCTCGGCTTTGCGTGTCCTTGGTTCAGAGGAAATCGGAGCACTAGCCCAATCAAGGCCTTTGCCAGCAGCACCAGTAACCGCAGTGCCTTTGGTTCCCCAGCTCCACCGGCACCGCTAGCTGCCGATACCAACCACCACGACTGGTGTATCAATCCAACGGGACTAACACTGGGGCAGGTAACACTGTGACCATGAGTCACAACGTCAGACGTGTTGCACAGCCAATAATCAACTCCGTGCCCAACCGCAGGGCAACGTATCCTACCTTATATACTGGTCGGGCCCCAGCCTGCCAATAAGATAGAACAACCATTAACCCTGTGTGACTGACCTGCACACCCAAAAACTAGCCTTAGCCTTGACATTGCCATTGACTGTTCCCGAGCCCATCAAACGTCAAGAAGCAGGAGGTTTTTCTAAGGGTCCAACGTGGAGCCCACACGTCTTTGCTAGTGTTATAGTGAAGCAGAACTAGGCCAGCACAACCCTGCGAGCAACAGAAACTAGCTGGACGTCAAGCTTAAACCAGTTACTGGACTTCGGGGAGTCCGAAATATCCCCATGGTGTCCAAATACCCCAGTGATCATATCAGACAATGAATTTAGCCAGAACGACTCTCGAGAAATTGCCATGGCAGAGGCCATACAAAACAGGTGCCATATAACCACGTGCCCTAGCACCAGGGCGAACTCTATAGTATGTACACACTGTTTGAATATTTTCCATTATCAGTGCCTAGGATGGGTAGATGAAGTGCACTTCACTGACAGACTGGAGTTTAGATGCAACGTCTGCAGCACCAACCAGTCCGCCTTCTGCAGCTGGATAACTTGCCCTGGCCGAGGATTAAATATGATACATTGCATCATGTGCGCCCAACCCTTCCACCATATGTGTTTAGGATGGTCCGAGGAGCGAGTGATGCAACCAGGACTTCTATACCATTGTGAGGTGTGTCAATGCGCAGCCAAGTACCAGCCAAGTAACCCGTGCCATAGACATAACCCGACAAGCACCCAAGGTGCCTGCAAGCCACAGTTAGCCGAGTTCACTGACATCCATGCGAAGACCCCATAGTATTCCTCCTAGAATGTGAGAAAGAATTCCGGGAGCACAAAGTATCAGGTAAACAGTGGGTGACACGCACCCATAACCAGCTCATAGGTAGGAGTCGAGTCTAGAATGGTGGAACAAATAAGGAGAATTTGTTTACAGAATGGTGGCAGCTATGCTCACTCCTTTCTACGCAGTTTTCCTGAGACGAAGTTGTAGCCCAGCTAACTACAGAGTCGAGCCCAGCTTGCCGAAGAGGAAGCCGAGATAATTCATTAGGAGGAAAGTGCAAATTTATAGAACAATTTTCGCTACTGAAACCAAAGAGAGTTGCGTTCGCAATATAGCCTGCATGCTCCTGCCGAAGTTACACAACTTACTTCAAATCCCTTAACCGCAAGCAATAGAAGACCTGTTTGAATGAGCCCGAGAGACAGAGTGAAATTTTAAAGTGCAGGCAGCGCTGTATAAACGAAGGGTCAGTAGGCCAGCTGAACCTGACAAGCAAGTGGAAAGAAAGGGAAACCCTCCTCCAGCCCCCTTCCCCTTTTTCCCTAAGTGCTGGTTCTGCCCGGAACGGCACTTTGACCAGGATTGCCCTGTCAGGCAGGCTGACCAGGGACAGGTGGGGGAGAGAGACACAGCGGGGGTGTCAGCCTCCTCCCCCCCCCCCCGCACCGAACGGAAAATAAACAAGCTAACCAAGTGGAAAAGGACGCAACTGTGGTGAGAAGCGGGTCTCTTACCACCAGAAACTAAGGGCTCGTCTTGCAAAGATTGATAAAAGAGAGTGAACTCCTGGGAGCACTTCATATTGAGGTTGAAATAAATGGAAAAATAATACTTGCATTATTTGACTCCACCGCGACTGGCAACTTTGTGCGGAGTGATAACCCCACAGCAAAGGCCATCACTCTGACCACAAACCCATATAGTGTGAATGGCCCAGCACAATGCTACCTGAGATGCCCTTCTACCCCGTAGGGGTGTCAGGTGTGTCAACCTCTACCTCACTCCACGACACACAAATATTACCTAAACTACCTCTACGGGGCAGAAAGCAATCTCAACTTGAAAAACCCAACTGCCGCAGCCCAAGCTCTTTCCCATATAAGTATATACAATCAAAATACTATTATTCATGTTACAGCAATACAAGCATTCATAAATCTGGGGGTCATTTGCAAATAAAGAGTCTCTACTCTTAATTTCCACTGTCTTTGATTCACTTTTTATTTTGCACCAAAGCAACTGTTTACAGGCACTGATTCTACTCATAAATGCACACAATAAAAAATATTCAAATGTTTCACACTCAATTTACATATTGCATGGGCAGACCCCTTAATTATGTTCAACGTATTTGCCCTATGCTGTAACTTTCAATAACTGGTGCTCATAAAATTTTATATTAAACCCACGAACTAGAATCGTTTCCGCGGTGCTTGACGTGCTTGAAAAGTGTTCAAAAATAAAAAGGACAACGGACTCCGTAGGTAAAAGCTGACAATGGAGCTTATGCATAACTCATACCTTAAATTTGGCATGTGTACAGAATACCAAACAGCTGATTGCCAGGTCATGTTGGGGAACATCCTTGCTGCCCAGTGTCAGCTCAATGTCGTTAAAAGGAGAACAGCTGATGGGTTGTTCACCTTGGGGCCTCCACGCAAGCATGCGCGGATTTCTTGCACTCGCTAGCATGTAGAATCTCACTGACGCACTTAGGAATATTCTGCATGTTTAGTCATTACGCAAAAGTATGGGCATGCTTCCAGCACTCAAACCACCTGAAACGCAGTTCGCAATAAAGCCTGCGTAAGACAAATTGCAGAGAAATGCTTAAAGTTACTTTTCTAGGCTCCTAGGAAATATTGCAAAAAACACGGGCCGCTGCTGTACGTCACTGTTACTCCACATACACTTTAATATGCTCGTCCTCGAGCCTCGTAATACGGGCAGTTTAACCAGCGTGGTAAAATTCAATTTCATGAACCATCAGTCAAAATTCGCAGTTTCACAGTTATTTCCACAATTTTCAGTGACGCTTGTATTACAGTGAATATTACTCATACACGCAATTTTTTCACACATAGTACGTCCGCATCGAGTTTACGTCTCAGCAATACTTGCCCCATATTTCACTAGCAGGGGCCGCGTGCTACAGGCAAATCTAGCAACATCGTTCACGCCACGCATGTTCTTGTAATATTCTTTAAACAGTTCATTTGTTTGCTCTCGAAAATGTTACGGCAACGTTCACTTGCTCGTGTAACACACTGCACAACACGACCAGGGAGAAATTACATAGCAGTCCCATACTGCTAAACGTCCGCCCAACTTCCCGATACTGTCCAATTCCGCGGTCGAGCACACGCTACCCGCGGCCATCCATACATCGCGACCAATTCTCACACACTGGCTCGGGCGCGCTGTCTCAGCCAGGTGACGTCGTGGTCTCCTGCCACCCCAAGCGCCACGGTCGTGACTCTTTACAAATTGATTTGCACAAATAATATTGATTACAAATATGATACCATATAAAAAATGTGCTAAAATTCATAATATATTAACACTACGCAATAAGAATAATTTAACTGTAAAATCTATGTGCAATAAAATGCATACTTGATTAATAAATGGCAATAAGAATAAATATACCGGCCGGAATATAACTAAATATAAATACACACAAAAACAGTAAATATGCAGTGCTACCAACTGTGGTGCAAAATTACTAAAACCCATACGTTTTATTAGGTGACGATCTATGAATCATCACAATCCTCAAGGTAGAAGGGCATACCACTCTTATGGCAGAATTTGTGGTATCACCAGAAATTATGGAGGCAGTAACTTTAGGTCACCAATGGTTGTACGGGCAAAGGAGCGTATACCTGGGGGACAAAAATAGGTTCACCGTGAGTTGGCAGCCCATCTCAGAAGTGGTAATCTCACCGTCTATTAACCCAGATGGCCAGTTGTGCTTCTGCGTGAACTACAAAGACTTAAATGATGTGACTCACCCCATAGCACCATCCGCTATCAATTTAGCTCACATGTCGAGATATACAGGGGAGGCTGAGATATTCACTACCCTCAACATGCAGTCCGGGTACTGGCAGATCACGGTCCACCCAGATAGCAGAAAATACACTGCGTTCACCACACCACACACTGTTTTGCCTTCCTTAAAATGCTTCTACCGCTTAAATACAGCTGATCTGCCCATTGCTTCTTCACCATGTGCTTGTTTGATGTTTCTTGGGCACTTTGTGCGACACAAAATTCAGTAGCGTTCCTTTGTAGACAATTTTTGAGCCAATATTAGGAACATACATGCATATTTTAGAAGTTGTTCTATCTTACCTTAATAGGGTGTTCCATGATAAACTGAACACTTTTGAAAGTCGTGCTTAAGATCTACTTGTATGCACATTGTGTATTCTTCCAAAATATTAAAAAAATAACATTGCCATGGGTCTGATCACTTCATTCATGCATCGGTCAAGTAAAACTGTAAATATTACAAAAAGAAATCATTTTGGTATTTACAAATGTTAATGCAACACTTTTAATTTAAATGCTTGAGATATGGTGTGAAGAGACATCCAGGCTACTGATTGTTAGGGATGGGTCGATACCACATTTTGCCGATACTAATTATACAGATTCTCAGCTGCAGATGCCGCCATTTCGATGAGTTTCGATGAGCACAATCATAATTCCCATTTCCCAATATTTGGAAATACTTTTTTATTACTTAAATTTAAGTCTTCAATTTTGTGTGCACTTTAAGCACTGTGTATTAGGTGTCTACAGCATAGAAATAAATGACAGACACTTTAATTGGGCAAGTAAGTGACTTAACAGTCAAGTAAAAACTGTTACCAGACAATACACAATACAGCATTCATAACAAACTGTGTTCATTAAAGATAACCTTCAAAACTTCAGGCAATCTGACATAGACTTGGTTTTTATACCTACGAAATATCACACATAACCTTAAAATACATGTTTGTTTAAATGTACAGCCTAAAGATGTTATTAAAAAGAACTTATTGAATTCAATTCACTTGAAATTGAGCTGAATTTTATTTTTATTTATACTAATATTTTCGCCTTGTATTCTTTCCTCGGCCATGCCATTCTCAATCCCTTGGTTAAAATGACAACTCATTTATTTGTGACAATTTTTGCCAATTATTACTTGCAGAGTCCTATTCAGACCCATTTACAATAACAAACAACCCCAAAGATTAGAGATGGGGAGTATTTTCAATACCTGTTATCAGCAACAGGTATTCTGCAAGAACATTTTATACCTGTTCCTAGTTTCTTGGAGATACCTGTTACCATCCCTGCCTGTTACTGAAGCAGGAACAATCACACGTACTTGCTTGTTACTCGACACTTGTACAATATAATTTTGTACCTGTTCCTATCGTCTGATATTAGAACCCAGTACTGAGTACCAATATATATTGTAAAAGTTCATCATTTTATCCTAAACACGACCGGGAAATTGCTACCTATTGTAACTGTCCTACCAGGAGGACATGAGATGAGAGGAGGTATATCTCCTCATATCCAACCTCCTCATGTGTCATGTTTCCCTGGTAGGACAATCATAATGCCCGACTGTACTTGCTCTGCTGGAAATCCCACACACCTTGCTAATTCTCTGATGTGAAGTGAACACTGGAGTCGTGTTTTCGTATATATGATTTTTTTTTATACTGACGACTTTAAAATATAGTTTCTAATATTTTCAGAAGGTAGTTGAAAGAATCCAACTACCAGGAGGGTATACGCTACATAGAGGTATTGAAAAAGATCAGGCCAGTACTTGGCTAATAACAGGTATTCGTGAACAAGGTGAGGTAGTGGGACAACAGCCTAGCACACTGCTTACCCATAACAGGTATCGACTGGGAACAGGAACACGTACGGGCCTATGGGGTGTTCCTGAGAAATACTGGTTTAGCTTATATCTACCAAAGATCATTGAATAGTGTCATAGAGTGTGTGATTCATTTTTATTGTCGCCAACATACTAGTGCAGTAAATGCATAAAAAGAAGAATACATGTTGCTTTCTTATTGTTGCCAACCTACGAATGCAGTAAAGTCATAAGAAGAAAATAGAACACAAAAAACTCTTGCAGGATGTATCAATACTATCAAAAGCACCTATGAAATAATGCATTGTTTTGCATTCAAGTAGTGTCCTAAAACGAAGGATGCATCAATCTTTGGTGAATGTACCAACAGGAAATACGGTAAAATGTAAACAACTGGAACAAATCATCAAAAAACAATTGTTCCGAATATGTTTTTGGTTTCGGACAGAATATCGGATTGATAGATGCTGTAAATAAATGCTTTACAAGATGTAGCATGCAGGTTTATTTAACATGGTGTTAAATAAATTAGTTCTACTAATTGGTGAGTAATAATCGGCGGCAAATAATGTTCAAATGCCTATGGTCATGGTGTTGTATGGTTAATCGGTATCAGCCCATCCCTACTGATTATATTATAAAAATTAGACAGAATGCACAAGTACTGACAGGGTGGTCCTCGTGGATAGACACACACAAACAAAAGTCAGGTGATCACATTTTCCATGCGGATGCACGGTCACACAACATTTTGCTGGCTATGTCAACTTCATCAGGCAGCGATCGATGGCACACTGTAGTCTGGGGATCAATGGTTAGCAAACAGTGAACCTAGGAGGTTCACTAGGGTTGCTAGGTTAACTGTTTGCCAACCACCACTCACGAGACTGCAGTGTGCCACCGCTTGCCGCCTGATGAAGCTGGCCTACCCAGCAAAACTTTGCACAACCACGCATCTGCATGGAAAATGAGTTTGTCTGACCTTTGTTTGAGTGTGTGTGTATCCACGAGTACCACCCAATAAGTACTTGTGCATTCTGTCTAATTTCTGTAATGTAAACTTTTAATTTAAAGTTAGGGCATGGAACTACTTTCCGTTCATCGTTACCAACATTACCGAATGGATACTGGTCAGTGTGTGTTAGAATTTATGCAGGTGTATGGGCAGTGACATTTTTCGAAGATTGATTTCAAAAGTGCTCAATTAACCATGAATAGCCTATAGTCTATATTTCATGCTAAGACAGGTATGTTGCTACATGTGTGGTGCTGGCCATTGACCAAGGTTGTTGGGGCAGGTGTTTCCTGGACGCCAAGTCACATTCCATGGAGTCGGCACTACAGAACCTGTGCCGTGTGGTGCTCAAGTTCCACGGCATGCTACATGGCCGGCAGTGGTCACGCAGCCCTGGGGACCGTGCCTACACCCACCCTGCCTTCCACCGTCTCAGAGATACCTACAAGTCGTTCCGCCACCTCTGCAACTTTGTACACAAACTGTGTGTGAAAATCGCAACGGGAGGCTACCAGACACATGTCTTCTGCCTGCTGCAGGCGCTCAGCATGAATGACTACTACGGTGACGACAACCAGGTAGAGCATGCTTGCGACCAGTAGTGAGTCACCAGCTGTCCGCATCTTCATTAGACAGTTGCGTAATTTTTGATGAGCATAATGTGGCAACAGCAATTGCATTTATTTTAAAGCTAAAGAAAAGCAGAATATCGTTATTTGTTTTGTAATTTGTTATAATTTATGAATTTGGCCAATAGCTTGTAACATATAGCTGGCAGGCAAGACATTTTGTATTATAAAAATGCTTTATAGAGAGAGTTAACAAATTTTTTAAAAATATATTTATTATTGCTTAGTGTCATTATGCTATAAATCATGTTGCATACTTATTATTCATACTCTGTGTAGCATACTTATTTTGTATTGTGTATCACTGTATGGTTTCTTCATTGTACAGTATTATATTTAACAAATGTTTGTTTTGTTTTGTGAGTAGTGAGAATACCACATTGTGTCTGTGTGTTGCACCAGGCAGACCTCAGCAGTAGCATTTTCCGTGTGCTGTATGTGTACGGGCTGGCCAACACCAGCCTTGAGTCTCCTCTCTCCTTGTCCAGTGACTGCTAACTTCCTGTTCCATCCATCTCACCCTTCCCACTTTCACAGGAAGAAATATTCCTAACACAGTGTTTCGCTCTTATGAAGTTGTTCAAAATGCTGTATTACTATGTACTCTATATAGTGGAAGTACAGACAATTGAAAGAAATATATGTGTACAAAATTAGCTTTGCTTACAGTTATTTATAAAATGTAAGTAATATCTACACGTTTAGGAATATACTGTAGTTACATGCATGGAACCTAAATCAACAACAAACATGTTACTTTAAATCTACAGGTTTTTGGGATTCAGAATGGAAAAAATTCAAAGGGTTGGCATTGGCTGACCCTTCTCGCTTTGGTACACAATATAGGGTGCAAAATACAAGAAAATACCAGACTGCATTGGAGGTTCCCCACGTTGGAGAATGCTTATGCTTTGGGTTTCTTTGTTTTAGTGGCTACCAAAGATGAAGGGGAGTTAAACCCCAGGGTAAATTTGACTTGATAGATCTCCTGGTAGGAGACTTTGATTCTGCTTACCTTTGGGAACGCCAAATACAGTGAAGCCAGTCTCACGGGGTGCATAGGTGGATCTAGGCAGAGACCTTAAGCTCCTGAAAGGCCTAGTAGACTGACGCAGGGGTACAAAATCAGGAGTTACAGAAATAACCCGTCAATGTTTTGGTACCTCGTTTTGAAGATGAAGGTGGATGATCTTCCCAGCTGCTGTGCTCACTCTACAAGTGGTCGGAGGCACAATTGGATACTTGACAAGGCGGCGAAAGAGGTTTTGTTTCAAGGGTACTAACTGGGTACTGGAGTTCTGGCAAGTCTAACCTATGCCAAGGCCAATCATGTCCTAAAATAGCCTCTCCTCCTTGCATTGCCTTGCTAGCTGGATGTTCTTCAGGGGAGATTCGTGTTAGCAGAAAAAAATAGAGATACCATGGGTTGATGAGGTTGAGGAGTGTCACTGTTATCTGTGGTGGTTTCCACAGGCCATTATAAGTAACTCTCTTACAGCAGCCCACAGGGACTTTCTATGCAGTTTACTTAAACTACTCTGCTGACTAATGCTGAGCCAATACGATACCCCGATATATCGGCAGATATTGGTATATGGGCTTGCCTGAACCAATTTTCTTTTTAGCCGATATTGAGACCCGATATTTTCCATTAAACCAGAGGATGATAGGGTTGCAATGTTGGAGTAAGGAAGGTTCAACTGCTGTGGTTTTATAGTCAGCAATTGCTGTTCTTATTCCAAGTATTAAACTGACAAGATTGTCACTCCAGGATAACAAAGGTTGGAAGGGACATGCCTCCCTGCTGTGAGATAATCATCTACAGGAAGGGGAAGAATGGGGAAGAGAGAGAGAAATGCCGCTCCCACCCGCTGTGGCCACCAGCTGTGACAGGCACTTTAGGAGATAATCATCTGCAGCTTGTATTGCAGGTGCAGGTGCCACACTTCAGTGTTACACCTTGTCATATAAATATTTAAAATCTTTTAAAAGCAATTATTCTGACATTCATAATCCCGGAACTGGCAGTGCTTCAATTTTACTCTCAGTAAATAAGGGAAAGCTCAACTTAAAAACTATACATATTAATAATTTTTAATTTTCTGAATATGAACAAAGCTGAATTATGCTGAAAATGTGATACACGACCTTGTAGATTTAATATTTTTAATTTTATTTGTTTAGAACATGAATAGCTTAAATTGCCATGACCTAAATTTAAAAATTAATTACAAAAGTATATTTTGTGTGCTGCTTTTAATCTCTGCTTTTGAAGAATTTATGTGAAATTAATTTCCCTAATATTTTGTATGTTTACTTAAAGCCTCTAATAGTACATTGTGTGACACTGACTTCAACACAAATTTTCATCACCTTCCCAAAATACTTTTAGTAGTAGTAGAAGTCTTTCAGTTCATTACTCTTATGTCCATTGTATCGGTATCGGATATCGGTTCATACCGGTACCGGTAAAAGCCTGTATCAGCTCAGCAGTACTCCTGACCATAAGGCATTTAAACTCCATTGAACTGTCTGAATTACCTAACTAAAAAAGGGCTGTCTTAAGATGAGACTTCCAGAACACAGTGTATTACCCGGTGTTCCCACGTCTGGCTTTTGCAAGCCGGGACTAAACGGAGGGTGGCTGAGATAACCGGTGTCCTGGGAGAGATACCCAGTAGAGATCGGTCAACTTGGAGTGCTGCAAATTCTACTCCGGCCTTTGCAAGCTGGGAGAAGAACCGAACACCAGACGTGGTCGATTCTCTTAGTAAGTACGAGTAAGAGGAGAAACTGGTATTTTATGTGGCCCTAAGTTTGTACTTCCAGGATACTGTGGTTAAACCCTTTGTTCCCAACATCTGGCCTTTGCAATCTGGGACTGAACTAAGGGTGGTGCACTTTACTGGGCCCTGGGTGAATAACCCACAAGAGATAAATCAGTCCTTGGCACTGTTAGTCCCTCTCCAGTCTTTGCAAGTTAAGAGATGAACTGAGTAACCCAGTCTGACAGTATCTCGAAGGTAAGAGTTGCAGCCAAAGTTCTACCGATTGGCAGATCTCGGCTTCTCTCTTAATGTGTGTATACTACCTTAGAGGTTACACAAATTACGTTAAAATGACAAAAAGTATGGTAAAGTAATACGTAAACAAGTAAGACATGGTGATGTCTTGCTCACTCCTAAATGAATTAATTAAAATGGAAGCTACCTAGAATTTAAAACAAGCGAAGGTGGCCTGTGCAGTAATTAGGTGTGATAATTAAGAACTGGAAATAATGATCAACTAATGAATTTAACTGCACCTAGTCTAATTGGAACATGTTCTGAAGAAACCCAATCAAATTTAATTACCGTACTGGTAGTTAAAGTAACCTAGAGGTTCAGAAGGGACCTCGGCATAATCTGGTACCATGAGCGCTGGAGGTTTACCAGGTAGGTGAAAAGAGCAGGGGGACGTCTTCGGGAGCCTCTGGATGAAATCGACTAGCAGTGGCAGGATATGTGGGGTGGCCACTGGCAGTTGTTGCAAAGTGGAGAGTCTCACAATCTGTCTTTCCAAAACACGTTCGCAAAGATGCATAGTGGTCAGCGCCCTTAAGATAGTTCTCCAACCTTCACAAGCTGAGAGAGAAGGGTTGTGGACCACTTACCCTGGAGACTGTAGACGTACCGTTCTTCTCAAAGCATGTTCGCGAAGTGACCTAGTGGTTAGCGCCTGTAAGAAAGGTTCTCCAGCCTTTGCAAGCTGAGAGAGTAGGGTTGGCAACCACGTACCCCTACTAACTGCAAATTGGAGGGCGTAGCGACTGCCTAGAGCCAGGGTTGGCTCTTCCTTTTATACTAATTTTCCAACCTTGTTGGCTCTCCGAGGGGTTGGCTAGCCTCTCTCTGCAGGGGCTGTTTATTCTGACTCTGAAGGGGTGCCTTTCATTTCTTATTGCTTCAACTGGAGACAACATTCCAGGCTGGAGGGTGCCCTTCAGTCGCAAACCAAGGCACCAGCTTGTTCTTCCTGGAGGGTAGCGATATCTCAGCCACCAGTAAAATTCCATGTCTGGGGGTAGGGCAATGGTGTGATTGCTGCTTGGAGTTTCTGTGTGAACAGTACAATTTCAGGCCACATGTATGTAGTCTCACTTGACGTGCACCATTGTACTCTGTAGACACATGTCCCATTGTAATTCTGTGGGGTCCAGACTTCCCCTGTTGCAAGTAGAGTGCGCATTCCCAATGAGCAAAATGCTTCATGTGTCAGGATAATGGTAGACAATTGTTTTTATAAACTTTGTATGTCACCAGTGTGTTGGGTTTCTGTTAAGCTGCTTTTTACATCACAGTTTATTACTTTTCACTGCAGCACAAGTTGATGTGTTGAAGGAATATTCTAGAGCAGAGATTTTTTTTGATAAACGTAAGTTAAGTGAACCAGTGGAGAAAACAACATAACTGAAGGCAACTTTTTTTTGTTAGAAGACCAAAATTTACCTACCACAAGCTTCACAGCATAGCAAAGGTTCACTCTGGGTAGTTGATATTGTGCACATTGCTAAAGTTCGTACCTTGCAAGGTATCTTCACCGGGCCACCTGTTAAGTTGTGCTCTCTTCCCCTCCGCTAGTGCACGACCAAAAAACTGCTGTCCATCTATGTAGGGCGCGTGTCATTGCTGGAACTCTGCTGATGGCTGTATTTTCAGAAACTTCATCTGCCACTGTTGGCATCACCAGGTCTAATGGATGTGAATTATCTCATTTTGTCAGGGCTGATAGTCTTCCATCGACTCCTCCTGCAGAATGAGTATTATTGGTTGGGGGGGGGGGGGGGGGGGCAGGTCAGGCACAAATAAAGTTGTTATGCCTTGGAAGGTTTGGGTGTATGCTCTTGTATTGGCAAGATCCGGGTCAACTTGGGTGGGCTGTTCATGAGCAGTCTGGCTGAGGTGTTGCTGCAGGCACTAGGCTTTGGAACATTTGGCACACTGCCAGCCCCTATATATTTCTCTGGCATACTGGACAGGTGGGGCGAGGAAAATATGGAGATCTCCAACATGTGAACCATATATACGAGACAGAGGAGAACACCACGGGCAAGCACTCAACTGTAAAGGAATGATGGGATTTCCTGAGCCAGGATGTGTTCCGCTGGAGCAGGGTCGCCTCAAGCCAATTCCCTAAACTAATTGCCACAGGCTTACAAGGATAAACTAAACTTCTGTAGGGTTCCTACATGCTAATCACAAATGAGCTAAACAATAATTATTGCCGAGGTGCCGCAACTAGGAACACTGAGGTGTGACCCTCGAGCAGCAAGACTTGCCCTGATTTATACCTGTCCATGCATTGCCAGGGGTGAAGGGGAGGATAGCTCGAGAAATCCCATTCATGTGCTGCATGCACCAATACTGACAGGGGTTCATTTAGTCAATACGCACTTTAACCGACATCTGTCACTACAGCTGAGCAGCAAAGGGTGCTAACACACAGAAGGTCCTTCACAAAGCCATTGCCTAAACCATAACATGGTATTATATAAAAACTACTTTGTAATGTAACCGAAAGTAAGCATAAACTTGTCAGGTGTTCTGCCCATTCGTGTTCTTATAAGTGTTCCAACAGCATGTGGGTTTTACGGTACCTACAGAGGTGTCCACCCCCTACTACAAGAATTTACACCGCCACTGGTTGGTACCACTGTCTGTTGCACATAATCAGCATTCAACATGCCGTATACAGCGTGTATAGGAAACATGTGTACAAACTCGGGCATGTGATTCTTGACCGGAAAAGAGGAAGATTGACATAGGACACCCATGGTCCATCTCAAATAATAAGGGCTGTAGCAGTCCCTAAAGGCGGTCGGTGACAAGGACTTAACGTGGAATATTAAGCAAAGTACTTGCGTTAGAAGAACACAAATTGGTATACGGAGTAAGTAAACCAAACTCTTGGCTACATGGTAGGTATGGTCCATCTTACACACCCCCATCATGTAAATAATAGTGGTAGGCACCCTTTGATTGCATGCAACACGTACACCGTTAGGTTAAATTGATTGTGGATACCATGGGATGAAGCAGGGCAATGTAGGTAGCAAAAAAGCGTCCCTTGTTGCAACTCTCTAGGACCCACCGTTTCCGGTTAAATTGCAAACGAAGGGTAAAGTGGTAGCAGTAACATGGTCTAGTGAGTAGGCAACCCTTCCTGCATCCGAAGGAATTCAGCGCCAAATGCTTGAAGAGTGTGTGGCAGCACGTAACAGCGAGGTTTTGAGAGCAGATGAGGGTAATTGAGGTGAGTATGAGCTGCGCCGGAATGAAAGGGTGGGGCAAACAGGAAAACCCCAAGGCAAAACGGGTTCAATTCCCAGTTGGGTTACCCATGGATGTTTATATGTGGGCATTGTGCCGGACAATGCCGCTGGTCGGCAGGATTTCTCAGGATTCTCCTGCATGTACTGATAAAATGCATCCACCAATAATTTTTTGTGGTCCTGGCAAAATTCCTGTTTAAATAATGTTAACATAACCTGTTTTTATTGTGCATCGCATGTTGTGTTGATGGAAGTATATTTCGGGTCCCATCGCCTTAGATTTCCCCACAACTATTGTTTTTAAGCTGGTATTTATGCAAACATCTAATAACAGGATGTGAAATATGTTACGGGTGCCGCTGTTTATCACTGCGGTGTGGTGCGATGGCTTGCTGCTACTTCCTCTTACACGACTGACAAGAGGGGAAATGGTTACCTAGCAACCAGCATGGTGACCTAGCATCCTCTACCTCTCTCTCTCCCTTCTTTCTTTCTGTCACAGCCGCGCACCTTCCTTCCTCTCCTCACATGCCTACGAGAGGAGAAGCTGTTGTCTAGCAAAAGAAAAAGCAAGTCTCTCGGCTATGCACGCTAGCCTTCACACGCCGGTCACAGAGCAAATGTGTGCCTGGCAAACAGAGTAATTTTATCAAGATTATCCGTCGCTTAAAGTAGTTGCACCTATTATCACTTGCATTTCAAAGCAAATGGTTTCCCCTAAAAATTTTACGCAAAACAATTTAATGAGGAATGATTATTTGCAAAGATATTTTCTTTTGTGATTAAAAGTAGTTTTTTCCAGTAAGGTTGATGTTTCATTATATCTAATGTAAAATTAACATGATTTTAAAACATAATATTTATTTAACTCAAGGGCAGCTTCTTCGCAAATAAAATTATTAGCCCAGAAGCATATACTTGACCGCTCCAAGTCACCAAAAATTGTTTGAACATCGAGCATTTTGTATTGTATGAGTAAAATTAATTTTCAGTAACTTTTTATGGCGAAATTGGATGATTTATATGAATTTATTTTAATAGACGCACGTATTTTGAATAAACTTATAAAATGTAAGGGTGTATTCGACACCTTTTGCCATCTAATAATGTATAGGTAAGCACCAGCCGAGTGCAGCGTAGCTCACGACAGGGAAAATCAGAGGATGTTGTTTTGAATGATTAATTATTAAAGTCAGTGAAGAAATCAATTGTAATCACCTTATTTATTCATATCTGCCTCAAAATTACAAGTTTTCTTTGCAGTAAAATATAATTAATTACTTTAAAAGACAGATTTGCCACGAGCGCAAGGTGTCACCAACATGTAGCAGCGTGGAGATGTAATTCTCCTGCTGCCACCCTTCCTTCTCCAGCCGCCGTGAACCCACTGCCCGATCGATAACTTCTCTGCGCACTCTGACTGATCAAATGCATACAGGACATTCAAAATTTGACCTTTGTTCGGTGTCATATTATTTTTATTTTGAGAGGGTTTGACAGTTTTAGGTCAGCTTGCATTTGGTGTCGGATTACAACCAATTATATACTGTAGACGTTATTTTCTTTATTAAAACAAGTTTAGGTTATTTTTTTGTAATGTTTTATTTACAGTAATAGTTTTTCTAAAATTCCCAATTTGATTGTATTTATTAGCTAAACTTTAGTCACTTATAACCTACAGCTCTTACTATACTCAACATTAAGTTTTATAAGGTTATCAGTTGTATTTTATTAATGTACATGTCAGAAAACTAATCTATTGAAATCCCACATGTATGGAAATTTTTTGGCAGTCCTCTGAATAATGATAGATAGGCAGTCGACTGTACTAAATATGACTCCACCTCATCTTCACGGGTAATCACGTCACTCTGAGCAGGGTATGAACCCAGAATGACTTACATCTAGAGCCCACCAACATGCCCATAGACTAGGGGCACCCAAGGACATGGCAGTCTAGGCCGTCTTTGCCACTATGTCAGACGTCACGTGTTTGGTAATTATCTCAGCATGTGACAAAATCTAGCCACGCAGCCCAGCGCTGCCCCTAAGTCCGCGGGAGCGATGCAACCAGCATACAAGGAAAACCGCACTTCCAGCCTCCCTCAAAAGAATGTGGCTCTAGCCCAATGATACCCACCGAAGGATTCGCAGCTGACCTTCTATATACACGAGCGCAGAGCTCCAAAACGCCAGTTGATTCTCAGCAGTTCGCTCCACCACCTCGTGTGTTGGAGCTCTCTACCGACTGTCTTCCTCACAAAGGACCACCGCTACCTTCCAGAAGTCTTCTAGAACTTCGTCCAGCAATCCCTGAAGAAGTCTTTGACTCCTCCCGTTACACTCGCTACTGCTTTGGCAGTAAACCCCGAGTCCCTACTGTTAGGGTCAGTTGTTATAGCTACCTAGCCCTTTTCTGCGCTTGTTTAGTTTAGCCCCTGGTCCCCTTCACTTGGTTTACCATAGCTTGATTCCACCCATTACAGTTCATTGATAGCTAGGAGTTAGTATGGACCACTATGTCTATTCCTCTAGGGAATAAACATGTGATATTACCTAACCCAGATAGTTGATTCACGGTATCTTCTGCCTTTTCTGAAGTCCTGCTAAAGTTCTACTTCCAGGATATTCCTCCGCCTCATACAAACTAATCTTAACTGTGTGGAAGATTACATCAAAGACACAACGCACCAGATTCATGCGCACTCTGTTGTAACTGTATTTCGTATAAAAACTATTTCTCACTAGGCGCTACCAACACACATGTTTCATCACTGCTTTTATTCAAATTATTTATAAATGAAGCATTATAATTTATGGATAAAATATGAATAACATTTCAATTTAACAGGAAAAGCGTAACTTTAAAGAAGACAAGTTTAAAATGTTTGTGATACAGGGCGTATTTAGGAACAAAGCACGTCATACATGGGGGGGGGGGGGGAGAGAGAGAGAGAGAGGGAGGGAGAGATATATAGAGAGAGGGAGAGAGGGAGATATATAGAGAGAGGGAGATATATAGAGAGAGGGAGATATAAGAGAGGGAGATAGAGAGATATATATAGAGAGAGGGCGATAGAGAGAGAGATATATATATATATATATAGAGGGAGATAGAGAGATAGGGGGAGATAGAGAGAGATAGGGGAGATAGAGAGAGATAGGGGAGATAGAGAGATAGGGGGAGAGATAGATGGATAGATAGATGGAGAGATAGATAGATGGAGAGATAGATAGATGGATGGAGAGATAGATAGATAGATGGAGAGATAGATAGATGGATGGAGAGATAGATAGATAGATGGAGAGATATATAGATATATGGAGAGATAGATGGATAGATATATGGGTAGATAGATGGATAGAGAGATGGATAGATAGAGATAGATAGATGGATAGATAGAGATAGATAGATGGATATATAGATAGATAGATGGATAGATAGAGATGGATGGATAGATAGAGAGAGATGGATATATAGAGAGAGATAGATAGATAGAGAGATATATATATATATATATATATATATATATATATATATATAGAGGCAGGCGCACACGCACACACTTGCTTTATCTTTTGCTAGACAACTTATAGGTAACCACTTCTGCTCTCGTTGGCGTGTAAGTGAAAGTAGCAAGCCAGTCTCATCGCACCACGCCGCAGTGTTGACAGATGTATTGGAAAAATAAGACGTTGGACTAAGCGCTGCAGAGTAGTGATAAATGACGGTGCACACGACATCCAGTTACTAGATGTTTGTATAAACAACCAGCATAAAAATTATAGTTGCGGGTAATATTAGGTGCCAAAATATACTTCAATCGACGCACCATGCGATAAATGATACTAGCCCTTTATGTTAGCATTATTCACATAGGGATTTCGCCGGGACCACAAAAAATTGTTGGTGGATGCGGTTTATCGATACATAGAGAGTCGATTGTATAATGTTTCATGCAAATGTATGGTAGCAACCCCCATTTACTTAAGGTGGATGATTACAAATCACATTTTTGGAGATGTAAGTTCTCCTTATACGCACAAGTCACTGTTCACCAATTTGTTACTTAATTGCAAGTACTTTTTGATATTTTTAATTAAAAGAATTTCAGAACTCTACTTTTCTGGGTGCATGATTTCCTTAATAATCATTTAAAGAGAAAAGTGGTACATAAGTTTCTGTCTTGGAATAACCTGCCAGAGATGAAGGTGTTGTTCATTAATCAGACATATCATTGAAAGCTGAAACATCAGCTTATATTTCTTCTGTTAAAAGAAACTTTGGCACAAATATGAGCAAAATGTGTATCTTACCCAATTTATATGCAAGATCAAGAACTAAAACTGACATCCCTTGGGCAAGGTTACTAAGGCGCAGCCCACCTCCTGGTTCAAATCCTGGATGGAAAATTGTATTTTTGAACCACCTCCTTATAGGCTTTCTGGCAAAAAAGTTAAGGTGTTAATAAGCACAATCAAATAAAATGTATGAAACAAAACTGACATATGTCTTCAGGTAACTCCTCATTCATAACTTGTTCACCACTGTTACATATGTACCTTCCTACAAACTTCCTGCAGCTTTCTTCAACTCAGTGCTTTAGCAAGTAATGAAATCTGAAGCAAACCTGTTAATTTTTTTTGTCACATCTAAAGTTTAACAAACTGCTAATGTATCTATCAGAATACATATAGGACATAGCATAGTTAACCTAGTACAGACTACTTCTCATTGTGCCACAAAATGTAAAAAAGAATTAGTTCTGAGGCGATGCCGATCCTGATACCCCTTGTCAAATATCTGCAGATATTAATAATATTGGCCCGCCCGAACCAATTTTATTTTGAGCCGATATTGAGACCCAATATTTTCCGTTAAACCAGAGGATGATAGGGTGGCAATGTTGGAGTAAGAGAGGCACAACTGCTGCCGTTTTTAGTCAGCAGTTGCCATTCTTATTCCAAGTACTAAACTGACAGATTGTCACTCCAGGACGGCAAAGGGAGGAAGGGACATGTCTTCCTATAACTAAAGTATATTATGAATGCTGCTTTTAATCTCTGATTTTCCTAATGTTTTGTGTGTTTGCTGAAAGCATCTAATAGTATATTGTGTGACACTGACTTAAACACAGATTTTCATCAGAATCCCAAAATACTTTTAGTGCTAGTAGAAGTCTTTCAGTTCATTACATATATGTCCATTGTATCAGTATTGGATATTGGTTGTATCGGTAGGATGTATCAGTTCGTACCGGTATCTGTAAAAATCTGCATCGGCTCAGCACTAAAAAATATATTGAACATATCTCATACAACCATGTGCATGGGAAGAAGAGTGTACAGGATAAGAAAAAACACATATGAAAAAAACAACTTTTATAATTTTTCTTCAGTTATTGTTAAAAATAAGATGATAATTTTTTCATACATATATCTGTTTCTGTGAACAATATTTTTTTGAGAGCCAAAATTCAAAATTTAGCATACCTTTCAATGGTAATGCAAACCCAATTCTGGTTTATAAGTACATTATTCTATGGCAACCAGAGGCAAGCATAAGAAATGGTTAGCAAAGTGTAACACTTATGCCTCACATTATCTACCTTTGAATAACAGCAACAGATTTTATGACAGTTACCAACAGGAATCAGTCTCAGCATTTACTTCCTTGGACAACCACAAAACAAAATATGCTAAGTTTTTACCTGTAGTGTATACTGTCTTGGCTGGTTATCTTATTTACAAGAGTTGGCGAGAATGAGCACTGGAGCATTTTATTACAACTCTGTTAGCACCATCTTCATAAAAGTTTTGTCATGAGTCTGTTGCTGACAACTCTTGTAAACAGAAATGTCAGTTATGATTCAACTCACAGATACACAAATGTGGAGCAAGATATGTAAATGTGAATGACATCCTCTTACAGAATTTTGTTCTCAATGTTACAGTTTAACTATCACTCCAGACAACATTTCTCAGTTTCAGTGTTATGATCTTTATTGATTCCAAAGGAATCGTACTTAATTCAGGCATTTTTTTAAATATGATCAAAACTGCAACAATTTGAACATCATAACACAAATTTAATGAAAACAAGACATACCTCACAATTTCTTATTTCATGTAATACATAATGTTCTGGAATGATATAGCCAGTCATCAAAATAAAAGTTCATCTTTTAAAATGCTGTAATATGTTCCAAGTTTCTGTATGAAAAATCTTTTGGCATTTTCTTACAATACACTTTTCACATAACATATCTTTCTAAAAACTTAACACTGGTTTTAAAAGTATAACAGTTCAAAGCATTTTTCTTCAAAATGTACTTTCCTCCATGATATGCTGGACGGTGTTACTGATAAATTCTCATAACTGCTGTAGCTGCTTCTTTTCAATACTGATAACTGGAATGTTTGGTGTGTGCAACACATGATAATTGCTTAATCATTAGGCTATGTGACCCATGGAAGAGACACAACTAGCTTCCTGTTTCACAAGTCAGTCTCAAAGTTTAAACACATTTGTAAGAATTTAATAATTAATTTGTGAATCTGGTGAAATATGTGATGTCATAAATATAAAAGAATTCAATTCCTGCAAAAAAAATTACAAGCACAGAACCGTATGTTTGCGCTGTAAATTATTGCCTTCGTAGCTAATATACAATAGTATATTTAAAATATATACACACATAATTATGCACATCCTCATATCAAATTTGAAGCTAGTTCACATCTGATGGCATATTATAAAAACATAGCTACTTTGTCAACAATCACCCTGACAAATAGAAAAATAGTTTATATTCTTTAGAAAAATATTTTACAGTTTTCATAATGGCTTCAGTGTCTTCTTTACATTTTAGTTTGTTCCCGACTCATTTGGGTAATGGTGTCAACAGTACAACTTGCAGAGTAATAACATAGTAGTATTTTATTTAGAAAACTAAATTTCAAATGCTGAAAGGTAGGAATATTACGAAAGAGAAAAATATCTACCCTGGTTTGTACTGTACTCAAACCTATGATTTTAACAACACATCCAACACAACATCACAGCAAAAGTCTCCATTACCTTGAGTCTGAAATTCATATAGTAGTATAACACTTCCATAAACATCTGAAACGTTATGTACAATGCATCACATTTACTTTGCTTCCCCCCCCCTGTTCCCCAGGCCGCAGATTCGCACAAACTATCCTCTTGTTTCTTCGACATTACGACTTGTCCTCCTCAACGAGTTTCTGGGTGTCTTTCCCTGTGTCCGTCGAGCTGGGATCCAGCTCACGATGCCGGATCTGTATCTGGGGCGACGACCTTGTGATGATGCTGGAAGGAGCCAGGATTGCGGACGCTGGCTCCTGGCAGGGTAAGGGGTCCACGTCGCCGTTACTCCCCACTTTAGTCTTTGTGATGTCTGCGGGAACCTCGTAGATGCCACCCCCTTCCCCTCTGTTACCCGTCTGCCCACCCTCCATGTTTCCCACTGCATCGTACATTGGGTTGCTGAAGTCGCGGTTCTTTGACGCAATGTCTGTCAAGTTGTAGTCAACATCCATGGGCTCCTGGGAAAACATTCATAATATCCATTAGCTGTTTATAGAATCAGTGCTATAAATTTCTGTGCAGATTATTTTAAAACATAACATAGACCATATACAAAGGGCAAGGGAAGCTCAGTGCTAATGTGAAGCATTATTACTAATGTAGTAATCTAGTGATATGTAGTGTAATGTAGTGATACCAGAAGGAATATTCAATTGCAAGTAAAAGAAAAAAAGATGTTATGCAAAATAACTCTCATTTAAGAATACAGAAATGTTCAATATTGGATTTTATATAATAAAAACTGAAATCAGTAAGTGCTTTGTCAAATTACACCAGGAAATCGTGTACGAGTTAATTATCCTATGCACCAATTTTGGATAAGATGGGTAATTTCTCATTCCCCTCCTAAAAGCTCTGTGCTGAAATCTCAATTTGTATATACATGTCTGTGGTAAGAATCAACACTTTTACACCTAAGGGTTAGTCTGCTTGCCTTCCACCAAGGTGAACCGGGTTCAATCCCCAGCCGGGTTACTCCCGGATTTTTGCAAGTGGGAATCGTGCCAGATAATGCAGCTGGCCAGTGAGTTTTCTTGGTGATCTCCCATGTCCCCTACCCTTTCATTCTGGCACTGCTCCATACTTCACTTCACCCTTATCTGCTCTCAAGACCTCAATGTTAATAAGAGGTGTTCAAATGTCTTCACTCACTCGCTTATTATAAGTGGTGTAGCCATGGGGAAAATGGTAATTGCAACTCCCTTGCCTCTCATCTCCCTAAGATTGTCATAAGTTTGTATTAAAAAAATTATTAACAAGCTTTTAATTGTGGAAAAATGTGTAACTGCTGTAAACATCTATGATGCATTTTATTAATATATTGTGAAGTAAGTAGTTTCTCTCTTAGTATTTGTTCTATTTAACACGTGCATCAGCTCTGCTAATGCTAGTGTAACCCCATTCTTTCCATCAGTCAGTGGTTCCCCTCCCCCCTCCCCCCCCCCCCCCTGAGAAATCACTGGCTACACCACTGATTATGATTTTACTCTATTTATGTACACGCCACACTGATACCTTTGTTACAAAATTTATTTTGATGTGCCAATAAATACGTAACTGTCAAGAGTTGGCATCATGAAATTGTGTCCGTAGTTATTACCATTAATATCATACGTAACATACCACCATCCAAACCAACATTTTCATGACAGTAAAGAATGTCTGTTTTTTTGTCATGAGGACTGCTTGCATCAAAAAACAGATACATACAAACCTGTCAAAATGTTGCGCCATCTTTTCATTTTGTTCATGTTTCCTAGTTATTATTTCAACCTACACAGTCTCGTGAAAATGCTCATTTCAAGAGCTCATACAGATGATAAAGTGCTGCCACATTATTGTCTTTACCAATTCAGAACTAAGTTGATCATTGTGCTTATTGTTTTTTTTTTTTTTTTTCCACACTGTGTTAGGATATATGCTGTTTGAATTGTCAGTTTTACACATTCTGCTTTTCCTTAAGAGAGAGAAGTCATTGTTATGTTGCACTTGAACCATTTACATATTTGTAAATATAATTTTACATAACTCTCTAGAAAGAAACCAGATATTGATGAACATAAGATACATTTAACAAAGATATGTATGGTAGAACCCCGATGTAACAAAATGTCATGGTTCCTGAAAATCTTTACTCTATTTTGCTGAATTCGTTAAATTCAAATTTACCAATTTTAACAGCCCAAAACCAAGAAGTTATTATGAAAACATAGTTTTTGTTGAGACAGTGTTTCATTGTCTGTGGTGCAAAATAACACTTTTATTTAAATTAAATATTAATGTAATCCACTAGGTAAATGTTCTGCAAATGAATTGGTACTCCACAAGACCATAAACAAACTGTAGTTGACGAGAACAAAGTTTAAACATTGTGGCCGCTTAGCACTCAATGAGCACAAAATCCATTCTCAGTTAAATTATGTGCAAAAATCAGAAGATTTATTAATGAACTACAAATTTACTTCAAAAAGCAGAAGTCTTCCAGATAGCAATATAACTATCAATAAATACCAACGCACATTTTTAGCCATTGTGAAGAAAACTTTCTGACTAAAATAAATAAACAATTGTTTGCACCCTACACCATGATCATGCCTTCACTTATCCAACACACTGACTGTCAGTAGTGGCGACACAAAGTCAGCAGACATGCATGTTTACAACTGGTGTGTAGGCCGTAGCCTACTTTTAAAGGCAACAACAGCATGTGCTGGAGAGAAGCAAGGTGAGTTGTAGTGGAAACGGGTGGTGCTGGCACGCCATTATTATTGACATAAGATATGTTGTATTGGTTTATATGTAACTAGGTGTTGGCCTGTACCATGTTTTCAGTATGGTCACGTGTGTAGAATATTTAAAATTAAAAAAAAATTGGTTATCATACAAAGACTGAGAAAAAAAACGTATTTGATATTTTTCTATCCACTGGGCCACTACGACCCCACTTAATTAACTCGACATTTAGAGTAAACAAAAATCATATTCCATTACCTTCATATTTCAATGCAATAATCTTTATACATTAATACAAAACTTTCATAGGAAAAAGTAATTTAAAAAATTAATTTTTTGTGTCAAAAGTCATGATTGCATAATCTGATCTTGCTCAAATTCGAACTTGACCTGCATTTGACCCTGAGGATTCGCCCTGCAAAATTGGAAGAAATTTTGTAGAATTTCAAGGAACTTAGAAGTATTAAAGAGGGATGGACAGACAGACCGAGCTCGTCCTATTATATAATAGGATGCTGGTATCAACTCATATTTTGAAATTGAAATTCAAAATTGAAGCTGCAACTAACAAAAAGCACAAAACCAAGATATAAAACCATAAATTAAATTGTAATCCAATAAAAATAGCATAAGCAGATCATCAACAGGCAATGCAATCATAATCAAAATCCAAGAAGAAAAGGCAAACATTAATGTTATAACAGCACTACTGAAAAACGTGTCCCGATTCCCAAAGCTAAACACTGCTCTCCGTGCACAAAGACATAAGAACATGGCATGGTTACAAGTTAAAAGGTGCTCATGGGAGGGAAAGGGAAGATCTGTAACCTGCAATGTTATTGACTACGACTGTTGCTATACACATGTGACTGGAGGGTAGCCATGGGTGGAGAGAACAAAGGAGCCCTTTATGAAGACACGTGTCGCGCCAGGCGTGCAAGCCATGCAGCATGCTCAACTCAAAGTCACTGCAGCTGGATTTTCTAATGAATTTTAACTAAACATTTTTTTTTTTTTTCGTCTTCTGGCAGATGGTTTAAGGGTACAGAGTGAGAAATACCTACATATTATTGCAGTGGATCAGTGAATGTATTTTTAATAGGTTTTCATTGCAATTTATTACATATTAGCCAGGATATTTTACTATTTTTCATAAAATTTTGCAATTTTTACTTAAGATTGTTGTTTTCATTACGTACATGTGCATTATATTGGCATTCAACTGATATTAAGATCCTAAGATTCAGACAAGAAAAACCTTTTTCTTCATAACAATTTTTATACTCACTTTCTACTTTACCAAGTAGGTTTCTTTACTTAACCCTTTCAGACC
Organism: Dryococelus australis; assembly: GCA_029891345.1. Taxonomy (NCBI): domain Eukaryota; kingdom Metazoa; phylum Arthropoda; class Insecta; order Phasmatodea; family Phasmatidae; genus Dryococelus; species Dryococelus australis. Next base: position 134,186,362 of record CM056999.1, read on the forward strand.
TACTTTGATTTACGATTTCAGGTGCAGCAAACAAAGAATGTTTATGTTTCGTGCTGTACTTAAATCAACATAACACTTGTTTCATTATCACAGCCAATGAGCTTTAGGTTATATGTTCAGCTGCAGTTATATGAACGAACTATGATTTATTGATCTAGACCATTAAAATGGTTTGTGAGTCATTTACCCATGGAAAAGATCATTGGTCATTGAGCTGCTCGCAGTATGCAGTACAGATCAAAACTTACCTAAACGTATATAGTATTTCGGCGTGTATAAGCCGCACATTTTTACAAAAAAAAAATGACTACAAAAAGTGGGGTTCGGCTTATATACGAAATATTGGCATAACGTTTATTTTTTGCAAATTTTTCCTCCAAAACATGTTTAGAAAATTGTCAACATACAGTACATTTTAATGTTTTAATTCTTAAAAGAAGGGAAGAGAGAGAATTAAAAAAAAAAATTTTTAAAAATACTTGTGCAGTTATTTGTTCACTAGCATTCATAAACAAAATAACCTTCATCCTGCACGTGTAAAATGTAAACATGGTGGAGCTCATCCATATATGTCGTACATGAAAAAATAATTTCTCTACTGTACAAGAGAAAGATATCTTACGTAGTTTGCACGCCCGCTGTGGCTCTACAAGTGCACGTTGATAAGATGCCATTTTGTGTAACATGTCGCTGTGGTTTTGTTTACTCAAGTCCATTACCATCTGTGGAATAGTAATTGTGCAATGTATATTCGTAAACATTGCATCATAAGACAAATTTTCTGTTATAAATGTTTGTAGGGAGGGGAGAAATTAAGTCGGAATTTATTATCTTTGTACTGAATTGTGACTTAACAATATTTACAGGAATACAAAAATTCAGTGCGGCCTATACACGCCAAAATGAGGTAATGTACACTGCATATGTAGTTTTATGCACGTAAAGCACCTGCCAACTTAAAATGTTTTCTATGTAATTTGAGACACAAAGGCAAATGAGTGATGGAGACAGCACTGGTATGCAGTCTAAAAGTCTTACTTACTCATTCCATACTTTAAAATAAGCTGGGTTTGATACTCACCGTCCTGCCCTGTGGACCATTACTGGCAAATGTTGGTGATCCAAACTCCACATTTGTACCTTGTCTAAACGAAACACTCTGTGAATTCGTAAGGCCACCCAACACAGGCCCTTTACCGCTGTAACAAATATATTTTTATTGTTATGAACAATAACAGTAAATACAGCACTATGGAAGGTAATATTTATCAGCATACATAATATCTGTATTACATATTTATAGTTTTTATTGACAGCCAGTGAATTCCAAGCACAGAAAGGCTAAAGGTGATGGGACATTCTGGTAAAGTAGGCTACGCTACATGTGCATGATATGCTTAAAGGCTGTTCATGATAAAGTGAGCACTTTCGAAATCAACCGTTGAAAAAAAAATCACTCCCTGGTATTGCATAAATTTCAACATTAACATTGGTTGCTTCATTGTCTGTAAAGTTTACAGCAAATAACTGAAAGTAGTTGACGTAATAAGTTCTTAATGAAAGAATGTGCGATTACTGGCAAATTTATTTACTTCCTTTGTGTTTCATAAAAACTATACAGTAAAATATTAAACATATTTAGGTTTCCAATGACTCAAAAATTTAACTTAGCGATGCATTCGCAAAGTGTAATGGTCATTCTAGATGTTCCAACAATGTCCACAGATGATAATGTGTGTGTGTCAATAAATATATATTATATATATATATATTTATTTATTAATAAAGTTGTGACGTAACTTGAAGATGCTGTGTTTGAGTATTTAGTACAGTAGCTTTATTTTGTTGTGACTGTGAAGTTAAAAATGCACGTGTTCATTTACATACAACAAACTGTACGCATTAGCCTGTGAAAACAATGATCATCATACATTTGCCACTATTTTTGAAAAAATAAACTGCACAAAACGGTTCAATTTTGTAGTTGACACATAATATTTAAGTCTAATTAACATGTGAATATACACAGTCCAATAACATTATTATGACCACCTTCTAGAAGTGACATCTGCAGCACGTAGCTCATGACATATGGCCTGTGGCGTGGGCAGGTGACGCAGGTATATAATGCGACTGACAGGCTGGCTGTACACAGTGAGATTCCTGCTGTCATGGGTGAGATTTAACTGAATTGCAAAAAGGCATGATCATAAGCATTCGGGCCAAGGGGGACAGCTTTTGGAAACTGCAACGTTTGTGAACTGTCCACGTGCCTCTGTGGTAAAGGTGTATCGTGAATGGACGATTGGCACCATTGGGAATAACTGTTGTGGAAACTGCGGAGCTCCTTGTGCCATTGATGCCCGAGGTGCGTTGATTACGATGATGCGAGAAAGGCCAACCAACAGGCTACAGTGGAACAGCTCACTGTTAAAATGAACCAAGGGGCATCCAGACATGTGTGTATCTCAACAGTTCAGCAAACCCTTCTGCGAATGGAGCTCCAGAGTAGATGGAGGATGACTGCACCCATGCTAACACAGGTGCATTGACAAACACAACTGGAATTTGCGCGACAGTATGGCGAATGGACCGCTGAATAGTGACAGGTAGCCTTCTCCAATGAGTCGTAGTTTCAGCTGCATAGAACAGATGAACATCAGAGACAGATATGCATCAATTGTTGGATGAACACAAGGTGGTGGGGTCAGTGTTATGGTTTGAGGAATGTTCTCGTGGTATTCTCTAGATTCCATCATCCTTGTGGAAGGCACTCTTGATAGATCTGATTATGAATCCATCCTCTGCTATTATGTCCACCCGTACATGATTGTCTTTTATTGGGAGGATGGGATTTTCCAGCACTATAATGTGCCCTGCCCAACAGTTGGAAGTGTACGCATGTGGCTGGAACAGCACAATCAAGACTTCAGCGTTCTTTCCTGGCTCCTAAATAGCCCTGACCTCAATCCAATTTAACATCTGTGGGACCACCTCAATCGCCGTATTCGCTTTCTGTCTCCTCCGTCACATACCTTTCAACAGTTGTGGGATGCACTGCAGAGAGCATGGCTCCAGATACCCATGGAGATCTAATAGCACCTGACTGATTCACTGCCAGCTTGTCTAGCTGCTGTCCGTGCTGCGAAGGGTTGTTACTCTGGATACTAGCAGGTGGTCATAATAGTGTGATTCGACTGTGTAGTTTCTGGCTGTTTATTTAGATTGTATTTCAACTGACATGGAGAAAAGTGTAGGAACTGTACTTATACTCAAATTGGGTATCAGTTTACAGCATTTTCAAATCATTTGTGTGGGTGTTGTTTACAATTTTTTGAAGATTTTTTTACGTAGTTTCATGCTTTGTGCTTACTTTTTGAGGACCAAATAATGAAAAGTCCAACTTTTATATATGAGCATATTCAGCCTACAACAGGAAATATTTCATTCTAGACTCAAAACATTCTAACGACGTGCGTTTACGGCAAGAGGGAATGCTCACCCTGATAGTATAAGGCTATTACTATTTAAGCTGATAGAATAATTAGCAACAAAATTCTACTTTTGGGTGCTTTGGAAGAATATGACAGAGGAATTGTATTACATAAAAATACACAATTAATAGAAACCAATTTTAAAAAGTAAAACAAAAACATTAATTTTCAGGTAAATACAATATTTTTAATCATATTTTTCAATTGTACTTAAAATGGCTGAGAACGGTAATTAGACTATAATTTTCCAAGCAGTAAAATGTAAATATTGTGTTTTATAAATAAAGCACGTGGCAATGTTTATATTTACATACAGTAGAAAGATAAAAATTGGCTGAAAATTTTTATTTAGCAGGGCTTTCAAAAGTGCTCACTTTACCATGAACAGCCTATAATGACTATGGCCAACAATTATCTTTCAAGGAACACTAGCAAAGGGACAGCTTAAGGCTGCAGGAGTGCACTTACAATGGCTTCTTCCAGAGCACAAAGTAGAGAGCAGCACCAGCCAGCAGGAGGAACAGCACCACAACGATGGGCACAACAATGGCTGCAGTGTTGGTGTTAGCAGCACCGGTCCATGACGTGCCCAGGTAGTGCTCACAGTAGCTGCCTGCAAAGTCATCTGGGCACTCGCACTCCAACGTGCCCATCACCGTCTCCTTGCAAAGGCCACCATTGTGGCACAGGCAGATACGTGGAGCGGGGCGTGGGATCTCAGTAGCGGCATCGCAGGACACCTCCCCACTGTTGTGGGAGTTGGTGTTGTCAGGACACCTGCAGCGATATCCGCTCGGTACCAGCAGGCACAGGTGGGTGCAACGGCTTGATGCACATGGGTTGCTCAGTGTCGTGTTGTAGCGCAACTTGTGGTACACTGCAAACACCCCATCTTTCCTTCATAAAACTGCCTAAGCTGCTGTTTGGGACACGCACATCTCAGGAGACCAGCGTACAATGAGACCTCAATCATATGTTATAATGCATACAGAACACATTCTTCAGTATCAAGGTTGGCTACAAAATAGCCAGTGTAATTATACTCAAAACACATTTTGTTCACAAACTAATATCAAATATTATAGTTAGCTATGAGTAACCATGTCAAAACTCAACAAAAATGTTCCATCAAAACTATAAAGTGATACAGGACGACTTTTTAACAATGAAGTTTATAACGACTTTTGCTTCATCCGTAGGTAAGTTGTTGCGGAATTCAAAGTTAACTTTATCCCGTTAATACGTGAAATTGTACCATCTGCCTTGAGATTGTTTTTTTCACTGGCCCACCGTAACAGTGCTTAAAGACTATGAGTTATTTTACTCCCCCACTAGATAGCTATAATAGAAATTATTGCTTGTCTTTTGTTTCGCATCCCCTTCCAGCCACCTGGCGATGTCACAGAGGCAAGCCATGCATTTGCACCCTCTGTTCTGCTCGCCCTAGTGGCACAAGCCAATCAGTAGCGGGCAGCGGTTTGAAATTAGTATAAAAGCAGAGATGGCCTGCGTTTCCGGCAGCAGTCATTCTCAGCGCCCGCCGCTCGGAAAGTGACCTGATTGCCAGAGCAATCTTTGTTTCTAGTGCTCACCGCTCAGACCTGACCAGATTGATCTCAACTCTTCCTAGCACTTGCTGCTCATGAACCACCCGCTCTACGTTCATCCTCCATTGCTCAGGACATCTCGTATTTTGCTTACGCCTCGCTTGCGATAGGGTTAGGTTATGTTAGTTAGGAGCTACCTGCTACATACTCCTCAAACCCTGTGACCTCCTCAGTTACTGATGTATCTATAGAGGATCTCACCTTAAAGTCTTTTTCAAGGCTAAATCCTGTCACGTTCCTTGCTTAGTCATCCTGCTGCATGTCAGTGATTATGTTATATCGTTACCTACAACATATTTGTACAACAATACAAGAGTTTGTTGCATAGGCTACAACAACTTACAGCGCATTCCCCTTTCGTTGTGTCGGTCGCCTCTACCGGCCATCATAACATAGTAGCTTTCCGGCTAAAATTTGCGCCGCTGACCAGGAGCTAGAGTACTTTCACCTTGTGTTTATTTCCGTCAAACTAAATAAAACATGGGTCAGCTTTTACTTTGAGTATCATCCTTGTAGACTTAGCACCTTTCTGTAGTTACCCTCACGTAACAGGTTTGCAGGTGATATTGGGGAATTTTACTCAAATGAGCCTGATACTATTTTTCTACCCAACACACAGTAGCATTGATCGCCCTTTTCCTCAACCCTCCGGGATTGATGGAAAGGAGGAGCCACACAAGTACACTGTCCTTGGAACAGCTTATCGGCTTGGTAATCACTGGCCTCTCCTGAGCGGTATCCGCTGGAACAGACTTGTGTCCCTTAGGTTGGGAAGACTGAGACAAGGCCATACACCCATGTGTGTATCTGGACAAGGTGAAGCCTGACTTCCATCGTGTACCGCAGTCTTCGCCAGACTTGGGAATAGGGTGTCTACCTGTCCAATACTGCCCGTGGTGCCACACGTATCGCTGTACAAGGAGCCTGCAGACGTGGTACAGTAGTAGGAGGGTGAGTTCCAATCCCCAATGCCCTACGCACAGAGGAAAGGCTTTAAGGAAAGAGTTAGGCAGACACTTTTAGCATCAGGTAGAGCACAGGAATATCAGTCTTCCCGGGTCAAACAACTAGCTAAATTATCACCTCAAGAACAAGCACAAGGACTACACCACCTAAAAAACCCCCATGGAAGTTCCTGTGCCCAGCAACCTCTTCACACCACCCAAAAGGACTGGCCCCGTCGAGTACTCGGGGTGGATCGTCGAGTATCTGCGCTGGCCTGATCAACCTCCAACACCTGTCATAGTCTACTTAATGCCTGCTATCCTTCGTCCCACGCCTCTGCCTAAGCTACAGGACATCCAGGTATATCCAAGACAGTGGTGGTACCTTAGACGCCAAATCGTGTTGCCCACATCCAATTTCACGCCCTACCATATAACCACATGGCCAGTTGCGTACACCGGGAAGGTACCAGTATCCACACAAAACTGAACCCCCTTGTACATATAGAAGCACCTGAATCAGCATCTAGACAAAAAGACCCAAGTGTCCACTACAAAAACAAGATAGTTAGTATATATTCCCAGTACGTCACACGTCAAAAGAAAAAAAAAAAAGAAAAATTACGTTAAAAACTTTTGTATTTTTGAGCAGAGATTTTTTAATATTTTGTAGCATTTTGAGAAGGCATTTTTTGCATTTTTGAAGCATATTTAGTGACAAACGGTAACAAATTACAAATAGCAATTCCCCTCACTCAAAATTTTCAGTTGGCAGATGTCATCATATTTCCACCAAGAAATTTGCAGTCAATATATTTACTTTTTGTGTAAAAATTGATGTTAGTGCATTACACAGGATGTGTATTTCATTAACATAAAAGGCATTCCAGAAACTCTTCATTCGGAATTAAAAGGTAGGGATACATAATCAGTAAAACATATACAAGTGAAGGAAGAAAATGTGGCTTCCATTTCTTTTACTGCATGCAGTCTACTGTGAGCAGGTTTCTGCTGCCTGATGAAGCCAGTGAAATATCACGATTGTGCAACCACATGAAAAATGTGTCCATTGTGTCCTTTGTGTGTGTGTGTGCATGTGTGTGTGCATGCGCATGCATGCACGCATGCACGTTTGTCAACAAGTAATAGACTGTAAGTACTTGAATTTCTGTCCTTTGTATGTTTTTGGTAGACCAGTGGCCTACTTGTAAACGTAATTTTACTTTAGGGTGTCTTATTTTCGAGGTCATCATATAGAATGGGTATTTTTTAAATTTGGCAAATTATAGCACTTGCTGCAAAAATATTAGCATCTATTTAGCATTAATAGCAACTTGCTATTTTCACGCACCTCTGGATATACATGAAAAATCTGCACCACTCTACACAAACAGACCACAACATGAAGTTGGACAATCCATCATGTGCTAAGAAATAAAATAATCAGATATGGTGTGAATAAGCAGCTAGGTTATTAATTACATTATAAAAAGGTGACAGAAAAAAACAAGTACTTACAGGGCACTACTGACTCTCTCTCTCTCTCTCATGCATGTACGCACACACACACACCCCACGTGCACATGCACATGCACATGCACACATGTCCAACGAACACATTTTCCATTAATTGCCATTTGGTAAAAGGGTAGCAAACATTACTTGAATAGATAACATTAAGAGTCCTGCTTCTTTGTCAAATGGCACCAAAATAACATTTTTGAGTGGTGCAAAGTATACTTGGTTTACAGTACCATGCATTGAATACCTAATTTCTGGTCCGCCTTAAAGTTTTTTTCAGAGTTATTATTATTATTTGAAGTTGCGATCACATTATGTTTGGGTTTAAATTAAATTTCAGATACTGTTTTTTTTTTTAAACTGCAGCTAAACCAAAATATATTCCAAATAATAAATTACAATAATTTGAAACTATAAAAACTATGTCCTATGTAATCCAAAATTGTGATTTTGCCCACATAAATTCTTTCAGGGGAAGGGAGGTTTATAACTGCATACGTTTTAGAGGAATGGAGGTTCAAATGATCAGATAGTAGTAAATTTCTGAATGCACACCTTTGACACCAGATGGGTTGACCAAGTCCTTGGCAATCATAACTGGAACTCCTCGACCAAACTTGTCGTGCTTGATGAGCTCACCAGTGTCACGAGTAAGCCAGAATACATGATTCTCAAACACATCCAGTGCGATGGGGTGATGCATCTTCTCAACTAAACATATGCAAAACAAATCTCAAATCACTCATATGACACAACTTCTATCATTTACTAGACAAGTATAGTCATTATGTGTGAGTAACTAATTACTGTATGATAAAGTAGCTGACGCTGTCCACGGCGTACTACCAGTCCTTTTCGACCCACGTGCACCATCTCTAAGCACAGGTAAGAACTTCTAGCCATAGAGTGCTAACCACACAGTGCTCGACCGAAGGCCATGAGCCAAAGACCAGTTATGTGAGTCAGTGCAATTCCCATAAATGCCACATGGCGTAATTCCTTTCAACGTGATAATTTCTGATTATGTGATATGGTAAAATTCTCCTCATACTAAATTACCAAGCTACAAATGGATGTGATGCATTCCAGTTTATAGTCACGTAAATATAATGGTGTAAAGCATTGACCACGTGGATCTAAGTAATCCTGCATTTATTATCAAAACTAATTAGTGCATCATAATCATAACAAAAAGGGAACTCAGTGACTGACAGTAAGCCCTTTTATAAAGGAAATTTATTGAATTTCTTAAATATGTGTTTTGATATTTGTAGTATGATGCATGCACACCCTTCAAACTGCGCAATGTACAAATTACTTAAAAATTTAATTTAAACAATTTTAATGCCTTAAATTAACATTATGTAAAGTTTTTTAGAGTTCTGTGTTTGTTTCTCTTTTACAGCAACCATAAAGACTCAAATGACAAATTTTAAACAATATATAAAAATTAAAGCACGTAAATTTTATCACATGCTTTTGTGTTTAATTCAACTATCACGCACGGTGTGCATTTTAATATGTATTTCATGGAGTTCTATGTTTCATATCATCCATTTCAATTTTTTATCAAGGGATATTTTTGTTCTGGCGGACGTCTGTCACCAGGAGTCTCAGACACCAAGCCATCCTCATCAGTCTTGGAATCACAGGTGTAAGAGCAGGTCGCTTCATGCGCTGTTCGGAAGTGAAGCATTCTTTTGTCATGATAATTTAACTCCAATAGATTTTAATTATTTCTGGAACATTTTGATTCAATTTATCATGCACCTCCGAGCATGCCTCTCTCCGAAGCAGACTCACGGTCCATCCGGCATAATTTCACTTAAAGGAACCCATCTGTCTAAGTGAGAACACACACCTGTTATTAGCAGCATTCATTAGTGGACAAGACCAGTCCTTGGGCATTGCCAACTCATACTATACAGGTGAGTAGATGCAGTGGAACCCAAACAACCGCACGTCATGACCTTTGAACCATTCGACTGGAAGCCTGCCAAGTTCACACTCACGTCAGTCAGAGTTGTCCTAGGTCAAACCACAGCTAGGGGTTACACGTCGCCAAGGTGTACCACTGAGAGCCAACTCATTAAAGCGAAAAATTACTCTCACAGAACCCGATTTTGTGCCATGCCGCAAAGCTACCAGTACCACATAGGAACTAAGAAACCCATAGTACCCGCCAAAAGGGCATGTCTGACCTAGCACCCGACAAAACCAACCCCCCGTAACATAGTGAACGCTCTGTCAGCCCAAGGTGTCACGTGTAAAGAAGAAGTAGTAAGAGTTTTTCTGGCGCCCAACATGGGATGTAACTGTGATGGTGACGATTAGCAGTTTGATCACATCAGCCAGACCCTAGCCAGGTCACGAACAGACTTTGGGGTGTCCCCTAAACATTCTGTGGCGCTCACCTGCAACCAGCATGTCAGTCACAGACATGAGTGAGCATGAGCTCAACTGCACCGTTGCAGCCGCAACTGAACACAGCCGCTGTTCAAAACCGAATTGCCCCAGCATTGGGACACACAGAATTCAGTGCGTCCATTGTCAACAATGCTTTCACTATACCTACCTAGCCTGGGCAGATGAACTGTGCTATACAGATGGCCTTGAATACCGATGCGATAAATGCAATTGGATTACCTGCCCAGTGTGTGGTACCCACACAGTGTGCTGCATACTGTGTGGGGAGACCTACCACCATAGATGCATAGGTTGGCCAGACAAGCTCATAAACCTACTTGGAAGGGTGTATCAATGCCAAGTCTGTCAGCATGCCACCAAGTACAAACCACACAACCCAGGAGCAACTCTCACTTCAGCACGCCTCGAAGCATAGGAGAGCTCCAGTTAACGGAGTTCGCGGGACTATCTCATGAGAACCCGCTGGTGTTCACAGCCGAATATAAACAGGAATTTCTCACACACGAAGTTGCCAAGAAACAATGGGTCTCACGAGCACAATCCAAACTTAAGGGCAAAGCCCTCGAATAGTGGCGAAAATATGGGGAATTCGTTTCAGAGTGGAGCCAACTCAGTAACCAATTCGCATAACAGTTCACTGGCGAAGAAGTCCTGGCATGCAAGTACGGTAGAGCCCCAACCACTAGAAAGACATACGACTCGCCGGAGGGGTGCCAGGCCTGACGAGGCTTGACCCAGGTATTTCTGGATTACACTTTAGCTAGGGGTTTGTTGCCTGTCACACTCTACAGGATAAACATTAGCACCTTTCCTGTCCATGATGTTCGCTCACCAATGAGGGAGCAGGAGGAATGCGTAAGGACTATCATTGCATCTCGCCACCCCCTAGGTAATCAACCTGCACCAGCCCTCAGCTGTAAGTCCCCACAGGAGAAAGCACAAGCCACCCGGCAATTAGTGGAGCCTCACTCCACTACCCTCCCTGTCAACCTATTTGGCCTCCCAGTTAGGGTTCCCGGAGCTGCTAACCCCGCCATCAAACTACTCTGCCAGGGGTACACTCTTCCCTTGGGAATGATACTGTTCGACCCAGAGGACATGGAGGACACCAGCGAGGCACCAGCAACAGCCGACCACGTGCCAGCCAGCCGGCTGGCACCCCGGTCACCAGCAGGCTACAGCAGAGCCAGACTGCTCAGCTGTCCGCTCCAGCGGGAGCTGAAGTCTACCAGCTAGAGCCAGCATCTGCTGCAAGGGAGCAACACCAGTGGTAAGCTAGCTCGCACCTGTGTGTCCAACGCCCAGAAGCATCAGCTCGCCCTCATACACTTTGTACCCAGTAGGTGCACGACATACCCTACCTTATAATGTAAGGGATCAGCACAAGGCCAACGATTCATTCTACAGACGCCCTCTGCAGTAGAGTCCGCCCCTTACATGCGCAACTGACCTGGCACAAAATTTAAAAACTTCCCCTCTCTTGCAGTGACGTCCGTCTCCCTAGGCCATCACCCATCAAGTTTATTGTTCCTGCTATAGTCACACCCATTTCTCCTTGCTTCCCTGTGCACCTTGCGTGAACAAACAAGTCACAACTTGTCAAAAACAATATTTACTTTTTCATTTTCCAGAATCCTTCAGGATGGGGTGCATACATGAGTAAATACTCTATAACCCACAAGTCCATCATATTATAAACTACTCGTACCTCCGCTGAGAATCACACTGCTGCGAGTGCCATCCTCTTTCATCATGACAAGCTTATTGAGCTTGGTGTCAATCCAGAAGAGAGTGTGATCCATGGCAAAGTCCACAGCTAGGCCAGTCGGGTGCCGTAGCGCCTCCGTCACGATGGGGCGCCTCTTGCTCCCGTCCATCCACGACGTCTCTATCTTGGGTGCCGCACCAGCATCTGCCCAGAACATACGGCCACGCTGGGGGTCCACCACGACGGATGTCGGTGACTCCAGGCCGATGTTGATTAGCGAGCGCCGGTACCGGCCATCTGACAATGCCACCATGACCCGGCCTCGTGGTTTCGAACCAGAGCGATCCGTTTCTGTCCAGTAGAGGTTTCGACCAATCCAGTCTACTGCGATGCTGGTTGGTTTGGAGTTTCCTAGACAAGTAAGAATGATACTGTCAAACATATATGCCAAACACATCCTTCAAAGTTTGAAAACATCAAAAATTGTTAGAAAAAGTTAAATACAGTTTCTTTTTTGTTTTGACAGTTTTCCTAATCTCATAGAAGGAAACATTGTATCTCCATCTTTAAACAGTATTACTGGAGCTTCTGCAGAAATTTAGGAGGAGCCACAAGTTATTTCATGACATTTACTTGCATCAATGAAGGATGACTTTGTGTGTGTGCGTTTTTTTTTTTTTTTTTGGTCCGATGCAGGATCTTTGCCAGTACCATAGCATACTGCTTCTTCTGAGTTCTTCAATTATGATCAAAGCCAACTCACTAAACAAGATGTTTTATTTAGACCACGGACCATAAATTGTTTAGTGAAGCAATACAATAGTGCACTTATTAAAAAATGTGCTTTTAGAACGAATGAAAAGAATTAAGCTTGTAAGAAACAAATCATAGCTCATTTAAAGTTTATTTATTGAGTTTTAAAAAAAATTGAAAAGCGGATACAATAAAACACTAGTATAGGCAATGCACAATTGTAATTACCAAAACATTTCAATATATTGCATCATACCTATCAAAAATACAAATATGCAGGTAGGTCGTCATTGGTGGCCAAATTTTCTAAGGAACCACATTTACAAGACAAGAAAACCAAAATAGTGAAATTTTAAGGACATAAAAGTACAAAGTGAACGAGACTACGATAAAATTTGTGGATGTTATTATTTGCCAGCCTCTACAGTCTCAGGCATTTTTCAGCATGCAAATGTGAGAACAAAATTTGCCGAAGGATCCAGTTATATGTTCTGGAACTACACTAATACACTAGCAGTGCCTATCATAAAGTTATGCAAACTGATAGCATATGTAAGTGTAGCCTATATGTACAAGGGCAATTCATTTTCAGTGTAAGGTTTTCCATGAAACCTACAAAAATAAACTATACAGATAAAAGCCTGCTATGGTAGGTGTTGCCTACATCATTTCTGAAGGTCATTCTAAATCTGCAAGAAAGTATAAGAAATGTGATATATACTGTATTTTATTAATTGTAAATTAAGTTTTCCAACTAATAAGGCTGACAAAGCACTTGATACAGAGACGATCATACTAAATTACTCAAGTAAAATTATTTAATGCTGTGCAAAGAGTTATAAATAAGTTTATAACAGTCAGAATAAACATATGAATGAATTTGCTAACTCTTCTTTGGGAGGGGGAATTCATTTCTAATCATTTTCTTTACCTACACTGTCCTTTCTGGCCTTCTATCCTCTGTCACCACAAGTACTCACAGGTTATGGATAGACACACAAAATTTGAATGAATGCATTTTTCAAGCGGATGTGCGATCCCGGTGTTTTGCTGGCTAGTGCCCGGTTGCACCAACATCTTCCCTGATCCAAGATTAAATGATCCTAGTTCTGAACCAGGATCCAGTTATTCTTGGTTCCAATGTAAAAGTGTTGCACTAACGAAATTTCATGATTCTGGATTTCGGATTCATTGATCTCGGTGAGATATTGAGCTTAAGTACGAGGCAAATTTTGCCATTGGTCCGTAATATACTACGTCATGGAAGTAGGCGTATTTTTCACTATAGATAGACCTAGATGTGCAATGTTTTCTTTTTTTTTAAGTGAATTATTGTTCTAAGAATTTTACTGAATAATATTCAAGTGCGTATAATGTTGTTTAAATTTCCCAAGAAAACAATTGAACGTAGTTCTCTCTGTTGGCATATTTTCAAACTACATTTGTCAACAATGACTGCTGGGATCGAGATTTCGAACCGCCAATTTCAGCTGTTCGAAATAACTTCATCATAATCTCCAACCCAGCTCTGAACTCGAATGGTGCAACAGTTTTCTGTGTCGATCTTAGATCCTATATCCGATAGAGTTTCAAACCACGATGGTGCAACCGGGAATAGGTCAGCTTCATCAGGCGGAGAGTGGTTGCACATTGCAGTGTGGCGAGCAGTGGTTGAAAAACAGTGAAGCTAGCTGCCAGGAGGAGAACTAGTTTGAGGAGGAAATTTGAAATGTGGTGGAGAGGTTATCTTATGTTTAGGCCAGGTGTTTGTCTGGATTTGGTGTTGTATTGGTGGGCCAGTTTCTAGCATCAGTTCTGCGCTATTATTATTAGTATTAGAAGTTGGTAGGGCCCTTAACACTCTGGTTGTGTAACAGGAGTCAAACTTTGACACCACTTCTATCTATGTCGTACACATCTGTATTGTCTAGCAGGTTCATAAATGTTGTGAATATCAAAAACATGTTATAAATGAGCGTATCTGAGATTCAAAATGTTGAGTGAAAACAAAATTATCAAATATAAATACCTTTCATGTTCAAGTCCTGAGCATACCCGGTCTTGACTTTACCCTCTTGAGCATTTAGCATGAATGATCGCTTGATAGTCTTGTCATACGAGTCCACCCAGAACAACATTTCTGCTTTGGGGTCATAGTCGATGGCTTCTATCCTCTTCTCATCCTGGATCACGTCGACCTGTCGCCGTTCATTCACCAAGTATGAGCGTATCTCTGGGCCGTTGGCATACAGCAGCATGATGTCTTGGTCAAATGCCTTGCAGACGCCACTGAGGCTGTCTGAAAGTTTGAAGCCATTCCTGCAAGAGCAGCTGTAAGTACCGTTCAAGTTGGTGCACACTTGGGAGCATTTGTGGGTTCGCGTTGTGCACTCGTCAATATCTGCAACAAAGAGCAGTATGTTTATTGCTGTCATAGAGAAAACATAGTATAGTAGTTGGAAGAAGAGTTTAGTTTCTGAAAAGAAAAAAATTATCACAAATGGCACAATGTAATTAAATCATGAATTTCCATAAGCTAAATAATGTTTCAAATAAAAGCAGGTGAAAAATGTTTGAACTCTATTTTAATTTACTCATTTATATACAAACATGCTGCATCAAGAAAATTATAATTTGGTAACAAAAAAGTTACATAAGTTGCAGTTACAACTTACCCAAACATTTTTTACTATTGTCTGGCGAGATGATGTAGCCAGAGTAGCACGAACATATGTAGCCACTGTCTGTGAGGTTCACACAGAAGTGCTCACAGCCTCCCTTCGTCTCGTCTGTACAGGTCTTTGTTGGATCTGTAACAGTGACATAGCAACGTGTGTATGTGTGACAAGTGTAACATTTCCATAATATCGGATATGCATACAAAAAATTTTAAAATCTGAGAAGAGAAGAGATTTGAGAATATCTTGATAGCTTTAAAAGTTTATAACTATTTGGTACCACCACTGATTTAATTTTTTGAAGTACAGTAGAATGCTGTTATAGCGTTTTTCAAGGGGTCAGTAAAATAAAATGTTATATGCAGGAAAATGTTACAAGCATGACGTGTGATGCCTTGGCTGACTGACAAGCACAACATCAAGGGGGGTTTGGTTTTGTCAGGTGCTAGGTCAGGCACAGCTTTTTGACGGGGTTGCTGGATTTCTATTTAGTCCCTACATGGCACTGGTGTAGAGGCCTGGCCTGGTAGCTTTGCGGTAGGGCACAAAATCACGTTCGGACAAAGTAATCTTGCTTTTCAGGCTGTTAGCTTTGATCGTGATACCTGGGCAACGCATAACCTCTGTGGCAGACTTGACCTTGGGGGTTCCAGTAGGGTACGTGTGCTGCAGGTAAATTACTGATCTGACTTTGGACGTTCGATCGTGCTGGTGGAGGCAGAGCAACTGGTTCGAGCCTGAAGTACGCAGTAGGAACTGTAAGTGACTGATCCGGCTGACTGAGATGCTCGGCAATCCAGATGTGAAGCTCCTCGTTCAGACATGTCGGGACCTCAAACAAGTCCTTAGGGGATCTCTGGGGTGATAGGTACCAGTAGAAGGCATAAAGCCTGTGCTTGTTCCTTAAGCGTGAGTTGGTTAATAGAGGCAACGATGGAGGGGGTAAGCTCTTGTAAATGCCCTGAGGCTGTTAGCACCTGTTTCACCTTCTCACAAATACCACTCAAACGGGAGTAAGGCATCCGAGATTGAAGCACACTCTCACATCCGTAAGGCGAAATGCAGAGAATGTGTTGCTCTACTTAGTGTAGCACCACATGGAATGCCTGTCATCTTAATGGACACCCTATCACAAAGCCCGACACCTACACGTGGTGAGCAGTGGGAGTCTTGCCTCACCGTCAACAGTCCCTGCACGTGGGTGTAGGCTCTGAGCGCAAGTCCTCCCAACCCAGGGAACGACCCTTCCAGTGCCTAAATGCGGTGGAGGGTGAGTACCAAGCTGACAAGTTGAACTCGAGAAGCTGAGTGTAACTCTACTGTTCTGCCTACCGGAGTATGTAAAAAGAGTGGCTGTTGTTAGTGGGTGTGGGTATTTAGACAGTGTGTTGGCTCGAATGAGTAGGTTTCCCCGGTCACCTGCGTTTCTCTCAGCGGCGTGAGGTCAACCAGGAAAGGTGCAAAGTGTACAGGAAAGAGGTACTCGAGTCAGATAACACACAATGTTTATACCATCTGACGGGAAATAAACATGTGGTGTCACACTACCTCCTAGCGATGGCAAGAGCTTTAGGGAAGTTAAACCTACATTTTCGAGGTAGAGGCAACCTGGTCCTGAACTACAAAGGTGGGGTAGGCGAGCGCTGTGAAAACAACCTGTACTAAATCCCTACGCAATTGTTGCCCAGAAGGGGCTGCAGTGTCTAAGTGTGTTGACGACGTGGTGGTTAGATTTCTTTGGCACGAATGCAGTGAAGACCTAGCAGGATTGAGATAGGATGGCTCTGGCTACGAGGTGTGCTGGAGACCAAGGAGTAAATTTTTCCTTTGGCACTAAGAGTGCGGTGAAAGAAGGAAGGTATAGCTAGGAGCGTAGCTGAGTAGGCTGGTCAGCGTATCCGGCAGCGAGTGTGGTGGATGACTGAAGACTGGCCTAAGCGAAGGTTGAAGTCGCAGGCTGGTCAGTTCCCCGGCAGCGAGTGCGGTGGAGAATTGAAGACTGGTCACAAGCCGACTTCTGGCCCGCTATTTATACTCTGCTGGTGGCTTCCTCTGCTGTCGTTAGCTGGCGAGTTCGGGGGCAAGAGGTTGTTGCTGGAAAGGGGGGTGGTGATAGCATAGCTTCTTCAGGCGTAATGTCACCGGCCGGATTGGAGAATGAGGGAGGTGGTGAAGCATACTGGTGTAGCCATCTAGCAGTGTGCAGTGGAAATCGGTGCCTTGGAATGCATAGTCCTGGGGGGCTGGTGAATAATAAAATTCCACAGGCTGGAATATCCATTCTTGCAGTGGTGAACAGTACAATATCTTAATGTCTTGTGGTGGTCAGCAAAGCAAATTCCGTTGAAATAAGACGCATGGCTATGCTTTCTGATGAGCTGAAGTTGTTTATCCCATTATTGCAAAAGTGTCATGCATCAAGCAGGAAGCAGTGTTAGACCTGTAGAGTCACATCAAGCAAAACAAAATTCTAATGTAATAATTTTTGTTCATACATAGCCAGTCACGTTCTTCAAAATCTTCATCTGAATCATTTGGTGCAAAAATGTCAGTGATCTGAATTCCATGGACCATAGCATCATCAAGTAATGCACAATAACATATTCTTGAGGCTTGCTCACTATATCATCTATTCTTCATTATCTTAGTAATTTTCAGGACTATCACCTCTAAAAATCCTTAATACTTTAAAAAAGTATAAACTGTTTTTCGTATCCATTTGTAGGCTACCGCATTGCTGATGTGTGTCAAATTTTACTTAAGAGAAAAATTAAAATTGAGGTGCTGCAAGGAATTGAATAAATACTGTTGTTATAAGCAGGAAATGAAAATGTGATCACTGTTATATGCAGGACAATGTTATATGTGAGAATGATATAACAAGGTTCTACCGTATTATGTTTTAACAAAAATTATATATTAAAAACACACACAGGCACTACATCACATATTTACGGACATATCTGCATGCAAAATTATGCTTTTACCGAAATTAGTGTAATCCAGTAATAATAATATTATTTAATGCGGTAACCCTTTCTACCGTTTGAAAGACATTGTTAAAATGCTAAGTACATCTCAAAATGCTTATATAAACTGTTATATTGTACATGTTGTGATGCAGGGACTGCTACCTGATAGTAAGGTTTTTTTTTTTTTCAGACTTCCGTAAAATTTTTTAACAAGAATACAATAGCCATGAGACATGTTCTACATGTATAAACAAACTGTAAGCTTACGGCATCCGAGTTCATCAGAATGGTCCCCACAGTCGTCAGCGAAGTCACACATACGACTCCTGTCAATACACTTCTTGTTCGCGCACTGGAACTGGGCGTAGAGGTTGCACGGCTTGATGCGACTGGCACACAGAGTCATGTTGTTCTCGTCGCTGCCATCACCACAGTTGTCCGCGCCATCGCACAACTGGTAGCGAGGTACACACCGGTGGTTGTCGCACTGGAACCTCCGCAATGTGTCACAGCTGAAGTTTGCTGCAAAACAGCCATAAAATTACACGTTGCATTATTGGTACACACAGTTTTTACTGCAATACAAACTGCCATGGTGCACAAGAAACTATCTTTTAAATAATAATGTATAATTTAAAAAAATTTATCAGCATGATGTTAATTAAAAAAATTACTACTTTGAGCTAGGCTGCACAAACGACAGGAAAAAAATTTCTCAACAGACAATATTCATTATCATCTAAATGATGTACTATGGTACACAAAATTTTCTAAATTTGTCAAAAAGTATTTTGGTTGATTTGATATGCCCAGTTCTAAACCTTGATAACACAGTTGGTTCTGTTCTCTTTATCGATGAGTTCAGTTATTTCCCATTTTCATCTGTGTTTTAAAATGTATTAACAAGAGTACATTTTTTTATTAACTTACCTTAAACATATCTACAATGGTACAAATATCAAGATTTTATGTTACTGTATTTTATTGACTTAAATCATTATTTTGATGTGTGACGCGCAGATATTCTATTAATTTTTGCTGCAACTCCGCATCATCACGTGTGTGCCACCGCATGCCCCAGAAGTAATACAAACCCTGAATGGCAGCCACCCCGGCCAGATTCTGTCTCCATATATAAGGTGGATGCCTGGAGAGCAGAATGCATCTCAAGGAAGAGAATATTATAAATTGCACCCCCATAAACAAAACTCAGTGAGAAGGGAGACCAGTCATCCATGCCAGCGAGGCTACCCCTAAGCTCACGCAGCTGATACCACCAGCACAACAGGAGAGCTTCCAACCTCTCACGAGAGATGGCAGTAAGTACGACTCCATCTACGAGGGAGGAGCCACCCTGCTGAAGCTGCCCAAAGGCAGGAGGAACCTGAGACACCCCTAGCCCAGGAGGATGTATGGCCCTGCACTGCCGCAGAACGGCATTGATAACAGCAGCTCACCTTAGCACAAGTTGTGGTAGGGCTCTCTGCTCTGTCTGCTCTCTTCCGCTTCGTGAAGAAATACCCAGTGATCACCAGTCACCAATGCTGGACTTTTTCAAGCACGAGCTGCAACCCCCAAGAGTTGTCATTCCCACCCACACTTGACACTTTTAATCAACCTCACACCTCATACTCCCCTTAAGTCCCTTCAGGACAACAGAGCTTCTGTTAGGGTTTAGTTGTTCTGACTGCTACCTAATTCATTGCTCTTTGCTCTTCTAGCACGCCCGTCACACAAGGCTCTTCACGCAGACAGACTCCTTCACCTGTCTTTTGCTTTTCCCTTTCAAAGTTAATCACTGCATTGCTTTACAACAGGAGAGTTTGGGTCACTGTGTTCTATTCTAAACGGAATAAAACACGTTACTAGTCTAACCGCCGTCAGTTCCTTTTTGTGTGAACTGTACTTAGCCCTTCCTGGTAAGTGTCACGCTGCAAAAAAGAAGCAGGGAACCGCAGTTTGAGAACTGGTGTACCGAATATAGAGTAGGACTGTGGCTTGTCCCGTAAAAGGGACTTGACATACGTCACCCAAAACACAACCCATTAGACGGCCACTCATACTGTGGACCAGGCACGCAAAGGTACCTGGTGCGCACGTACGGTAGAGCTACAACCACTAGCAAAACACATGACGAAGAAGCTAGATCACCCTTGTCAGTTAACCCACTCCATCCACAGTGTATAAACCTGCTGGAAGGAGTGCCAGGACTGACAAGGAGGGATCTACCTCTTCTGGGCTACACTTTAACTAGGGATATCATTGCTTGCCACCCCAGTGTGGATGTGAACTGTAGTACCTCATCCCTGGTAAATGCTGTTCACTCACATAGGGGGAAGTAAGTGGAGCGACACAAAGACAGCTGCTATCCTTGCCGAGAAACAAGCACTGATTAACCAACCTGCCCCAGCCTTCAAGTACTTGACCCCACAGGGAACGAGCTCACGCCACCCGCCAACTGTTGAGGCCTCACCTCGCAGTTCCACTCCCCTCTCCCCATAACTTGTTTGGCCCCCTTAGTGAAAACCGCCAGAGCTGGGCATCCAGTCATTGAGTACCTCCACCTGGGCATGCCCTTGGTACTAGGCGTCGAGCCAGCCCACAACGCCGGACCAGCCCAGCCAGCCACCGACAGTGAGCCGGACGCCTGCCTGCCACTGCGGAGTCAGTCCCTCACCAGAACTGACAAGCAGACACATTCGCCATCAGCCCGCCGGGTTGGAAGACCCCACCCCAACCAATGAGTGCAAGACATACGGCAGTGAGAGGTAAGCCAGCATTTCCGCCAACATCACCCACCCGCAAGCCCAACCTAGCCCAGCTTGACTTTGTGCCAAGCCAGCAGCCTACCTGCCAAACTCTGTTCAAGGGCACACTAAAGGCCAAGCGCCAGATCCTGCAGACCCCGCCTCAGTAAGGTCTGCACCTTCGAGCATGAGTGTCTGATCTAGCACGAACTAAAGACCTAGTCGACGTCGAAGCGCTCCTGCCCCTGAAACCGTCACACATAAATTTCTACATTTTGTATTCAAATGGAAAATGTGCCAAGGTAGAACAGCAGAGCCACAACCACTAGAAACTCCTCCAACCAGGGAGAGACAGTACCCTTACAATGGCAATCTATACCTAGTGGTCAATGGTAAAGCAAACTTTGAGAACCTCTGATATCGAGTTACAGGTTCCAACTTCATTCAAAACACTCTTAAATTAAATATAAGCTCAACATTTTATAGATATTGATCTTGTCATTGTAAGATATGTTTGTAGTTATGTTGGCAGTATTTTAGATGCAGTGCATCCAGGTCCGGAGCAGATGTGCATGGTGGACATGGCAGTTACGTGATGATGTTGCTAGACTTATAGAACCATACATCCTCTATTATTTTATGAAAATAGCAATTGGAAATTTTTATGTGGGAATATTATAATAGGCAGAGTGAATCACTTAATTAAAATTTCAATGTTTTCGAAGCATATAAAATGCATGTGGCCATTACTCATTTTTCAGCCCTAGTTAAATATGACCCACATTGGTGTGACCACAAGGTAGTTTGCATGTGCAGGACGTTCCATTAGGTACAGTATAACAAGACACTAAAATTTTTTCTAATGCAGGCACTGGATGTGTGTTATTTCAATTCCACTAGACGAAAATTAATTCCAATGTTTCCAAATGAGACATCCCCAAAAAATTTGTATTGACCTTGGCCACAAACATGTTAAATTAAGGGGTATGCACATGGGTTTTAGGAATGGCACCACCCATTACCTTAACTCTAGCCAAGCTTATGATGATCTGTTTGGTTGTTGTTACATTCCTCCTTCAACATGATAATCTGTTTTTTAATGTTTTGTGGGCAGTTTGGTCTGGCTTCAACTAGAGCTACAATTTTCCTAGTGTTTAGTAAAATTGAGATCCAGAATTTAATACTGGCAATTTGAGTTCATCTACCATCATGTCCTCAAACCACTCAGTTATACACTTTGTTCTATAGTTGGTTGCACTGCCATGCTGTAAATTAAATAGGCTTATTTTAAAATGCTGTGAGATTGCACAGTGCTGAATTATTCAGAATTGTTTCATTGTATACAGGCACCAAAACCATTGAACAACTGTTCAGTATTGTCCATGAACAATAATAGTCCTGTACAACTCACCAGGCAAACACACACACATACAGTATTTTAGAATTGCTACAAGGATGCCTATCCACTGTTACTCTCTGTCTCATGTAACTTGGCAAAATTTTGACAGTTCAGTGAAAGTAGCACCAAATGTTTACTTTTCGTTTATGTATCCTTTCGCCATCAGCTGGTGCGTCAAGTGGAGGCTGTATATTTTACCAACATGCTGTCAGCTAATCCACTTGCCATTGTACTGTAATGCTAAACAAATTTTAAGGTATTTTAGACTGACATCTGTCTAAAAAATTTGTAGGTTAGAAAAGTAAATATACAAAACCTTGCAAAAAATGAAATATTTGCTAACTCGTTAATCTGTCCGAGACAACAAATTTGGGTTAACATTTGTGAGACAGTAATTGTAGTTATCACACTTTGGTTTGGACGTCACAGCTAATATAACTTGAACTAAAAATAATTTGGGGGACTTGCTTGACAACGGACTTTAATTCGCAAACAACTCACCAACGACTATTGCAAAGCAGTAATTCAGCTTTTACTGATACTAAACAGTTCAAGTTGGAAATATGTGGCGTGGAATAACATAAGAATTGCTTAAAAACTACTCACGCGTGTCCCACTTTTTGCGTTTTTTAATACAATATAACAACTTGAAAACAAGGAAATGGGTTTTGGGGAGAATAACATGGTGTGTAATTGATGTAGACGAACAATTACCAGTCCAATAGAAATTACTAGTAATCAAAATCGATGTACACAACATCTATGTTACTTTAAGAATTATGCAGAGCTCGCGGAAAAATAAAACTATTGGTATATGTTCGTAAATTTGTTATTTTACACACAAAAGATATTTTTTTATGGCTGATAGTGGTTTGGGAGAGAGCGGACAGATGGCGCACATGGCATGGCAGGGCATGCTGTTGTGAGCACGGTGACCTGTCTTGATCCTCACTTTTCTCCTATTACTGGCTTAAAACGACATGAATCTGAAATATATTTCTTCATATTATTTGAAAAAATAATTCAACAATACCATACAATATTTCTATAGGCTTTTGGAATAATATCAAGGATGTATGGAAAGCATGGATGGAGAGTGGGGATACGACGCGAAAAGAACTCCCAAGATTTGAAGTTCCGTTTCATTTGGATACGGATTGTTTTATTGCGCATTTCATTTTGAACACCTGTAGGCCTACATTACTACTTAGCACGAAGTAATAGCCAACATAATGTTAATTTTTGTTCGTTCGTGCATCATCTGATACAGGATTTTGTAAAGGCTCTTTGTTTTTTTCGTATATGTCAAGTTGCCAATCACTGACTGTCATAATCTTGCCAAGTTATATGAGACAGAGAATATTAGAGACTAGTAGCAATGTGATCTACACCACTGTAAACAACAGGCAAACTTTTGTGTAGTGATAATAGACTTGAGGGGTACAACTTCTCAATGTGAATAAAATGAATAAAAAACCTCTAGCCACTGTTTGTGGTGAAGACTGATGGTTTGATTTTAACACCCATTGGTGTAATGATCCAAATCTGTCAATATTTTCGGCTTACCAGGTTTGGTTTTCAAGTGCTATAACTCTCTCACTTTTTCACATAATCAGTGTCACGACTGTTGTACAGGTTATCTGAAACTTGCTTGAAATCTCTCAGAAAAACTGACCAAATGTGTAAGCACCAATGATCATGCAGTACATATTCAGTATCACTTAACTCACGTGTGTTTACTGGTGGCTGTAGCTATACCACCTTACAATTCAAAGTCCGTATATAGGAGTATAATTTATATGGTCAATACTCTCCAGGGGATGTTCAATGATTACTGGGGCATATAATGTGTATGTGTCTATATATATAATGTGTGTGTGTGTGTGCGTGCATGCGTGTGTGTGTGTATCTCTCTCTCTCTTTGTGTGTGTGTGTGTATGCGCACGTGTGTGTGGAGTAAAAACTGCTTTATAAGCCCATAAATATTTTACATCCAGGAACCTGCAATATTTTTAATTGAATTTAATTAACTTCCTAACAAAATAAAATTTAAGACATTATTAAAAGCTTTAATATGTTAATATGTACATTTACTTATCATTTTTATGTTAATCTTCAAGTCAGCCTAATTAGGCACATTGAGGAACACTGAAATACATAAATGTGAATATAGTCCATTCCCGATTGGAAGCGACTTATGAAAATCAACCTTTGAAAATATTCTCAAGGCAAAACATGTCAAAATGTTTTTTCAATAACCGGTATTCCACAAATATATAACACTGTGGTTAACTTTAGAGTATTGTATTATTGAAGAAATGAAACTTTACCTTAATATCTTCTATAACTTGTAATATTTATTTATTTTTTAATATGAATTAACAACAGCGAGAGCAACGACGTGTTGGCAATGGCTGGTAAGAAATAGTTCACAGTTAAAATATTATTTTAACCCAGTTTTTTTAGTATACTATTTGAAAACTAAACAGTGCCTATTGAGATATTTAAACATTTAGGTAGCCTCGATGGCAACATATCTCATTTTTACAGTTTAAAATAACAGCGGAAAATATTGTGAGTAGGCCGTAATGGTACAGTGTTGTTTTATCGATCAAGAGCAATTTTGAAGCAACTGTCTGCTGAGCGAACTTTGGTGCCCTGTCTCTGTCTTTGTCTATTTCACACTCGGGAAGTTTCATTTCTCTAGTGCGTGGGTAAATTTGTACATGTTTTGAATTGTAGCATATTTCATACTTATTACAGCAAAATAATGATTTTATGAATTTGTAATTTACAATTGAAAAGAGATTTTAATGTTTGAATACGTATTTTAATATATTTAGATACGATGGCAGGGCAGAAACAAAGTGAAGTTGGCAGACGTGGCGAGCCATGTCATGGCGTGTTGCTGTTTTAACAAACGAAGCGTAAATTATACTTACTCCGAAAAATACTTCAAATTACCACATCACGTTTATAGATGGTGTGTTTTTTAAACCTACCTAAGCAAGTTACAATGTTGTGATAAATCGGTGTTTCCGTGGCAGTAAAAAATACACTGTTACGGTGTGTTTCGTTAACTGCTGCATATTAAATAGCGTGGCGTGGCTGTTTGGTGATAGTTACGCTGGATGTTATTTCAAATATTTGATGTGAACTATTTATATGTTGTAAATGTGAACTGTTTTTATGACAAAGTTATTTATTTACATCCACGTATGTTTATTTATCACAATGTTGTACCTTTGCCCTGGGTGTTTGAAACACAGTCATGTAATGTGATTTACCACCAATCCCAACAAAATAACCAAGCCTTGCCCCAATAAATTTCAATAAACCTAATACACAGTAAGTAGCAATACGTATAAATATGAGTGGAATAAAAGTTACGGTAGGCTTATTTGAGTGCATATTCACCACAATATTTTAAGTTTCTATAACAAAAAACGAGCGGCACGAGTTGCGTGCTTGATTTTAATGTCTCTTTTTCGTTGGGCTGTCTATTCCTTCATTATTCAAACTGAGGCCGTCCTTTTAAAGAAATAACCTAACACATATCAATAACAAAAAGTTAAATACTACAGTTCATTACCCCGCAGTTGTAACAGTGTTTAACACAGTCGTGGCAAAATATTAACATGCATTACGTGTAGTGTGCTGTGTCGTGGAAAACAAATATGTTAATGTAATGTAACCATAATTCAGGCATTTTTAAAATGTCATAAAGCTGACCTAAATAATGTTATATGCCTAAACTGTGAATATTCGTACAAAATTGTTTTTGAAATAGACCTAAGACAGAATTCTTTGAAAAGCTGTAAACAGTAAACAACACATTTGACAGGTATAAAAGCAGAAGTCACATTTCAATGTTTATTTATAGGTGTAGCAACAGTATACGAACATATGTGCACACACAATGGCATGTAAACATTGATTTTGACAGATGCTACATGGCAGTCACATGGCAATGTTTGTTTACATTTGGCGGAAGGATACGAAATGGGCCTGCAAGTAGATATTTAGCAGGGCTCTGAGAAAGTTGCCTCCAATGGGGAATGGACTATATGTTATTCTTGGCTCTTAATAAATTTATAGAAAAATTTATTTCGGTAAAGAAACGTATAAACACTTTTTAATTGAGAATTTTCCTTTTTAGTCAGTTCCGCTGTTAATTTACACAAAAGAAACATAATTAAGCAATCATTTAATATTATATATTTCACTGATATTAAAACTTACATTATTTTTAAATACTTCTGCATTTATCATGAATGTGAGTGATTATTGTCCTTTAAAAAATGTTAATGAATTTAATAAATATAAATAACTCTTCCATATTTCCTTCATTTTTGTTTACTGACAATATCATGAAAGTGTGTACTTGATTCAGGCAAATTTTTAATAAGAGTATGATAACATTCATGCTTATGCAGTTGTAACTGCTGTGTTCCTGTATTACTGGTAGCTTCTATTGGACAAATGAATTTTGTGTTTGCAAAATTGATAAATAACTGTCAGTTTTTACAATGATAGTCACCTTTCATTTAAATAACAATCAGCATTAGTTAAACTATGCATGTCGAAGCTTGGTGTGCCAAGAACTGGTACTTACAGCACACAGAAGGACTCTCGTCAGAATTGTCCCCACAGTCATCGCTGCCATCGCACAGCTCTCCTTGGTTCACACACTGGTGGTTGTTACACTGGAACTTGCTCTCAGGGCAGTAGCGACCTCCTGGGAACCTGGCCGGGCAGTTCATCTCGTCGCTCATGTCGCGGCAATCTCTATCTCCATCACACCGGAAATACACTGCAATACAGTGCCCGCTGTTGCACTGGAATGTTCCGTTCTGTAGGGAAAAAACACCTCTCTTAGCTGCAATATTTCCACTGTAGATGCCCACAACATAGTAGACTAGTAGGGAATTATGAACGTGTAAAGGGATACCACGTTCATAATAACAAAATAAGTAACTTGACGTGTGATGCGTACTGACATTATTTACTTATAGGACTTTGCCTCATCTTCACGTGTCATCATGTCACCCCAGACCAGGTTTCAACCCTGGACGACTTTCTACTAGATCCTACCAGCATGCCCTAGACAAGGGGCCCCCCACTGACCCGGCAGTCAAGACCATCTTCATCTTTATGTTAGATATCACGCCACCCCCTCGCATGTGATAGACAGCAACCAAGCAGCTCAGTGCTGCCCCTAAGCTCAAGGCCTTCGCTGCTAAGGGAGGAGCTCCTGCCTGAAGTCCACAGGCGGCCTTCCAAATAGGTAAGCGAACAGCCCCTTAAACAGCAGTTGATACGCAACAACTCGCTCCACCTCCTCGTGCTGGAGCCCTCTGCTCATACTACATTCCTCACAAAGGACCACTGCTATCTTCAAGACATCTTCCAAACCTTTGCTCAGTGACCCCCGAAGAAGTCTTCAGCCCCTTTTTTACACTCACTACCACTTTGGTAGTGACACCCGAGTCCCTTCTGGACAACATTAGATTTAGGTAGGGTCAGTTACCATTATAGCTATCTAGCTGCACCTGCTCTTGTCTTGCTTAAACCCAGCTTCCCTTCATCTGGTATTACCATAGTTTACTTCCATTACAGGTCATTGATAGTTAGGAGTTAGTACAGGCCACCATGTGTGAGGGAATAAACACGTGATCTTACCTAACCTCTGAGTACTCATTTCTAGAGTGACTGTGATTTTAATCCCAAGTAGACGTCAACCCACCAAGAAAAAGCAGGAGACCGCATCATTGAAACACTTTTTGCCAAACCTAGAGTAGGACTGTGGGCTCCCTTAACCAGGTGCACGTACGTCTCAAAACACACACATTAGATGGCCACCCATACTGTGGACCAGGTACACCAAGGTAGCTGGTACGCACGTATGGTAGAGCCACAACCACTAGAAACTCAATCCACAAGGCAGCCAGTCTTCCAGCCCAGCCAACTCATTCTATCCACCACGTTGTTATTTTTGCTGGTTGGTGTGATAAGATTGGTTCTGGTGGTCTGACCCCTTCTAGACCACACCCACGATGTGACTAGACATCCCGATCAGCCCAGTGCTCCATCAACCGTGTTGTTATTTTTGCTGATTGGAGTACAGGACCAAGTCTGGGTGGCCTAGACACGATTGGCTGAACATAATGCTAGGGATTTGCATCGCCTGCTCTTCCTCAGCATGGTAGACCTTAGTTTCTTGCTCTATGCCCTTCACCCAAAGGAAAGGTGCAAAGTGGAGAGCTATGAGGGCAGCTACTATCTCTGAGCGTAGAGTGAACTGCAACCCAGATGCCAACTGCGCTCTGCAGTCTAACTCCATGGGAATGAGCTCAAGCTGCCTGCCAATTGGAGAGGCCTTACCTCCCAGTTCCCTCCAGCTCCTCTTTTCAGCCACCCCCACAAGACCGCCAATGAGCCGCATTATATCATCGAGAGATTTCGCCAAGGACTTCCAGTACTACTGGGAATAGACAATCCTTGGTTCAGAGCCAACAGGACCAGCAGCCCTTTGTGGGCCCTTACAGTACCGCCAGCTGCAGTACCACCTTCACCCAAGGGCTGGGCCCTAGTTCCAGCCGGCACCAGCAGCAACAGCGGCTGAGTCAAGAGCTACCCCAGGCCACACCCACTGCAGGTAAACCAGTCTGTGTGTGCACCAGTAGTGCGAAGAACCACTATGCCCACACCTGACTTTGTGCAGTGCCGTTAAGCCACGTACCCCAGCTTATATACTGGCCGGGGACCAGTCAGCAGCCAATAAAGTCAATCCTGTTAGATAGCCAGTGTCTCTGACCAGCACTTTAAAACCTTGCCCAACTGTGACGACGTCGTCAGTCAACCGACATCACGCGTCAACATAATCATACCTTCTTAATAACACAACTAGAAAATTTCAATCACTATAATTTTTTTTCATGTGCCAGAAAGCACAGTATTGAACATGCTTTTGGTTCCAACTTAACAATTTAATAACTATAGCTCTATACAAAATATTTTTTTATGCAAAAAATGTATGCCCTTGTCTTTACACACATTTTGTTTTCCAAAAATATTTTGAGAAGAAATGTGCAGCTTATAATTGATTAAATTCTGAACTTTTAGAAACCCCTCCTGGCTTGGGTATAAACAGCATATTTTTCTAAGAATATTATGCAAGAGCCTAGATTACTAGAAGCAAAGTTAAATATGAAGAAATTTTTTGCAGCTTTGTGGGAAAGCTCTGTATTAATACTAACAAAGAAATGATGGCCGCAGTGACTGTGGAGACTAAAACTTACCTTACACTGGAAGCCAGCACAGTTCACCTCATCTGAGTTGTCACCACAATCATCATCATGGTCACAGCGCCAGCGATTAGGTATACACTTGTTGTTTGCACATCGGAACTCGGACTCTGAACATTCACGGTATGACCCATGACAGATTGACTCGTGTTCATCACTGTTGTCACCGCAGTCATTCTCAAAGTCACACAACCATCGCCTGAAACAAGAAGTTCACTTACACAATTCTATGTCCCTCCTACACTGGTTAGTTAAATTTGCATTATTACGCCATGTACAAAAGTTATTTTCAAAATCTGTTGTATGAAATTTGAAATAGCCAAGTGCATTATCTAAGAACCAATGGGCAGTTTGAAATATATAAACACATTAAGATTTCAATTTTGGTGAGTAATCTATTAAATAATCGGAATTCAGAAGAATAAAACTGAGGCAGAGGAAACAGAAAAACTCCACAATAATTCCTACAACATGCTTAGTAGAAGTTCAACTACTATAATGAAATTTAAAACCACTTCACTGTATTAAGTGTACATGCAGGGCAATCAGTTCTTCCAGCGTACGTAACAGGGAAAAAGGAGAATGTAATATAATGTGTATATATCACATCATCTGTATGTGTAATTAATATTTTGTGGGTTCTCAGCTTGCTGTATCATACTTCCTCTTTTGAATTATGATACAACAAGCTGAGAACCCACACTGTATTAAGTGTACATGCAGGGCAATCAGTTCTTCCAGCGTACATAACAGGGAAAAAGAAGAATGTAATATAATGTGTATATATCACATCATCTGTATGTGTAATTAATATTTTGTGGGTTCTCAGCTTGCTGTATCAAACTTCCTCTTTTGAATTTTCATTCAAACAATTCTGTTTGTTTCTGGGTAATTGTTGACCCCTTTCATTAAGATCATCTCTTTTTAAAACCCATTTTTGAGGAACCATAAAAAATTATGTTTAAAAAAGTGAGAAATTTAAGGAAAATCGTCAGAAGATTAAGTTTATTGAATTTTTTTGGTCGCCCCCATTTTTATGTATGTCAGGGGGTGGGTCAAAATTGGTCTTAAATTACCCAAAACCTCTATGAAGAACATCCGTCACTAATAATCCTGTTCCTGAAAACCATGAGGAGTCTTATCAGTAGTGTTTTGCTGTATATAACATCATTATTTAAGAGTTCTAATAAAATATTAACACTTATACAATTATG
Organism: Dryococelus australis; assembly: GCA_029891345.1. Classification (NCBI taxonomy): domain Eukaryota; kingdom Metazoa; phylum Arthropoda; class Insecta; order Phasmatodea; family Phasmatidae; genus Dryococelus; species Dryococelus australis. The sequence continues at coordinate 134,217,133 of CM056999.1, forward strand.
ATTTAGGAATTAATAAAATTATTGCCAGACACCCCCACTAACCCCCTATAACTGAACATGTGTTATTTCTCATACTTGGGTATGCATCTGTTGTTGGTGCAGCGGAAGTCTCCGGTCTCGTGGCACTTGGGGCAGTTCTCCGGCTTCTCGTCACTGCCGTCCCTGCAGTCGTCCTTGCCATCGCAGAACAGCCACTTGGGGATGCAGCGGTAATTGCCACTGCCCAGGCATCGCTGCCACCCGTTTGTGCAGTTCTTCTGCCTGCGCAGCAATCATCCCTTGTACTATATATACTCTGTACACTGCTTTGGAAATGTATGTATTGACAAGTGTAAGTACATTAGCAATAAGAGAACACCTTACACTCATGCAGTATTCATACCACTGACACATATTTTAATTCATTAAAAATATCATTTTAAATATAGTCATACACAAATTTTATATAATTTCTGGTTAATGATGATAAAATATAGCATACTAGACCAGTCAGAAAAGTAACAACTCATCAGACAAGTGAAAATAAAATACTACGTAGTTTTAATGAGCTTGCAACTAAAAGCAATTTGGGTTCCAGTTCAATAAACCTGAAGTACAGCATGAGAAAAAAAAATTCCAAATTTTTATATTTTCAATGCTTTAATTATTTTTTTAACCATGATGAATGAAAAAAAAAAAAAAACAAATAAATAATACATAATAAAATAGAAAGCAAATCATATTTAGCATAGCTTGTTTTGCAATATTTTTTTCTGCCTGTTATTAACAAAATTGTGCATAGTACTATCACTTTGTATCATATTACACTTCCCAATGTTAAAACACATCTATGAGTTTTCTTTGTTTCCTGTTAACTGTAATGCACCAGAATCTGAAGAAACTGTAGGTTGTTAGCTTGTTATCAAGTAACATTTTCATAAAGAAAATTGTTTACTATCACTGCTGTATGTATTGGTTCAAATAGGCTGCACAGTGGCAGTAAATGTTAAGAGTAAATTATTACTCCATGCATGCACTAAATACCATCTGAGACTTCTGCAGTTAGCAGAAACATAATCTTGGATTCCGCATTTGAGCAGTGTTAATGCATAAGTGAATATGCACCAACATACTGATGACCTGAACGTATCACCTGAACGAATTTGGTGTGTGTGCTGTTCTTTAAGCATAAAAGAACTTCAAGCAAAATTACAGTTGAAAGTTACATGCTCATAACACTACTTCCTACAGGCACAAGTCATTCATATCTGAATGTATAATCCTGCATCAAATTAAATAAATTGAAAAAAAATTGCAAAAATTATTGGATGTGATTTTGTTGAGGGACTGATACTCAATTTAAACCTGAAAACCATGTTTGTTCAATGCTGATTTTTCTTCGGAAAGTAGCCAAAAAGGCCAAAAGAAAAGTTTATAAATCAGGACATTCTGTTAACTAATCAAAAATTTCATACAGCAGAACAGAAAAATGTCTTGTCTACAATTCTTTCTTTCTCTTATACTCGGACACTAGACCTGGTAACAGCAGTGTTTGCCTAACTTGCCGCATGATGAAGCTGGCATAGCCAGCAAAACGGTGCACGTCCACGCATCCACATGAAAAACGTGTTCATCTGACTTTTGTTTGTGTGTGGTTATCTATGAGTACAGCCATGTGATTAATTTTGCACTCTGTCTACTTTTTATAATGCAGTGAGTAGACTAGCAGCCTACACACATCATAACTACACACATAGTTATAATTATTTCTTGAAATGACTGCATGGAACATGGCTTTCCTAACAACTGTTTGACAGTCACACTTTCTTCCACTGTCAATTTTAAACATCAACAAAATTAAGCAATTGTAGAATTTCTAGAAACATAACCTTTAAGAGCAATTTACATCAATTAAAACTTGCCAGTGTTCAAAAAAGATTTAAATACATCTAAAACTACATACAGTATGATGTGCTATGGTAAAGATGACTGCCAAAGAAAAGCATCACCAACCTGCCTCCTTTCCAATTCTTCCAGGCAGATTGCTGCAATCTGCCGAGTAACAGTATGCAATACGTTTCGTAGAGCCGAACTGACATTGGCTATTAGGCTATTGCTGTTTTTTTTCCACCCAATGCTAACAATTTCTGGAATATAATACAGTAGAACCTCGTTAATCCTTGATGCAATAATTCGAAATTCTGGATGATTTTAGAAGTATTAGAAAAATTCACATGTAAAGTATTTATGGTCAGCGCACCATTGTTTGTGGTGCACGAGCTGGCAAGTGAGCTTTGCAAGCCGACACAGCCTTGTATATTTATCAACCGTGGCTGGGAGGAAAGAATGGTGTGGGCAGAGAGAAAGATAATGATAGGGTGGTATATGTTGAAGCAGCCAATCTGGCTGTTGTGCAGCGGAGGAGGGGGAGTCATCCCTCCTGGGAATTTCCACCAGGATGAGCGTGATTTTTTAGTGTTCGTCGGTGCCAGTTTTTCTTGCACATTTGTTCACTGCGCTCTGGAAAAAAAAGTGTTTGCCATTTCTGAGCAATAGGCATCCGTCACCTTATCCTTAAATCCCGCTTCTTCATGAAACATTGCAGCCACCCGTAACTCACTTTAAATTCTGTTAAAGGAATATTTTTGTTCGTTGCAATTTTTCTGGCTTCAAACAGAAGCAATGCTGTGTTGACAGAAAATTCTTTATTGCTAGTAGTCAGCATGTGTTGAAACAGCTTTTCTTCCAGTTCTGGGTATTTACACTTTTTTCCTCACAACCACATTTGTATCATTGATGTCAAATTGTTGACAAGCTGCCCTTTTTGCATGTTCACATGCATGCTCCACAATTTTCAACTTAAATTTTGCATTATAACTTATTCGTTTCTTTCCCATTATCACTCACGTTTGTGTATATGGAAAGTGTGCACGACACAAGTGAAAATGAATGAACTGAAGCGATTGATGCTGGCACAGCTGTAAACAGCCTGGTAAGGTCACACACCCCCTTGTGGTTGCATGCAAGGTCACGTGCAACGTGCATCCACAACTACTGTGCTGTGGCCAAGGATGCCTACAATCGCTTCACAGGAGCACATGAACAAACCTCAGGCTTTAAAAAAACTTCTGCATGGAGATGGCATTTTTGATTTTTCAATTTTAGAGGCTCAAAATCATGGTGCGGCTTATACATGCCAAAATACAGTAATTAATTCTTTCCTTTCTAATAGTTTGTTCACAGTTATTGTGATTAAATATCTCTAACTTTTGAAAGTACCATTTTCCATCCATCTGTTATGTCACTGTTAATCTTGCTGCATGTGCGGACGCTAATGCCTAACACAACTCGGGAGTAGTGACGTCACGCGACCTTGGCCTTCATATACCACTGCGCACCATAGAGATGTGTCTTGTGAACACTTCTGGGCTTTCAACAGTTTGACGTCATCCTCATTACTCCACTCGGAAGGCAGACCATTGCTGCTCTGCTCATGCACCAGGCATGCACATCTGTGCGCCTTGTGCATGGATCATCTCTGCCGTTCATAGAAGAACGAGTCACTGAACCATGTCACGACCCGCCTGACCCCCTGTTTCCAAGAGTGCGAAGCCATGTGGGTTTGGATTCATTACAAAACATGAGACAGTGACACTCATAATTCTTTGCATAATTTTCTAGAATTGATCATGTATTTTGTTTTATTAAAAGGGAAATATTTATTTCTTTGAATAATATTAAATGTAACACGTAAACATCCTGGCAGTTCCATCTTCTGCCATGCCAATTGTCCAAAGCTAAATTCTTTTTCATGTAATATTTTATTTTCATAACTTGATTTACATGTCTCAAAGTGCTAATGTAACTTCTAAATATTATGTTTGTTCTTTAACAGTGCCTCTACGTGCCTTGCTGGCCCATTCCAACTTGCTTTCTTAATTATTACTAACTGACGATTAACATGCGTAAAGACTCTGGAACTCTTATTACCAGATCTGACTTGTCTAAAATTTCTTGCCAATTGCTCCAGTGTTTCTTTTGTGTTCTACAACAACTTCTATTGTGTTTGTTATAATTAATGTTTTTAACAACTTCCTCTCTCAGAGTTGGTGGGAGATCGCTGGCGTGGTAGCCAGCCATCTCACCCACCATCTTTAGTCTTCGGTTGCCGGGCGTAGGGAATGCATGCACGCCGCATCACTGGAGCCTTCAATGTTTGTCTACTCATAGCCGCAATAGTGTAATGTAAGTGTACCGCAACCTTTTCACTCTTTTGTTCCTCCCGTGATCGTGTTCCCGTCTCCGTAAGACTCACCACCCCGGAAATTACGACACTGTAACTTAACTTCACGTACTGCATAGTACTTTTCTCCATTCAGGCCGATGGCAGGCCTAAATGCCCTGTTAACTTAAGTCTAGCGTCATTGTATTGTGTATCAGTGCACTGCACTTTTACCAATATAGCCATTTGTGGTCCTATTCTCAGTTTCTTATTTCTCGTACGTAAGTACCTTTGGGACCTGGCCCACACCAGGCAACCTACATTTTCTGAGTATTCTACAGACTGTGTGAACTTGAATGTAATTTTCTCTTTAACTAAATGTGTATTTGTGAGGGGATCACCATGTGGCTGTCGACCTGCTACTGCCCTGAGAATTAGAGACCACGTACTCACCCATGTGAAGACGAGCTGGTGCCCTACCGAAGTTTAAAAACTTATTTCAACAAACTTTTTAGCGCATGAGCCAGGGTTTGTCAAGAACCCAGCGTATCTTGCCCCTCACCAATGTCAGAACCACGTTAGGTTAATTCATGAAATTTGGTAATTCGTGATTTTCTCGGTCCCTATCATTCCAGATTAATGGGACTCAGCTGTACTCAAATTACATGGATTTTTTCTAAGAACGTTTGTTTTCACAAGGTGTATGACATACACAAATTGATGATCACTGTACAGTATTTTTATGAAAACTGCAGCTTCCAAAGTTAAAAATAAATTATGCTGACAGTGACAAAAGTGCTGTTATGTTTCAAACTGTATGTTCTGCAAAACTTTACAGACCAATCACTTCGCAAAATAATGAGTGTTTAGGTACAGAATCAAGATTTATGGCTTATAAAGCATAGTAATGGCACTGTCACTATAAAAAATACAGCAATTAGAAAAAGGAAGGTGAAACACTATACAGAAGGATTTTTCCACAGTTTGTACCTAATAATGATAACTAATTTTAATGCCTAGAAGCAATATTTTTCAACGTACACAACTAGTAAGAGAATATTAATCCACATTTGAGGCATACTGTGAAAACATGTTACAATTTACAACACAGCACATTATTTACCTGCAGATATAAGCAGGTTCATCAGATTCATCTCCACAATCATTGTCAACGTCACACATCCACAGCTTAGGAATGCAGCGGCCATTCTTACAAGCAAATTCCGTTTCTGGATCACATGTCCTGTTGTCTGCAAAAAAAAAATTCAGTTACAAATTTAATTTTTTATGATTTCATTAAGTATAGCAACGAGGATTGTGTTTCTTAAAAATAATAGTGGAAACACCTTACATAGGTACTATCAAGGACATTTTCAGGTATAACATATGTTAACTGTAATTAAAATCTGATATTTTCATACATTCATGATACAAGAAAAATGATGATGTGACTAATAAACAGACTGTGTACATTTTGTACGTCTCAAAAGTGAATATCTGAGGCCACAATAAAATATAATTTTTTGTTATTATGCCTACTAGGAGGGCGTAAAAAGTACTCACTTTACCGTGAATATTCTATAATCTTAATGTGTTGTGTCGAGAGTAAAATTTGGTAGCAGTAATGTAATGGTTTGAGCCTATTTCTTTTTGTTTGTACTTAGACTAATCATTTTTATTTACAGATCAATGAGCTATAGCATGAACCAACTTTCAACACTATTGTAACAGTTTATAGTTGGCCCTTTCCGTGTATCAGCCCAATAATTCTCCTGTCCATAAAGCGAGGACAATTATGCTTGAACTACACTGAAGCAAGTCTGATGATAAAAATTGATTAGCTAACTTGAGGAAGAGCATGGTCATATATAAAATTCAACTAAGCCTAGGGGTGGGGAAGGTTGCGAGTGTGTGGAGTTAGTGACAGGCAGATCACTCACGTTTCTCCCCCAGTGGACAAGCATCTTTCTATCTGCATACTATAAGCAGACAGAGCTGTACCAGTAAGCTGACACACGCACTGTGCTGCAAGATAGCTTACATCCAGGCAGCTCACCCATCTAACACATTACACGTACACACTACTGAGTATGATACGAGTTCATCAATTCTTGTGCAGAAGAGCACAGAAGAAAGAATACTGATATTATACATGATAGAGGCTGTTCATGATAAAGTGAGTACTTTTGAAATCAACCTCAGAAAAAAGTCAATTCTCCTGCCTGCATGTATTTTAATGGGCACACTGAGTGACATGCGTTCAGTAAAGTTGGTAACGATGAAGGGGAAAGTAGTTCCTTATCTTAATAATAAAAAGTGTTAAGTAACAATTTTTGATAACTTAAACTATTTCTATTGCTTTCTGTTTTTTTTTAATGTGTCAAAGTGTAAAAATTAGCAGATTTTTTTAATATTTACTTTTCTAATTATTTTAAAGTTTCCCTTGATGCATGAATAAAGTGATGAGGCCCATGGCAATGACAATTTTACATAAGGCGGAAGAACACACAACGTGCATACAAGTAGATCTTAAGCAGGGCTTTCAAAAGTGATAATTTTACCATGCACAGATTATACACTCAGGAAGTGGGTCGTTTGGCAATGCAATGGTAGTGTGCATAGTGGACATTGCAAAATAGTGTCTGATCCAACTACAGTACATGGAGGAGAACTCCACGACTAAGAACTAGTACAAAGAAACACTCACGACAGATGCTCGGATCCTCATCACTGCCATCCTTGCAGTCTGCATCACCATCACACTTCCACGCATTCAGCACGCAGCGACCGTTGGAGCGGCACTTGAACTCCAACTCCGGACAGGCCAGGTTGCAGTGGCGCTCATCGGAGCGGTCACCACAGTTGTCCTCTCCATCACAGATGGTGGTGGATGCTGTGCAGTTGCCGTTGTCACACTGGAACATGCCTGCACGGCAGTGGCGCTCGGGACAGCTGGCTGGCTCGTCCGATCCGTCCTTGCAGTCCATCTCCCCATCACATCTGTAGTACAATATGCCATGTTATTTCATTGTATGAAGTTCACCCTCCACTAAACTTTATAAATGCTGATGACATATAGCATCAACTGAAACTGAATAAGTTGATCAAACATCACACAGCCAAAATTTTACTGAGAATGTTATGGGTCGTCGATATACAGAATATTTCTGTGATGACATAACATTCTTTCAAGTATGATGGATAGGGGCAAAAGTACGCATTTGAGATAAGGAATCCTGATCTCAAATCATCCCAGTCAAAAGTTATAAACTGAAACTGTTTTTTGAAGACTAGTAAGGTTGAATAAGAAAGCCTACAGATTTTTGTAAAATTAATACAAATTCAAATATGTTCTAGTCTGAAGCCTGTATTTACAAAAAATTGTTTAAAATGCCATCCCCAACTTTAACGTTGTAGGAATGACACAGTTGTAACAGCCAACCCCTTTTGATTTATGTCTGCATGTTAGTGGAGCTGCCTGCTCTACCTGCTGCAACCTACGAACAATGGTTTTGGCTAATAACTTTTGAATAATGTGTTTCCGAACTGGGGTTCCTTCTGTCAAATCAATAATTTTACTCTTTCCAATTAATCTGAAAGTTTGTAATATCATTGAAGAAATTTCCTATATATAAAAATTAAAAAGTATAGTATGACCACCTTGGCAATAAACCACAAATATGGCCCTGTACAAACGCATTGACTTATAAACAAGATAAAAAGGTAACTTACTTCCAGAACCAAGGGACGCATTTCTCGTCTCTCCCTCCACATTGATGCTGTCCTTCAGTGCAATTGGCAATACAGGTCTTGTTATCATTGCTCATGTAAAACTGGTTGGGACAGGCGCACACGTACTTCACTGGAGTCTCTCTCACTCCGTAACCACCTGGCACGCCAGCCCCGCCTCCAGGAGACAGCAGGCAGAGGTGCGAGCAGTTGCCGTTGTTGGAGCTGCACGGGTTGTTGTACGGGAGTTGGCGCAGAGGGTGGAAGACATGAAGGTCGTATGGGCGGTGTGTGGTATTGCGGATGACCTCCAAGTCCTCCTTGGCATGAAACTTGTTGCCACGCACAATAGCCTTGCGATTCCAGTCCGTCCAGATGATGGTGTTGTCGAAGAGTGTGATGGCAAACACGTGAGGCACCTCATCGCCCGACACCACAATGTGGCGGTGGTGCCCCTCCAGATCGGCAAAGGCAATGTAATCTAGGTGAGCATCTGCCCAATAGATACGGTCAGTGAAGTAGTCAATGGTGAGTGCATTGGGCCATGCTATGTCGTCATTCCATGTCAGGATGCGAGTGAAGTTTGTGCCATCCATACCCATTTTGCCAATGAATGCCTAAAATAAAATAACCTATGTCTTGGAATATGCATCAAACTAAAATATTTTTAACACAAATTTTCATCATATATTTGAATGTAATATATGGTGGTGCCCACTGATTTGTCAAACTACTTAAGTTAAACTGTAAATAAAATACCATAATACATCAAAGTAATAAAACATGTACAAAAATATATTAGATAAAAGGAGACACAATAAAAAGTTGATTTCCCTACTGTTCAAAATTCTTGTACCACTGAAATAATAAAACATGAAATCCCAAAGTTATTTTCCCTAAACAATAGAGATTATACTGTACTGTGCTTATGGCATGCACACTGTGTGCTCCAATACTGACCTGCAGGTGCCAGCTGGTGAAGTAGAGGTAGCCAGTGCCTGGATGGACTACGAGTGCCCGCGGGTCCGCGATGGTGACGTTGAAGGTCTTGCGGTTGGTGCCGTCAAGCTCTGCCACATCGAGATGCTTGCTGTGTCTGTCGAGCCAGTACAGCTTGCGCCCCACCCAGTCCACAGCCAGCCCCTCAAGGCCATGGCTGTCATGGCGGATCACTGGCTCCTTTGTGCCGTTTGACCCCACCTTCGACCTGCGCCATTGTGGTGCCATTACCAGACAAATTCTATAGCAGCAACACTCTACAGGAAATACTGTATCTTTTGAGTTTATAATTGGTGCACTGCTTTCTAAAACTGTCTCCACTTTCACACCAGAAAGCTTAGTCAAGGGGGGCTAACATGCTGTCTTACACACAACTTATTCCTAATAATGACACACATATTCATACCTGTTGTAGGGTGACCTCTATGGTCAATTTCCCTGGTGTGTTACCTTCTGATCACAAAATTTTTAGATTTTAATCCTAAGTAAGCTATGGATATCTGTACTGTTCTTACATGTAGGTTTTAAGTAGTGTCTCGATTATCTTAGAAAACACTAGAGCACTCCCTTATGCTCTTTCCCTTGCACATGCATCACAACTATTTCACAGAGAATGCTCTCTTGCTGTCTTAATTGCTTCAAGAGAGTACAGAGAATTAAGTTGTCTATTTATTATACTTACTATGCTTCCTCACACTCTGGCATCCACCAGTTTATTTATAATTGTGAGTTGAGGTTACTGTAGATGTCAGATAAAGATAAGTATTGCAAACATGTCATTTTACAAAACAAATTTATTTCAATTTTATCATACAATTTTCCTTAGTGATTACATGTAAAAATGTTTTATCTACCAGTCAGGAGTGTTTATTACACATTCTAAGAACATTTCACCATACATTAATTTCACCAATAACAACTGCTTAAAATTTCAAAACAACCCAAAGAAGTTCATAAATAAATGTTATTTTGATTGTGTACTTATTTACTAGCAATTATTACAACTGTCTTCTGAAAATTTTACTTGAATTTGCTATGTTTATTTACCATAAAGAGAGTGCATTGTCTCAATTCAGAACACTTAGTGCCTCAGAGAGCATAAAAAAAGCTCTCTCCTGAGTAATGAGAAAGAGCGCTCTGCTGAGAGTATTCTTTGTTTAAATTGAGACTTGGCGCAAGTTAATATAGGCTGTTCATGGTAAAGTGAGCACTTTTCAGGCCCTAATTACATTTTCCTTTCAGCCATTTTTGATCTTTTGATAACCTTTATAAATAAATATTGCCATGTAAGTACCACTTTGTGAGTACTTGTGTTTTCTGTCTCCTTTTTATAATGTAATTAGTAACCTAGTGGCCAATTCCTGCCGTATTTTAAAAATCATTTACATGTATTGCAAACATATTTATTACTTCATATGTGATTTACCCCAAATTCCTACTAATTTTTACGTTTTCCTTCACTGTCACAAATGACCTCTCCCGAAGATTTTCCTCTGGATTCATCCTTGCCTGATAGGTTCAATAACACACAATCTTCAGTCTACAATTGATTAACATGCACAGTATACGTATTTACTCATTTACTCTTGTATAGAGTGCCCTTTTTTCCCAAAATAAAGGAAAAAATTTCTGGGTACACAGAAAAAAAATTAGGAAGAGGGAGTGGTAGCCATAAATTGTCCAGGGTTGTCCAGGGAAGTGGCGGGACAGTCTGTTGTCTCATCTCTCCCCCTTACATCACTCCTCTCCCTCCTCACTCTTTCTCTCTCAGTGACCCTTCAGTTAGTGTAGGTCCCTTCAGTTATGTGTAGGTCAAACTACCCCCCCCCCCCCCTTTTCCCAAACTAATGGCATCATGTCACACTACAAAACCAAAGCTGCCACATGTTTACTGCCTCCCACCTCCTAGTAATAACACCCAGATGTTGCCCTTGATAAGTCTGCAACCTTTTTTGTTTCCATGGCAGATGTTAGAGCCATTTACAGGGGAAAGTGAGGAAGAAGAGTCGAGGAGACCCTTTTATTTAGAGAAGGGTAATGTGACATTCTAGCAGAGCAAAAAAAAAAAAAAAAAGAGCTGGGTCACTCTTAAACATAGAAAGGAGAAAAAAGAAAACGAGGCTGGAAATGTTGAGTAGTAGGAGAGTAAGGTTTCTGGAACTTTTTTTATTTTGGCTTTTTGCACCCAAGTTATTTAATTAAAGTATTTTCCAAACATATCACAATCACCACACATTAATGTAAAAAATAATAATTTGTTCCGTACTTACTAACAGGCCGCCACAAATTTTTGTGCAATTTTATTTTTAAAAAATTTTTCCCTCACACTTGTTGCAAAAATCATGGTGCGCACTATACACGAGTGCGTGCTATACACAAGTAAATACGTATATAGTAATTCGACCTCTGTATTCAGGCATGAACCATTCATGACAGCAAGTTGTTGTAGCAGGTTGTAGAAACTTTTAAACAGAGCAGACTGTATCACACTTTCCAAACTACATATCATTTAAAAATGAAAATAACATTTACAAATAATGTAAAATATTATATCCAAATCATGTTTCCAAGCACTTGCATAAATGTGTACTATATAGCAAAAAAAAAGCACTATCACAGTATATAAAATCATACAGTAGACAAAAGTCATCAACGTACCTGAAAATGGTCTTTGCTGTGACGTCGCAGAAGTACATGTACTGTTCCTTGAAGTCAAAATCAAGTGCAACGACATTCATGAGGTCCTGGTGCATGAGGCTGTATGTTGACCCATCCAGGGACATGTTGCGCACGTAATACTTGTTGGTGAAGACAAGCCATGGCTCAGTGTTGTCACGGCGCTTGCATGTGTGCTCGTCCGTCTCCCTCTCATAGTACTGGTCGTTACACTTGCAGTAGAATGAGCCTGGGGTGTTTAGACAATACTGGGAGCACACACCTGGGGTTTCCACACACTCGTCAATGTCTTCACAAGCTTTACCATCTTCAAGAAGTCTGAAAACATTTGGGAACAGAATTTTTACATCTGAATTTAGTATTACATACACATATGTAAAGGCTGTTCATGATAAAGTGAGCACTTTAGAAATGAATATTAGAAAAAGCCACTGCCTTTGCATGCATATATTTTAATGCGCACACTGAGTGAGATTCGCCCAGTAAAGTTGGTAATGACGGATGGAAAGCAGTTTCATATCTTAACGTCCAATTAAACATTTTAGATAACTACTTATAATTACTTAAATTATTTATTTCGCTTTCTGTTTTTTTTCTATTGCATCGAATTGTACAAATGAGCAGATTTGTGAAATTTTCCTTTTCTAATAAATTAACAGTTTCACTTGACAGATGCATGAATAAAATAATGAGGCCCATGGCAACATTAATTTTACATAAGAGGGAAGAATACACAATGTGTATACATGTGGATCTTAAGCAGGGCATTTAAAAGTGCTCATTTTACCGTGAACAGCCTATATGAAATGTTTTACAGCACCACTTTTGTATCTTTGCTGCTACCCCTTGAGGATCAATAAATTCAGATCAAATATATTGAATTATGAAATACAATATAACCCTGTTATAACATTTATAAAAGGTTGCAATAAATATCTGCTTTATGTACAGGGAAACATTATAAAATATAAATTTTCTAGTGGTAAACATTATAAAAGTAAAGCTTTCTATCGACAAAAATGTTATTAGGCCAAAAGAAGGTAATTTATTAACCAGGAAAACATTACAAACCAAACAGGGTTATACTGTACACTAAATACAATATCATAGCTAAAACACCAAACCAAACAACTACGACAGTTGACCACAATGTGAAACCTTCTGGACACTTTTACTTAATTTTGCAACTTACCATCTAAGAGTAGAAATCCTCATAATTTTTTGTTGACATGTATTTTTGTTAGAATATAATATACTGAAAATTTTGTAATGTGCAATAAACTTTCGATGGTAACGCATCCAGTAGACTAATAAAATGATGATGATTAAATTTTACTGACTGATTAAATTACTGTGACTGAGCAATCTTAAGGGGGACGTATCCTTGCTAACTTGGATTTACGTATTTTCCTCATTAACCTAATTTTCGGAGTCAATATTTAAAAACCAAACTAGTCATGACGTAGGGAACATTTTAACAGTTATTTCTAAATCCCACTTATTTTTCTAACATGATTAGTGTCACATCTGTAACCGTAATCAAACATTATCTAATTATTTTATAATTTCAGTCCCACATGGGAAAATACAGGTATATTTGAAACCCTACAAATTTAAAAAAATTGTTAAATAGTCATCTATGTCATGTGTAGCTTTGATTTTTTATTTCTGGTCATACATTTTCATTATGAAGATTGGTAAGAAAATTCGAAGATGGAGTGGATACTACCCCCTTAACAAATGTCATGGCCGATTCCTTCCCATTCCTTCCCCAATCCCTCTTCCCTGTGCAACTTGCACCATCTCTAATGACCTCGCTGTCGATGAGACGTTAAGCCCACTTACCTACCTACCTGAAAAACCTTTTTTATAAACATAAGGAGTTTTTTATCACCAGGAGATAAAGAACACATCAACAGAACTAATCATTCTAATTTGCAAAGGTGTTTGTTTAGCAGAAAAACTCATTTATTTAATTTGCTAGGATCTAGCATTTGTAACTCTGACTATATTTGAAATTTGTCCCCATTGAGGTCATTAGCATACTTGAAAATATAGTGACGTAATTAAGGAACTGACAGTGCTAAATGTTGGCCTTGAAGGATACAAATTTTTAAACAGCTTGGTTTGCTATGGTGAAGACTGCTCTTGGGTCTGAATATCAAGCAAGACCATTATTCACCAGAAGAAATGTAGCTAACAGTGTTCTTGTGCTGCCAACAAGATAAACACTTTAGCATGCATAATGTAATTCTGTAATCATTTCAGCAATAATTTTTACTTTTGACTCTGAAGTCATATTGTCACTGGTAGTTCCCATCATTGTCACCAGGTAGCAGCACTAGTGCTCAATGCTAAAGCAGCACCTCTGGTGAGAGGTATCACAACCACTCAATTGAACACAATGCACATGCAAAAACCATCTCTGTATAAAGTTCTTTCAGTCACAACACACACACGCTACTGAAAGACTTCTCGGATGCATAACCATTTACTTTCAGGATGCATAACCACTTACTTGTAACCTGCATTGCATTCACAGTAGTAACTGGTGAGTGTGTCAACACACTTCTGGCCACACTGGTGAACTTCCACCTTGGTACACTCATCCACATTGCAGTGAAGTGGCTCATCCGAGTCATCGGAGCAGTCAGAAACCTTGTTGCACACGAGACTGTAGTCAATGCAGTCCGCGTTGTTACACTGGAATTGTCCAGTCGGGCATGTTGCCTTCTCTGAAAACATGCCCCAATGCACTGGCACTCAAAAAATACAGGTTCTAGTCCAGCATTATGACTATCACAGATAAAACTACCACTACAGAACACAGAACACAAATATTGGCTACGCATAAGTACAGCACAGCATCTGTTAGTTTATGGTGGTTGTACACCACACCACCTTTTCAAGGCATAGCCTTAACAGTGCAATATTAACGACATTGGTCACTGTAATCCCATATTTAGGACCTGACACTCAATGCTGGTAGTATAGCTCAACTGTTATGCAGCATGAAACAAATAACAGTAACATTCTTACAACAAATGAATTCTGCTAAGGGACCACACAGTGGAACTGAATAATATTGACAGATTACAGTTGCACAATCGAAACAAAAAAATAAGTTATAAACGTGAAAACAACTCACCATTTAAAGTGAGTCTGAAGTGCAGCGTAAGCCCTTTGAAGGTTAAGTTGAAACACGAGTTTATTGTACCTTGACGCATGACGTCTTTCCAACAATGACATTACGATTTCACCTCATCAGTGAGTAATCCTTGCCGCCTGATAGCAACTGAGATTTTATTGTTGATGCTGCCATGAGACGCTACATTGTACTGTTTGCTAAGGCAAGAATGGACGTTTCAGCCTGCAGATTGTATTATTCACTGGCCACCGAGACTATGCATCCAAAGCATCCAGTACCACAGCACGCTGCTAGGTAGCTCTACAAGTACAATTCCCCACATCACGATTCTCCAAGCTGGCCGGTGACATCACGCCTTGAGGAAGCTATGCTAGAGCTACCCCCTCTCCAGCACTGCCCCTATCCAGCTGACTGAAGCAGAAGGACCAGCCAGAATATAAATAGCGGCACACTCACCAGTTCGTGACCAGTCTTTATTCCTTCATCACTTTCGTGACAAAGGAACTACCTCTCCTTGACTCCACAACATCCGCCGCTGGAGTCTTCCTCTCTAGCATAACTTCACTGCATTTGTGTCAAAGATACAATCTGCCACATTGTCTAAACACCTATACACTACGGCCCCTTCTGGACAACACATGCATGGGGAGTAGTACCAGTTTAAGTTATTTTCGTAGTGCTTATCCACCACACCATTGTTAGACTAGGCCCAGGTCACCTCTACCTGGTTACACATAGGTTAAGCTTCCCTAATGTTAGGGGGTAGTGAACAACTCTGTTTACTGTCCATTAAATGGAATAAACAGCAGTTTTTACTAACTCAAGGGTATCCTTTCTCGTAGCATAGTACCTCTCCCAGTGGACCTTACACAGATTATGGAATTGCAGGTGACCAGGGAAATTACTCATATGAGCCATACACACTAATTGAGTACCCACACACACACCTTGGACAGCTACCCATTCTGTGCTCCACGGAGTCACCCACATGCAGAGACTGTCAATGGCGAGACCTGATTAAGTGATCACCGCGTTTAGGTGCTGAGATAGGATGTCCACTTGAGTCGGCAGACGCTACACATGGCTGCACACCAAATAGGACCTCACGTCACCTGCAGTCACTTCGCGGATGTGAGGTATGTGACTTAGTCCAAATGTCCTGTTCCCATCGGGGTGGTATCCGAGTGAAAGTCAAACAGATGATAACTGTCTCTGGGCGCTTGCAAGAGCTTACCACCCCCCCCCCCGTGCTCTTCATCGCTACGATTGCATAGCTTTCCCCCAAGGATCAAACCCAGGCATTGCGCCGACTTCAGATTCCAGTCAAACCAGAAATACCTAAGGACCTCTTCAAGGACCCCATCCGTCTAAGTGAAGATATGCACCCGTTGCTAGCAGCATTCATTAGTGGACAGGACCAGTCCTTGGGTATCACAAACTCATATTACAGGGGAGTAGATCCAGTAGAACCCAAACAGCCGCCTGTCTCAACCTTTGAGCCTTTAACTATAAACCACCCAAATTCACACTCACATCAGAGTTGTCGCAGGTCAAACCACAGCTAGAGGTTACGCGTTGCCCACGTGTACCTCTCAGAACCAACCCATTAAAGTGAAAGATCACTCTCACCTAATCCGATGTTGTGCCCTGCTGCAAAGCTACCAGGCTAGTCCTCTGCACTGGACGTGCACTAGTGCCATATAGGAACTGAGTGAGAAACCCGTAATACCCGCCAGAGAGTGCAGCTGACCTAGCACCCGACAAAGTCAACCCTCCTCCAAGTAGTGACAACCCTGACAGCCTGAAGTGTCACACGTCAACATATTACACAAATTATTCATGATGGTGACATATACACCCAAAACATGTTTAGACATGATACTGAAATAACTCTGAACATGAATACACAAAGAAATGGAGGGATAAACTATTAATTCATAAGCAGCAAACAGCTGCTTGTAGGCATTCTACCCCACAGCTAAAGGCTGTTCACGATAAAGTGAGCACTTTTGAAATCAACCTTAGAAAAAAAGTCACTGCCCCTGCCTGCATATACTTCAACGGACGCACTGAGTGACATGCGCACGGTAAAGTTGGTAATGATGGATGGAAAGTAGTTCCATATTTTAATGTTGAATAAAAAGTGTTAGGTAACCATTTGTGATCATTTAGATTATTTATTTTGGTTTCTTTTTTTTTTATGCACCAAATGTGTAAAAATTAGCAGATTCATAAAATGTTAACTTTTCTAATAATTTCACAGTTTTACTTGACCGATGCATGAATAAAGTGATGAGGTCCATGGCAATGTTAATTTTACATAACACGGAAAATACACAGCGTGTTTACAAGTAAATCTTAAGCAGGGCTTTCAGAAGTGCTCATTTTACCATGGACAGCCTATACCTGCTGATGGACAGCAGAGGTGTGACCACAGGCATGGTCTGAGTATGCAGAGGACCATCCGTTAGGAAAGTGTTAAAACACATGTTCTTCTCTGTGGCTTACAGTACCCATAAACATGATAAAGAGAGCAAGGATCACTATATTTTTCATCTTATTTGTTGACAAGAGGAAAATGGGGTTCGGTGCTTTTGAAAGTAACATCTCAGGTACATTTTTGCTAGCCTCGGACAGATAAATTAAAGTGTTAGCAGTTGGGTACTTGGAATCGGACCACTCGTTACCAGAACACTGGCCAATTTTGGCCATGCCTCCATTTAGGATGCTACAGGAGTCATCCTTGCATCAAGGCAGTTCCCCTAGGCTATTCTCCTATATTTTGTGTGATTAGGAGTACAGAAGAGGACAACAAGCAGCATCCTATCTCTCATAGCTGCATGTGTATGGTGGTGGAAGAGGCAGATAAGGAGCTCCAATGCCATGCACACTAATATGGGAGATAGACATGCATCAAGGGCTGTATAGGGTTATGTATTTGTTTGTAAATGTAAAAATTAACATTTTAAAAGTATATGTATCATTCCAAATAATTATTTTCAGACTTTGAATAACATTAAATTTTTGCAATCTGTTCTTGGCCACATCAAAATTATGACATAAATGAACCTATGTCATTTAAATTTTGTAAGTTTTCAACTGGAAAGCAACAACATTTTTATTCAGCACATACAATTGACATACTTACATGATGCACTATAATATGGCACCTGAAGAGACAATGTTTATTGTACAGATGAAAGAGTAATGCGATGCATTTACTGTGTAATGTGACATCATCATAATCTTGACCTAACACCTCTGACATTTAGAAAACACAGAAGAAAGGGCCAATTAATAGATATTGGCGATTCTGTCACCATGCTCTACTAACTTTAACACAGGTCATTTCTCACCCAGACAGCATTGACGTCAGCCAATGTCAACTGCAAACACAACAAAGCACCCTGTTCTGCACCCTAGTGGACACAGGTTTGTATATATTTACATCTTTATGAGGTTAACTCACGTGTGTGCTGGTTAAAGATAACCAGTGTATCACCCACCTAGCTTATGGCTCTCGATGGGCAAGTCAAGACCACTGGCCTGTCTGCCATATAAATTTACTTGGCACAAGACAAACATAAACACACTTCCAAATAAAATTAATGTGATCATGCACTCAGTAATACATGTTATTTGCTTGAGATATTTTCCTTTTCTACATTCCTGCATCAAGATGTCCAGTGTTCAAGACAGTATTATTGAAGAATTTAATTTCCATTTTAAAGAAATTGGTACAACCTGATGGTGAAACATGACCATTTAAAAATAATAAAAACAAAACTAAAATACTGAAATTCGCAAATCTCATTTCCCCCCCTCCCAGAACCTAAGCATTATAGTGAAATTTGCTTTTAGTATTTCTATTTAAATGTGTTGTTAAACTCACTGGGGCAATCCACTTCATCGGAGTTATCACCGCAGTCATCTTCCCCATCACAGCGGTACGTCTTGCGGATACACTTGAAGTTGGAGCACTTGAATTCCTCTTGTGCATTGCACTCTTTGTACTTGGTATTGCAATCCTTGGACTCGTCTGAGCCATCCCCACAGTCGTTGTCATGGTCACACACCCAACCCTGCAACAGCACCGACCACCAACATTATCTGACATTCCTGTTACGAAAATACCTTGCCAGACTCTTCAAGCCTGGTACCAGTGATTAATACTTAGACAGTACAGTAGATCCCCAATTTTAACAGGTGCCATGGTTCCTGAAAATTACTTTGTAAAACTAACATGGTTTTCAAATGAAATATTAATTTAATTTAGTGGACAGAATTCTTCTAAATGAAATGATATCCCAGATGTGCGTATTTGACTTGCCCCTCTCATCAAAAATGTTTTAACATTTTGTGGCGTGAAGTTTAACTAAGTGAGAGTCCATTTTTAGTAGTTTCTTTGCAAGAAAAGCAAAGGATTTAATTTTGAAATATTAATTTATTTCAATAGATACAATCTTCCAAATAAAGTGATGCCTTGGAAGGGCATATACAACACCCCTTTGTCACCAAATAATACATAGTACTAAGCCTAAGTGCCACGTATTTCACAGCAGTGCCTAGTAGAATCTTATGGGACAGATCAGAGATGTGGTTTTGGAGTTTATTAACTATTGAAGGTTTTGCAGAAACAAATCTTAAAGATTGTATTTATTCACCTTTGCCACAAAAATCATGGTTTTTTTTAATGAAACATTATTACACACTTTACAAGCAAACATCCACCAAATAACATAATAGTCTTGTATGTGTGACCTCCAGGCACACAGCATCCTTAAGATCAGTGCAACTGTACAGATGAACATCAGCCTAGTAGGGATAACCTTCAGAAGATTCAGCTGACCTGGGGTGAACGTGGCACGTCCAAGTGTAACCTTGTTTCCTCCCCCTACATGGCTGGCAAATGGGAAATGGTTGCCTAGCAACCTATCTGTCCCTTGCCGAGCCTCGCGCAGTCTTGATTTTTTTTATAATGGTGGCGAAAGTAATCGACCTGCACTTATGCAATGATGTGACCTTGCTGCGTGCCTTGGCAATGAAATGCAAAGGTCACGCCTTACAGCTGATTACCAAAGATATCAATACCATGAATAGTAGCTTTACAAATTTTCATTGTAGAGTACAGGTGCAGGTTTTTCCTTCATGTGTAAAACAAGTATGTGAATGTGATCTGGTATATTGCTTCCAAAGATCTGACAAGTTATTAAGTGAGTTTATAAACTCTATTGTCCAGTATCAAAGAGCTTTGTGTCTTAATAATATGATTTCTTGATTGATTGCGTGGGCTGGTTGAAGATGCCTTGGGGCTCATGTAGCTGTAGTATACAAAATTTTGTTTGAAAGCCTTGTTGTTTAAAAATTCTGTCTGGCAGTAACTTATTCAGTTTCTGTTGTTCCCGTAGATGTTTTGTGTGCTTATCTACTCAATTTGTGGTTGAAATAGCAAATTGCCAGGAAATTTGATGGCGTTGTCAAAAGAGACTGCACCAGCGTGCACAGTATTTTTTTAGTTTTGTTAGGTAACCCATCTGTGTAAATATATATTAATTTGGTGCTAAGAAAAATTTTCTTGTTTTATTAAATGTATTTTAGCTGTGTTCATCGATATGAGTTCTATTTCACTGGGCCTTTTTGCGCCCCAGTGGAAATCAAGATTTTAATATTATTTAATTGATTCTTGTCTGAAGAGTAAAGTAAGAATGTTTGAAGCTTTAATGGTTGGCTGTGAAAGTAACTTGAGAGCCTTATTCAATGGAATGCATTTTAATAATTTTAATATGTTTTTTATTAATGGCACTGCTTTGTACAGCCTTCATTAAATGGTGCAGTATCTCTTTTTAATTGTTTCATTTTAATCATGTTTTAGTTAATCCATGTTGTTGAGTGATTGCAAATTTTGTATAAACAGGAGTAACATAGTAAAGGTGGGTGCAAATTTTTTAAATAGGAGTTCCATAATAAAAGGTTTGAACTTGGATTCTTGTCAATACTTACATTTAGAGTTCACAACGTAGCTTAATGGTTTCATAACAAAATTTCGATTTTTTCCAAGGCAAGGTTGCTGCTCTAGAACCATTTATTACAAACTGTGTTTTATAAATACAATAATCCATGTGAAACTGAAAATGATATTTTTGAAACACACTCTCCTTGCAACACAAAGAATGTACTGTAATATATGAGATATATGAACGCAAAACTATTTGTATTCAAACAGCTAATTCTTACTGATTTTGTTTATTTGGGCAATATCTGTTTTGAATCATAAATATTTAATGAACTACTATTACAGATATACAAGTAACATTTGCAGAGGTTCGGCATAAAATTTTCCAGCAGAGTTTCAATTTACAAAATGTACCACCATCTTGTCTTCTGTAAATAACTGAAAGACTTGAGTGTACACACCGTGTTTATGCAGCGGCCGTTCCCACAGGTAAACTGGTCTTCAGCACACGGAGCAGGACTTGGGCAGTTTTGTTCTTGAGAGTTCTCATCAGCGCCATCTACACAGTCTGGATCCCCATCACACACCCACTTGCGAGGGATGCATTGAGCACGATTCCACATTTTATTGGCAGCACAGGTGAACTCAGTTTCTTCGTCACATTTCCTGTCATCTGGAAAAGAATAGAAGTAATGATGTCATCTTTAAACTGACAGTGAATACAAGTACAGAGTGGTCATACATACACATAATTATAGGCCATTCAATGTAAAGTGAGCACTTTTTAAGGCCCTTTCAAACCCCTAATAAATATATTTTATTGTGGCCTCAGGCGTTACTTTTAAGAGTGGTGAAACATATACACTGTGTTCATTAGTCATACTGCAATGTTTACATTAAAAAGTGGAGAAAAGATAGAAATTGGTTTGAAAGGAAAATTTTAGCAGAACCTTAAGAAGTGCTCACTTTACCGTGAGTAGCCTAAAATAAATAATATTTAGTGTGTTGGACCACAAAAAATTAATTATTTTATTTTTTTTACCAAACATTGTTCAACTTGTACACATTATATGTGATGACATTTTCCTCTAATAAAAAAATTGTATTTTTTTTAAATAATTTGATGTCATTTTCGAATTTTTAATGTTGTAAATTTTTTTCATCTGCACAACTTAGTATTTGTTTAAAAAAAAAAAACAGAAGAATTTTGTATTTGACAGCAAATTATACAAAAAATATAAATTGTAAAAAATTTTTATTTGAGGGAAATTTCTTCAGAATGTTTGGTACAATTATAAAATAATTAATTTTTTGGGGTCCAACATCCTTAAGATATAAAATAGTAAAACCCTCTTAAGAAGTTCATGAAAATTGTAAAAAATATAGACTATTAAAAAGGAAAACTTCTTAAAGGGGTGAAGTTGTGTAATGAAAATAGACCAAGTGCAAACATTTTGAAGCTTAATACACATGAGAACTTATTAAGAGGGAAATTCTTAAAAGAGTTTTACTGTAATTAAGCAGAAGTTGTGCCTAAATAGAATATCGTAAGAAGACAACATTTCAAATTATTTCATAAAATATTAATGGAAAACCAAATTGTGACAAACTAATTTGTATACATTTGACAAGTGAAATGAAGCAATCAATTAATACAATAACTCAAATTAATATTAAGTTCTATTCCTCAGATTATATCATACACACCAGTGTACTCCTACGCATGTTAAAATTTCAGAACAATAAATAAATCTAAAAGAACACAATTTTAAACTAATAAATACGTTGGTCAATATGGTGTGCCTGGGCACACCTGGCACACC
This sequence comes from Dryococelus australis, assembly GCA_029891345.1. Lineage (NCBI taxonomy): Eukaryota > Metazoa > Arthropoda > Insecta > Phasmatodea > Phasmatidae > Dryococelus > Dryococelus australis. The sequence goes on from CM056999.1 coordinate 134,239,662, forward strand.
TGGCACACCCCTTGCACACACCTATGATATTTGGTTTTTGCACATTCTTGGGTGTCCCAGAACCATATACCGCAGATAAGGAAGGCCATCAATATCTACATGATAAAAATAACTTCCAGTGATAAAAGACAATCATTACATAGTATTATAAATAATTATTTTGCTAGTTCTGAAAAGATTGCAGTTTAACTTACTGCACTGGTGCCTTTCATCCTCATCAGAGTTGTCAATGCAGTCATTGTCACCATCGCAGATGTAGATGCGTGGGATGCAGTTGCCATTGTCACAGGTGAACAAATCCCCGAAGCAGGTGCGCCCCTCCAGCTTGCAGTATTCTGGTGGTTCATCTGATGCATCTCCACAGTCATCATCCCCGTCGCAGTACCATGTGGCAGGGATGCAGCGGTGGTTGGGGCAACGGAAGCTGTTCTGCGGGCAGGTGCGCTCTGCACACTGCTCTGGGTCCTCGTCACTGTTATCACCACAGTCGTTGTCCCCATCACATAGCCAGTATGGCTCTACACAGATGGTGGTGTTCTTGCACTTGTGGTTCTTGGGCGGGCACGTCGTGTTGTGCGGGCAGCGCTCGTGGCTCTCGTCTGATGTCATGTTGTCCTTGCAGTCATTCACCCCGTTACAGACCTGAAGGCACAATAAGCCCTCACTCATCTGCTTGCAGCGACAGATCTGTACTGTCCATAAACACCATGCCAATTGATGGCAATTGCCCATGCAAACAAAACCTTGCTGTTAATCACAGACCAAAACATCTCTAGTGAAGATGCAAAACTGTGGTTAAAGGAAGAGTGATTCACTCATGTTCCTCTTTCTTACAGTGTGTTGGTTTCAAACAACGGAAAGCCAGCTTATTTACAGAGCGATATGTATAGATATGAAATTATGTGAATCACCTAGTGTAGTTGTTTGTTTGTAACTTTACTTAATTATTTTAATTGCACTTGTGTCTCTTTGTCATGTCTGCTGATTATGTTGTACCCAGGATACATATGTCAGGAAGCCAAACAACAACAAACAAATCACATCTGGCAGCTGTGGAATGATACGAGAAGAAATGAAAACTGCCTGACATAAAACTGTCCCACCCCTACATGTTCCTTGTAGATGTGCCTTGGTACAAATCAACTCCAATACTGTACAGTCATCGTCAGCTATAGCTGAGTCACAGAGGAGCTTATTTTCTGCCATATTTATTTGGCAATGTTATACCATTGCTACAAAATAGATAGCTTTGTTCGTTTATTTTTCGTTTTAGTTTCACAAAATGCAATAACATATCTTTTCATTTTCATTTCATTAACAAAGAGACACATTCGCACAACCCCTTCAGTTTGCCTAACCAACTTTCCTCACAGCCTCTGTACAAACTCTACCACCTACTGTACGTAGGAATCCAAGCACACTAACCCATCTTCCCATGACTAATTCAGACCTGCTGGCTCAAGCACATGTTGTCAGAACTGCAAGGTAACCTAACAGTGATGACAGCCAAGTGCCAAAAAAAAATCTGCTTGTGGAGCCAGGTAGTGTAAAAAATGGTGCGCAAATAATCTTGGTCAAAATCATAATGACCAGAGCCCAGCTGCATTCTGTTAAATCAATTGTATACACAGTAATTTGTAAGCTTAAATATACAAGTACAGAAAATACTGAGATTGTTTCTTTCTGAACAAACAAAGTGTTTGAAAAGACAGTTCACAGCTCATAAACACAGTAAATAACAGATATGATATATGCACCTGAGACATTGGAATGCATCTGTGATTAGCACAGGTAAACTCTCCGGCTGCACATTCAGGATACTTGCAGTCTTGCTCATCAGAGTTGTCTTTGCAATCATTTTCATGATCACACTTCCATGACTTGAAGATGCAGCGACCATTAGCACAGCGGAATTCAGTGGGACCACATGAATGGTAAGCTGAAGAACACATAGGAAGAATATTTTTCTCATATACGCCAACTACATTTTACTATACACAATATAACCTACAGTAGTACTACATTGTGCACCTGTAGTCATACTACCTACAATGTTCATGCATTCAACAACAAAATTACAATTATTAAATTTAAATCCTGCTCGCAGTAAGCTCTTACAATTCCTACAAAATTATAGATAATGAACTTAAATTAAATTATTGCATTATAAAAGAAAGTAGACAGAATGCACAAGTACTCACAGGGTGGTACTTGTAGATTGATAAACACGAATAAAAGTCTACTGTTCACATTAAACCCACCAACTACCTTCAATAACTACACTTTGACAGCTACCATCCATTCCATGCCAAAAAATTTCTGGTGTACAGTCTTATCACCAAAAGCTAAATGCATTTGCTCCACCCAAAATTACTTAAACAAGCCATGTGATATAATAGCCGAAAAAATTCCTTGATAGAGGCTACCCCAAACTGCTGGTTCACAAACATCTTCAGTGTGCCGCTTCAACCACAGATCCTCAAAGTAATATCAGTAACTCAGATATCCATCTGGTTATCACCTAACACGAGGGCATAGATAAACAGAACCATTCTCAACTGTGGACACAAAATTCTGGCCTCATCACCACTCACTCAAAACTTGTTCTCCAAACCACCCAGATTGGTCTTCAAACAACATCCCAACCTTCGCAAGAAACTGGTGCATCCCAAATTACCACCAAATTCCACAATCACTAATATCACCACTCCCAGGGGGTCTTATCCTTGCAATAGCCCAGGTTGTAGCTATTGTGCTATACACCAGTCTTTCACCTCTTTCAACAGCACACTCACCAATCAGACTTATCCTATCCAGGGAAGCGACAACTGTGCAATAGAAAATCTTATCTACCAGCTACAGTACGTTCACTGCAATGCAGAGAGTACATTGGCCTCGCCACCAACACAGAGAATGAATGGCCATAGAGCAGACACTAAACAAGCCATAGCTGGGGCAAAAGTAAATTTGCAGGAGAAGCCAGTTACAGCACATGCAGCATCTCACAACTAGAACTTTGACTCCTTTTACACAACCTGTGTACCATGGTTAGTGGCATGATTGTTAAATTATATATTTGTTTTAGCAAAATACAAAACCCTTTGAACTCATGAAAGTCAACCATGCTCCAAGTGGCAGAAAGATTAACCTCAGTGTCTGATAAATAAACAAACAAACCCAGTGTCCATCAATTATGTTATAAAATCTATAATCACCTGTACAACAAAACATTATACAGTGGACACTTACTTAAATTTTAATACTTCTCTGCTGCCAAAACCCCAGACACTATTACTATTTAATTATTTGGAAGGTGCATGTCCGGACACCACGTACATTTTACCTAGGAAATAATCCTAGTAACTTCACTAATCATATTTTTAATTAGTACTTAATTATCCAAAGGTAGACATAAATGACAAGACCTAAACTTGCAGTTTCATAAGAAATAAATCTTTTAAATCATTTACTGGAATTTATGGATGAAAACAACGATCAAGTTACAAGTTAAACTCACAATGAATCCATTCAGTTCAACAGAAATTTGCTTGAGAAATGCTTATGACCTAAAAAACCTGAAGTGTACTCCATATAAATTATTCTACTTTAATTTTACCATACAAATGCATATTTGATATTACTGGATTCACATTTAACAAACTCACAGTTAACAGATAAATCTTCCCTTCATGTTTTATGACACAACATTATAAGGGATAAAGTTCATAAATCAGTGACGTATTAACCGTGGTACAGAAGATAATCAGAATAATAGATCAGTGTTCAATGAATCTAGCACTTAGCTGTTACTTCCCCGTACAAAGTCATAAAGCTGGAGAAGAAAATATTACTTCTGACAGCAGTAGAAAAACTTGAATTATTCCCAAAACATCTTTAAACGCTGTGACATGTGCTGCTTATTGAACTATTAATTCTTGATTTTCATCCTAACGTGCTTGGCCAACCCGAGGAAACAACTCCAAGATGTCTACAATATGTGATCCCCTGACGGAACATTGATACTACTTGGTTTATGGACTGTTCCTGACCTGCCTTCTCTCTCTACTATGTATTATTAAAACCCGAGGAAGGGTCAAACCCAGCATGTAGTTTTACGAGTGTATAGAGAATCATTTTAACCCAAGTGGACAATTCCTGCACGTACAACTAAAGAGTATTCAAAGTGGCCGCATGACATGTCAGCCTCCCCGAAGCACCCAGCAGATAGTGTGTCGCTACACCACCAAAGATGGCCTAGCGCCGCAGAGCACCCGAGGTCATACACCGAGCACACGAGGGTAGTTCTTCCTCCTTGCTCGCTCCAGGCTGACGTCACAGAGGCACATCAAGCCTCCCACCCCGACCCAGTGCACACCTATCATTGAGCCAGATATAAGGCCATGCGCAGCCAAGGTTGGCAGTTATCGTCTCCAGTAGCTCGCCTCAACACTTTGTGTGCTGAGGCTCTCTACTGAATTAGGCTCTCATGGTCCTCTCCAAGAGCTTCTAGATCTTCAACAACCACCAGTGGCTACAGCCACCACCCTCCAGAGGCTTCAACACCTTCTGGTATCGCCAGCAAACCAGAAGTTTTCGTCTACAGAAGACATCAACCAGTTATTTAACAATTCAGTTACTAATCCTCCTGGGTCGACAACCACCACTACTTGCAGGTAGTGGCTCCCATAAGCTAGTGTTTCGTCTAGACAACCCGATAGGTCTAGTTGCAAATATCATAGGTCTAGTTGCGAACTATCATAGGTCTAGTTGCGAAGTATCTAGTTTAATTATCCCTTGTATCTTAAGTAGTCTTCAGAGCAGGTCACCTCAACCTGCTAACTTGCGTAACATACTACTGTATACACTCTGCTTGGTTTTTGTATGAGTCACCCAGTATTTATTACCACAATAAATACTAGTTCTTTACCATATCCGAGAGTGCTTTTGTCCTAGGAGTAAAACCTTTCTTTCATTGAATATTGACTTCGGAAGGGACCGGGCTTATTATTATTATGAACATAGAGTAGGATGACAGACCCCCTTCAGGAACCTGCCCATCTCTATACACACAAACTCATCTTTCGATGCCCACCCATCCTGTATACCCTGGTATACAGAACAATAGAGCCTCAACCACTAAGTACACACCCACCGAGGCAGGACCGCCACCTCAGGTTGTATCGCTGACCGGACCACTTAGTTAAGGTGTTGGCAGAGGTATTTGCCTGGGTCTGGAGGCCCTAACTTTGTGGACTACACCCAGCAGTGGTAGGAAGGTGGTCTACGACCCGCAACTCCAGGTTCGAGTACTAGTTACCCGGACTGATTGGAGTTAGGTAGCACACCGTCAACCACTGTTGGCTTACACTCTAACCAGGGCTTTCGTCAATTGCTTGCCACTACTGAGGGGTATTGAGTGTTCTACTTCTATGCCATTCAACGCCCGGCACGGGGCTCAGAGAAAGGTAAAGAAGGCGGAGTTCAGTATTGCCAAGCAGGTGTGTGCAGCCATCCAAAAAGGCACTTGAGACAGTTAAGCGACATGCATCAAGTGCTTTTCTGGCGCCCAACATGGAGCGTCAGCACGAATTCCGTTAATCAGAGGAAGCGGGACGAGGTCTGAAAGGCCTGAAATAGCTAAAAAGTAGCCAGAACCGAAGATACCAGATTTCAAGGAGTCGTAAAACACCTCGTGGTGCTCAAAGACAGACAAGATGTCAGAAACCAATAACCAGATAGAGCTACAGGCTATCAACATGGCCGACATGATCCCCGAGAATTATAGTATAGCCAGAAGTCAGAGACATGGATAACGTGGTCCCAGAGATGGGTAAGCATACCACTTACCAGGGTACAGAGAGCCACAGCATTATATGCAAACCACCTCCGAAACCAAACCCAGGCCCACCAACGGGCCCAAGGCCCAGACCCCAGAGGCCGCCAGGAAGCAATGCTACCCTGGATCTACATGGGTAAATTTTCCGAACCGCCGAGGAGCAGCCTCCGTAAGAACCTTGCCCTCGATAACGACAAGCTATACCCGCAGCAACACTCCACAAGTGAACAGGCCACCCCGGCAATCAGCGAGGTCTCTTGGCGAAGCCCCCTGGACCAAGAAACCAGGAGAAGACCTTGTTACACCAGCCGAATATCAGAGCAATCTGAAACTATCCAGGTGAAGGAGGCAGAAGAGCCGACAACCCTTTCCCCCAGCCTGCCGCTACTCCAGAACCAGGAGGTCAACATTACACACACAAAACGAGAAAGTTGAGCGCCAACCCGGATGAAGCTCCGGCGGCGGAACTTATGCCACCAAGCCTCGCCGAGACCGCCGGACCACTATCACAGGCAGTATACGACACTCAGTCAGATGTTGACGAAGTAAGGGAATCCTTCCAACAGCCTCAGACATCCTCCAAAGTGACTGGTCAGGTGGAACTCCACACCACCCGCAACCTTCACACACCCGCTGAGAAGCCAGTCTCACCAGCACCATAACAGATCTGTGGTTTAGGAGGTTCCAGTTCATCAAGACAACCAGCGCTGACGATTGCCTGCTCACCCGCACCCCAAGTTCCGAAACCAATCCCAGCGCCCTGCCTGCAGAACCGCAGCAGATCCAGGAGCCTTCCCAGGCCATCTGTTGCCCAAGTCTACCCGTGAGAGTGGTCCTACATAAGTGAAAGATTATGCTAGCCATCCCCGACTTTTTACCCAGCCGGAAAGGCACACCATCAGTCCTCTACACTGGCCAGGCTCCTGTTCCGCACTGTGAGTAAGAGCCAAACTCATCCCCAGGTGTGTCTGCCTTCACACCCTCCAAAACACTTGGGGCAGTGAAGTGCCTCCTTTGCTCATAGGACGTCACTCGTCAACACATTGCTCTGTCTTTACTGCAGTGCCGAAAAGACTAACAATTTTGAGCGGTAGAAAATGTTTACTCATTTCTGCACTTGAAAATTATGGTGCAACCATTATGCAATGGCGACCATTATACAGAGAAATACTTTACTTTGATAAACAGAGAAATTAGCATTATACAAAGAAATACTTTATTTTGCTAAACAAAGAAATTATCACTCGCAGAGATAATGAGAAGATAATTACTCCATTCACGAATAATACTGTATCCCGAACCTGATACTCTGCTCTTAGCTTACACTCAATAACATTAGAGAAGTGACCTTGTAAGATAAAAATAAAACATACATAGGTCTATGTAAGGTAATATCAAATACCCTTCACCGTCAACAGCATATTTTTAGAACTATGTATAAAATAATATAAGGCTACATGTAAAAAAAATTTAAGCATGGGAAAAATTTGCTTCTATTAAATTACAACTAAAGCAATAATGGGGAAAAAAAGGTTTACTTAAAAATGAAGGGTAAGATCTGAATTTTTACTGAGCATTATGTAAAAATTTGCTATGAATGTGAACTACATATGAAGAATATTTTGCTTCTGAGGTGAAACTTTTGCTGAAATTACATTCTCCAACATCAACTATAATAACCATTCATTATGCACATTATACAAAACCAATGGCTTACTGCAGTAATAGACGTCCTCATCACTGTTGTCCCCGCAGTCATCATCACCATCACAAGCCCACATACGTGAGATGCACTTCCCATTTCTGCAGTAGAATTTGCCATTTTCACAACTTATGTTCTTGGGAATGCACATACGATTCTCGTTCACAAGATTGCTGTTTTCATCGCACTTACATTCAGCCTGTGAAACATAAGTGTACAAATTGTGAAGCTGAAAATGCTGTGCTTCTTTACTAAACAGACATTTATTATTACTACTGAAACTTGTAAGTTCAAAATATTCACACTTCCCTGTGGTGGACAGGTCATTCTAAAAGTGTACAGATTTGAAAGCACATTCATTAGAATTAGCCCACAAAGGTATATTGTAGTTGTACTTAATCATTATCTGCAATATATGTAGTGGCTGACAATATCTAAAGATTTCATTGATGAACAAATATCACTGATTTACTTGTAAAGAAAATACTTGAAGGTCTTCACTCAAAGTTAAATACTATATGGAATGATTTCCATGTATAAGATGCTTTTAGGTAATTTTTTTTAAATTACATTGATAGGAAACATTTGAGGTGTGAATATAAACTAGAGAGCTGAAAAAAAACAGTGCATCACACTTCAATATCAGATTCTGATACATGTGTACAAATACCATCAGCAAATTAATACCTATGGTCCATGGTAAATTGAGCACTTTTGAGTCCCTAGTCCTTTTTCCTATCAGCTATTTTTTATCCTTACACTACTATTTAATATAAATGTTGCTATGTAGGTAATGAACATACTGTGTATATTTCACCAGTTAATGTCTAAGACTACAATAAAATATATTTATTGACTATTATTCCAAATGAGAGGGCTTCAAAGTGTTAACTTTACAGTGAATAGCCTATAATATTCTGCACAGTTTGTCATCTAAAGTGTTAGTATTCCTGTAGAACTTGAAAAAACTTTTATTCAGTATAGTATGACTGTTTTGTACATCTGTGGTAGTTTCTTACATCTACGACTAAAAAAAAATATTTAAAAAAAACCGGTATGTCTTAGCATTTCATATCTTAGTTTGGTTTTGCCTTGGTGTGCTAAACAAGTTTCTGATATATGGGAACTAATTTTTGTTAAAATGTATCTGCCACCACAAAATGCTCTGTGGAAACATTTTTATTTGCAAGTTGGATCAGATGATAGTAATATTTGCTGTTACCGTTCGCAAAAAAATAATTGCATGATGTGTACCACATGATAGTTGGCAAACCCTTTATAACGTCAAACACGTGCAACCACTAAAACACATAATTATTTAAAAATTAAAGACCTTACAGAAAATGAAATCCAAAGCTGTTTTACTGCATATGTAAATGGCAAAAATAATTGGTTGCATTCAAAATTGGTAACTGCATTTAGTAATTAGTTTCTGATATTGATACACCCCGACTGCAGTGAAGAACTTACAGTTCCATTGGCTCCTGGGTGACAGGATTGAGCACAGCCTCCCTTGCTGATGCTGCAAGGGTTCACTTGGCACTTCTGCCGGTCCGGGGAGTAGATGTGGATGTCCCGAGGTGAGTCCTCGAGACGCTTAACCATCTCGATCATGTTAGCCCCAGTGTGCTTCTCCGCTCGGTACACCCCTCGCAGCTGCAGATCTGTCCAGTAGATGTGTGGTCCGAAAACTGTGATAGCAAATGGGTATATGGTGGCCGTTATCAGAACCTGCAGCAACAAAGAAAATGCAAATTGCTACAGTCAAGCAAATATGTCTACAGAACTCCTGTTGATAGTCCGTAGTGGAAGTACTATGGAATAAAATATTGGCTATGCTAAAAACTTAGTTGAACTAGACACTGCTACAAAACCTGAATTTGATGGAAGACAGCCATCTGAGCACTATATGAAGTTTTAAGTAATGATGTGATTCATGGATGACTTTTTTACTCTACAAGTTTGGGTGATTACTTTCTTCCAAATTTCTTTAGTAGTACCACCAACTTTTCAAAAAAAATATTCTTTTTCCAATTTACACTTAGTGATGATCTCAATATGTCATCCATTGTCAGTACCTAATTAAACTATAAGTATTATCCCTAGTTGAAACATATGGTTCTACTAAATGTTTTAAACACTGAAGTGGTAAAAGAATCTTAATAAAGTTTTGAAACTATATCTATATTGATTAATTTAACTATTTCACCTCTCTGTTTGTGCCAGATAGAGTGGACCGCTCAATCTTCTCTCTCACTGCATCAGTCCAGTACAACATGTTTTCATCATAGTCGATGGCTAGGCCACTTGGCTGCGACAGATCCTTGTCTATAATGGCCGTCTTGAACGACCCAGCCATGGTGGTACGGAATATTTTTCCTGAAGTGCCGAAGCGGCCCCAGTCAGTGTAGTACAAAGAACTGCCACATAAAACACACATTGCTTATGACTAACATGCAAGTATAATACCAGTGGTGAAACAAGGTCTGTAACTTATGCTTATAGGTGCCCCCCTGAGGGAGCGGGAAGCCTTTAGAGACCTCTCTTAAGACATTTTCACTATCCTTATAAATTTAATTTTGGCACAATCAAAACCTAAATTACATGCTACTTAAAAGATATAGAAAAGTCTATAACCTAGAAGCAAAGACATATAAGTGTCAAAAATATTTTACTCAGTAAAATATATTAAAGGTTGTATAAACAGTTTTGTAAAAAGAGGGAAATACAAAGTAAAATTATAAGACTTTCCAGTGTCTTTGTTGTAAAGGGATATTGTGCTGAAGGAACAAAAGCATTTTTTTTATAAGGAGTAGAAAGTGCCTCGTGTCACTTAGTTTTAAACAGACCAAATACAAACACTGTTAATGAGAGAGAGGTTTACTATATAGACCAATTGTGTATTACCATTCAGTTAGGAGGTTTCAATACAATTCTTGTGAAATTACAAAGTTTCGTAATTAGCAAGATGATACATGTAGGCATAGGTGTGTTAATATATAATCTTTTACAGTAACATTGTTATAAGCAAATTAAATGATATATTAGTTCATAAGCTTCACATAAATTATCTCCGACAAAATGTACAGGATGAAGTACAAGTAGTAGTCCTATAAACTCCATTCCATGTAGGAACACTAAGGTTTGACCATACTAGCAAAGTAGCGCAGCCACAAAATACCCCTTCACCACAGCTGTTCTGTCAAAAAAGTACACAATGTGACGTCGCCCTCACTGTTCTGTTCAGGAGGCAGACCATTGCTGCTCGGCTCCTGCACCAGGCACGCACGTCCATGCGCCTTGTGCACGGGTCATCTCTGCAATTCATACAGAACCGGGTCATAGAGCCGGGTCACATCCCGCCTAGCCCAGATTACAAGAGTGATCTCCTACTTACGTGTGTGCAGTGCTAATCTGTTCAGTGCCCCGTATAGTAGAATCACTAAATAGCAAGGGGAAGTGTTATCCACATTTAACTCCCTTTAAGTAAGGCATAATAAACTTGCGAGTGAAAACCCACGTGGTCATGAAACCACTTCCAGACACAAAACCTTCACACTCGTAATTCTTTGAATAATTTCCGCCAATAATCTTGTGTTGTGTTTATTAACAAGGGCACTATTAAATCCCTTGAATAAATATAAGTGTAGCGTATTAACATCCTGGCAGTTCCACCATTCCAATTACCCAAAACTAAATTATTTTGCTTTGTGCTACTATGGTTTCATAATTTGATTTAAATGTCTTAATACCTTAATGTAACTTCCAGTGTTATGTTTGCTCACTATATGCCTTCATGAGCCTTGCCGGCCCATTCCGGCTTGCTTTTCATAATTAATGCGAACCAACAATTAACATGCAAACAGACTCAGAAATTTTTATTACCAAATTTAACATTTCGAAATGCTTTTGCTAATCGCTCCAGTGTTTCTTTACAGCTCATTGCAACTCCTTGTGTACTTGTTGCAATTTTGCACTATATTTAATTTCTCTCTCAGAGTTGGTGGGAGATTGCCGACATGGTGCCAAGCCATCTCGCCATTACTCTTCAGTCACGACTTAGCGGGAGTAGGGAGTGCACGTACGTCGCGTCATGGGAGCCTTCAACTTTGTTCATCCATCTTAGTCTTGAATAGTTTTCACGTAGTTTACCCGAACCTAGTGCTTTAGTTATTTACCTCCCAAGAACATGCTCCTATCTCCGTTTGACTCACCGCCCCGGGGATTGTAACCGCTTCAAATTATCTTGGTGTAATGAACAGTATCTTTAATGGCGTCAGCTTATGGCAGGCCAATTGCCATGCCCACTCAAGTCTCTGGTAGTTGTATTGTGTGATCAGTGTACCGCCACGTTCTTCGGGAACAGGCCCACTCCAGGCAGCTCATGTATTTAGCAAGTGTTTGCAAACTTACAAATAGCATAGGCATGTGCGCAAAAAAACTACCCTAGTGGCAAGTGGTATTACTATTAATATATTTAAGGAAATATTCCAAAGTTTAGTTATTATTATCATTTGTCAGTAAATATTTTCCACTTCTGAAACATTAGATAACTAGTTTTCGTAGTTTAAGTTTTAGACATAGTTGAATGAACATTCCATAGCGGAAAGAAAGTTTTGTCTTCATATCCACAATGTTGGTATCGTATTATTAATATAAAAGGAATATATTAAACAGAGGTGCTGCTGTCTGCTTGCTGGAAGTCACAACTCCACCGGATTTTCTCACAGAAATCTTCAAGCTGTCCGGTATTGGTTTATTGTGTATTTGCTTAAACTCTCTCTAATTAAGACGTGTACACTGTGAGGGGATTGCCACGTGGCTGACAACTTGCTATCGCCCTGAGAACCAGAGTCCACGTGCTCATCCGTGTGTTGATGAGCTGACACCCTACAGGAAAAATGTTCTGTTCAGACAAAATTTTAAGAACTTATCTCGTAAACTTTCCAGCCATGAGCCAGGGTTTGCCTAGAATCTTGCGTATCTCGCTCCTCACTCGTGTCAGAACCACGTTAAATGTTTGTAAAAAAAATGCTATCATTAATGATGATAGAAAAAAAGTTTTAACTATATGGATGCTATAACATGCTACAAACATACTTTCTAGTTACATTAGCTACAACCTCCACAATCTGTGAATTTACATGACAGTGCAATTTTATAATAATTTAACAGATTATTTAGGTTAATTTCAGTAAATCTACAATTCATACACACTGTTTTATTGTGCGTCAAAATGAGCAATATACACTTAACTTTATAAAGTGTGTTTTCTTAAAGGCTTAATTTTATAACTTCACAGAAACCAAACAATACAATAAAAATGCAATATTAGCATGTAAATCTAGCTAAATAGTGACATATCTAGGGTATACATTGTCCGACCTTTCATTGTGTTATATATGTTACATGTGTACTGAGGTTAATGTTTCAAGGTATTGAAGTTCAATATGCATTAAAAAAACTATTGCAATCCATGCAAACAAGTTGCAGGATACTTCTGAAAAACGTATCTAAACAATGTCTCATTTTAAAATGCTTACAGTGATGTTTTTGTATTCTTCCCAAGAAGGAGTCGTACTGGACTCATGGGAACGCACAGTAAATAAATCAATAAATAAATAAATAAATATGCTGCAATCCTGAAAAGTCCTGTGTTCACATTTTCTACTTTGCTAGTCAGTCCTGTAGTCCTACTGTGATCTAATATATGCATATGTCACTCATAAGCTAAGTTTTTATACTGTTCTTAACACATCATTACCATAGTCTTGGGTTCATGTGAGGAACAATACTTAGGCCAAGTGTACTAAAACTTGAAAAATAGAAAATGTCCTGCCAAATTAAATACAACACTGCTATAGGTACTCATGATTAGCTAGGTTTTGGTTTGTTAATAGTCCAGTATAGTTTCATCTATTGTAGCTCAATTTTTCAATTTCATAAGTGATTTTCTCATAAGGAAAGTGCTAAATACAGTATGTGAATTATTATTTGTTTATAGTGTTGGACAACATGACTGTGATGTTTCTGTAACTGGCAATTCGGCCTACAGTCTTCTGTTACTTGCTTGGGCTGTTTTGAGCAGAAATACACTTTTTATTTGCATTCTTATATAGTGCCCGAAGTATTAACCTCGTGTTCTAACAGAAAGCATTATTACAATGTCACATATCTGTTAATTTATAAATGCTAATAAATGCTATAAACTGCACACATTAATGCTATTTTTTATTACTTACAGCTATCATCAATGTAGTTAACCATTCCAAATTGTTTTAATTTGTTAGGGCTTTTTTTATTACAGGTGGATGTGTTGGGTTGGGGAAAAGTTAGAGAGAGGAAAGACTTTAGTTAGAGGAGATAATTGAGTTGTAACGTTTTTCATAAGTATGCATTTTTTGTGGCCCTTCTAATGAGATTGTATCACTTTCAATTACACATTGTTTTGATGGAGCACTGAAAAATTTTCTATGGAAACAACATTTAAATTATTACAACCTGGAAAGTTCTAACTTCACTGAAAGAAAAAAAGGTGAAAAATGTGTTGTGTTCCTACGGATGCACATAATAAACACACTTGGTAGGTAAATATTTTTAGCTAAGTTGACCTTACACTCCTAGGATTTTCCAAATTATTCACCTGTTATTTCTAACTACAAAACAAAGAGATGAAATTGCAGTTTCTTAATCAACGTACATTTCAAACAATCTAATAACTGTTTCGAAATACCGTGTTTACTCGAAAGGAAGACGACCCTTTCCTAAAAAAATATTATCGAGGGAAAAATATTTAAACCTGAATTTAAGACTACCCCTGTGAAGTGCTCAAAAAATTATTTAGGTTGAAGGTATTTTTGCATGAATTTATGACAAACCCTTCAAGAAGAACTGCTATTATATGAATAATATGATATATTTTACTTGCTTTAAAAGGAAAGCTAATCACAATGAAAAAGGTGTGTGTAACCTGGCTGTATGGTAGCAGCATCTCTCTTACACTGTAAAACTTTTGTGGGTGTTATATTCATGACTTGAGCCATTTTGCTTCCCAGCAAAACGCTTCCTCTTGCAGCCATTTGCAAATAAATTGGATTAGGATTAGTCAATTAATCAGGTTAAACCTTAATCCGCAAAATATATTTTTAGACCATCCCCATCAACATGTCATTCACCTAGTGAATTAGAACCCCTGAAACTACTAAAGCAGTTTATGTCTATGGGTGACATCAAATAAGGGGACCCTTGTCAAAATTGACAGGTACAGTCTCAGCACTACAAAAATAGGTCCAAACATAGGACACACAATATTTAAGCATGAAAAGACTTTGCCAAAATCCTCTGTCTGATGGCATGCCAATTTTGGAGGGTTAACTGCTTCCTGAGTAAAAAATAATGAATAGAAGCCCGTAGTAAGGTTGTGCATGTAACACAAAATTAAATACTGAACTAGCAGTGTCACACTTTTATGGTATTTGTGGTCCTAGGTTTTGAATTGAAGATGACATGGGACTGTAAACAGCTCCTTATTTGTCTATTCCTTTTCTGTCAAAAAACCATGTCTTCCTTTCCGGTAAATATGGTACATTATTTATGAAACACACTAACTTACTGTTTGTTATTCATACACGCAACAAATGTTGATTTATAGTAATACTTGGATGCTTGCTTCATTAAAATCATGTTTGTCTTCCTCTGACAAAATCATTTATTTGCAGAATCATTTAGTAAATGCATCAATTCACCTGTTTCCTAAAACCAACGAACTCAAAACTTCAGAACATAAATATATTTGTAGTGCTTATAGAAAATGGCTGACCAAACCATTTTACGAAGCAGTTTAGATGTGCCAATAATATTACATTTCACTCAAGAAGACGTGCTCTTAAAAGGCACCTACAACCAACTACGATTAATAAAAGCAAATACAAAAATAATTAACTGCCAATAAAATACTCAAACGACACCAACACTTGCACAACGGTATCCACTGGGTTGGGAATGTTTTGCTTATAGTAGTGTCCACATGCTCTTTCATAATTTTTAAAAATGTTTTTGATGCCAATTCTCTGTAACCAAAAAAAAAAATGTATTTTACTTTTATAATATATTTTATACCATAATTGTTTACATTGTATCAAAGTTTTGAATTACGATTTTTAGTTCCAACTACTATTTTTCTTCCATAATTATCACCAAGATTGCCAACATAACAGTATACAGCATTTACTGTTTACATACTGTGTAGGTTCATCACAGTGACTGTCAAAATTTAGTGCACTTATATGAAATACAGTATATAATGCTTTACTAAAAATGTAAAGTAGGAAATGAAGTTGAGCTCCTATTTTTAAACACATGAGCATGCATTATGGTAACATTCATGCTTCTAGTAGTTCCACAGAGTCAGCTGGCAGAATGGTACAAAGTGCGCAGGAGGAATAACAAACTGAACAGCACTTTCGAAACTATTGAACTGCCAACCAACTACAGATAAACTATGATAGAGTCTACCAGTATAGACTCAAGAAAAGCAGCACTGACAAGACCTACCCATTGCAAGGATCTATGACGATTGCTCTTGGTCTCTCCACGCGAGCAATCATCACCAAATCTGACCCGTCCACGTTCATTGCATAGATGCTGTTGTTTGACGAGTCTGTCCAGTAAACTTTCTTCTGTGTCCAGTCATATGCAATGCCTTCTGGGTTGATGCCACGGTTGATGATGTTTGTGATGTTGTTGGCACTTGGTGACTTGCTTGACATCCACGCGATGCGAGGCCAGGGACGTATTTGTGTGAACAGTAACTTATTGTCCTTGTAATCAAAATCTAGACCCACTACGTTAGTTAGGTTTCCCTGGAAGTAAAAAAAAAAAAACTTAGTACTGGTACATTTTAACATAATGTATAATAAATTATGAAGGTGAATCATAATGTTACGGGAAAGATTAACTGCAATATTACAAACACCATTCAGATCTGATATTATTAATTCTCTAGAATGACCATATACTGGTACCGTATTTGCTAGCATATAAGACAAGATGGTGTATAAAATGAGTAATACTTTCAGCATGGTCAAAATATAAAATATTTTTTGGGTGATTTTTGATGAGGCCATAGTAAAATGTTTTTTCACTATGTAGATGCCTGATACACAATAGTTTATTATTAAGTATTTAGTACTACAACTTTGGGATTAACATGAGGGAGCAAGAAAAAAAAAGTGGGACGTGAAAATATTTTTAGAACAATGCAACTATCTGCACCTGAAAGCAAAATCTAAAGCAGATTTATTTGCAGTTTAAAGATTCATGTTTCTATAAAAACCAATGTTTGTCAGTAAAAAAAAACACACACAACTCATTTTTGCGCAAGATTGCGGCACTCCGGCACGACTGTAATGCTTACAATATGGCAGACATTGTCAATTGTTTACGGTTTGTATTCGCATCAGGCGTGATTCTGAAAAACTTTAAGTACCGTAATATAAGTTTTCAGTATACAGCAAAAGCCCTATTTTATGAGCACGGATCTAACGAGTACAGCGACTTTATAACAATATTGTTCAAAAACTGTAAAAAAAAATGCAATTAGGGATTATTTTAAAATATGTTTCAGGGCACACAGCAATAACATATCAAAGGTTGTGCTGCTATCATCGGTTGGTATGCGAAAGCTGTAAAAAAACGCTTTGGCTGGAAGACATCTGAAGCACATGCCTCCCTATCGCTGCATCGCCTCATCTGTGCCTAACTTCCTAAATGCTGTGCACTTAGCAACAATGATATTAGTCTATTTCATGTAAGAGAGAGAGCGTGAAGAGATTTGGGCAGCTCTTAACAGTTTTCATTAATGAATTCCATTTTTGACAGATAGTCTAAAAGTAGTAACAAGTCAACAAATAGACTACATATCCTTCTGCTGCCATGTGGTTTCCACCTGACTGTTAAAACATGTTTCATCTGTAATGACAGATGTCAATGAGATGTTACGCCTATCCTATCCTACCTACATTAAAATATGTAGCAAAGATGCTCTCACAATACATCATAATGCTCATGGAAAATTAACTCTATTATAGTATTAGTTTGATTTGTGAGTGTAATACGTTAATATTATTCCTACTATTTTTCTGTCATGTCCAGTTATATGGTTACAATATATTTTGAACATTATACGTATAGAAATTCAGTATCATAAACACTTAAATTTTCATTCTTATCAAAAGACTGAACTTGTGTTTGCAATTTTCACATCTGTTTCGCTGAATGCACCTAAAACTAGATTTGTATGTACTTACAAGAACAACATAAAGCTGTGGAGCATTGTCCATTATAGATGGCAAATTTTGGATTAATTTTGTGATTATTTTGTGATTTAAAGTGGGTAGTTTACAGTTTGTACATGCAAGAAGGCTATTTATAAATTAACTGCGGTACCGAGCATGCCTGGATGACAATATATTACATTAACATAAATATTAATTTCTGCAAAAATGATTCCGTCAAAAGGCGATGCGTTATTAAAATAAATAACACTTATTTTCGACTTGCAGCTGGTGAGGGAGGGGATGTACAAAACACAAAATGGCAAGCCTGCCTCACAAAAGCTTGGTGATTACATGCCAAATCAAAATTATTAGCAAGAAGAATCGCTGCACAAGGAAATATATTATGTGCACGTGCCGGCCAACAGATGGCAGCAGTCGCACAGTCCCTTATCTCTCTACTGTATTGCAAAACTATATCTATCACACCCTTTTCGCAAAAGTATATCTATAACGTCCTTTTCAAAGTAAATTTCTGATCTCCTACAGGCTCAAGAGGACTCAGGTTTGAAATATACTGAATCAAATTAGTGTAGCATTGAACTAAAGTAATATTTAATTTATAACTTCTCTTGATTGCATGCAATAAGATGCTGAAAATGGATAAATGCACACTTAAAATTACAATACACAGTGCCCGTGAAATTGATTACCGCTCAGTAACAAGTACTCAAGCTTCTTTTGTCCATGAGATGTTGTACTTATACTTCTGTGATATAATTTTATTCTAAAATTTCTGCACATTAAAATAATATGTATTTATTTCTGATTGATCCTGTGGTTTTCTTGCAAGAAGGGACTGAAAATGAACACCGAGGCTACTAGGAGTTATGTCCCGCACTGTTTAAACTTATTTTCTTTCAGCGACAAGAAGTTATTTATACGTCCAGGGCATCATTTCATTCTTCAGATATTTACATTTTCCATTAAATTCATAATAAAATTTGGTTTCTATGCCAGAGGTAATTAAATGTGGACATCACCTGCTCTATAAAACTTTGCGCCACTCAATGTTATTAACCTTTTTGATGACAAGAAGAGGGTAAATATACTCTTGTCAGGTATAATTTTATTTGGAAGATAGCTGCCTATTAAATTAAACAAATATTTAATTTTAAAAATGTGTTTGTTTTATGCCGGTGACAATTAAACACAATTTTTAAGAAAAAAAAATTATATATTTTTATTAGGAGTCATAATTGGTTATTTTTGGATTCTGCAACAACAGTGATATTACAATAGTATTCTTGTGAACCATGAACACTCACAAAATGGGGATTTTACTCTACTTATATTTTTTTATGTTAAGTAAATATGTTAGTGATTACATTTGATTCTGATTAATATATATGGTTAATATTGGTTGTATGTACTTAGATATTTTCAACCTTTCAAGTGGCTTTAGGATTACCCAACTTTTTGTAGGGACGTATTAGACAAATAATAATTTCGGAGACTCAAATTTGCGTTAAAAAATCCATGTCTTATAATGTCAGCAAATATAGTACAAACACTGTCATATATGTGTAATTCCAGTAATAGGTCACAAAACACTGCGTACTCTTGTAAAATGCTAACTATAGATTGCTCATGCTACTTGGCTTATGCAAGTTTGGCTGATATAAGTAACGGAAATATTGACTCTTACTATAATACTGCTTGACTTTAAATGTGTTAAACATACTGATCCAATTCCCCATTCAGTGAACTTTTTTTTGGTCATATTTTGTTTCAAATAAATTTTCCAGAGGTTGAAATACAGTGCTCTCCATAGAGTGAGACCATATGTGAAGAAGTATAAACTTTGTTAGCCTTAATTCTTCACAATTAAATGGACCAACTACCTATGTTATAGAAGTTAATACACGTATGTCACGATGTAAGTTAACGAAAAATAAAATTCCCTGGAATCTGAGAATTTTTGGGAACATGAAACCACAGTAAACAATATTAAGATAAAATCATGAAGTCAGTTACTGACAGTCATTATGCATTTAAGCATTTCGTCAATGTGAAAAGAGAACACTAAACCAAACTGTAAAATTTCTAAAATCACATAGTTAAAAAGTAAGGATCAAGTAATGTAACACATCAAAAGCTGAGTTACAGAAAACATTAAGTGCTCATATTATGTGAGTAAACTTACAATGGTCTCAAAAGGTTTGCTTGTGGAGTGTGGATCAAGGTGGATGCTTCGTATTTCAGTTCTTGTAGAGAAAACTAGGAACTCTGATGGAGCTTTGCATGAACCTCCTGTTGACAGTTCACCTGTTGCGCAGTCACACCGGAATGGTTTCTTGTTGACAGAATCAGTTGGGAAAGAGAAACATAACTGCTCACACCCACCATTACCTGAAAAAAATTCAAAAATATATATTATAATTTTGAATGCATATCAGTTATATTACAATACTCATTTTTTTAAATACATGGGTAATAGCATAAGTGAACTTCTAATTCAAACACCTAGATCTTTTATTTTTCTATATTTTACATAACTTTAAATGTTTGCTACTTGTATTTAACGTCTATCAAATAACCTACAATTAATTCCTGAATTATGCTACATCCACTGGTTCTTTAAAAGTTCTGTGTCCTGCATTTATAACCCTGGAACTCAGTCAGTTGACTGGAGGTTAGTATCAATACGTAAAAATTACACAATTAATCCTCATGATAGTAGCCTGTGGTTTCAGCTAATAAATGGAACGAGACTGTTGGTACAGTAATGCTGAACTAGTGTACTGCAGGAAGACTACCATTAGATTATCTAAATACTTCAGTATTGCATCCATAAATGTGCTTAATTGTCAGTGAAATCTAATTGGCTGAAGGAAATATGAACTTCGAATGAGAACAGCAAACTATCAAATCATACAAATATTAAAATAACTCTATGGTTGGCTATTTGTTGGTGTTTTTTATTCTTGTTACCTACTATATGCATTTCACACCACCTCAATTCAGGTTATCAAAACTGACACTTCGAATGGCATCTTCCAATTACTGGACTCATTTTCAGTGTAAGCACAGTCATTTTCCACATTCCCATTGTCAATTGCACTGAGAAAGTGCACACTGAATGCAACTTGTGCTGCACTGTCTCCAGAGTCAATGTGGCAGTTTGAGTGCAAATATGTCTGACAAGCAAGCTCTCACTTCGGGCAGTCACATGAAAATTGCACGTTCATACTTTCCAGGGTATGCTAAATGCACTTCCAGTCCAGTCAATTGGAAGATGCCATTAGTCATCATCTACTTACGATATAAACATGTTAGTTAAGATTGCAAATAGGCAACTAGGCTACTAAAAATATATAAAATGACAGGAATCCAAGTACTCACAGTCTAGTACTTGTCAATATGCACACACACCAAGTAGGACGACACATTTTTTTCACACGGTTGCGCTTCATCAGGTTGGCGAGTTGTCCTACAATTGTCCTACAAATACGTTGCAATCGCACAACCGCGTTAAAAAAATGTGTCGTCCTACTTTGTGTGTGTGCCCATTGACAAGTACTAGACTGTGAGTATTTTAACTCCTGTTCTTTTATATATTTCTACCTACTATACAAATAAACTCACCAAGTCGTGAGCACGGGTTCGTATCATCTGGCTGCTGATTGGTGACATCAAAAATGGCAATGTCTCTGAGGCGTGGGAGATTGGATCGCACAGGTGTGGGAAGAGAAATGTTGCCAGACAGCTTTGAAGCTTTGAAAACAGTTGCAAAGTTGCGGTCCACCCAGTACACATCTCCCATGTGAACTGCAATGCCAAATGGGTTTGGCAGGTTTCGATGAATCACCTATGCAAAATATTACAAGCAGAGTTCATATTTGGGACAGCAAGTAGCTTAGATAAACAAAAATTGGATAAGATTTCAAGAATTAGGAGACCATCATGTAGCTAATATTGTCCGTTAAAATCAACTCTCAATTTTGCGACCCCAGAAATAGCGACCCTCCCAAAGTAACAACACTTTTCTCATGAACCATGAAAATCAGGTTGAAAAAAAAATTGAAAGTTTGAGGGGAATTGGTAGAAAAATAAGTTTGTTGTATTTATTATGGCCACATATGGTTGCAACTCTCTTTTCAAGCAATGTACTACAGTAAACCCTTGTTAATTCAAACTCAGTTAATTTAAAATTCTATGTAAATCAAAGTTGTTGTTAGCTCCCGAACATAAGAATGGGATTTTACAAGTTTTGGAGTTTGGTTAATTTTGAAATTCTGCACAATATGTAAAATTTCCTCAAAGTATATGTAAAATTCAGATCATTTATAAATGACGCATTGATTATATTCTTGGTATGTAGAAAACTAAGCATTGCAAGGCACTTTCTTACATGTATCAGGCTGCTGGCAGCTGTCTTGTGTGTACTGGCGGCCATGCAGCAGCTGCATTGAACAACAGTTGTCACTCCTCACATTATTGGGACACAGCAACACAACTTACAAGTTTTTCCATCAGTCAATTATGAATATGAACATGATTGATATAGCAACACAATTTCAAAAGATTTTTCCTTCACATTGAATTAAAAAACAATCAATATAAATTGAAAGCCAGCATTGAACAAGTGTCTACAGTTTGCTCACTCATTCTGTTCCTCCTGTCTGTCACAACCAAGTTATACTGTATTTACTCGTGTATATGGCGCACCATGATTTTTGCAACAACTTCCCCAGGAGAAAATTTTTTTTTTAATAGAATTGCTCCAAAAATTTGTGGCGCCCTATTAGTAAGTATGAGACAAATGATTATTTTTTTTGTACATTAATGTGTGGTGATTGTGATTTGTTGGGAAAATACTTTAATTAAATAACTTTGATGCAAAAAGCCAAAATAAAAAAATTCCAGAACCTCATGCTCCTACTACTCAACATTTCCAGCTTCCTTTTTCTTTTTTCTCCTTTCTCCTTTTAGCAGTAACAGTCTCGTATTTTAGGTCCCCCTCCCCTCCCCCCCCAACACAACAAGGCTTCCTAGCTTCTGCCATGGAAACAAAAATGCTTGCGGCACAGCACGGGGGTTTTGACTTACTCATAACTGAAGGGTCACTGAGAGAGAAAGAAAGAGAAGGGAGAGGAGTGGTGTAAGAGCAAGAGATGAGACAACAGACAGTCCTGCCACTTCCCTCAACATCCCCCCCCCCCCAGACAATTTATGGCTCCCACTCCCCCTTCCTCTTTTTAGCTCCCGCCCCAGAAATTTTTTCCTTTATTTTGGAAAAAAAGGGTGCGCTATACACGAGAAAATACTGTATTTTCTGAAAAATCTTTCTGCTTAGACACTGCTTACTGGTGCCCATATGCTGCAAAGTGCTGCTTCTGCGAATTCAGGATACTTGATCTTCACAGCAAGTAATAACTGAACTGCATCGACTTTGCTTCCCTCTCTCAGATTAGAAGACAGCTGTTTGTGAAAGTAGCTGTAGCCCTCAGCAAAAGTGTCTAGGTTCATGCCAGACATAAACAAGAGTCTTTTTCTGTTTTGTTCAGCTTGTTGCTTGTTGACTTGCAGATTTTGACCAGCTGTTGCAGGATTGAAAAGGACACCTACACCCTGGTAAAACAAGTTGGCTTCTATACTATTCATTCAAAAGCTGAAGAGTATCATGTGGGAAAGCACCATCAGCATATTGTTGCAGTCTGCCTTGCAACATTACCAACTCACCCCAAAACTTGTGGGCATAAGGTTATGCTGAACCTTCAAGACAGTAAAATGGGTTTTCACTTTACCACATGTTTAAGTCACAAATTTTATTCGTATTTTGAGCTTCTGACCCAAGTGCGGATTCTTGAACATTTCAATAACGTACACACTGCTGCTGTTGCTAAACTCACATTCTGTAAAGAAACTCAAAAGTTCCTGCATGTACTGTGCCACGTATTGTATAGAAGTAAACCATGAATTCCAACTGATTAGTAAAGGTGTTGGACTGTACAGATGTAGACTGCAGGTAATGCTGGAAGATGTTCTTCCAAGTATGCAATATATGCATTTTTAATTTCCCTCAAATGAAGAAATGCCATTTTCATTTTTGAAACTAGTGTGTTAAGTACCTCAAATTCCTTGAGGTAACAGTCACCAATGAGACTAATTTTATGTGCCCCGCACTTAAAGCAAATAAGGTTTTCAACTAGAATAATCCTCAAAGCAGCAAAACAAGTTCCCATATACCAAGCTTAATCGGAAATGAGGCCTACTACATTGTCATAAGATACATTGTACTTATTTAGTGTCTCAAGGATACCTTGACTGAAAGTTGTGCCATTTGCTTCATGTAAAAATGTTCAGATGGCCAAATAAAATTCTTGTGCTGCTGTTGCAGATGTTGTACGAAAAAGTACAGCAAAAACATGCCTACCAGAACTGACAGTGGTTTCATAAGTCTCAATAGCAATTTGCTTGTTTTGCACAACTTGTTTGATTTGTTCCTGCATTGCTTCATCAACCAAAGGAACATAGTTCTTTCTTAGTGTAGATGCTTGGGTATGTCTCCAGAACCAGGAATGTACTTACAGGTGAATCATCAATTTCTCGTAGAGGGTTTTTGGCATTGAGAAACATTTTCACAGTCTCTTCAATAAATCCTGTTTCCCTCAATTTTAGCTTTTATTTTTTTTTTATTATGCAGAATGGTAGGTAATGTTGCCTGTCATTTGTTGTCATTCTGATCAATAAATTGCTTCTTTTTGTCAATGTGACGTGATGTTTTTACGTGATTTTCCAACTATCCTTTTTTCCCCAATTAATGCAAAGATTGAATGGCTTGCACATCAAAATATTTGTATTACTTACATAAAAATAATGAGACTTATACTCCTTTGCCCACAAATGTACCAAAACGGACTTGGTCCATCATATTTTCACATAAATACAATGGAAACAGTTACTGCAGCAGTTATAATACAATAATTTTGTCTGAAATCTGCATATATGTTGATAAACCCAGCGTGAAAAAAAAAAGCAAAGATGATGAAGATAGCCAAGTATACCACACTGTATGTGTAGCAGATTGTACTACAAATGGTCGAAGATCAATATATATCAAACCATAGTAAAGCACATTCTATTTTGATTTATACATGGAGAAAATATACCACTGCCAAATATTCTTTGCCTCGTATTGTTAGTAGACATTGTTGGCATTGACAAAGGCAGAGTTGGCTGCAATTCATTGTATGGATTAACGTGGTCTGAACCCTGGTGAGGGGCGAGATGGACCAGATTTTATGCAAACCCTGGCTCATGGCTAGAAAGTTTAACTTGTTAAATTCCAGAGGGCGCATCTCATCTACCCATGGGTGAGCAGGTGGACTCTAATTCTCAGGGCAGTAGCAGGTCAACAGCCACATGGTGATCCAAGTACACGTTTAGTTAAAGAGAAAGTTACATTCAAATACAGTCAATAAACACTTATGAAATGTAGGTACACGTACAAGAAATAATGAACACAGACTAGAGTCACTAATTGATATATTGGCAAAAGTGCCGCTACAGTAGTTACACAATACACAGACCCTAGCCTGAAGAGGGCATGGCAATTTGGCCTACCATCTGCTAAAGCAGTAGAAAAGTACTGTTCCGTATGTAAGAAGAAATTAAATGTAAATAACTCTCCGGGGCCACGAGACTGACAGAAATACGAACACAAATGCGGGAGGAACAAATAAAATAAAAATATTCCGGTATATAACTTACACTGTTGCAGTTAAATGATACGACAAAGAAGTGCAGGCTCCTGTGATGCAAAACCGTGTGTGTTCCCTAGGTCCGCTGGATCAAGACCAAAGATGGTGGATGAGATACCTGACTACCTTGTCAGAGATCTCCCACCAACTCTGAGAGAGAAATTTAATAAATTCACAGTTTACACTAATTACATTGGAAATTATTGTAGAACATAAAAGAAACAGTCGAGTAATTTATAAGAGATTTCCGACAAGTGAGATTTGGTAATTAGAGTTCCAGAGACTTTATAAATTTTAATTGTCGATAAATGATAATTAAGAAAACAAGCCGGAATGGGCCAGCAAGGCACATGGGGGCAATACATAGAATTTAGAATTTACGTTAACACTTTGGAACAAGTAAATTAAATTATAAAAATATAATATTACACTCAAAATAATATAGCTTTGGGCAGTTGGCATGGCGGAAACTGGAACTGTCAGAATATTTACGTGTTGCTTTTAATATAATTCAAAGAAATAAATACAGCCAACTCTTGATCTATCGTTATTCAAGGGACTGCCAAAAAATGTCCATACATGCGGGATTTCAGTAGATGCGGTTTTTGACATGAACATCAGTAAAATACAACTACTAAGCTTGTAAAACTTTATGTTGAGTATGGTAAGAGCTGTACATTATCTATAAATAAAGTTTAGCTAATAAACACAAAAAAAATGAGAATTTTAGAAAAAAAGTATTATTGTAAATAATAATTAAAAACAATTTCACCTAACATCGTTTAAATAAAAAAATAACTCCTAAAATACTGTATATTATTGATTGTAATCCGACACCTAATGCAAGCTGTCCTAAACCTTACAAACCCATTGAAAATGAAAATAATATGACACAGTATGCAATTCAAATTTTGAATTAACTGCATACACTTGTTCCGCTAAGAGTGTGCGAGAAGTTATCGATCGGGCTGTGTGTTTACGGCGACTGGTGGTGGAGAGGTGCCGGCGAGAGGATTACCCCTCCGTGCCGCTACATGTTGCCGACACCTTGCGCCCGTGGCACATTTCTATCTTTTAAAGTAATTATAATTATATTTTACTGCAAAGAAAACTTGTAATGTCGAGACAGAAATGGATAAATAATGCAATTATAATTGATTTCTTCACCATCTTTAATAATTAATCATTCAAAACCACGTCCTCTGATTTTCCCTGTCTTGAGTTACACTGCACTCGGCTCAGTGCTTATCTACCCATTATTAGGCACCAAAAGGTGTTAAATATGCCCTTACATTTTATCAGTTTATTCAAAAGACGCGTGTCTATTTAAATAAATAAATAAAAATCCTGCAATTTCCCCACAAGAAGTTCCTGAAAATGAACTTTACACTTATAATACAAGTCGCTTGATGTTCAAACTATTTTTGGTGACAAGGAGAGGTCAAGTTTGTGCTTTTGGGCATATAATTCTATTTGCAAAGATGCTGCTCCTTGAGTTAAATAAATACTATGTTTTAAAATCATGTTAATTTTACGTCAAATACAATGAAACACCAACCTTACTGGAAAAACGACCTTTAACTACAAAATAAAACATCTGTGCAAATAATAATCCCTCGTTAAAATGTTTTGCATAATATTTTCAGGCGAAACCATTTGCTTTGAAATACAAGTGATGATAGGTGCAAACTACTTTGAGCGACGACACATAATCTTGATAAAATAACTTTCATCATTCACACATTTACTCTAGGCCGGCATATGAAGGCAAGCGAAGCGGGCGCGGTCGAGAGACAGAGAGGATGTTCTTTGTCTTTTGCTAGACAACTTCCCCTCTTGCTAGAATGTGAGGGGTGGAAGGAAAGTATGCGGCAGAGAGACAGAAAGAAGAGTGAAAGAGAGGATGCTAGCGCGCCACGCTCATTGCTATAGGCAACCACTTCCCCTCTCGTCAGGTGTGTAGGAGAAGTAGCAAGCCAGTCTTGCACCTAACCGCACAGCTGCAGTAATGCAGTGTCGACACTATCAACAGACTTTTTGGAAAGACAAGTCACTAGACACAGTGCCGCAGAGCAGTGATATACAATGGCGCACATGACGTATTTCACATCCAGTTACTAGATGTTTGCGTAAACAACCAGCTTAAAAGCGATAGTTGCGGGATATATTAGGTGAAGGGACCCGAAATATACTTTGATCAATGCACTATGCGATAAATGATACAAGCTGTTTATGTTAACATTATTTACATAGTGATTTTGTGGGGACCACAGAAAATTGTTGGTGGATGTGGTTTATCGATAAATGTAGTAACAATACATTGGGAGTTGACTGTATTGCCCTTTTAAACAAACAAAACACATCATATCAACACTGGAAAATTATGCAACGAATTATGACTATGAGTGTCATTGGCTCGTGTTCTGTAATGACACCAAATCCCCATGGCTTCACACTTGGAGGCTAATTATGCCTGACTTTAAGTGGTGCGATGGGAAGATAACACCTTCCCTTGCTAATTTGACTCTGCTTTCTGGGACACAGTGTGGAATAGCACTACACACACATAACACCGAGTTTACTCTTGGAAACAGAGGGTCATTAGGGTCGTGACCCGGTTCAGTGACCTATTCTTGCATGGATGGCAGAGATTACCAGTGCACGAGGCGCACGGACGTGCATGCCTGGTGCATGAGCAGTGCAGCCGTGGTCTGCCTCCCGAGCGAGACAGTGAGGGTGACGTCAGGATGACGAAATAAGTTACTGCAATATGACGTGGTCGGTTGTTTTTAGCGGTAAATTAAATTTGAGATGTTTTTCGTGCAAATTTACTGGAAAATGGGATTATCATGTTTAATCGCAGGTAAATAACTTTATCACATTTATTCGCGGCAATATAGTTTTTGCGATTTTTCACACTCTCTAGTCATAAGGCACAATGCCCATTTTGTTATTTTGTAACAGCCGTTTTGATAGGGTAATTTCCCATAATTTTGTAATTCAAAAATAAAATTTCAGTAACAATAAAGTTGAATCTTACTTGTCTGCTGCTGCCAGAGTATGACACTTTCTGAATCATGTCTAGTTTGGAGTCCACCCAGTACACATCGTGAGTTAGCATGTCGATTGTAAGATCCTGAGGATTACTGATGCCTGATGTGACTATCGGCTGCCAGCTGGAGCCATCCAGGTAGGCTTTTCCAATCCTTGGATACTGGCCATAATCAATCCAATACAAAAACCTAGGAAAAACCCATAATATTTTGTTAATGATTACTAAGTCAGGATACTCATCAAGAATGTTAATTCTAAGTCAAATATGAGGAAGGAATGATGATGATGAACCACAATTAGGGAAAAGATAAGAGCACTCACAGGTTGGTACTAGTGGATAAAAAAACATGTAAGTAGTAGGCATTACATATACATATTTTCAAGTGGATGTGCAATCATGAAGTAGGTATCAACAAATGGATCACTTCCTCATGTGGTGAGTAATGGCAGGATGCATTGCTGCAAAACTTTCTAGGAAAAAATGTTTCTTTCAACATATTTTAGCATGTATAGGCCGCACATTTTTACAAAAAAAAAATGATACAAAAAGTGGGGTGTGGCTTATATACGAGTTATTGGCATTAAAAAACATGTTTGGAAATTGGTCAACATACAGTACATTTTAATGTTTTAACTTAAAGGAAAGAAGGAAGGAAGAAGAAGAGGATGATGAAAAACTTTTCCACTTGAGACATTATTTGTTCACTTGCGTTCATAAACAAAATAACCATCTTGCACATGTAAAATGTAAACATGTAGTCATGTTATCATCTGTGGAATAGTAATTGCACGACATATATTTGTAAACATTGCAACATAATACAAATGTTTTGTAGGAAAGAAATTTAGTCGCAATTCATTATGTTTGTACGAAATTGTGACTTAACAATATTTACATGAATACAAATATTCAGTGTGGCCTATAATTGAAATATTAATTATCCCTAATTTTTCATAAAAAACGTCAGGTGCTGCCTATACACGCCAAAATACGGTATTTAGTATGTGTGATGCATTCTGCCAGCACCAACTTGTGACTAGTAGTGTTTGTGTTTTTACTTTTAAGTTCATTTTTAGTAGCCTCATAACCTGTTTCCCCCTATGAACCATTGCTGGTACTCACTTTTTAATCGGGTTAACAGCAAGTTTACGTGGTGCATCTGTTGTGGTCTTTACCAGCACCTTCCTGTATGACCCATCCAGCCAGCACACTTCCAAGTAGTTCTCATGGGGGAAAACGTTGGTGAAGTATAAGTTACCAGCAATCCAGTCTACTGTGATGCCACGGATGCCATTCGAACCTATCCCATCCTTCACGACATGCTGCAGTTCAGTGCCATTTGGACGCACACGGAAAATTCCATTCCATGTGCCACGATTGAACTCCACCCAATATATCCAATTTTCTTTGAAATGGACATCCACACACAAGATATGGTGACCTGTAACCATATGAACACAAGTAATGAAATACTTTACCATGATGATGGCAATGCAAAGTAGACTACAGTGTATTGAGCTGTTTTTTCAGTGATATAAATTTTGAAAATCCTACAAACTAGTATTGAATATTGAATATTAAATATTGAATATTGAATATTGGTTACAAACAGAAATGATACAGCTTCTGTAATAGTAAGTAAATTATTTAAAATAAATTTATTTAAGTGAAAGCTAATTTCAACAACACTTAGTTTTTGAAGGTGAACAATATTAAGTATTAGTGATGTTTAAATCAGTAGTTTGAATGTACAGAAGAAGGAAAAAAATGCTGCTATGTGTCAAGAAATATCTGTTGTTCCTGAAAAACGCATATTTGCTACATTTATGTAAGTTAACTCTGTGCAACCAAATGCTACTTCTAGGAATTTCAGCAATGCTTCTGAGAATCATGACAGTACAATTGTACAGAATTAGGCAATATCAGTAAAATATAACATGCAAAGAGATTACGGGTAATCTGTACCTGGCCCAGAAATAGGTACCATTGCCTCAGAGGAGTCCTTGAGGCTGTAGCCACGAACAATGTCGAGTTGTGATACCACTGCGAAAGTCTTGTACGCCACGCAGCTCACCTCGTTTTCCTTCTTGTAGCCAACAGAGCATGCACACACCCTCATCTTGTTGTCAGTGGGAATGCACAAATGCTCACAGCCCCCATTGTTTGACATGCACGGGTGGTTTATCACTACACAGAAATGAACACAACACATTGTTTGCTTGTTTTCAGATATTAGTAGCTGCTAAATTTAAAGTTTTGTTACTTTGGATGATACATATAGACATTTTGTTAAACAGTTATAAAAAAATACAGCAAATGATGCACACAATTTTTATATCTAGTTTTGAGTTATCATGTTTTCCAGGAAAAATTTGAGAAAGAAAAAAAAACAATCACTACAAGAGACCTGATAAATATTAATGATGCATCAGGCAAGCAACATTATGAAATTCTAGTAATAAAAAATATGTTATTATACTAATTTTTACATTCAGAAAAGAAAAAGGACAGGAATTTCACATGTTGTTAATTTTAACAATGTGGTTGCAGTAAGGTGTTAAGACATGGAACTACTTTATTCAATTAGTATTGCAGTCAGTGCATATGCATGTATGCATTAATGGGAAATAAATTTTTCCAAGGTTGGTTTCAGAAGTACTTAATTAATCATGAACAGCCCATACTAACACATTTGTAGCTCCGACCACAATACTATTGTAGAGTGGGCTGACTCCCTCCCTATCTGCCGTTCTTCAGGGGACTGTCAAAAAATTTTCATACCTGCAGTATTTCAGTAGGTGAGGGTTCCGATATATATCAATAAAATACCACTTCTGACCTTATTACACTTGATTTCGAGAATAGTTAGAGCTGTAGATTATCTGTGAATAAAGTTAAGCTAATAAACACAACAAAAATGGGAATTTAAAAAAAAAAGTGTTACTGTATTAGTATTACTGTAAATAATTCATTAAAAAACATTTCACCTCAACTCAACATCCCAAGATACTGTATACTATACTATAATTGATTGTAATCTGACACCAAATGTAAGCCAACCTAAAACTCTCAAACTCTCTAAAAATGAAGGTAATATGACACAGAATGCAATTATACCTTGAATGTCCCACGTGCACTTGATTAGCTGATAGCGCGCAAGAGAGATTATCGATCGGGCAGTGTGTTCATGACGGGCAGACAGGGAAGGGGGAGGAGTGAAACAAAACACACCTCTACATGAAGCGAGATCTTGCACGTGTGGCAAATGTCTGTCTTTTAAAGTAATTGATTATATTTCACTGCAAAAAAAACTTGTAATTTTGAGACAGAAATTAATAAATAAGGATACTAAAATATATTCCTTCATGGTTGTCTGGGCCATGTTGCTGGTCTAGTGTTCAAAATTTCCACCCTCAGTGCTGAAGCTGCAGTAGCACCAAAGGGTGATGCCATTGTGTTTTACCAGCAGTCGTTCGCATGACGTGATCGTGGTAAGTCGTTACCAGGGTTATGGGTACAATGGTTTAGTATACAGTCCACTTTTTTGTACCTCGAGCCCAGATATTTGGTCCTCTGGGCCGGATGGGACCAACAATTCTCGTGTTGGTTGTTTGTTTGCTCATATCGTTCTTGCTTTTAAATACTAGTAATGATGGATGCGACTATTTTCAGTGATGGATAATCTTGATAAAATTGCTAGGTCGCCACGCTGGTTGCTAGGTAACTGTTACCCCTCTCCTCAGGTTTGAAAGGGGAAGGAAAAAACCAGACTTGCACTGCGCTGCAGAGCCAGTGATAATTGATGGCGCGCATGACATATTTCACATTCAATTACTAGATGGTTGCGTAAGCAGCCAGGCGTGTAAGGGGAGAGAGGAAGCATTATTTTTTTTGCTAGCCAACAGCTTCCCTTCTCGAAGACATGTAAGAGGAAGAAGAAAGGTGCCTGGCTGAGAGACAGAAAGAGAGGTGAGAGAGAGAGGATGCTAAGTCACCACACTGGTTGCTAGGTAACCACTTCCCCTCTCATCAAGCGTGTAATGGGATGGAGCAAACCAGACTCGCACCACGCCGCAGAGCAAGTGATGACTGATGGCGCACGTGACGTATTTCACATTCAATTACTAGAAGGTTGCATAAACAACCAGCTTAAAATCTATAGATGCCAGAAAACTCACATGATGGGACCAAAATATATTTTGATTGATGCAATATCCTATAAACGATACATGTGGGTAGCTTTATCATTGTTTATATGGGAGTTTTGCCAGGACCACTGAAAATTAACTGTGGAAACGGTTTATCTGCAAATGTGTTTTTGGTACGAGAGTCCACTGTATTTGTTTCGAAACTGAAATCTGAAAATCTGTCATACATCCAAAAATAGTTCATTTATTCAACTCAGAGGTAATTTTAATGTGTGCATGACCTATACTTAACCTAACACCGCTAACTGATATAGTCTATTTGTGATTTCTTCACACTTTTTAAATCAGACTTTTGAAAAATCACCTCATATACGTATGACATGTTTGGCTGTTTCCTAAATACGCTATGTATCACAAGTTTTTTATATTTGTGTAAACATAAACAGTACCTCATTTTTGGTTACATTGAATTTTTATTTATGTTTTATTTATAAATTACATTTCATTTATAATTAATATGAATAAAAGAAGAAGAAAAAATAGGTGTGTTAGTAATGCATAAAAAGAAATAATTCTTATGCAAAATACTATCACACAGAGAGCACATGAATGTGGTGCATTGCCCTTTGGTTGCCTAATTTTCTAGACTCGGTTAAGTTTTGTTTGCATGAGGCGGAAGTATATCCTAGAAGTAGAACTTTAGCAGGGCTTCAGAAAAAGTTGGAAGTTTTCAATCAGCATAGGTGTCTGAGTAAGCAAGGACTACTCATTAGGAAATCATAGTCTCCCCTATTGCTTACAAACCCAAAATGTGTGACAACTATAATAAGGCTAACAGTATTTTTTTGTTTTATTAATTGATTTCATTGTGCTGTGAATACATTTTTGCAAGCCTTGACCACAAAACATGTTAAATTAAAGCAGTAGCTTTGGGGTTCTTGAAATGGGACTAGGAAAGTAGCCAACTCTGGCTATGCCTATGGATGTTTCTGGTATTTTCAAATAGATGGTACAAAAGTAATCTGTAAGTTCACAAACTTTCATAAAACTGTAACACACTGAATTACAAACTGTTGATTTGTTAGCAGTATCATAGTCATCTATTAACTTACTTTTCCTTATAAAATAATACACTTTCAAAACAACACCATGACACAAGAACACTCACTTGGCCTTTTTCTGAAGATCATAAATGTTTTCAGGTCAGCCTCATTGTCCATTAGTACTTTTGAGTTGTCTCCATTTGGCAAGTCAAAGCGTTCAACCTTATCAAACCGTGGGTCTAAGATATACAAGCGACTGTCGAAAACGGCAAGTGCTTTTGGCAGGGAAATGTGATTCACTTCTGTTAGCAAGGTGCGCAGGTTACTTCCATCCACACCCATCACTTTCACCTGCAAAACATTCAACAACATCACTCGTGTACTTTCAGATAAATATATTATGCCCACTCGATTAAAAGTTGAATGAACATGAACAGAATACTCCAGTGGCTGCATCCCTTACAGAAAGTGGAAAGGTTGATGTTCATTTCAATCATGAGATATTAATGCTCGAGTCAACACATAATATTTCAAATTTTTGAGTTAAAATTATATTTGAATTCTTAAGTTAATGTGAATTGTTACTCTCACACGCTGGTAAAAAGAAAGACCGAAAGGACAAAGGATAAGACTACTAGAACTCAAACAGAAAATAATTTCCTAACAGGTATTCAAGCTGGTGGTCATAAAATACAAGTGCTTTACCATTCACAATATGAAAGTTGAATACATACTTTACTAAACCGTAAAATACTGTTGGCAAATGAAAAATCTTTAAAGTGTTGATTCATGGCATAGGTATCTGTAAATAAACACAGAGGAAATTTTATTGTGCGCTTTCTGCAACACCTTCCATACTTACTAGTGGAACTGAAAATGACACAACAGTGTTATATGTATACTAATTTTATTCCAATATTACTGAAGATCTTAATATGAAATATACTGTACTACATACGATACCCACAAGGATTAATATATTGTACTGCATTTTATTGCAGTCTATTATTGTATTGTGTTGTTATACAGTATATTTCCTTTTCTTTTTTTATTCGTAATTATTTGAAACAGATATTGTAACCATATGTAGAAAACCAGACAAACAACATCTTCTACATCCTAGAGTCATCCTGGCTCATTGTTGCATCAATAGAATGGAAATTCATAAATAAATAACTAAATAAAATAAATGTATTAATAAATAAAATGAGAGAGTTAACACCATGAAGATGAACGTCTTATAGTTCAACCTTAGCACATGCAGTGACAGTATTACTTACAGTAGTAGTATCATGGGTACTGAAGTATAGCATTTTCTTCTCCAGGTCTATAGTGATTGCCAGAGGTCGATCAAGGCCATCAACAAGGACTACAGGTTTGGAGCCATTCATGTTAACTTTTCCAATCTTCGGTGGGACCCCATATCCACCATCGTCAACCCAATACAGCTTACTAGAACAAAACATGGCCACCACTATATACAGTGATACACTTTAACATAACTATGATAAATTAATCTAAATTTTTTGCATGTATAAAAAACATACAATAAAAATTTTCTTAAAAAAATTTTGTAGGCAAGTCCAAATTTACTATAGGTTCTATTTGCACCAAGCAGTTACATCCGTGGCTAAAATTAATTCTCCTAACATAAAAAGTTAGTTGAGAGTAATTTTGAGCTTAAATGTCTTATTTTTAAACTACCCAAAAAATTAAATTAGTTAAGCCATTTCATTTCTTACCCATCCGTCGGGTCCAAACACATAGATCTAGGAGATGCAACTGATGTCTTGTTACCATCGCTGGCAAGGATAATTGATCGATGCTTCACCTTTCCATCCACTTTCACAGCTTCAAAGTTTGAGGCCGCCTTGTTCCCAATGAACAGATTACGACCAAGCCAGTCAAATGCAATTGTGTATGCTGAGCCAACAATTCCTGTGTCATTGCCAAGAAATTCTGCTTTCTTGCCACCACCAAATGGAGTGGTGTATATTGTGCCCTAAAATAAGGTAACTGTACTATTATTTGTTCTCTATTAACAAGATGAAGAAAATTTAGTCACTGTAAAAATATTTAAAATTTTTGTAATAGCTCTAGAAATGATCATCAAAAGATTACTTATTGACCTACGTATATATGTAAAAAATGACTGTTTCCCAGAAATTAACAGTTGTGTGACTACAGTAATTTGAAATATTACATCATTGCAGATGTATTTTTGTTGTACATACAGTTACTGGTTGTATATTACTACCATACAAACATTTTGTATTTTGTGAAAAATTTTACATATTGCCAAACTCAACTGGAACTTTAATTTAAGAAGTTTCAAGACACATGTAGTATTTCCTGTAATAAAATTATGTCACAGTAATTTTCCCATAAACCACAACATAATACTAAACATTAACAATACTGTAAATGTCAATGATGTACCATTGAATATACTGAAACATGGCATGCTTTATTCTTTTGTGATTTGAATACACTTACTTTAATTTTATGGTTAAACCAGTTAAATTGTTTGTACATTTATCAAATAAGTGTTACTGAAAGTGAAGAACACTGTTATGAGCATTATACTGAAGCTCCCAAAGTGATGCGCCACGAGTGTGGTAGTTTGCCTATTTAGAGCTTCCGTCTCTGCACTCC
This sequence comes from Dryococelus australis, assembly GCA_029891345.1. NCBI lineage: Eukaryota > Metazoa > Arthropoda > Insecta > Phasmatodea > Phasmatidae > Dryococelus > Dryococelus australis. The sequence continues at coordinate 134,276,141 of CM056999.1, forward strand.
CCTAAACCAACCATGAGGACAAGAGCTACTACAAGGACAAGGCCTGAGCTAATGCATTAGCTTGCTGCCTGGTGGCTGGCAACACACCTGCCGTGACGCTCTTGCCTGAAAGTGTGTGAACCCTCTCCCTCAGTGGAAGTCCCACACAACAGGATGTACCAAAGCTGCATCTCATCTCAGACTGCACACAAGAGTGGTTACCCCCTCCCATCAAACCATCTCAACCTGCTCCTTGCTTGCCAAGCACTTAGGACTCTTTAAAAGCATCTGCACATGCAGAATCGGGGCAGTTCATTAGGAATAAGTCCACAGCCTGAACTCTTGCTACATGCAGTGCAAGAAGTTTCTCACATCATGTATATTGCTTTCTATTTTATTTCTGGCAGATTTGCTGCCTTGTTAAGTTTTTAATTGCAGTCTGCTACTTGTTTATTGAACCACACATCTTCAGTTTGACGCATGATGCATATATATATATATATATATATATATATATTGACTCATGCCAGAATGAGGTGCAGCGCGACTTCGTACTCTAAGGATAACTCCGCCCCATCTACGAGCCACGTGCGCTCCAAGGCGGAATATGTAAGCGGCATTCTGAATCAAATGTATCATGCTAGGAAGCCCACGAACCTGGGCGGCTGATAACATAATTGTATATTACGTGTGTAATTGCAATCCACATTGCCCATCCAGAATTATACATACAAAAGGCACCCCCGCGACAAAAATTATATTTATTGTGAATTCTACTACTTGTGTCTGGCCTCTGGAAGAAGTTCCTACAATCACGAGAGATGGCAGCATGCCTGTGACCTCGTGACAGCACAGCCACCACGCCTCAGAGACAGGGGTTTTAACTTGTCGTCGCCTCCACCTGGGGTGATAAGAAACCCGCAGTGCGTCTGCAACCTCAATAAACCTGCCCCCGTGGTGGAAGGCTACACTACACCCCCCACACCCCGAAGAACTGCTGACCAGAATATTTTTAGTATAAATAAAACCCCTGCAGCTAGCACCAGAGAATTTCGCCAGGCTTGGCAACCGCGGAGGACGCGAGCTCACCCTCCAGTCTGCTGAAGACTCTCCTCAGTCCGCAAGGGCTCATCCTCCTCAGTTTACAACAGGACTCATCCTCTTCAGCTCACAAGGGCTTAACTTTCCTCCAGTCTGCAAGGATTCTGCAGCTCACTACCCACCAGCCTATAGCCAGCTTGCAGAAAGCTCTGCTTCGGGATCGACCAAGAACTACTCTATCTCCTACCGCCGACTCTCCCTTCTTGACCCACACCTTAACCTGAGCCAAAAAGCTCTCTCTCTCGAACTGCACGTCATCGAGGAGCTGCACGTGAGTCAACCAACAGCTACAGGTATACCCAACCTTAAACCCGGTAATCCTACCTAAGTCAACTTCTCGTGACTCCCCCGTAGCGAGCTGATGCGTTGTGTGTTAACTACCTGTTTAGCTTTCTCCTTTAATTAATCTAGCTGCTGTAAATTGCGTTGCTACATTTTCATTTATCTAGCCACTGTAAATTGTGTTGCTGTAGATTCCTGTGAACAGCCATGTCAAAGTTGCAGAGATATAGTTGCTACCTCAGGCTCGCCTTCACCTCACCCCCTTTTCCACCACGTAATACTCGTGAAGCTATTTTTATTGTTGTAAAACAATTTATTTAAATTGTGTATTTCTGTATTAGTGTTTTATCTTTGTGTTTACTCTCCAGAGAACGAAACCCCACAGTAAACAACTACACAACTTTATACCTGTGTACCGTTACTGTAGTAGTGGATCCCAGCTCACTCAGTATAACTTTGTGTTGTGGTGTTGTTGTTGCTCAGATGTACAGTAAGAAAGGTAGTGCGCACAGTAAGCAAAGACGTGGGGAACATCGTGCCCTTGCTTGAGCCAACGCTCAACCTAAGCCTGTAGACGAGCCGTCGCCTAAACAACCTGATCAAACACCAGGAGCCATTTCCCCTCTTATTCCGCTAGACATCTCTTCTCCCCTTGATCACCTACTCTGTGGTAACTGGCCGGGCTACCCCACTACGGATTATGAGATCCAGGAGCAATTGTTGAACTGGGAAAATGGAGCTACTTCCCAGGACAACCCTGCTAGCCAGCCAGAGAAAACCGTTAGCAATATCAAGTTGAAATCTGGACGGAGAATCCGAGTCACCCATCCCGCTGTACCATCAAGCTAGCGACAGGGAAATTAATCCAGGTTGGACTCACAGTGCAACCCGACTTCCATGTCCATATAGCACGCCCTTCTGATGATTACATCCCCAGACGTAAACCAGCTCACCCAGCTAAAATCTCATCAGCCAGGTTACGTACCCCCATCAGCACTCTAGAATAATATCCTCCCCCTTTCATCCAGTCAGGATCGCTGGTATCCTATGTATATTGGCGGCCTTAATTGTGAGATGAATCACACTCCCAGGCCGGGAAGCCACTTGTATGTGACACACTCTGGGGTTTGACTCCCCTCCAGCCCATGGCAAACCTGCCCCCAAGTGACCAAATGCTACAGTAAAATCCCTAACGCCTCCAAGGTCTAATAGAAGGTATAGTATTCATCGTGGTAGGCTAAGCTAGGGCTTGGCAGGGTGGTCAACGTACCGTACTACCTTCTGAGATAGTCAACCCATATAGGGTGTGCACACACATACACATTATATATATATATATATATATATATATATATATATATATATATATATATATATATATATATATATATATATATATATATATATATAATATATATATATATATATATATATATATATATATATATATATATATATATATATATATATATATATATATATATATATATATATATATATATACATATACATATATATATATATATATATATATATATATATATATATATATATATATATATATATATATATACATATATATACATATACATATACATATACATATATATATATATATATATATATATATATATATACATATATATATACATATATATATATATATATATATATATATATATATATATATATATATATATATATATGTGTGTGTGTGTGTGTGTGTGTGTGTGTGCGTATATATATATATATATATATATATATATATATATATATATATATATATATATATATATATATATATATATATATATATAGCCATATGGCTTGTCTATATGGATGGCCATCTGCGGACCATTCAGCTCCCTTCGGCCAGTCTGGTATTGCTGGAGCTCCTCCCTTAGAGGTGATGGCTGCTATCTCTCGGAGGAGAGTGGAAGTGCAGTTTACGAGTCGTATAAGGGTTGTATCACTCCTGTGAGCTTAGGGGCAGCACTGGGCTGCCTGGCAGGCTCGTATCACACATGAGGGTTACTGTGACGTCTGACATAAAGGTGAAGATGGTCTTGACTGTTGTGACTGTGGATGATCTTTTCCCTGGGGCGTGGTGGTCGGCTCTGGTAGGAAGTTGTTCAGGGTTAAAACCCCACTTGGGGTGATGTAATGGCATATGAAGATGAGGCGAAGTTGTGTTTATATATATGTATATATGTGTGACATAAATGTGGTCCACAGACTCGACCTCGGCATGTGAAGGCCACCTGCCAGCCACCTGGCCTGCCTACCATTGAGTGGATAACATCTCTGGGAAAGCCGCCACCAAGTCCAACATCAAATTTGTACCTCCACCTGCTTTATGGTGAATAATAGAGACACCAGCGTGCTCAGCGCCCCAGACAAAATAGGGTAAGCTGGACCATTTACCCCATTGACTGAGACCACTTCCAAACTCCTAGGGGGGAGTGTGACGTTAGCCAAACCCGTTCCTACAATGGGTGTCAATAATCTATGCATAACAAGGGTCTTTCAAATACGTAACATCCATGATAGCTATCCATGATTAGATGTAGACGTCGGCAAATGTGTCCTCTTTATTTTTCTCCTCAAAAGATGGCAAACCTAAGTTAATAGGCTACAACAATTCCTGCTCAAGTTTAATCACTATGGTAATTAGATTTAAAGTGAATGGCAAGTGATTTGAGCAATAAAAAAAATCCTCCAGGTTGTATCCCAAGTAAACTTGTAGCAACCTACCGGAGATAATTATATTACATGTATGAGACATTAAAACAAGGAAACAGCATGTGTAAAACTGACATGCCTGTAAGGTGTCATGTCACCTCTATGTTTTACACACAGCACTGAAATGGCATGCATTCATCAGTAACATGCTTCTGTGAGAATTTTAATGATAATCATATAATTTTGTAGTGTATAAATAAAAAGAAAAATGTGCTTCAAGTCCCAATATTAATTAAACCTTAAATTTACATAATTGAATATGATTATAAAACACTAGTTTCAGCCATTCCCGCTAAGAAAACGTACACAATGAAATTGATATATGGATGCCAGCATTTTTTAACCCTATTCTTTAGCTGACATCTTTGAAATGGAAACAAAATTTTTGAAATAAAATGTATTTGTTTTTACTCTCTTGCATATTGTTTGATGGCCTAGCCACCATACGAATTCCCCTCGACATCCATACTTAAAATAAAGAGTTGAGAGGCGGTTAAACTTTTAATAGAGAGCATAATAGTAACAAAGTAAATGGAAGCTTTTCAAGATTGCTGTTCTGTGCCTACGCATGATGTATCCGAAAAGCTAAAATGAACTACAATGAAAAAGGCAACTTACATTTTCATCATCCCCTTCTTTCCCTTCAACCCAGAAGAGCACCTCTGTTTTGCGATCAAAGTCCAGCTGCATGCCGTTCTCGATCCCAACAATTGGTGTAAGGTAGCCACTCGTCTTGTCTCCAGGATTGAGAGCGATATCAATCACTTGTGTCGTGCGCATCACCATTAGGAATGGTGTTTCCTCTGTAAACAGTAGTTGATTCAATTGGTATGTAATGTCTCAGTTTATTTACAGATAGCACAATGAAATTATATATTTTTAAAAGAAGAAATTAATCAATAGTTTCATTCTTTTATCATTTTAATTCATTTGCTCCCAAAATTTCTTATGGCAACTACATATCCCTCACAGGTCCAGCTGCATATCAAGCATACAGCTGCACAGTTTCAATGGGGAATCAATGTTAAAGGAATTTCTTCTCAATGCATCAGTTTTAAAGGCAACAGTTTCCTACACAAATTATTATACATAAAATTTCCTAAGCAATATTAGCACACTAAGAAAATTTTATCTATGTTTAATATTTTTTTCAAAAGACATCTACAAAAGTTGTAAGAATAAATTAATATGAAAAAAAAAATAACAATTTTTATTACATCAAAATAACAAAAGACAAAGGTCAAACCCAATTACAAATAATACCCTTGATGATTTCATATCTATAAGCACAAAAAAATTCACAGATGGCTAGCTGAATAATTTCCAACTCACACCAAAAAAATAGAATGATAAGTTTGTCTAATAAAACAACTCTGTAACTTAATTTATATACTTATTCTTATTAAAAAGAAATCAAGTTCTGGTAGGATTCTAGAAGATTAATAAAGAAAGGGGTGACCAACTCAAAGGTATCACGTAACAGGTGGAGATTATGAACGGTGAATCATTACACCTTGTTAGTTAGTAACAAAATTGACATTCAAATGCATGACTCTTTAGAGAAACAATAGAAGCATGCTTTAATTACTGTTACAGAGAAATGAACTAATTATGTTGTTTCAATCACTAATACATTTTTTAAGGGCATTTGCCACAAAAAAATGTTATTTCTATTGATACCACATTCTGTTCAACTTTTAAAAATTGTCAGTAATTATTCTTTCCTCGCAAAAAAAAAAACCTGAGTACATAGTTTTTGCATCACACAAGTCAAAATCACAATCTTACTGTTTTAGAAATGTACAAATGATGAAAACTAACTTGCATACAGAAATGAGATAATTCACACAGAATGAAGATGACAAGAGCTATTACAAAACATTTATAAAACTGTGCAAGGCGATGTTTTGGAATTTTAAAAAATTGCTAAATATAAGAAAATTTGTCCCCATTTTTTGTTTGTTGCTGAAGCTGATTTTTCATAAAATAACTTTTGCTAAGCATGCCTTAAATTTAACTGTGGCAAGACCTTTCATTTGCCCTTTTTATATTTTCTACAAATAGTTTGGTTATTTTATTTGTACATTACAAACACAGTAAAATTTGACTTGGACATGTCATTTTGCAACAACCATGCGATCTAAAAAAAATTTCACTTGAGGGAAAAGTAGTCTCAGAAAATGTCTACAAGTTGAACAGCTTATGGTGGAAATATAAACTAACACATTTTTTCATGGTCAATGCCTTTAAACTCTTCAATTTTAACACTACACATGTACTAGCAAAAGAGCATGCAACAGGCAAAATACAGTAGTATACAGAAAATCTAAGATTTGGAGCAGCTTCCCAATAAAATAGAAATTAATAATTTTCTTCCTTTTAACTGCCACAGCTCCACACTCACAATCACCAGCTAAGCATACCTCTTGATTCCAGATTCCTTCCTAAGTTGTTGAAGCGTATGTACATGAAAAACACAAATTACTTTATTTGGCATGTAATAAAAATATCCGAATGTGAAATTTTCCCTGAAAAAAATTTACACATACAATAAAAATGGCTGTAAATGTCACGAAAGTATGGCTTCCATAATCACCTTTTTTTCAATATAGTGCAGCAGTATTTCCAAATATTAATACTACACAGAAGAATAAATGGTACTTATATCTATTCTAATTTTCAAGTTAATATTTTTACAAATGCAGTTGTGTAGTATTTTCCCTAGTGTATTACTCCCTACCAAATTTAATCTCATTAGTTATTAATTTATAGCACCTATTAAATTTTCATACTGCACAGACTTACAGCTATTCATATGTCTTCAGTCTGTAAAAGGAGCAAAAGCAGGAGTTTTAATATACTATTTCCATAGAGAAGAGGCACTTCTACCATCTTTCAAGACTTTTCTTTTTTTAATTATTGCTTTTTGAGGTTCCTACTTTATATTAGGAGTCCAATCGGTGGATACCTTACATAACATGCAAAACTTTATTAAGATCTAAAAATGACATGGTTAACCATATACCTGGAGCATTAAAATGAAACCCTTTCATTCAACTTTAAACAATAGTTACCTTTAAGATGAAATGGTTCTGAATAAGGGGATAGCAATAGGATGTTCTCACCTTCAGAGCACTTGCCATCAGCAGACATGCGGTAGCCAGGCTTACACCTGCAGGAGAAGCCCTGCGGTGCGGAAGGTGACAGCAGGCATAGCTGGGAGCAGGAGGCCTTGTCGCAGGGGTTAGGCGACAGCGGCTGCAACACTGGGTGGTGCACGTGGATGCTGAGCGGCTGTGAGATGAGGTGCGACACCACCGTCTGGTTGGTGCCTCGGAACTTGTGCGCCGACAGCACCCGGTTCAGTTGCCGGTCTGTCCAGTACATTACGTCCTCGAACAAGGTGAGGGAGTGCGGGTGGAGCAAGTAGTGGCTGCCTGCGAGAACCTGCTGTCGCCCTGAACCATTGTAGAAGCAAAAGTCAATAAAGTCCAGCTTCGAGTCTGCAAAGTACACCTGCTGGTTGGGAACGTCAAGGGTCAAGCCATTGGGCCAGTAGATCTTGGTGCTAATGATGGTGGAGCGGTTAGTGCCATCCATGCCAACACGTTCCACACGAGGGTTCTCCCCCCAGTCTGTCCAGAACAGCCACCGGGCACTGTAATTAGAATGGACAGGTTACTGATTTGTTAATGAGAGATAAGGTACAAAAGCATAAAATTAAAAATACTCTTCACGTGGGTAATTGTAACTTCGTTATATACTCTCTTTTCTGTATTCCACCACAGTATTTTTACATTTGACAAATTTTATCTCATTTCACCGGGCTTAACATACTTGCTTTCATAGAAGTATGCAAACTGGAAACATCAGACTGAACGTAACACAAACCAATCTACCTCAGTCACAGAAGCCCTTTAAACAAATAATAAATACTCTCCAAAGGTTTACCACAAATACAAATTGCATCACTTTATTGTTGGAAGAAAGACAGCAACAGTATAACCACTAAGTGAGTGCTTGAGTCAAAAACAGTAACCAACAGTGCACATTCCATTATATGACCGGCCTTAAAGTTACTGTGAAATAATAATTGCAGTCTGACAGTGTTTAGCTGCAATTCGTAACAAAAAAAAAAAATCTGGTCGAAATTTTATTTGAGAAATGTTTAATATTCATACCAGGTGCTCTTCTCATTTTAAAATGAATCTAAAACATGTATAACAATGATTTTATAAATAGCGAAAGTGATAAAAATGTCTAGTGTTCAAAAGACTCGTGCTGCTGTAGACACGTTCAAGTGATGTCAAATGTACAATTTAGCAGTACTGACAGGCATTAATTTTTCAGGAAAAGGATTCTCGCATAGGGAGTGGAGCAGAAAATGTTATAGGGTAGGGATTTTTTCATGCTCCCCTGTCATTATGCTGCTTCATTCCCATTTAATCTAATCCATTCTCTTGGCCAGCTTAAGAAACAGGTTCGTCCTGGGTAGGGAAGTGTCTCTGTGTGAAGATGAGAACATGTACAATGTAACCTCACTGTTCCAACCCCTTTTATTATGATCATCTCTCTTTAAAGAGTGGGGCCATGGTGGCTGAGTGGTAAGACTGCTCGCCTTCCACCAAGACTAGGTGGGTTCAATCCCCAGCGGGTTCAATTACGGGTTTTCGCATGTGGGAATCATGTAGGAAGATGCCACTGGTTGGCTGGTTTTCTCGAGGATTTCCAGTTTCCCACCCTTTCATTCCGCCGCTGCTTCACACTTACCTCAACAACCTCCATTGGCTCTCAAGACTCCGCTGTTAAGAGCCACTCAACCTTCTTTACTCACTCTCTCTAAAGATCCATTTTTTTTAAGGAACCGAGAAAAATTCTGTTAAATCAAAAAAATTGTAAATTTGAGGGAATCAGGTAAAAATTAGTCATTAGACATTGTGTTTAACACTGTACTCCAAGTAGTGCATATCTAAAAATAGATACCACCCCCATTTTAATGTATGGGGCCAGAGTGGGTCAAAATATATAATATTTATCAAATACTCTATTAGACCATCCCTCACAAACAACCCCATCCCTGGAAACAGTGGGGGCCACGGTGGCTGAGTGGTTATCCTGCTCGCTTCCCACCAAGGCAAACTGGGTTCAATCCCCAGCCGAGTCACCGAATTTTCGCATGTGGGAATTGTGCCGGACGATGCCGTCGGTCGGCGGGTTTTCTCGGGGATCTCCTGTTTCCCCCGCCCTTCCATTCCGGCGCCACTCCACACTCACCTCAATCACCCTCATCGGCTCTACAGACCTCGCTGTTAAGAGCCGCCTAAATCTCTTCAGTTCATTTCACTTCACTGGAAACTGTGTGGGGTCTTAGCAGTGGAGTTCTACTATATTCATAAATTAACTTGAGACTCTTTGGTATGATGATTATTATACAGTAAATTTACAAAGATCACCCTTGTATCTTTGCTAAAATCTTTGTCTGAAAAGCTAGGACATGCTTATAGAAAGTGTCGCTGCAACGTACTTGGGGCTGGGGTCCAGTGCCATCCCACGAGGCTGCGTGATGTTCTCCTTCAGCAGCACGAGGCGGTTGGTGCCGTTCTCTGTGGCCACCTCTATAGTGTTGAGCCGTGAGTCCAGCCAGTAGATGTTCTTGCCAATCCAGTCATAAGCCAGACCTTCCACCAAATCCAATCCGTTTGAGATAACCTGTGAGGATACAAAACATGTTTGATAATTCTTCACTTGAAAATAACATTGCTATTACAACTTTCATCATTTATTTGCATCAATGCCGGACAGTTAATGTTCTTGCCCAGAAAGGATAGACTCAGCATAATAAACCAACCTAACACATGTGTGGACATACCTTATAGTCAGTTGTGTTAAAAATAAAACTAGGGAGGAACTTCTGCCTCAGTGTAAAGTACGTATTTGGGTGTGTATAGGCTGCACATTTTTACAAAAAAAAATTACTACAAAAAAGTGGGGTGCGTCTTATATACGAGATATTGGCATTAAAACATTTTTTTTTCACCAAAACATATTTAGAAATTTGTCAGCATACAGTACATTTTAATGTTTTAACTTAAATTAAGGAAGGAAAGAGGAAGGAGAAGAGGATAAGGAGGAGGAATAAATAACTTTTTCAACTCTTGCAATTATTTGTTCACTAACATTCATAAACAAAATATATAACCTTCATCCCACACGTGTAAAATGTAAACATGTTAGAGATCGGCCATACATGCTGTACATGAGAAAATAATTTCTCTGCTGTACAAGAGAAAGATATCTTATGTAGTTCGTACGCCTGCCGTAACACTACAAGAGCACATTGATATGGTGCCATTTTGTGTAACATGTTGCCATGGTTTTGCTTTCTCAAGTCACGTTACCATCTGTGGAATAGAAATCACACGATGTATATTTGTAAACATTGCAACATAATACAAATTTTCTGTCACAAATGTTTTGTAGGGGAGAAATAAGTCTGAATTTATTATGTTTGTACGGATTCATATCTTAACAATATTTACAGGAATACCAAAATTCAGTGCGGCCCATAGTACTTGAAATAGAGTATTAATTTTTCCCAAATTTTTCATCAAAAACTTCTGGTGCGGCCTATACATGCATACTACCTATACACGCCAAAATACAGTAGATCCTGAGCAGGGCTTACAAAAGCTTTCGCTTTACAACAAACAGACTATATCAACCCTACAGCTTGCTGTAAGTTTTCAAAACAGCTTACTCACATCCTGAGGTTCAAGTCCACGGTCCAGCCTGGAGATCTTCTTGAGTTTCATGTCGGACCAGAAGATGGTGCCGGTGTGCATGTTGGATGCTGTGGCAACCACATTTTCGACTGTGATGGGCACCCTCTCTAGGCCCTGCTCTTTCAGGTCGGCCACGAGGATGGAGTGCCGGTTCGAGATTACCAGGTATGCTGACGAGTGGTCTGCACACACAGTGGTAACGTGATGTCCCACAGCTCGACCATAACTTTTTTGCAATTATAACTTTTTGTATGTTGTACTTACAGACGAATAAGATGTATGTTCACTGTCGTGCAACATGGGTCAACAGAAAAGTGTAGCAAATAAATAAATAATTTTGTCAACCCAAAGGTTTTCAGTGAATGCTATTTAACTCACAATATTACAATAAATGTACGAACTTAACCACTACATGAATGTAACAAAATTACTACGTGCAAAATTTTCACAGGTTAACATAGTTGATAATGCTTCAACCAAAGATTATCTTATTCCTACTATGTGATAGAGGTGATATTGATTAGTTGACAACATAACATAAGCAAGTTTCCCCTTAATGAAATTGTAATGCACATTGTGATGTGTTATCACAAATTATTTTTAATGAGAAAGATTGTAGTCTGGAAATTCCTTCCTCATATCTGTGCATGAAAGATCTAATTTCACATTGTAAACACTCCATCTTCAGAATGATATGCAACTGTCATTTAAAAAGGCTACATCTCCTTCAAATGGGATGACATTACACAAAGGATAATGATAATGTTCACAAATTTTCAATGTAAAATTATTATATTCTTCCTCCCACTCCTCCTTGCGCTCTTCCCATTTTTCTCTGAAAAATTGTCGCTCACTGTGCATACCTTACTGTACTATGTTAGACAATACCAACATTTTAAAATAAATTTTACAGCTCACTTTAAGTTTTATTTACATAATTGTTGACAGTTTCCAACCCATTATTTCATTACCTATCACAAGCAATATTAGTTTGGTGTTTGTATGTATTTCTTGAATATACTGTATAGGTTTACTCTTGTTGCAAGTTAAAACAAAATTAATAAATCTCATTTTCAAAGTCATTAATAATGCAATGATATAAAAACTCAGAAAGGATGTAGCGTGAATGGACAGTAGAATTCTGGCGGAGGTAAGAAATTGGATTATTGTAAAATGCTGTTTGTACAAACTGGTACATTAACTGATATAAATTTGTATAATAAAGTATTTAATTCAGTAAAAAAATATATATGCTATTAATTATGGTAGCCCTATGTCACAAGAGGTAAGATACATTACTATTTTACTATAGGTTGTGATAAACTTGATTTTAAGCTTAGGTTAGCTACAATTGTGAATTATCATTAATCCCTAGGGATTAAGCTTTATAAAATGTAACACAAAAGTTTTTTGACATTACCATTAATAACTTTTGATAGCAAGTTTTTTATATGGCTTCAGAAAAGTCCATGTTAACATTCTTTGAGACCTTATTGTATAAAATTTTCATGGAATATAAATTATGACGTGTGTGGCAAATATTATTTAAATATGTTCTTTGGTGTTTCTTTATTATGTACTGTGTTCGTGAAGTCTATTGTAATTTATAAATTTGTTCAATGACTAAGAGACATACTAATGGCCTTGCAGGTGTGGTTGTCAATCTCAAGCAGGTAGCCCTCCACGCAGTTGCAGACAAAGCTGCCCTTGGTGTTGGTACACTGCTGCGAACATTCCCCTGGAGGGTTGCACTCATCCAGGTCCATGCACGTCTTCGTGTCGTTGCTCAGTACCTCGCCCTCAGGACACAGGCACAGCACCCCCTGCAGCACATGCACCACCGAGCCCGTGTACAAGAGGATCAACTTTAAGTAATTTTGATAACTGTCTGTCAGACAGGTTCCTATATCCTAACGTCAGTTCATAACACTTACAACCTCCCCCGTTAAAATACAGTAGTACCCTGTTATAACATTCTTACATGTAGCATTTTCCTGTATATAACACTACTATTTCATGGTCCCACTATTTTTCCATTAAGTTTAATGATTTAATTTCCTGCTTATAACTGAGTTATTTTTAAAAGACTGATTAAAACGCAATACATACAAAAAATGTTTGATACTTCAGCTTTTCCCATGTTTTTAGATAAAATTGAATTAGAGCACCTGAATTAACAGTTGGCTCATCAAAAAGTCAACATCCAAGAGAACAAGTTATTTAAAAATAGCCTTGGTGACTTGATCTGGTAAGGTGTCACATAATTTCACACCAAAGTGTTAAGTGAGAGTGTGTAAATAACGATTTTACAGGTAAGTATGTTTTTGAAACAAATAAAAATATTTCCTCAGCAAATAGGAATAATTTTAAATCTCAATACACAATAATCTTTTTTGAAACTTAACATAAAAAGAGTACAACACTTTAGGAAAATAGTGATAAACCTTACAAAAATTTGTATTTTAAAAAAGAAAATCTCTGCAGAATGTAGTGTTTCACATGATAATACATTAAGTTTTGTAAGTATTTACTTGAAAAAATTTATTATATCTACCACTTCATAACATAACAAAATAAGTAAAATATTAATGTTTACTAGGTACCAGCACAAATGTTAGCACAACTGACAAATTACTATTATGCATCATTTAATAATATATAAACAGATGATGATTAACCAAGTTTTCATTTTGTACAAAATATTATTGAAAAACTTCCAGTGATGCATAGATGACATTCAAACACAAAGTAATTATTTATGACACACCACAAGCTATTATTTCCATAAAGTAGAAAATATTAAAATTAATATTAAAAATTTTACATAACTCTGAATAAAAAAGAACAGCCACAGCAAAGTGCATAACTTACAACAGGTGTCTGTTTACAGCCATTGGTACAGAGGCCACCCTGATGCTGGCACTCATTAAGGTCACAGCCAACTCCTTCATCACTGCCATTGGGACAGTCTGGCTTCCCGTCACACACGTTCGAGATGTTGACACAGCGCTGCGTCACATTTGGGCATTGCCATTGACCAGAGGCACACCTGTTTTGATTATAACAATCACACAAGTGTCTAAACGCACCAACTGCTGGATAGTTATGTATGTATTTTAAATAGATTTTTACATAGTTTAATTAACACAGTGTGCTCATTAGTTATATGCAACTGAAGTAAATGAAACCTTGCCCACTATTTTTCTTTTTACCATTTGTAATTTTAAAAAGTTTCTGAAAACTAAATAATACAAACACAAGTATGAGATGTAAAACAGTACACTGCTTCCACATGCTATGCTATTGAAATAGATCTGCATTGTGACATTCCAATCACATAATGGGAGCTTAAAGTTAGTACTCGTTTCCAAAAAAAAATTTCTGGCTAATGTAACCCATTGTGGCAGAATATCTTACTGTTTGACTGGACATTATTTATGCATTACTGTTTGACTGGACATTATTTATGCATAACATGAAGAGCTGTCTGTCGATATTGTTCTGATCACCTTCCCATTATAACACAATGAAAATACTGCAAGAACATGAACTTTACCATTGCAAGCTCTTGTGTTGTTACATTTGTAAAAATGCCAAAAGAAGACCAAATACGTTTGACATGATTTAATGCAATTTATCATCATTATTATGTATTTTCTTGTATAACCCCCATTTTAAGCCCAATGGCTGGCCAGTGAATTTTGTGTGTTGTTGCTGATGTTTATCTTTACAATACAATAGAAAGGACTGACAATATATTAAATTATGTACCTCAAAATATATAAATTTGTTAAATAATGAAGACTAATACAAAAAAAATTTGAGCAGATTAATTAAACTGCAGTTACTTTAATCATACACTTGCATGCATTACTACAGTGTACCTGAAGAACCTAGTCCAGCCAGCGAAATGTTGTAACTGTGCGTCTGCATGGAAAATGTGATTTGCCCGACTTTGTGCGTGTGTGCTTATCAACAAGTACCGCCCTGTGAATATTTGTGTTTTGTGTCTCATTTTAAAAATGTAATTAGATGCCTAGCGAACTATTGGGTTGGTGGAAATAGGTCACTAAGCTTTTAAAACCTTTCGCTTATACAGAATTATCTTTATACAAAAAAAGGTTTCAAATGCTAATTTTAATAGACTAGGTGTTCTTACACTAGGAGAATAATAACATATTAAAAATACTTTACATAAACTACTTTACTTGAAAATACAGTACTTGCTAAAAAAAACTGCAGAAGTCACTAAACCACAGCACAGCAAGCATGAGCTGTTCAAGGTTAATTGAGTCCTTTTGGAGGCACTGCTTAGAATCTATTTTTATTTCACATTTTGCACCCTTCTGCCATATTTACAATTAACATTGCTAAGGGCCTGATAACTTTATCTTTGCATCATCCACATAAAACAATATAAATGTTAAAAATGTAAATGTGTTAGTACAAAATTCATACTCTAATATATATGAAAAAATAAACACTACCATCAGTGGACATTACACTAGCAAAACAATGTGAAATTTCAAGAACTAGTTTTAACAATTTGTTGCCAAATTATCTAGGAGCTCGCATGCCAGTGTGTATTGTAATATATACAGAGTTGAAGCACATTATTATGACCACCTGCTAGAAGTGCCATCTGCAGTGCGTAGCCCATGATGTATGGTCCGTGACGTGGGAATGGTGAAGCGGGTATATACTGCGACAGATGGGCTAGCTGTACACAGTGCGCTTCCTGCTGTCATGGGTAAGGGAAGATATTTAACAGAGTTGCAAAAAAGGATGATCATCGGCTTTCAGGCCAAGAGGAACAGCATTTTGGAAACAGCAATGCTTGTGAACTGTTCATATGCCTCTATGGTAAAGGTGTATCGTGAGGGGACAAATTGCACCATTGGGAATAACCGTTGTGGAAACGGTGGAGCTCCACGCACTATTTATGTCCAAGGTGAACTTGACTATGTGGTGCGTGAAGGCCAACCGACAGGCTACAGTGGAACAGCCCACCATCCAAATGAACCAGGGGGCATCCAGATACGTATCTACCGCAACAATTCAGCAAACCCTTCTGCGAATGGGGCTCCGGAGTATCCGGAGGTTGACTGCACCCATGCTAACACAGGTGCATCCACGAAAACGACTAGAATTTGCTCAACAGTATGGTGACTGGACCGCTGCTAATTGGCGACGTGTAGCCTTCTGATGAGTCACATTTTCAGCTGCATAGAATGGATGGACGTCAGCATGTCCAGCGAGAAACATCGGAGAACCGACACCCTGCATCCATTGCTGGACAAACACAAACTGGTGGGGGCAGTGTTATGGTCTGGGGAATGTTCTCGTAGTATTCTCTAGGTCTCATCATCCATGTGGAAGGCACTCTTGATCAATTTGGTTATGAATCCATCCTCTACGATCACGTCCACCCATACATGATGATTGTCTTTCTTCAGGAGGATGGGAACTTCCAGCACGATAATGCGCCTTGCCACACGGCTAGAAGTGTCCGCACCTGGCTGGAAGAGCACGATCAAAATTTCAAAGTTCTTCCCTGGCCCCCCAACCGCCCTGATCTCAATTCAATTGAACATCTGTGGGACCATCTCAATTGTTGTGTTCACCATCTGACTTCTCCGCCACACACCTTTCAACAGTTTTGGGACGAACTGCAGACAGCATAGCTCCAGATACCCTTGGAGACCTAACAACACCTGGCTGAGTCACTACCAGCTTGTCTGGCTGCTGTCCGTGCTGCAAAGAGCAGTTAGTCTGGATACTAGCAGGTGGTCATAATAATGTGATTCGACTGTGTACGTATGTGGGTGTCAACAATAATTTTCTTTCAAAGGATTTTTTTTAAGTGTTTACTTTACAAACATGCTATACTAATTTTTTGAGGACTTGCTTCCATGGTTAGGGGGAGTGAGTGAAGAGATTTGGATTGCTCATAACAGTGAATTCTTGAGAGTCCATGAGGGTGATGGAGGTGAGTAAGGAGCAATGCCGGAATGAAAGGGCTGGGAAAATGGGAGATCCCCGATAAAACCCACTGACCAGCAGCATCATCTGGCATGATTCCCACATGCAAAAATCTAGGAGTGGCACAATCAGGGGTTGAACCCAGTTTGCCTTGGTGGGAGGCAAGCAGGCTAACCGCTCAGCCACTGCAGTCCCTCCATGGTTAGGAATGCTATTGTAATCACAGTCCACTCCTGCTGCTAACCTGAACGGTGGTGGTCCACATGCATGTCTGGCATCTTCATCTGAACCATCTTCACAGTCATCTTTCCCATCACATATGTAAGCCTTGAACACACATCTTGAGTTGTTGCACTTGAAATAGCCTGCCTGGCAATTTACCTGCACGGAAAAAAATATATATCATCACAGTAAAAAGTAATTCAGTTAACTTAAGTGTTGGTAAAGGATAATAATTAAAAATTCTAATCAAATTTCATTTATACAGTTATTCACGATATCATATTTCTGCGAAACTATAATTAAGTTACTTGCAAGTGAATTAATATGAAAATGATTAATTTCTATAGGTTTCCCCACAAAAAATCATCACAAAGTCACAAATAATATGGTGAAATATAACAAAACAGCAATATAAATAACAATAGCAAATATTTAAGTTTAACAGACATCAAAACAAATCCTTAAGTCCTTTTTGCCTCCTTCATAAATTTCATTTTGGTATGATCAAAACATAAATTAGATGGTGCATAAAAGATTGAGTAAAATCTATAACACAGAAGTGAAGATGTAAATACATTATAACAATTCATTAGGGATTGTACTTAATATACCAGCACATCTCTGGCAACAAAAACACTATGGATGTCCATTTACGCTCATTCTGGCACCCTTTACTAAATTTAGGGAGGAGCAATGTATATATATATGCTGCCCCTTCCAGTTGTTATGCCACTGGCTACAGCCAACATATCACGACTAAAACATAATATTAAAAAATATCAATTGGAAATAGTAGCTAGTTAATCCTTTCTACAGTTTTGTAGTGATGCCAATGAGTTACTACGTTGTAGTTAACATTATGAAAACTGCTGGAAAGATAATATTATATCACAAATGTATGCTAGGATTTTGGGGACATCTTTATACTATGATGAACCGCATATAAATATAACTCTGTTGACTTCAGGCAATGTAATATTTCATCACCAGCACTCAGGTGCTAATACTTTAAGCAAAAAAATTGGGGTCTCACCGTGCCACACGTGGACGGCTCATCTGAGGAATCGTCACAGTCAGCTGTGCCATCGCAGTGCCAGCTACGTGGTATGCATATTCCTGAGGACTGACACTGGAAATGCTTCTCCGAATCACACTGATCAGGAGCTAGGGATGCTGAATGGAAAACAACAACAAGAAATCAATAACACTATTACCGAAGATATTCAGATACAACCAAATCAAGTAAACAGCTACTAAGAATGAGAATACATAACGTGTGTTTTTTTTTTAGTGACCAATAATACAAAGAATTAGATGGAACTACTGGACTACACATTTCCTTTAATAACTCAATTAAATGTTGATACATTGTATGTTTGGTTTACAAAAAAATGCATTAATGTGGGGAACTCCAAAACAATATAGGACTGCAAGGCACAAAAAAAATAGGATTACTGTCAAGAGTTTTATAAAATATATACATAAAGTAAACTCTTAGTATAAAGTATCTACTTTACAGCATTGCAATTTATATACATTTTAAAATTTTAACAGTTTTTATAGTTATTTTTCATTTGACTTTTGGTAAAAATCACCAATTTCGTTTGTCAGTGAGTTTAAAAGTCTAAACTTTTCATTTCATGTCACGTGTAGAAGTAAGGCCTTTATCAGTTTTAATGCAAGGCTGTATTTCATTTATTATCTGTATTATGAGGCACTTTTGAACTACCAGGGTCCCAGCAAGGTTACGCAACTTTTGAGATACTGTATTTTTTTCAGATTTCTTTTAGTTTTCCCACGCAGTGATGTAATGTTCAGCCAATAGGAGGTCGCGAGCCCCGGCCCAAAGTTATTTTTAGATTTGTTTCTAGGAGTGGTGAGAGCTGTGCATGGCGAGCTGCAGGTAGTGAGCCCTGTACTCGTCCTCATTACAGAAACCACCTTTGAAGAGAGGACCTCATGTCAGGATGACTTCGCCCACACCCACAAGCGCCGACGGCCTTAACTTCTTTTTCTCTTAAACAACCTTAGTTAAAGTACTTTTGGATTTCAACCTTCTACAAAATTCTTTCTGCAGGTGTGGGAGGCCGATAGCATAGGTGTCAAGGGGGAAGGCTCTTTTCCTCCCCTTTGTCTTAGTAATTGTACTCGCTAGTCAAACTTTTTACAAGAACTTTGTTTTTAACGCTACTGTGATGCTGTGAACCTGCAAGTAGTACAGTGAAGGAAGATCTGTCGTGTCGTGTCGGAATGGGTGTAAGACTGTGTTAGACCTTCAATAATAAAACTGGATCATATTCCAAAATGGAAATAAATTCTTATTTAATGAAAACCATGGTACCAATATTTGTGTAAGTGAACCAACTGAGCTAGTATGGACTGTACCATGGAAGGGAAGGAAACTGACTATTGCCATGCTACAACTTCACTCATTAAACATATGTTCACTATAATGAAATTTTCAGTATTAAATATAGAATTTCAATTACACTTATGTACTACCTTCTTTGTATCGAGTTTCTAATGGGCCTATACATTTTGGAAAATAAAAATAGGAATAAGACTTATATTGGTAACTAGACTAAAAGTGCTGTCCAAATATACTGAATCTGATAATCAAACATATTTCAGACAAAATTTTTTCATAGTTGTTTTGATAGAACCTGCTGTCTTTATGTAACTGTGGCAAATGATTATTGCAGTGTGTTCTGTGTTGTCATTAATACTAATTACAAAAGTACACTTTACAGTTTCCACCATCTTTCCAATAGAGCAAGGCTGTCCAACTGGCGGCCCGTGGGCCGCATATGGCCCGCAGGCTGTTTTTGTATGGCCCGCGATGGCTTTACAAACTTAATAAAAATATAAAGAACATAAACATTAATTTTGCAAGAAAAAGCTACACAGCTACAGGTTAAAAAAAAAACTTAACAACCATGACAAAAATATGAAAATCTTCCCCATCAACTTATTAATCAGGCCTATTCACAATTTCACAACCCAATGTTGATTATCAATCTAATGTAGACTTTATATGAGAATGCCTTGTTCCGCAGAAGCTGCACTGACTAACTCGAGTTGACCTGGGAGTGGGGAGAGCCATCATGAACAGCCCATCATGAACAGCGCAATGCTACCAAACAGATAACTTTACACTACACGTTGTCGAAGCGCACATTAGCAAGCGTCCACCTCTTCACTCACTCA
The DNA here is from genome assembly GCA_029891345.1 of Dryococelus australis. NCBI lineage: Eukaryota > Metazoa > Arthropoda > Insecta > Phasmatodea > Phasmatidae > Dryococelus > Dryococelus australis. The sequence goes on from CM056999.1 coordinate 134,296,438, forward strand.
ACATGGACTCGACTGACTACGCATCTTCCCGTCCCACTGGTTACTCTACTTCCTTCCCACTGTCAAGTGTCAAGTTAATCAGTCACACAACTGTGTTACCTGATACAATACAGTGTCTGTGTCTTTTTGTGAATTGTGGTGTTTATTTGCCGAGTGTAGATTGTACAGTTTCTTTTGCTTATTTTGTAAAGATGAGTGGAAAGTAAGTGAAACGTAAGATTGATGGTAAAAACAGAATTTACAAGAAAAGTTAGGAAAGTAATTATTTAATTGCAAACAATAATGGGAAGTTGCAATGTTTGGTGTGTGTGTAAGTTTCAGTGCCTAAGGAATATAATGTAAAAAGACATTATTCGAATAATGCATGAGAGCAAATTTGCGAATTGTAAGGGAGAAGCAAGACATGTTTTAGTTGGGGACTTTAAGAAAAAGTTAAAACAACAAACTAGTATGTTTCAAACAATGTCACATGTTCAAATGCATTCTCTGTATGCATCTTATGCAGTTTCTCTTGCGATTGCAAAGGTGAAAAAACCCTTCACTGATGATAGTTTAGTTAAAAGGTGTGCTAATGAAATGGCAAAAGCTTTTGAACATGCTAAACTACCTGAAAAATTTGAGTCAGTACCGCTTTCCCACCAAACTATACAAAGAAGAATTATTGACATGGGAGAACAAGTAGAAAAATCTATGCTCAGTCTTGTTCTTGTTGAAGAAAGTATATATTTCTCTCTTTGTCTAAATGAAAGCACCGACCAATCAAATATAGCTAAGCTATTAATATATGTACTCAACACTTCCAAAGATTTTTCCATTAAAGAGGAGCTATTTGATGTGTGTTCTCTACATGGACCACTAAAGGAAAAGAGAAATATGATGCTGTGAAGAAATCTATTGATAGAATTGGAGGTCTCAGGAAATGGTCAGTGATCGTAACAGATGGAGCCCCACCAATGACAGGGAATAACATAAGATTAAAGGGGTTGCTTAAGAAAGATGGAATAAATTGCCCAATGATTCATTGTCTCATTCATCAGGGAGCTTTATGTGGAACTTCCGTGATACAACATTGAGTTTTTAAATTTGTTGTTACAATTATCAATAAGATAAGAGGACAGAATGCTATTTTACATAGGAAACTTAAGCCGTTTTTTGGAGGACATACATTCAGAACATGGAGACTTGCTGTTGTTCAACCATGTAAGATGGCTAAGTGCAAGAAAGTGTCTTCAGAGTTTATTTTTTTGCAATTAGAAAGGAGATTTCTACATGCTTACATACATATGAAAAGTTTGACACCACACACTTAGAAAAACAATTTAAAAACCCAGGATTTTTAAGGCAGTTAGCTTTCTTGACAGACTTGACCAACCACCTCAACAAATTCAATCTCTCTCTTTAAGGAAGAAACAAGTTAGTATCAGACATGGCGGGAGTGGTAAATGGATTCTGAAATAAGCTAAGAATTTTTAAACACTCTTTAGAAAAGAATGTATTAACACATTTTCCCAGCTACGAAGAAATATTGAAAGAGTTCAAGGAGCAGGATAAAGTTGTAGACTTTTCTGACTGCTCTTTTGAAATTCAAGAAGTAATTGAGGAATTTGATAATAGGTTCATTGAAGTTGAAGATTTGAAAAAAGTAATCTTTTTAGCAATCCCCTCAGTGTTAAAATTGAAGAGCAAGAACTTCATATGCAGCTTGAACTATGTGATCGTCAAGCCGATCCCTTCTTTCAGACCAGACACGAAAAGGGACCTGATTTTTTCAAATTGCTGTCTGAAGATAGATTTCATAATTTATGAGATTTTGTACTAAAAATGACATCAATGTTTGGTAGCACTTACATATGTGAAAGTGTGTTTTCTACAATGAAGTTCATAAAATATAAAAACAGAAGTAACCTCACTGATACTTCACTGCGTCATCTCCTGAGGCTGTCAACAACGGAGCTAGATGTGGACATACAGTCGTTGGTGGATGCAGCTGAATGGCCATAATCTTTACACTGAACTTAAATTTTGCTTAATTTATTACTCATTTTATTTGGTACATAATTTTTACCCACTTTGATTTCTCAATAATGAAACAATCAAACATTGTTTTTAATAATAATAGTCAATAAAAATACGTTTTTTCACTGTATTCTAACAACCTAGCCTAATTTATAACCTTGTTATCTTTGTACAGTGTAAGAAATTTGCCAAAACTACGGTACAGCCAGCGACTTTGCTAGAATTTGAGTTGTGGCCCACGAGCCCTTCCAAGTTGGACAGCCCTGCAGTAGAGGCTACTTTGACCACAAGTGAACAAAGGAAAATTTGGTTGCAAGTGCACATTTTTATATAAATACAGGAAATATATCCAGGTTTGTTGTGTACTAGAGGACTTGGGTGGAGTGATACTTGAAGGGAACTGGAACTCACGACATCCCAGCTCATCACTGCCGTCATTGCAGTCGGGGATGCCGTCACATTTGTACGTCTCCTGAATGCATTGCTTGAGGTCTGCACACTTGAATTGGTTAGCCGCGCACGTGATGGGCGGGCACCCCTCTTCGTCCTGGTTATCGAAGCAGTCGTTGTCCCCGTCGCACACCCATGACTGGGGGATGCAGTGACCGGACCTCGGACATGTGAACTGAAACCCATACCCACAACTTCTTACTTAGTAAAAGTAGTGTTGTATTGTATATGAAAGAGTTGGACCACCTCTATAAATTTTACTAAGAATAATTACCTTGACCTATAAAATTAAATTGGTTCACAAACTATTACTAAAATTTAATAAAAATGCTACACAACAAACAACATAAAACACAATATGTTCATGTTGTGTTATGTGTTCTATTTTTTAGTAATTTTAGAGATTAATTTCTGTATCAGATAATTTTTAAAGGTCTAGATCATTTTATTTTTATTAAAAATAAAATATAGTTTGTCCAGTGCGCACACACACACACACACACGTGCGCGCACGCACACACACACACTATATTGGTACATCAGTCAGATGATGTAATAAAAACAGAGCACACGGAGTGCACACCAAGACGTCTACTGGAATATGCCATATGTCAACACCCATATTTTATATCATTCTACATGAACATTACCGGTAATCACAAATGCCATAACAATACTGTATAAAGATCCAACAAAATGTACTAACATAATAAAATTATATAATGTGTAAAATCAGCACAAAAATACTATATACAATAATGCATTCACTAAAGGAAACTACATTAAATAGTTTCATACCCCACCTGACCAACCAAAACAGTTATCTGTGTGAGCATGTGCGAAGAAGAGAAGAGTCTCAATTTTCTGGTTACAAAAATATTTTTTTAACTCATTTAAATGTTTTTAGTGTTTCCTTCTTAGCAACTTGTTTTGCTATTGTACTCACACCAAGAAAAATTGCATATCTGAAGAATTTACTAAATGTTGCAAAACTGAATGAAAAACAAAAATTTTTAAAAATTTACAATAATAATAAAAAAAAATGTTAACCTCTAAAGTTACTTTACAAACCTGAAAATAAGCACACGTTTTCTCAGTACAAAATTCTCCTTCATCTGAACCATCGCCGCAGTCATTCTCTGTGTCACACTTCCAGGTGATAGGGATACAACGCCTGTTCTCACACTGAAACTGTGAGGTCGCACACGTTGTGTTGGCGCCACAGCCCATCTCGTCCGAGTAGTCTCCACAGTCATTCTCTGCATCACACTTGTAGTTCCCAGGTATACAACGCCCACTGCTGCACTTGAACTCACTTGTAGCACATGTTGGTTCTGTTGGCAACAATCACCACAGTTTACAACATATTTTAGCTGAACAACAAAACATTTTTGTTTTAACATGCACTTTGCTGTTTTAAGATGTGTCACCATATTTTTAAAATATGTCACTGCATTTTTATTATTGTGTTTCTTTTAATGAGCCATTTTTTAAATATTTTGAAACATAATTTTTACTATTCAGGTCTTCTACTATTTTTGCAAGTATTATTATTAAATGTCTCATTAAATTTTATTATTTTAATTATTGTGGTAAAGAATACATTTATTTTCCTTTTGAACTATCTAAGATTTATTTAATTAATCTTTGAAGCCTATTTCACCAGTATTTAATTACGTCAGATTTCATTTTGGTAAATGTTTTATATATGTATTTAAGATTTGGTTTGTCTCGCTACATAAATGAATTAATTTAACTATTTTAGCCTATTTAATCATTGTCTATCAATATTTTATCATTTAAATTTTCTTCTGGTAAGTTTGATTTCAATTCACTTCAGGATTTGTACTTTCAAAGCTACATTCTTGATCTTGTTGGAAACCTGCAGGTCCGAATTTCTTGTGATTGTTTGTCGTATAACCGGATGTTTACTGCTGCATTGCGAATTCCTTTCTTTACCATCCGTAGCTACCCCTTCCACTCTCTTTTCTGCCGCTGCTGTATTGGCAACATTCTAGCTGTTACCGTGCTGCCTGGCGCGTTGATCGCAAATAAAAAACTGCATTTATTCACACTATTTTAATTTATTCTCGCTGAGCTTTCCAACTCTTTCACCACTTGTGGACCACCCACGACAACTTTTGTACTCTCCGTTTGTCCTTTGGTCCCACTTTCTCCAACCCTCACCCAACGTTTTTAAATCACTTTTGTCCTTGATGATCTTCTTTGGCACCTAAGCAACACTTTGGTGTTTTTTTCACCATTCATCATATACAGTAGCACCAAGATGTGCTTGTTGTGAATTATCTATTTATTTATGTATTTGTGTTCAATGTATTTGGGAATCTTGGCTGATCCCGACTTCATGGATTTCTGTGTTCATCTTTTCCCCTCTCTGGTGAGTAAAGTTTTCATATTACTATTTCCCCTCCCCCATCCCTCTATTTCCTTAATTTTGCTTAATCGCTTTACTGATTTCCTTTTGGCACTCTCATTTGTAGAGAGGGTCCAAGTTGTCTACGTAGACTATGTAAATCATGTCTTTCAAGTTACGGAATTTTCTCACATCTCTCGTGTTGTTGAAGTCCTACCTCAACCTCAACTACTCGTCTTTACTCTCTGCTGTAGGGATTTTTGTCTGCTCCCACAGCTAGTTCTTAATACTTAAGGCATTTCTGTTTCTTGCGAGTGTTCGCTGAACTTATGCTAAGTGCATAACAATTTTTTTTTATAAACTATCTTCACGCACATGTGATTTTCAATGTTTTTGTAAGATTATTAAGTTTGCTGATAATAATGTTGTCCTTTTAATTCTCTTTAAATATGAATTTGCTTCTTTATTTGGTATGGAAGCATCCTAGGCCCTGTAACTTTTGTTTAACTCAATAATATCAAGCTAAGATAAAATTAATTTTGTTGCACTTTATTTGTTGTATATCTAAAGGAATATATTTTAATATAAAATAATATGGCTTGTGCTTGAAGTGCCATCAACAATTTTATGTTTCTGAGAAGTTTCACTATTATTGGTGCTGTTAAAGGAAATACTTATTTTATAGCTGCATTCCACTTTTACTGGTTTTTTGAATCATTCAGTTATAGATATAATTTTTAAAATTTTATAAAAATAAACTTAAGCAAAAGATTTAGTAATGCATAACCACAAGTCTGACATTATTATTTACTATTACTCTATTTTCCCCTGGGTCTATTTTGATTTACTCTAGAAGGTTTTAAAATGTGTTTACCTTTTTCTCTCTTTCTTTTGTACCATATAGGATCATCCAGCATGACTAATGTATTTGTTATTTTTCACCACTTCTTTTTCTATTTGTTGTTTGTTGTACAGTTCTTAGGTTATCTCCCTGATATGAAGTATGAATGTTATGAACCACGTTTATTGTAAGTGTTTGTAGTTTCTTCTTTGTATTATTTGCTCTTACCAAGGATCTTTATATTATTTGCTCTTACCAAGGACTGACTGCTTACTTTTATCATGAAGTGTCATGATCACTTTTCCTTATGGTCATACGAGGGCATACTACCCATTACTCTCTACTTAACTATGTACTTAAAAGCTAACACGAATTTTAATCAGAGTTCTGTGGCAACCTACAATTGCTTGTAAGTGCAATCACAGTTCACTTACTCAACTCAAGAGTAAAAATTAGTCAAATGTATTTGTACACTGGTTACCAAATTGCAGATAAATATGATATGAAATGCCTGAAGCTCTAAACAGAAAAAAATTACAAATCAGTATCCGAAAAAAATTGTTCCCTGCATTATTGCAGTTTTATATATTATATAGAAGACAAAAAAGAATTTTCCTTGATTTTACAAAAGGCATTGCATTTATTATATAATATTGCAATTCACATACAGAAATAGCCATTAAAAATTAGGGCTAGCATTATCTGTAAAATAAAGCTAAGAATTATCCCTGTTATCAAGATGCAAATTCTTCAAATGGTCGTATATAGTACCATTTACATAAGTCTAAGTATTTAATTATGTATAGACTTATGTACAGTGTGCAATAAGTTTTTGTGGATCCCTTTAAGATAACTTCACTGACTACGTCAGCGCAATGTAGATCTCTAAATGTCTTTTATTTTCTCACACTGACAATCCATTACCAAACCAAAAAACAGCATAGCCATAAATTTCTCAAGGTGCATGTTATACACTGACGGAAGGGAATGTTTGGGAGGTTAGACTATCCTCAGAAGTGCTGATGTACATTTTAATTAGGTCCAATATATATTAAGAGAAATTTTACTTCCCAATATAATAAAATGTAACATACTTTCTAGCAATTACATATTTTTACCTAAATTAAGTGCTTACTATAACTTAAGTACTAATTGATGACAACTTTATGTGCAAAGGGAGGCTTACAACCCCCATATTCCCCACCTGACTAACCCGTGCCCAAAAGAGAAATTTGTAATAACTATCAAACTGACAATTCGTAGTGGTTCTGCTGTACGAAAACTCGTGGGAGTTCGCAGCAAACACTAGCATGGATTAGCTCAGTGAAAAGTTGTGAGACTCTCTGAATTAATGTTAACACTTGAAAGTTTCTTGATCCAGGAAAGACAACAGAAAATAAACGATAGATGATGATTGTTAACTGAAGTTTATTGCTCTCTCTTCACAAACAATTGACACTCGTAATAAATGGAAGAAAACGAAGCCAGAGACAGAACAGCAGCGCCGTCACTCGCTGCCCTGCACGAACACCACATCGCTGAACTGACTGATAAACTGAGACAAACTGAAGTGACGACGAGAAAGTCGTGCTAACCACATTTATGCTGCCTGAAATATTGTGTCAAGTAAATGTGGTCCAATTGTGGCTTCGCAAAGTGCATTAATGTCTAAAAATTGCCTGTGAACACAGATGTGGGTCTTGAAATCAAAATATTACAATGTTCGCGCGGGCTGTCACGTTGGCCTACTGTGACATCAGTACACTGAGTTTCATCAAAAGGTGCAACACGTGGACGTGACTCTCTTACTAACCCTTGAAAAAGTTGCACTGTCATCCTGTGATAATTATATTACTGATGCAATTACTTAAATAAAATAATAAATTTGTAAAAACTAACATGTACAACATACCAACAAATTATTTTTGCCATGATCTTCTAAATATTAAACGAATTACTATCCTTAACACAAAAATACAGAAAATAAAAATAATTCCCGAAAATATACATGATAATATATTGCAACGCTACAAATTGTACCCAAATTCACGTGCTATTTATTTCACATTACAGCTTGTTAAAGTCCTACCAACCACAATTATGACAACTCAGAACCTGACAGGGGTGGTTCTGTACAAACAGTTCAGATGTGTCACAACGTACTTGTGCAGTTCTGCTCCTCATCAGAGTTGTCCAGACAGTCATCATCGCCATCACACACCCAAGCCTTGGGTACGCACCGCTGGTTGTAACAGGTGAAGTCCCATGAGTTTGGACAAGCCTGCATGGGAGGTTCGGCATTTGGGTCAAGAAGGCACATACTGCCATCAGGCTCCATTAGGCGTTCACCATATGGGCAGCCACACACTGCCTGCAGGAAGATGAAAGAACAGTTTTAATTTATCATGTTTACCAAATGAACAATAAACAGACATTATGATCTCTTTACAGATAACGTACACTTTATAAAATGTAATAACAATGAAGTAAAAAACTTCAATATCTTTACTGTAAACACATTCACTGACAGGAGCAAACTGCTGAAATGGTCTGTGATCCTCTGATAGACGCAGAACACGAAAAATAACAAGGCGAGAAAGATGTTCTGTCTATTAACCCACCATGTTAACAGTTCACTACTAGGTCGGCCGTCATCCAAGCACCAACCTAACAAAAAAAAACACGAGGACGCCAAATACAAAATAGTTTGGCCAGTCCCAACACACTGTAAATAAAATTAATTGTAAAATATTTCTAGCCTTAATGAAGACAATGAAAAGAAAAGTGTTAGTAAATTTTAAATTTAATCTTTGCATTTCTTATAATTGTTGACATGTAGCTCACTAGCCATTGCAAAATGGTTATACAAGTACTGTATTTCAGTATTTATAATTATAAAAACCTTTTAATAGAAATTTTCTTTTATCTTCGCTATTGACAAACTTCAAAATTGTTGGTAATGAACTGTGAAGGTGTTTAAATATAAAAGTTAGGACTGTGAATTCATTACTGACAACCATGTCACCTAGGACAGTATAGGAATAATGTTTGTGTACAGTATTCTACAGTATCCAACATACTGATACTGCTGCTTCAGTAAACACATACAACACTAACTGCACTTAAAAAGACTCAAGAAACTCTCCAGCGTTCATGTTATACAAAAATTCTTTATATGAAATAAAAAGAAAGACTGTGTCTATAACAGAATTAAAAACAATGTTACAATAATTATTTTTACTAAATGGTTAAATTTTAAATGGGACTCTTGATAATAATATATTACCTAAATGTTATAACTCTATCAGAAAATTTTTCTTTTCACCTTGATTTTGCCCAATTTTTATGACAAAAGGCTAAAACGAGAACACCTAACAAACTAATACTACCTAAATTAATATATAAAATTAATACACACATAAATGGAATACATATGACTCCTGGAAACACATAGTCTGCAGAAACCTCACAACTTTGGACACAGTGAAAGTAACAATAAAGGTAGGTAGGTAAGTAAGTAGGGCTTAGTATCTTCGTTGACAGTGAGGTCACCAGAGACAGAGCTAGTTTTTCAGAGAAAGAGGAACAAGGAAGGAATTGGCCTTGCTCTGTTGTAAGGAATCATCCCAGCATTCACCTGGAGTGATTTGACGAAACCTGAGAAAAACCGAAATCAGGATTGCCAGACTGGGAATGGAACTTGAATTTGCTTGAATGAAAGTCTAGTGTTACCACTGCACCCTCTTGCTCAGCATATAACAATAAACTTTCTTATTTTGTTTGAAACATTTTTTATTTATAAATGGTATGTTCCAATTATTGCACTGGACTGCACTCAGTGCTCACTGGCTGAGTGCTGCATGTTCCAGTAGGTAAGTCTGCACTCACAATAAGCGCAGTCATTTTCCATGTTTCTCAGCATTGTCTCCAGAGTCTGTGCAGCTGTTTTAACGTAAATAGAGCCGACAAACCAGTGGCGTTTATTCCACAGATGCACAGTAAGCAATGCTTACCCAACGCATACTGGAAACGTTTGACCCTTTATAGTTTTTGGCTTAACTTTAAATACATTTAATTCTGAGTTTCCCATTTCCAATTTGAGAAACAGAGTTTTCATAACTTCCGTACTGTACACGCATAGTGCTGCTATCCAGTATTTATTTCCACAAATGGAAGCGACTAGCGATGAATCGAACTCGCAAGCAACAACACGCCACACACTCAACCGCCTTCCTTCGGCAGGGTAAGCTGTCATTCTGTTTACGTCCTCCAGTCCTACATTTTTCCTTGGAAAGTGGATGAAAGCGTTTGGGGAAACAAGAGTTTTCTTATAATTTGTTATATGCTCTCTAAACTATATTCAGTTTAACTATTACTACATTAATTTTGTTTTCGTTTTTATCACTATTGTTAGATATTATAAAACAGTAAACACATATGGAGGCAGAGGGTAAGCTAAGTTGGAAGTTGCGTTTGTTAGCACAAATTGCTTACCCTATAAAAAAACCTCCCTACATGCCACTGTGACAAATAAACACTTGCTTCTGGTTATCGTATGATAATTGCACTTTTCTAGTTTTCAGGGTACACTGAGTAAACACACAGTGCAGTCAACAGGAAGACACCACAAGTCAGGTGAAGTACGTATGTGAATACCTTGAGCTGGGAAGTGTTGTTGTTGGGGACGGCAAAGCAGAGCTTCTCGCAGCCACCGTTGTTGATGGCACATGGGTGGTCGGACACAATGGTCTGCACGCGGCCGCTAAACACCTTCACACCATATAGCCGGTTGGTCTGTGGCTCGCGCAGCAGGATCTCCTCTTGGCCACCCGTCAGCTTGTTCAGCTTGATGATGGCATCCAGCCGCCAGTCCGTGATGTACATCCACTCTGCAGTCAGTCACAACATACACTTCTACAGCAGCTCACGGCTCTCATGCTACATCATTCATGTTGACTCCAACATAACTGAACACTTTACAAATGTACCCTATTAACAGGCTGTTGAATATGTATTAACTGAGCACTTCTAAAGTAAACCTCAGAAAAATGTCAATGCTATTTCAACAGGAACTTCGACTGGCATGCATCCAGTAAAATAGGTACTGAAAGATAAAGTAGTTCCAGGTGGCAATGTTGCATATAAAAATTTTAGAAAAACATTTTTAAATACTGAAATAATTTTTTTTATGAGTAAATTTGTGAAATATTTACTTTTCTAATAATTTCTCAGTTTCAATTGACCAATGCAAGAATAATGTGATCAAGCCCATCACAATGTTAATTTTAGATGTGGTGGAAGAATACACTATGAACATACAAGTAGATCTTAAGCAGGGCTTTCATAAGTACTGTACTCAATTTACTGTGAACAGACTTTACCTGAATATAGCACTGTTTAATTCAGATTTTTACTTCCAAAAAGTATAATGTAATCCTATTATCACTAATTACCACATCTATACTAATATTACAAAGAGGTAATGTGAGTTTGTTTATTTGTTTATGTGTCTTTGGTAATCTCGGAAACTACATGGCTGATTCTTTTATTTCTTTCACTATTAGAAAGCTACATTCTTCCAGATGGTCATAGGGAATGTTTAATTTTAAAAAAATTCCTTGAGAAATTTCAAAATTTGTAAACAAAGTCGGAGAAAAATGAGCTACTTGGCTACTTTCTAAGCATGCTCTACCAAAAATACAGGGCCGATTCTTTTAATTCTTTCACCTTTAGAAAGCTACATTCTTCCTTATGGACATAGGCAATTAGGGTCACAGTGGCCCAGTGGCTACAGTGATTCCAAGTGGAGGCGCAGTGGCTCAGTGGATAGAAATATATCAAGTGGGGCCACATATGCTAATGTCCCTGTTATTCTGGAGGTCTCTGATGGCTTTCCATTCTGAAGGTGTGATGTTAAGGAAGCTGGCAAAAGCTGCATCTGAGATGTTGATCAGTACAAATGAGATGAAATGTTGGAGGGGACGAGAAGGTTGATGGTGTGCACCACCACCAACTTGGTTACAGCCATGTCTATGGTTTTGTCATAGTCCTTGGTGGCGGGCATATTATCAAAGCAATGTTTAAGGCAGAGGTTGCATACTAGGCCCAGAACATCTTTCACTGTTGCAAAATGGTCAAATTTCCTGGACGGGGCAAATGAAAGGCTTTTTTTCAAGAATTCTGCATTCGGATGAAGTGAGGTTATGGTCAGACAGGTTTAGTACTTGACTGCTTGTAACTTGGGCTCAGTGTCTGACTGCTTAAATGTGATTTCAGAGGGAGGCGGAGTGGGAAGTGTGTGTAAGGTATAAGCTGGTGTGGGGAGATTCAAGATTGAGACTACACAGGGTTTCTGACCAATCAGAAGTGGTGCTGGTGGTGGTTTGGTTTGAAGGCCTGTGGGTAAAGGACCAAACTTAACTGCTTCATTACATAGTTTACTGAGTTTTAGGAGCTTCAGGGTGTGTAATTTTGTTGTCTTTTTTGCTAAAGATTTTAATCTGGAGTTGGCTTGGGCTAGTACTTCAATTATTCTGCTGTTAGCTTTTCACAAATATGACAATTTAATACCTACTTGAAAGTGTAGAAATCTTACCTTTATGTATCACTATGGAGAATGGGTGCCGGATGAGTCGGGAGTTGACGGTTCGAACATCAGTACCATCTAGTTTTGAATGTTGAACATGATCAAGCAGGGCATCACACCAGTACAGGCGGTCCGTATCGAAGTCGACGGAGAGACCGTTTGGCCATCCTAGCGTAACGTTGCGGAACACCATCATGTTGGTGCCGTCCGTGTGAGCACGGCTGATGTTTGCTGGCCGATCCCATTCAGAGAAAAATATGTACCTGTGACAAACATTCCCGAAGTTGGGCTCAACAGTAAAATTAATTACACTAACTTGATTTCCTATTTCGAAGAACAATTACACATAATGGCTGCCCCAACACACTGTTCACTGGCATTCCCTTTTAAATAAACACACACCTGCAATCTTTTGATAGGATTGATATACAAAGCCAACCTAACTAGCAACCTACTGGCTACAATGTGGCTATGCAAAACATTTGGTTACAAATGTTTGCTTGTGATGAAATGTGTCGTTTTCTGTACCTACATACTAAGTATTTCATACAGTCGACTTTGTTTCTAAAATGTGTTGTAAAAAATTTAACAAAAAATAAATTTTATCTATTCATAAAATTATTCTTTCTTCATTTGTTACACTATCTTGCTGTATTTTTCCTTCAATACTCTATGTTTCTTGTAGGTGACTTTTTTTAGGTAACATTTAACACTTCCCCACTTACCCTTGGCAAGAAAGTAATTAAAAACCAGATAATTTCAACTTTTAAAAAACAGAGCACCCGATGAGTACTTATAATACTATGAATATGTACTTTCAAATAAAATACAAGGCATTGCATATGTGTTTGTTTTTGGTGGTAAATTCTTAAATTTAAAACGTAAACAATAATTTAGTATACATTCTTGTCACGTAAAAAAATTTTTCCCCAAAATGTTTCTCTTGAAAATGTATTTCCAACCAAAATATACCTCCAACTAATAAAGATCACAATGTTAAGTTGTCACACTGAAATTTTTCTGTACATAAGGATTGACGGATAATGGATTGTTGTGAATCCCTTTCAACCAACGGATGAAAACAAAGATCTATGACTGGCTGACGGATGTAACGGATGGCTGTGAGTCAATGTTAAGCCGTACAGTGCCAAACGATAATGATGCCATCATGAGTCACTGTGAATCAAAATTTTTTTAGTTCAAGGGGCAGTGCTTTTTTTCCCCTCCAAACTGTTAAAATATTTCTACGCCTAAAAACTTGAAATCTGTTTTCTTCTGACACACATTTTTTTTTCCAAAAATAAATGGACTTATTTTTTTTTTTACATTTGAGGGAAATATGGTATTTCAGTTTTCCTGTTTACCTCACTCATTCACTCATGAGTAGATTTTTAGCAGCCATCATCCATTACCCAAACTGGCATGAAGAAAATTTTGCACTGTTTCGGGTGTTACTACTTTTGCTGATGTCAACACCAGGTCTTGTTTATTTAATGTCTTTCTTTGTAACACCAATCTTACAATGTCTCGTTTTTCTCATACAGGGCAACTCTGTTATAACATCCCTCTTATAACATTTTCCTGCTTGAACAGCTGCCTCCTCTTAATCGACAAACATGTTTTTCAATACAAAATTACCCATTTATAAAGTATTCCTTTATGTAAGGCTAACTTTTCTTAGGGCCTTGAGAAATGCTATAACTGGATTCTACTTTAATCAAGTTTGGCAGATCACCAGTTCTGTGCCTATTTTCTGTTGATAGTTTCTTCTCTTTGTTTTATAGAATTTTTGCTTTCAACAGTTCTCAAATGTCCTTATAGATTCTCCTACTTGTACAAAGAACTTGTTCTCTAAGAAAGATATACATTTCACGTGTTTTTCTTTGCATGCAAACTGCAAATGAACCCACCAAACACCAGATATGAAAATAACTTTTCTGCATTTTTCAATGTATGTATATGATTAAATAAAATCCATTGCATGTTCTTGCCAGTGGCATAATGCAAGATTTTAACTTGGGCATGCCCAATGGTGCAACCTGTTGCCCAAGCTAGTAAAATGGCACTCCAAAGTTTTCCCCCCAAAAAGAAATGGATTATTTCAAGGTTAAAAAAAAATGGAGAGAGAAAGTTTGCATTTTACTGTCTACCCATGTTGTTGCCACAACCCGCTCCCCGCAACATGCACCCTGGAGCAAACGCTGGTCCGAACAGGTGTTTGCAACTGGGAGAGGCATGAATAATATAGAGAAGTGAAAACAGCTGCTGGTGTTCTGTACCATACATAGTGTGTCTATATACAGAATGTTCCGCGATTCGACCGACATAAGTCAGCAGTGTATTCTACAGTTCATTGGCAACAAAAAAGTCATATACATAAATGGGCTACGCAACTCCAGTACAGACAGATGCAGTGGAGAAACCCATCCACTGCTGTGCCGACAAGACAGGTGAAAGACACACAAACACGCAGTTGACAAAGTGTCCTATTGAACCACGCACAGGCCACAGCATCGGGAGACGAGCACGGCCTGTCAGTGTTGGTGTTACAAGGTGAGGAGACGCACCATGCCAGGACTGTTTACACGAGCAGAGGACGTGGACATGGTGTACGTGTACGAATTCTGTGACTGCAATTGGCATCGTGCGTCAGTGAAGTATCGTCGGCAATTCCCAGCCCGCCAAGCGCCGCATCATACAACGTTCGCCAAGGTGTACTAGTGTTGGAGGAAGACATGAGCATGCCTGCAATGAACACAGAAGCGTGAGTATCACCAGTGTGATGTGGCTGTACTGGATGATATCGCGGAAGCACCACATACCAGCGAATGTGCGATTGCATGGATGACAGGGGTGTCGCCAACACAGGTGTGGCGGATACTGTGTGCTGATGGTCTGCATCCCTACCACCTGCAAACAGTGCAACACATGAGGCCCCAGGATCATGCCCCCATCAGCAGTTTTGTGCCTGAATGCAGGAACAAGTGGACACACTGCCCTTCATTCTGTTCTCCAACGAGCCAACGTTCACGCGTAAGGGCATCGCCAACAGCCGCAATGAGCACACATGGGCACACGCCAATCTGCACAATGTCACGGAAACCAATTTCCAGGAAAGGTTTTCAGTCAACGTGTGGTGCAGTGTGCTTGGCTCACGGCTCATCGGCCCAAATTACTTTCCTGGCAGTGTTACTGCTCAAGTCTACAGGGAGTTTCTGGCCAACACCCTCCCCACGTTATTGGAGAATATGCCGTTAGATGTTCGCTGGTGGATGTGGCTACAGGAGGATGGGGCTCCTCCACACTTCGGAAGGACTTTCACAGCGTACCTGAATACTGCGTTTCCGCTCCGCTGGATTGTACGGGGTGGGCTGGTCCCGTGGCCAGCACATTCTCCGAACCTCTCCCCTCTGGATTTCTTTGTGTGGGGCTGTCTGAAGAGTCAGCTGTACGACGGACCACGGCCGTACACACATGCCCAGTTATAGCAGGCAATTACAGACACCGCCGATCAGTTATGCGCAGACCTACCTCACATGCAGTGGCAATGCTCCATGATGCAATGTGTTGCAGCCTGCATACAGGTGGATGGTACACATTTGAGCAGCTGGTGTGAGCCGCTCCATATTCTTGTAGTCCAATGCAATAAAGGTGTTCTGTAAGGCTATGTGTTTTTTTTTTCACATTTGCCCCTGTACTGGAGCTGCGTAGCCCATTTTATGAATATTTTATTGCCAATGAGCTATAGAATACACTGCCAACGTATGTCGGTCGGATCGCAGAACACCCTGCTAATATGGCAAAATTTAACACATGGGGTGTATTTTAAAAATGTAGATTTGTAATTTATAATTTTGCCACCACTGTCTATGAGGTTTTGGCAAATTTTATAACATATGTTTTCCATTGTAATTAAACAAACCTACATGTGTAAATAATTTTTTGCCAATCGTATGTCAAAATTACTAGAATATATTTTTTACATACAGCACAGTTCTGCAACTTCTTGCATGGCATTTACTTACCCTTTATTTGGATGCACCACAATAGCTCTGGGCCTCTTTAAATCTCTTAGCAGAGTCCTTCTGTAGGTGACATTTCTTGTGCTGAGAACATTGAGGGTTCCCTTTCGACTGTCAATATAGTACAAGTTATTTGAAGCCCAGTCCACTGCTAATCCTTCCACGCCTTCATTTTGGGAAGCCAGAACAATCTCCCGACCTGTACACAAACAATATGGCAAAATTATGAAGCCTACATTTTTTATCCACTAGTGATATGATTCAGTATACGAAATGTGGACTGGGAAATCACCTAAGTTTTAAAATTTTAAAGTTTATGGTTACAATACTTTTATGAGCCTGAAATGAAAATTAAATTCACACAAATTGTGGAATACGAGTCATAATAAAACTCAAGATTTTACAGAAAGTTCATATATCTGTAACAATAACTCAACGAAATCATATGACACGTACTGAAACACAATGTTAAAATTTTTTGGCTTGGGAAAATAGTCTATTCTATTACCTCAATAACTACAAGAGTGATACTGTAAATTTGATTAAGAGTGTTATAAATATCTGCGAATGAATGTCTATATAATATTGATTTGCAAACACTGGCTATTTATTTTTATACATATTTACTATGTATTCTACTCTCCTGAGGGCTGTGGTGGTGTAGTTCTCAAACTACTAGTCTCTCACCTGGCAAACTGTGCTCACTTCCTGAAAGGGTCGCTCCCAGATTTTACACAAGGGAGTCATGCCGGACGACGCTACTGGTTGGAAGAATTTTTAAGGGATCTCCCATTTCCCCTGCCATTGCATTCCAGTACTGCTTTATGCTCACCTTGCTTTACCCTCATTGGCTCTCAAGACCTTGATGTTATGAGCCACCCAAATCTCTTCACTCACTCACTCACCCTCCCATCATAGACACATGTCTGAAAGCGGATTGAATTTTTTTCCATCATAGCCACAAGATGCTTGTAGATTAAATGCTGAATTATTTTGCTACTTTGCTGTCAACGGCCTACAGTACACAGTACCAATTTTCAAACAGAAAATAAAGACTACCAAAGCAATCATGCAAGTAGTGTACTTCGTATAACAATAATTAAAAACTGCAGTTCACTATACATACTTCAAAATTGAAATAAGAATAACTAGTTTAATTTTTTAGTCCTATATGAATCTGTACCAAACGTTTAATTTAAATTGCCAATAAGCAAAAAAATGTTTGTTACTGATATCTTACAAAACATTTATGTAAAGATCTAGTAACAAGAACGTATACATGTATGTCTAAACCTTAAGCCTTATTAGGGCATATACTATCAAAATATCTGAACTAGCAGTATTTAGAAAGTCGCTACTTATAAGAGAAATAAATCTAGAACTGACCTGTTCCATTCCTGTATACCCTGTAGATGACATCCTGCAAGACATCAGAATAGTAAACATAATCACATTTACTGTCAAAATCCAGACCGACAAATCGAGCACGCCTTGAAACTACTGGCAACATGGCATCACTGAAACCTTCAATCACCGGGTCCAATACGCGACCCTTGATAAACCTCTGTTGAGAATACATGAGGAACTCTTCGATTCCTACAAAAAAACAAGCACATTACATAATAAAAATCTTAACACAATTGCTACCTGTATATAAATCATGATTGCCCTATTTAGCTTTTTAATTAGCCCTTCAATTCAGATATTTTTTACCTTTTATTTTTCAATTTGTTCCCATACAAGTTAGCATCAAAAAAATGACACGTCACTATGCAGGATATCACATAACCAAATTCAATTAATTCAAAGTGTAACCAATAACAAACAAACAAAATGGATATAAATATTATATTCACAAAATTAACATATAATGTTATTTAGAATACGGAATGTGCATAATGAACTAAATTCCTGGTACTTCTGATTCTAGGAGTATTACTGTATTTACCTAAATACTAGGCAATAATTTATTAAATATTGTATACTTTGTTATATTGATGCATGATGCTCTTGGACTCAGGTTAAGGGGAATCAGTATATTTGCCATATTTTCAATATAGTAAGTCGTTTTCCAAAAGGTTTATCAAAATTTTTGACTCGACAAGATGCAAATAATAATTTTCAACACCTTTTAACGTTGTTAGACATTCACTGTCATCATTATTCTCGAAGCACTGATGGAAGACAATAAAGAATTTTTGTTTTCTTATCTTTAATCAGTGCTCCGAGAATAACAAACACAGTGAATTTGTAACAATGTAAGAAGGTGCTCAAAATTGTTATTTACAACTTGTCGAACCAAAAATTTAAAAAAATCCGCTGTATTACAAGTTAATACAAAAACTATATAAATATACAATTTGCATGCACCATTACCCTTAAGGAGACGTTATGGTAGAAGTAGTGACTTAATTAGTGCAGGCCAGTGGCAATGGTTTAAGGTGGCTAGTTGCAAAGTTACTTTGGCACAGGGGACCGACCTGTATAAAGTTTTGGCCGTGTTGATTGTCTGTTGGGCAAAAAGTCTGTGGTTGGTTTGGCTATCGGGTAGACGGTATGACCTGAGGTTGGTGGCTTACTCACGCCGACATTGGGACTGCTGGGTGGCTCTGCTAGCTTGTTGGATGAGGAACGGTTGCTGGCAGAGCTAGATTGCCCCCACAGGCTGCTACGGCTGGAACTGCTGCTATTAGTGGCTCATGGGAAACGGCGTTCCTGGTACAGTGCAGTGGTTGGAGAGCTGGTTTTCTCAGAGTCATTTCAACAACGATAGGTGTAGGTCCTAGGGTGGACAGGTCCACCCCAGAGCCAACAGAACACTTCCTCCGGCAACTCACGTGGTGTGGTGGACAGAGTGCAAGTTCATCTAGCAGTCTCTCCTCCCTAGGGGAGTATGACTAGTAGTTGTGGCACTACTGTTTGATGCACAGGGTGCACTGAACGGGTGGCCGTCGAATGTGTGTAGTCTCTGATGTACGAGTCCCTGAGGAAGAGCTTGCAGTCCTACACTAGGTGGTAAAAATGGAATTCAAATTCTGGTCTCCTGCTCCACTCTGTCAGGGCATGGTGTTTACTAGAAATCTTGATATACCCAAGGAAATGAGAAATCAGTTAAAGTTAGGAATGTGTTTATTCCTGAAGGAATATAACACGGTGGCATACTACCTCCTTACTACCTTGAGTTGGCCAGAAGTAAATGCTATTTCAGGTGAAGGGCACCCGGTTCTAAACTAAAGGGTGGCAGTTTCGACTAAGGTAGCTAATTAATTTTCCCTGTCTATACTTTGTCCATGTCCTGAAGGGACTTGGGGGCCCACTTCCTGAAGGGAGCGTGGGGTAGTCGTTGTCATGGGCAAGCGACTGGAAGGGTTGAAGTCTTCTGGAATGTTAGCAGAGGAAAGGCTTCCAGAAAATCTGGATGCTGCTGGTGGTGGTGCTGAAGAGCTTCTGGGTGTCTAGACAACGTAGAGGTCAGAGAACTCCAGCGCACAAGGTAGTGGAGTGATGAAATGTCGGGCTGAGGTGGCTCTGAGAAGAGCCAGACAACAACTCACGAGATTGGCCGGTGCACAGGTACATATACCGCCGGCCTATGCCTTGCCAGGACTAGGAGTGAGGGTGTGATGCGCAATTGTCTGTGGGTGGAGCAAAGAGCTGCCTGCTGGCGGTCATTGAAGTACTGGAGCACAGGTGCCACTATCTCTCGGCGCACCCGTCAACTATCTGCTCGCTCAGGCATGGCAGCGATGACTCGCACGCTGGCTTATTCACACTTGACGTCTTCTCAAAGGGAGGCTAGGCATTGCTTACTGACCACGCTGATGATGAAAAGTATAATTCTGTCACGTCTGTAATATTTCCTGCAACCAGGGAATATTCTGTAGCCGCTCTGGTAGTAATTAGTAAGTATACAGTTCAGACCCCGTCCGGTGCGCTTTGGGAAATATGCGTAGATGAAGCAAAGTCATTTTCTTCTAATTCAGTAAGCATCACACGTCAATATTTATTTATAAAATGTAAGCGTCATTTTATTTTGGCATACTAAAAATTTTGGGGTCAATGATATTGCTTGTGTAATGGAAAGTGGCAGTCAGTGGTTTTAAGTAGATATAAATTTCATTACAATACAAGCCAGTTAAGGAAGTCTTAAGAAAAATATTGACAGCTGTTTTACAGAAAAAATTATTGGGATGGACAGCAAAAGAACAACTTTCTTACACTTTAATGCATTTAGCTTAAATTAATTTGACTATGTTAAACCCCATATTTGAGTGCCAAGTTTTTGAAAACTATGCTTAATTACATGGAGGAATAGATTGTGGAGAAAAATTTTTTCCTGTAACCTGAAGTAAAAATGTGGTAGTCGTCTTATGCTATAGTAGTTACAGTACTTAAGTTATTAAACTTTGTAAATGTACTATATAATTGTCTATCAAAACAAAATCAGTGTGTTACTGCCTGAAGCATGGTCAAAATGAATTAAGTTACGCTGGTACAAATATGGCAAGCTGGCCAACCTGGACAGACACGTAATTTGTTCTTGACTAACCTGCTCCAGAATGTGTGTGTGTCTACACACACACGCACGCACGCACGCACGCACGCACGCACACACACACACACAAAATTTCTCATAGCCTGTTAATTAGGGGCAGAACCAGAGAAAATCTTTTAGCAGCTACAACAAAACTATAAATTTTTTACGTTTATCTTAAACTTTTATTACTTCACACACAGATGAAACTAAAAACCTCTTTCTGTATTTTTTAGTAACAACTTTCATTACGAAATATTAACAAAGCTTACATGTACACCTTTAGCCAAGTAATAAGAAAATTAGAATAATTCAAATACCATTTTTTGTTTTCCTACAGAGCTAAGGTTACAATCACTGAAAAATATAAAGGTCATAATTATTTGTTTGCAATGATTTCACATGCTACAGTCTGAAAGTTGTTCTTGAATAATAATGGATCTTGTGGGTGTAGTACAAGGGAGCAAAACCCCAAAACATTTCTCAACAAAGAATCTTTTTTTTCTTTCCAATCTGTACTTTATCTTTTAACTGCAGACTTAATGTATTTCTCATAAAATACTACATCCCAAGGCTGGTTATAAATTGTTTTTCGCATCATGTTAGGCAAGGGACATACTTTTCACTGCTGCTTTGGGGGTGTAGATG